>JANCRA010000013.1:5527009-6729250 GCA_024362935.1 Setophaga petechia | reverse complement strand
TGTTTTTGAGGGATTTTTTTTAAAGGAAAAAAGCATTAATTAATCTTTTCTGCCAGAAATGAGAAAAAACCTTACTTCTGCCCAGAAATTTCAGTCTCCTCTCTTCTTGTATAAGTAAAAACATATGAGACCACATAGGAAGATGGATCAGATAAACAGTTCAGTAGTTTCCTTATTTGCCCTGTGTGTGGAAACTTTGAGACAAATGTAATTTTTTAGCAAGTGCCAGGTGCTTCAACAGGAATGAAGAGGCTTTTCAAAGAATAGTCAGCAGTTCCAGGCAACCTGTGTGTATGTGGATATCTGAGATTTTACCACTCTCTTGTGTCCATCAGAGTAGGAGCCAAAACATTTTTTCCAAAATTCCAGATCAACATGGTGTTAATGCTGGCATGAAGTAGTTGTGCCTGTGCTTTTGGACAGAAACTGACCAAATCTAGTTTTAATTAGAGAAATATTTTTCAAACTGCTACATTTTCCAAATAATAATAGGATTAAAAATTATTCGAGTTCAATAAATAGTAATTTTTAATGAAAAATTCAGGGTTGATTCTTTTCCAACTGCAGTAGTAAAATTCTGCATGGAGTTTATCTCCCTATCCTACTACACTATAGATACAGGATGTGGAGTATTCTATATGTCTTGGTTTTTTAACATTAGAACACTTAAATATTTGTACTCCTAAAAATATTTGACTTTTCCATACAATTTTCAGTTGCTTACAATGGATTTTTTTTTTTTTTGCAGGCTTGCAACCATGAGCTAAAAATAGAAAACTATAAGCAACTTAATTTTGTGACATTGAGGTCCCTGATTTCTTACACATATTTTTTTTTCTAAAAGGCAGCTTGATATTGTCTTGTTCTGAATACTTAAAATGTATCTAGTAAGCATGACTGAACCATAGTCAGTGAGATGAGCTTTAATTTATTGGCCAATCAATGGCATAAATATGTTATGTAAGTTGCTGTTTAGGTTTACAGAACATCCAGGAAAAGAGAAAAATGATTTAAAAGAGAGAGACCTATGCTTTTTACTCATGTGCAACAGACTTGTTTAAGGTCAATTTTTATTTTTCTTTCTCTGCTACAGGCTTGCATGGGTTTGTTGGTGGTTTTTGGCTTATTTTTTTTGTACTTCTGTGTGTCAGGTGGCTTTACTGACTCTTTTTGTCCCTGCTAAATAACCTGTATGAATGGCATCGTTTCACTTACTGCTATTTTAGGGAAGTAATAACAGGTTTCAGATATGATTGTGCTCTCTTGAATATAATCCATTAAACAGAATGAAAACCAGGGCTCTTTTTGATAATATTATGTCTGGTTTATTAATAAAATGTCACCCCCTCATTGTGAATATACTCAGGAAAATTGTCTTGAGCTCCATCTGGTTGAATAAAAGCTTTGACACAGCTTCAGATGTATTTACTGAACTGGATTCAGCCTAATGAACTCCTGAGGTTTTGTGGGACAGGCAAAAAACCTGAGCCACTCCATGTAGATCTGGTTTGTAATTAATCTCTATTCTTATAATTCATATACTTATTGTTCTTACTGGTTGGAGGAGGTTCTTTTTGAAGTCAACTATTATTACTCCTCCTCATAAGGTAAATTATTCCAGACATTTCCTGGCTCTTCATTTCGACATTCACTGTTTTATCTTTGTCTCTCAAATGACAGCACTTGATGCAGTGTTATAAATTTATATATTGCGATTATATTTTCTTGTGACATGTTGTAGCTTCTTAATCCAGTGTCTATATGCAATTTTCTCTGTACAAATTCTGGCACATACTTCCCTGGCTTTCTGAGTTCCTTCTTTTATGCTTTGTAACAATGCTCTTTCTGCTATTTATTCATCATTGCTCCCTAGCAAATTTTCGTTTTCCTTTCTTCTCTTCCATACATGGTGGCTTTATTTTTCTAGACTGCTTTGTAGTTTCAGCAGACAGGGAGAAAAAGTAATTGAGACTTTGATCCTGCATTAAGCAATTCTCTCATTATTTGAGGGGAAAAGTGACTCAGTAGAGAGTAAAGCTGTATAATATTACATTTATTTCATGGATTAACTAGTGCTGAAATGGTAACTGTGATAACATTAAAGATCACTTTTAAATTCTTAATTTGCTTAGTCCAGTGTCAACTGCTATCATACCTATAGTTTTAAAAATTATTTTAACTGCAACAATAATATTGGGATAATTGACAAGTCAAATCTATCTTCAAATGTTTCTCATCACATTTTTGAGGCAGAGGTAATAATTTTCTGGGTTTGAGTGTTCTATAACTTAAGACAAGTCTTGCTTTTAAAGGTTTTCCGGGTGGAAAAAGTTAATTACTATGAGTTGAAAACTTTTTTCTGATCAATGTTTCCTTGATAGTAGAATAAGACACATTTGTAAAAATTACAACAGGAAGATTATTTTATTTATGCAATCACCTGTTGGCAGATTTGCTTAGGCAGCCAAAGCTTAAACCATGCTTTTTACTACTCACTAGAAACCAGGGGCACACAGTTCCGAGCTCAACTCATTTTAGGGTGCAGATTAATTGTTTCTCTAGAAGTTAAATATATTTCTTTAAAATGTCTGCCACTTCACTGGTGATTAGCACCTTTGCAGCTGAATTAACAGGCTGTCTGTTTTTTTGTTCCTCAAATCAGAGTACAGCTCCTAGCAAGTCCGAGTAACTTTGTGCTGAAGTGGCCAGACTCTGTAATGAGCATCTGGTGCAGTAAGTTTTCAATCATCCCAGCCCACTGTGCCAAAATTCATCTTTCTATGCCCTTAGTCATCGATTTTGCTGGGCTTTTTGCTCATTGACTCATGGCAGTGTTGCAATAGAAAGTCCTGACTGGCTAAATCAAAACCCTTTTCACAAAGGTAGTCATGGAATGAAAAGATGAATAAAAGAAAAAAAAAAAAAAAAAGAGATAAATGAAGGGGAATCTGAGAGAGGGCAGAAATGCTGGTGTTAAACTCTGGATCAGTTTGAGAAAGGAGCAGAAATCAATAGGAGCTTCAAGTACTTTGAAAACCTCTGCATCCCCCTCTGGTTTGTTTGATCAGGACTGGCACGAAAGTGCCAAAGACAGAACAGCCCTTCCTCAAATCCCAGAAGAGGAATGAGTGGCAAGAAGGGTCCTCTTTCTTCCTCATTTGAGATATGTTTTCATCAGTGCCAGCCTGGAGTAATTTTTTTCCTGTTTCCATGTGGGACAAAATGCCAGATTCAGTGTGTGCAAAACCCATCCTACTCCTCCTTCTCTTGACTCACTACTTAGGTCACATTTTTTGCCCACTTGGATCATGGATTGTTGCTAGTATTTTTGCTAGTATGCTGTTTTTGTTGCAACCACTTTTCTGTTAACTCCAACTCAATGGTTTTTCAATTGGAAAAATTCAATCTATCATTATTTAATTCTGCCTGCTAATTGAGAATTTTGAGAAGTGCAAAAGTGAATAGCACAGGTTAAAATCAGCTGTGCTAGTTCCCTGTAAAGTGACTTTCTCCACCAGCTTTGACATGATCATGCATTCACCTCACGTGGCATCCCAGAGATAAATGATACCTTTCTCTTGCCTTCCTTTTCTTTTAAATGAAGGTTTACTCCACAAATAAAGTCAAAGAAGGGTGATGCTTTCCATGCCATAGTGAACTCTTTAAGCAGATTATTCTCTTATGCTCTGAGAATCAGTTTTGGATTAGATATTCAGTAAATAGCCTCTAATGTATCAAACAATTGGTAATGTCAAGTGGCTTTTCAGCAGTTTGGGTTTTCAGTCCCTATTGTTAGTTTGGGTGGTTTTTTGGTAGTTTTTTTGGTGGGGTTTGGTTTTTTTGGTGGATTGTTTTTTGTTTTTTCTTTTTTAATTGGGGTGGTTTTTTCCTAGTAATAATTCACTGTTTGAAATACCATGAACATGCTTTATATAATCAAGACCTGACTCAATCTTAATTTTTTTATAAATGCCTACTATAAATTTTTCTGTTCCTATGCTCCTGTGTTCTGTTTGGATTGTACTGTCTCCTCTCACTGGAAAAATCTCAATTTTCTGGGACTTAGGAATTCCACTAGACTTGGAAATGTGAGGGAAACTCATATTCTTAAATCAGGCAATTACCAAATTTAGCCTCTCACTGATAGAAAAATCTTGAGGTGTGGGTTTTTTGCTTTTGTTTTTACTTATGACCCCATGTCTGTGGTGCATATGTATGCATAATGAATTACACAAAGTTTGCGATTTTTTAAGGGGGGTCTTTAGTCTCTTCTTTTTCTTTTCTAATTTGGTGTACTAAACTTACAATTTTGAGGTTGGTTTTGTTTTATTTTTAATGAATGAAAGAGAAGGAAATTGGATGGTTTTGACAATATTGTGTTAAAGATTTAAAAAAAAATCTTTTTGTGGCTGCAATACTGAAAAAAAAAAAAAATCACAATTGCAATTCCACTCCATTACATGAAAGAATTGCTGTCCACTGCATGGATGGGCTTCTCAGTTACTTAAAAAGCTGAGAAAACAATTACCAAGTGAGCACTGCAGCTCCTTGCAGGTGTCTTCATTTAACATCCAGCACAAAAAACAAACAAAAAAAACCCCAAACACAAAAACAAACAAACAAAAACAAAAAATCCAAACCCAAAAAAACATCAAGCAGTTTGGCTCATCCATCCAGAATCAAACTTTTAAAATACAAATATATGTCTGAGACCTCTCAGTGACTTCAGGATTCAGTTTTGGAAGAGTTGGTGCTGTTATGGTCTAAAAGTTGCATTATTTGCTGTGTCTGTGAGAGGACCTGTATGTTGATGGCCACACACTGAACCAGTTTTTCACTCATCATCTGAAAGAAACTTACTTGAAAAGCAGGTGATTTATAGGTTCTGAATATCAGGGGAGTCCTTAAGTGTCAGGGTCAATGCACCTCAGTGGCCTATGGTTCATTTTGTGACAATAAAGGGCATTTAGGGACAGCCTGAGGTCTGCTGACTCTGCCTCCTGAATAGGTTTTGTTGTAGTATTTGGGAGACAAAAATTGCCTGGAAAAATGCCTCAAAAAACGTCTGAGATGGAATGGAAGGGTTCATCCAAAAATTGATCTGGCCCCAAGAGTTGCTTGTCCTCCCAAGGTGGGGAAAGAAGCCAAATTATATTGTTCTTGCAGAGTATCTTATTAAAAAACAGCAGAGCTTGGGTATGTGGGGAAATAATTTTCAAGTGAGAAATTTCTCAGGAAGTATTTACCTCTGATGGCTGCTGAATGTAGTTTTAAGCTCCTATGATGTTCTATATTATAAATAATTGTTCATAAGGAAGAGAATATAAGAGTATGACTTTTTCAGTGGCTAAAGTGGCTGAGAGCCCTCTTCTTAAATAATAATCATGTTTTTATTGAGCAATGAAAATAATTTCTGTATGCAGAGAGTAGGCAGGGCTTTATCAGCTCTTTTTATCCTTTTTGGAGACTCAGATATTCTTGGTGGTCCTTTTGTTAGCAGTCCTCATTTTCATTAAGGAAAGAAAAGGAAAACTTCCAATCTCCCTGTACCCATACTTGAGAATGCTTTTATAAGGAGTAGAAAACGTGGCTGAGGGGCATTTTTGGGATTTAAGGGCTGTTCCAGAGTGGATTGACAGGGAGCAGTAACTGGAGCTGTAGAGGGAGGTAGATTGAAGAATCTTGCTCAGCTCAGGTGTTTCTGCAGCTATTCCAGGTGCAGGAGTTTTGTTCAGAAAAGTCCCTGGAATACTTTGCAATTCCTGAGTCATCGAGCACTGGCCTCACTCTGGTAATCCCTCAGGAAATCTAATTGCTAGCAGCTTCTTAGAGGTCAATATTATAGATTGCTTTTTACAGAAAGATCAAGGGAAAGATCAAGCTGTACTTCTTGTTTGAAGAGGGGAGGGAGGAAGGACAGGTAGGAAAGGGCAGGGAGCTCAATAAGGGAATGTGATCTGTGCACTGGGGCACTGAAGCAGCTTTTCATTGTAACCTTGGGTTTGATTATGGTGCTTCAGAAGTAAAGCCCAAGGGTGAAAACAGGAGAGAATGATTAAGCACCTGCTCTGTTAAACAAATAATTTCCCATGGAAAAAGAGTTTAATGGTGAAACTTTTTTGTTTTATTATTCATACAGTTTTATTTTTGTTTTCTGCATCCAAACTGTGTTTTCAAGCTCAGATACTGTAATTTTTAATTAAAAGCAATTTAGATCTTGTTAGTTTTTGAAGAAGGGACTCTACCATGTAAGTTCTGTTTGATGTGGCAAATATAGGACATACATAGATTTATTGAACACTTTGAAAATTATAATAGCAAAAATGAATTTAATTTGCTCCTTGTTATAAAATTATAAGGAATACCTTGTTCCATAAGTCAGATGTGGTCTTTGTGTCTTATTTTCCTGTGGTTTTTTTCCTCTTCTGAGTTTTTCAGTCCATTTATTGTGGGAGTGCTTTAAGTAACCATATGGGTTGTGCACACAGTATTTAGCAGTAGTGGCAAGCAGATAAAGTGAGTATCCAGCACAGATAAATAAGGCCACAGGAGAGTGTTTTTTTAAAATTACATTGGTAATTACTGCCTTTACTTCTCCTTATCTGAGGCTGTATTAAAAGGTAAACCAAGTAGCAAACTGAAGCTATGAAAGTGGTTGCTTTGTAGAATCTGTTGGCTGATTAAGTATTTCAAGAATAAAATATTAGTAGGTAAACACTTCAATTTCCATAACCAAAGTGAAATATCTTCTGCCCAATGGAACAAAAGAGCAGTTGTGATACCAAGAGCACAGGCTCTTTGAGTTCTGCAGCATGGCCACGCAAGCTCTCAGTTGGATTTTAGTAGAATATGTCTGAAGAATGCTAGAAAAACTGAATTTTAAACTCTGTTTTCTGTCTGAAGAAGAGTACTTGTAGAACGGCTTGATGAAGCATAGAGGAAGAGGCTCCTGCTTCATTGGGTTTTTTTTTTTTAGCTTTTATGGTGAGATAACAGAATTTGATATAGATTTAGTTCACATTTAAGGGGACAATTTAAAATAAAGAGGCCTGTTTTATTGTCAAAATAAGAAAGCACTGGGCGACTCAGCAATAGCTCTGTAGTATCAGAATTCTGAAAGTATCCTTTGTTGTCATTAATAGTTTTGATTTGCACTGCAGTTTTGAGATAACTGCAGTGCTAATCCTGGGTTTAAATTGCCCCTGTCTGGCAATATCTGGCCTTTTATGCCTGATTCCTTTTCTCTTTGCCTATAATCCAGCCTGGAGTAATTTCTGCAGCAGCTTCTCCTTTGCAGTGAGGGGCTGGAGACGGATCCACTGCTCTGGCATCACTGCCTGCCTGGTTTTTCCTCAGAGCTGAGTCCCTCTACAGCTGGTGTGTGTTTGGGACTGAACTCCTGAAGTGGAAGGAAGAAAGGAGAGGAGGGTGGGATGTGATGGATGGGGAAATGTGGTGTGGGAGAGGTCAGCAGTGTGAAACACTTTGAATTTTGCTATTCAGTTCAATGTTTGGTCAAGACCCCACCTTCATCTTTTTTATGCTGCCCAGTGAAATTAGAGTCATACCATGCTCCTCCTGAAATTCTTCAGAATTTTTCTTAATGTTGATGTGTTCCATTCAAGTTTGTGAGCTAAAATAAATGAAAGAATGTAAAGAAGTATAATTTTTCACTTTGCACCTACTTTGATTTGGGAAACTTAAGTCCTCAAGGATCTCTTAATGAAGAAACAAGTAAAAAGTGATAAGTTTAAAAGGGTTCACAGGACATGTCACCAGACAATACCACAGCTCTTCAATGCTCTACAATCAACTTTATTAAAACCTGAAAATCAGAAATTTAATGAGACAGTTAAGAGAAAAAGTACAAATGGCCATCATTGCTATCTTGTGTGCCTGCAGAACCAGGACCCCATTAGGAAAATCAGAGCTCATTTTAGCAAGGACCAAACAGGTCTGCAGAGGCGAGTCTGTTCTGCCTGATCCTCAGGGAAGGCAGGAGATCCCAGTTCATGTACAGCTGTAATTTCAAGGGCTTCCCTGGACATTTGCTGTGCTTTGCTTTCACAGTTAGCAGCATGCTATCTTGCCATGCCAGGCTTGATAAAATCTTTCCTTGAGTGAATATTTTTCTATTTGCCATTTTGTTCCAATTATCTTTGAACAATGCATCTTAAACAATGCTTCTCTAAGACAAATATTTTTCAGGTACAGTGATCTGTCAAAAAACGTTAGGATATCATAGTGTAAATTTTATCACAGGTGTCTTACACCCTGGCTTAACTAGTTTAGCATTTATTGTGCTGTAATGATTTCCATTTTCTGCTTGTTCAAATAAGCTTTTGTATTTCATGCATCTAAGTTTTGACTGACACTGGATATTTACTCTAATATGCATTCTCATAAAGTATAGAGCAATTAGAAGGAAGATGACACTTATGAGAGAAGACAAGTAGTTTTCACTAGACAATATCATTTATCATGCTTTTATTAGAAAAAGATAGAAAAGCTGTGTACAGTTCTGGACTGAGGGCACTGGAGTGTAGAACCATGTGGCCCTGTCAAATTGATAGAGTAAAGATGTTGAGGGAGATAATGGAAACTTTCTATTCAGTGAGGAGTGGAATAAAGAAACCATTTCTAGTCATTCTTCAGCATTGATTGCCTTCGTGCTTTAGGCTTAGATCAGAACTTGCACATAATAAAGTTGAACAAATATGGAGATCCACTTTGGAAAATGCAGTTACATGAAGCTGATCCTTTGGTGTGGAGACATCAGGAAAATATTTAGCGTGGAACTTTAATGCAGGTGGTAACTACAGCCATGATAATACAAAGGAATAAGCTGCAGGCAGTAGCACTGATAGAACACAAAGCATTTGGTGTGTAGTGGAATAAATGGTCTAGTGCAAAACATATGGGTCCATATCTCTGCTTTGACCTTATTGCAAGGCAGCAAAGCCACAAAATAAACCTACACTTGAGCTGTAGCAGTTCACAGTGCTTCTGTTTTTGGGTATGTCAGGATTCACTGCAGTTTTCTTCACACCTGGCTGTACCAGCCAGGCATTTGCATATTCTACAGCTGCTGGTACCTTGCCTCTGCAATCACTGTGGCAGCGATTGGTATATTAAATTAATCACTTAGCAATTTCATTATGCAACCTTCTGAAGCTTTAGTGTACTATAATCTTCAAGCAGTGTCATTATGGTTACCTGCTGGGGCATTTTATGTGCAGTTTTTATGATGCCTTGGTATTCATTATTTGTAGTTTAGGGTTGTCCAGGAGACTGGATTTTGGAAGGCTTTGTACAAGAACATAGGAGCACAAAGACTTGGAGTCAGAACATCTGAAAGCAAATGACAGAGAAAAAAGCAATCAGAGCATCTGTTACTCTAACATGTTCAAGAATTTGCTGTTCCTGCATCACGCTTACATTATTTGCAAAATATTAAGTTGCTGTTAATTGACACTGGTTTTATTAGCCTGGGGTCAGGAACGTTCATTACAATGGAAGTGGTGATTGCTGTAGCTGAGAATAACTTAGAATTTCTGTGAGTCACACAGTGCAGATTTCATCAATTTGGGATATATTCTTCTACAGAAAAAAAACCCAAAAACATGTGTGAGTTGGTCTGTAAACAGAACAGAAAACCACCTTATTGTTATGAAAAATATTATCTTTTTTTCACTAAAAGGTGGAGGCTTGAAGCAAGATTAGAAGACACAATTGTGAGAGAGTTTTTCACCAAAACCTGTTTCTAAATGGATAAGGTTGTAAACTGTAAAACAACAAGAACAAAAAGAAAAAAAAAGAAAAAAAATTCATCAGCAGGTGGTCTAAAGGTGAAGTAAGAGTTGAATTATTCAAGTTTTTTAATTCTCCCCAACTATTGGGTTTTTTAGTGGAAATTGCTCAGCTGTTTTTTGTGAACTTTCTTTTCCTTTTCTGTCATTGTCCTCCTCTTACACATAAGATTTTTTAAAAAGTGTAGGAGATAACAAACTGGATTATGGATAATTTTGCTACTGTGTTCACCAATGGATCTATTTTTATGTTGTTTATTTCAATCTGACATTGGAGCAAGTAAGGGAGGGAGGTGGATTGTCAGAGGAGTTTCATCAATTTCTTCTCTTCTTTAACCTGCCATTAATTGAGAAAACACATCCTTGGGGTAAATCATATTTTGACAGCACACTTCAAATGGTTGTTACCCATCAAAAGTTGCTATTTAAAAAGTGTCTCTTTCCCTCTTTTTAGAACTATTTTTATTCCTTGCTTTAAGTCAGAATTGGGCTTGTATACTCACTTGTGTACTGTTTTCTCCTGTGTTATTTTCAATATTTGTTCTTCAACTTTGCAACATTTTTTTAATGCTTTCATGTTTTGACTTTCAGGGTTTCTTCTCCAAATTTTAATTTAAATAGAATGTTTTTAATAAGATTCAGGCTACTGCAAACAAGCAGTATTTGCAATATAGCTTGAAAATGCAAATATCAGAAGGAAGGAATTTTCTATTAAAATCTCTATTTTTAACAGAAATTATTGTGGGTGAAAACCTTGTTTCCTAGCATGCTTTTCACTGTCTTGTTATGTATTCCCATTAATTATATTCTGTCATATGCTAGGGCATCTGTATGTATGTTCATGGAATGAAAGAAATTAGTAGCCTAAATCTAATTAGTTCCTGTATCTAAAATCTACTTGAGAAGAAATTATTTTAACTGTAAAATAAGCACTGAGATTCTGTTGCCTTTTAAGCATTATTATGAATCATGGCAATGGGACAAAATATTTGTTGAAGACGTGATAAAAATACTAAATAAGTGGAAATATAGTAATGGGATCCGGTATATTAGCCAGGACTATCCACTACTTTTGCTCTTTAAAATTATTTTTTCTTAAATATCTCTGTGCATTTCAGCCCTGTTGCCTTGTTTACCTGTTGCTTTAGTAGCATGTCCCTTCTACACTAAAGGTTTCTCTGCAGGAGATTCATGAGGTTAACCATGATATAAGCCTAATTTTTGAAAAACAGGTATTAATCTCCCACTAAAAAAAGCCAAATATATTAAGGAATAATACTTAATATTTTGGGTGTTTTCATTGAATAGCTTCCTTGGAATGTTTCATAATGTTTCCATCAGTGATGGCAGTTGGTATTGTTGGAGTACTAACATATGTTGAAGAGTAAAGTATACTAGAAAAAATGATGTTTTATGAGATAGTTGACCTGGTTTTGATGTCCTTGAGATACAAAGAATCAACTTTCTGAAATTTTTCAGTGTGTAAAAAGGGAGAACTTTCAGTGTGCAACTGGGGGGACTTGTTATTTTTAATAGCCATTCAATAATTAATTCAGTTGCTAACAGCCAGAAACGGGAAAATGGAGGGAAGAAGTAACACAATTTTGTTCTTGTAGTGATATTAGCTTTTTAATCAATTTAATGACTTTTTTTGGCAGGCATAATGTGTTGATAGTGAGTGCAGCGTGTCTGTTGCTTGTAATGACCATTACACCCTTCACAATCTTAAATCTGAATTGGTAAACAAAATAAAATGTTCTTTACATAGGTATAAAGGAAAAGTATTTGGAACATGGGAATAGGAAGACAGACTTACTGAATTCTGTTTTGTTTAGTTTTGCCCAGAGGAGGGGAGTACTGAGTTGTTAACAATAGATTCTGTAAGAGTTTTAGCAACTTCATACTAACAGTGTTTCTCACTGCTAAAACATCTCCCCCTGATTTGAGGGAAGGCCACTCTGACAATCATTTTGTTCTCTGAGATCTCTGAACTTTATCTGTTTCTAAGAAATTGGGTGAAAAATGCATTTGCTGACCTCCACTAACTAAGATGCCATTTGGTTTTTTTCTTTTTGATTGCTTGTCTTATTTTGATGGGTTTTAAAAACTACCAATTCTATTTTATTCGACTCTCATCTTCCACTTACCCTATCTTCCTTTACTGGACTGTTTCCACCCTGCCATGATATTTATTGCATTAAATTATTTTTAGCCTGAATGTTTCACTCTGGCTAAGGAAGCTGGGGAGATGGAATGGGGAAGAACATTTTTAGCAGGATGAAGAGATGTATCTCTGTCCTGATGTGCCGGGCTCTCCTGGGGCAGTAGATCAAAAGGAAGCTGTTTATGTGAGCTTGGTAATTTCCTGACAAATAATGAAAAGTTACCTGTCTGATGTTCAGCAGAGAACATTGTCAAGTCCTGAGCTTCTTGTGACTTGTCACAAATGCTCCTTGCCACCAATCTTGGTGTGAGTTGAACTTCCCTTTCTGGGGGAATGTGTTCACATATTCCACCTAATTGTTATTTGGCAGCTGGGCTAGCAGAATACTTGATAAGACTTGAACTGTTCCTTTATTAGTTTACATGCAGACTGATTGCCTGAAATTTGCTGTTGCTGTTGTGTATTTTTGGGCCTTGTATTGGCAAAGGTGACTGAGATAGGGCCCTCTCTAAATAACTGAGAAAATGCTGGTAGCAGTGTGCAATTGTGAGAGACATCTGACTGAGGTTTTTCTGTCTCAATTCCCCCAGCATCTGAATTTGTTGACCTGCCAGAACACAAGTTCACTCTCTCCCTTCCCTCCTCCCAGCACATGTAAATACTCTTGTCATGTGTTGTTGAGGAACAAGTGGCTTGAGAATATTCTTTTTTACAGGCAAATTTCTTTGTGTTTCTACTTGTTTAATATAGTAGGGACATGCATTTAATGGCAGTTTTTTAATGGATTTGGGTAGCAACACAAACTTCTGAAGAAGGGAAAGAGCTGACTCCTTTCAATGTGAGGAATTGATAGTCTGGGTTTGAGGAGGGGGGAGAGGTGGCTTCCATATCTGCACTGTCAATCTGCTCAGGTTTTCAGTGGGTAATGAGTGACAGTTGTTACCAGCTGATGGCTGTGTGGTGACCTGGGTGAAAGCAATTGCAGTTGTGTTTGATTTCAGAGTCCACAGGTGCCTACACTGCAGAATAAACCAACAGAACTGACAGTAATTGGCATTGGTTTCAGCGGGCTCTGCAAGAGGTCAAGGACAATCCAGCATTCCAGGACATTGCTGGGGCAGTTTGGAGCTGTTGTCTGAGAGAATTTCTGTGGTTTTCCCAAACTCTAGCTCTGCTGAGAATCAAGAGTTTTGGTTTGATGGATGTCAGTTCCAGAGTCTTCAGAAGGACTGTATTTCCTTTTGAAAACACAAACAGTTGAAGGGAGGAGGGCAAAATAATAATCTCATTATGAAAGTATTGATTCCTTTCTATAAATACCCTATTGGAAGTGTATCTTTCACTTTCCAATAAATGAAATTGGAAATTAGCTTCTAATAGTGGTTTTGATTTCCATTTTAATAAAGAACAATGAGATATAATAGCTGGTTTTGTGAAAATGTGTGTTATGAATGTGTGTGTATGTGTGCAAACACACATGGGTTTTATGTACAGCAATTAAGCTCAGCATATTGTGTGTAATTGGTGATTTACTACAGAAAGTGGCACAATTAATAACAATTAAATGCCAATAAATGCTTAATTGCACCTTATGCTCTATATAATTGCTCAGCAGTTTCCTTTTGTATTTACTGAAGATTCAGCTATCAAGAAAACTTCTCAAGTCCCTCATGGATCTGTGTATTTTGTGGGTATAAAGTGATTTTGGGGATTTTCTTTTTCTTGGGTTGGAGGGCTCTTGCTTTGACTTTGAGTTCTGAAAGATGATTTTTTGGTTATTTTGATTAGAGAATAAATTAGGGGCTTTTAGCCCCACACTTGTCTTGTTCAGTGATAGCTGAAGAAGGGGTAGCAGAAGTTTGCCATTTTCATATTTAAATGTAGCAATGTTGCACTTGTGGCAAGGACAGCTGGAAGAGACTCATCTGGTGTCTAATGGATCATTCTGCCTTCAAATATTCTTTCTTTTTTGAAGAGGAAGACAGACAGTGGAAAGGGAAGTGAGGAATTTGCTCCTCTCCAGTATAAACCAAAGAGTTTGAATGGATTGTTGTATCAGGGTGCTGCTGACCCAACCTCTTGCAAGATGACAGAGCTTGGCATCTTTTCAGCTGAGAAAATCTTCCTCTTTTCCACGTTTGGATTAGACTTGATCCTAATGGTTACAGCCCTTCCCCTTTGTACAAGACAGTTCTGGGTGCATTCCTTACTCCAAGAATTTTATGTCATAAAAATTCATGTGACATTTTAATGGCATCAGCAAAACAGATATATTAATTCATTCATTATGCATTTATATTTTTCTTTTTACTGCTGAGTACCACAAATATTTAATTAGCTAGCTGTAAGTACTCTTTAAATCAAAACTTGTGCCAACTCTTAGAAATCAAAACATACTTTCAGAAAAGAAAAAAAAAAACACCTTTGGAAATAGAAGTTATATCTGTTACAATGATTATCTTTTTTGGCTTACCTTTCCTCCACAATTTTAGAATCCCAGAGGTTACTGCTAAATTGGCAGGGCTTTTTAAAAATCCTTTTATGTTTAAGAATAAAATCCATCTGTCTTTCTACTGTCATGAGTTATCTTTGGTGCATTTTTTCATCACGTAAGCTGAAGATTTTAACTTGAACATTTAGCATATAATTATGTGTTTATAAATAATAGTATTAATACATAATGCTGCAAGATTAAGCTTTTACTGAACCAGGATTTAACTCTGAAGAGCATTTGGTGTTTGAGTCCTTCAGGTGCCTTACATTAATATTTATGTAGCCATGTATTAATTTGGAAGTTGTAACTTCAATTTTCATCCTCTTCCTTCCCCCAGATCTTTTCTGTCTTTGCCTTCCTTCTTTTCCCCTTGCACTTTTTAACTGAAACACAGAAACATTGGTGGGCTTTTGCAGTGAAATGGTGTCATTAGAAGGGATTTTATTAATTTCCAGTCCCATGGCATAGGAAGCAGATATTTGTGCTAGATTGCAATTGAAGCAATAAAGCAATTTTGGCACAGTCTGGATGCTTACTCAACTTCCCAGACCTGGCATGAATTTTATTTTTTGTTAGTTTAGACAGCTTGGGATGAAAACACAGTGCATCCAGGTACTTCTCACTGTTAAAGAATTCACTGAAGAAGTACAAATAGCTGTAGGCTGTCAGTGTTATTAAACTATTGATGCATCTAATTCAAGTGATTCACATCATTTTTATCTCTCCCTTTGTGTTTCAGTGCTGAGCAACATCTTATTTTTGTTACTATGCATTTACATAGAACCAATAAGTGCCTTCTAGAAGTATATTAATGCTGTGGTTTTGAAAGATATTTTAAGAATTTGCTCTATGCTATTATAAACAGCTTATAAACAAAACAGAAAGTGCATGAAAAATGTATTTTCTCCTGGTGTTACTACCTGTAAGAGATCTATTTTAAGATACTTAAGATTGACCCTGGGGGGCAAGTAGGAAAGGAGAAATGTATTGGTTAATGAGGACAGAAATAGTTCTAGAAATATAAAGCAGTGCCTTCAAGGCAGAATAAGTAAGGAAAATGAGATATTTGGGAAATGTATTTAAAAAAAACAATGAAAGAAAGCTACTTTGGGTGCATGTCCAGTCTGTTTGTGTGCAGAGCTAAGGTGATAAAGAAACTCCATTTCAGGGCTCAAGAGGAGGTTTGGGGAGCTTGGATGGACTGCAGGGTTTGGGTGGTGGAAAAGAATTCCATTCAATGATAATTCATTCCAAAAATAGCATTTTACTAAGGGAGTAAGTGAGACTTTGTTAAATTGTTTTACTAAAAATGGTGCATTCAGAAGTCTGTTCTAAGCCTGAATAGCTCACCCAAGGAGAGAAGCTGAGGCATGCCAATCTTCTGTAGGGGCTGCTGGAGAAGAAAGTGCTGTGATCATCCTTTGATTCCTGCAGTTAAACAAGCAGGCTCTCATTCATGTGTGGGTTAAAAAGGAACAGTTTTTCATGTAGGTTCAGAGCAAGGCTGATGCATGAGTGACTTTGTGGGGAGATGCATTTAACTGCATATTACTGATATAAAAAGTGAGTTTAAAGGTAGCACAAACTTATTGCAGCCCTTTTCTAATTGAACTGTGTTTGCAGAAATTTCAGTCACAAGAGAAACAAACTGTTCTGATTATCAAGTGGCATATTATAAACCTATCATGGATCAATAAAAGTAATGCACAATATAATTTGTAAATATGTGTTCTGTCTTCACATGTAAGTGTTTAAAGAGAGCATCTCTTTGCCTAATCTTTACCTTCCTCTTTATTTTTATCTTGAAAGTTTAAAAACCCATATTTTAATGTTGAGTAACCTCTGCTCTGATAACAGGTGTTTTACATTTTTTAGTTTTCTGTATTTCTGTGTTAGCTCACTTCCGAGTCTTTGCCAGTTTTTTTTTTTTCTATGCCAATTTATTTTCTGCTTCTAACCAGCTGATTTGGTACATAGCTTGTATTTCTGCATATTTCACTTGGGTTGGAGGAAACTCAGGTGAAACTCATTTTACTGCTTGCATGAAAAGGCATTTTGATTCCTGTTATATTCCTTGAATCAATTGTATGTTTGAATTTGATGCTACATTTTACTATAATATTTACAGATTACATGAGAAATCTTTGATCACTATCAATTTTGTTCCCTTGTGGACTGGAATGTACCTTCTCTGAATGTACCACAAAATCAATCATTAAATTAAGAAGTCTTCTTGGTTTTCATGATGAGGGAAAGCTGACTTTGTCACAATTGAGATAGACCTGACGACATTGAAAACTTGATTATGGAGGATCTTTTTCCCCTTCTATTCATATGGAAACGTTGTTATGGAAAAAGTAGAATCTTCAACTTGAAGGCTAACAACTTTATAACTTGGATGTGGTTTTAAATGGGCCTCTCCTATCATGGTAGAAATTAAGCATTCAGAGATACATCTGTAGATGAAGAGATTTTATTTGAGTTGGAGCAGCCCAGCCTTTGTTACGAGTCTCCCTCTCTTTGTGGTCTCTGGAGGGAGGCAAGCCTTGTTCAGCTGGTGCTAGAGCAGCCCAGAACAAGAGCTGCTGAACAGCCCAGTGGATTTTTGAAGCAATTTAGGGTTTTAGTAGCTGGATATTTTTCCTGTACTGTGCTTTAGAAATTGGCTGCTACTTCTTTTTTGCTTTCCACAAGTGGTTTGATGTACATGGGTCTAAGCAGTATGGGGCTGGAGAGAAGAGTCAATATTGCCTTTTCTCTGCTAGGCAGCATCCTTAGAGGAAAAGCCAGACTTCTGAAATCCATTGGCTTTGTGTCTGGGTTTTCCTTTTAATTTTATTAACCTATATGCTTGATTTTTAATTTGGATGAAACATCACGTGAGAAACATAGAACAATTCCTCATTTTTTTTTATTACTATGTGTGAAATTTCAAAATCATTTACAGCAAGAAAATAAATCTAAGCTGTGGGGGTTTTTAGGTTTCTTCATGCAGTATTTGAAGGAAAACTTTACAGCTCCTTGTGCTGTTTGTGCATTTAAGTGTACACATGTGCAAATATATATATAAATATCCATATTGCGTCCTACTGCCTAAATGACTGGAAGGCTATAGAAGTATTTTTTGTAACCTCAAGTAAAATATGGTTTTAGAACATATGAAGGTGATCCCTTATATATTTTATTTATGCTCTTGACTGTAATATTTTATGTGCAAGGCCCTCGATCATCTTCAATGATATAAGATATATTAAACGTTTAGGACTTAACTCTCCTCAAGCAGTGCCAGTTAAACATGAAATGTACTGCAGATATTGCTAATTAGTCATTATTTTTCTCAGAGGTTACTGTCTTTTAACTATAGCAATGCTTTGAAAAAATTGTGGTTTCCCCACTACAGTCATCCATCACTTTTTATGTATCATCTTCTTTCAGTGCAGTTTATTGTGACATGTTTACTGGAATGTCTTAGTTTTGATTGCTATCATGCCCTACTTGTGGGATGATAGATTTTATTGCACTGAAGATTTTTAGATTGGATGTTATAAAATATTAGCCACAATTGAAATATTTCTTCTTTTAATTTCTATTTTTAATGTGAGTGCTTTATACTCTGAAGGCTAGAAACAGCTGTTTGCAGGGAAGGACATTGCACTTGGGTTTTTTTCAAGACACAGCCCTCTAACTTCCTGACGTGGCTGCAGTCACTCCTGCTGTGTGTGACTTTGCACCAGATGACTTCTGAATGCCCCTTCCAGTTTAGTCTATCATTTTTTCCATGGTCAGGGAGTTGCCAAAATCCTTAAGGAATTTAAACTTGTAGACACTCCTGCCAGTAAGAGTAAGAGCAAAAGTTGGCACAGGAATTCTTCACCTAGTCCAGGTCAGTGCTCAATTGCTCTCAGTTCTAGATATTTTCCTAATTCTATGGAATAATATTGTTTAATGCAGGAAATGTTTACTCACGAGAAGTTCAGCCATTATTTTTTCTTTCATTCTTCTATATATTTGTCAGGATGATCCAAATTTTGAGGAAATGGTTGTTTCACTCCTGTGGTTTCTGTTTCATTGCTTATTGTTTGTCATTTCATTGTGGTGATTGTGTATGGGATTCTGAGGAAAAGTTTAAAAACATGAGGTAATGCCTGTCTTTTAGCATGCAACCTTTTTCCTCTCTGCTAATAATTTTTGAAGTTTGAAACAAAAGTTTCCTGCCCAATATTTTTATTTATGACACTTAATCTTTTATAGTTTTTTTTAATTTATCTGTATTTTGTTCACAGAGTGGTTTGTACACCTGCTGTAATATGCTAGGCTAACTAATTGAGACTATTTGAAATCTAATATTTCCTTAATGGCTTATTTTAAAATAAAAACTGTTGAAAGACATGATGGGCACTGCAATTTATTTTTGACAAATAATACTTACTATAATGAACCTGGAGGTCATTGTGTGTGAGGTACAATGCTATATAAATGTCTACTGTTTTTTTTATTACCGAGTAATTTACAATTCCCTTGTCAGTCAGTGACCCATGCATGAACATCTCTGTATACCAGTCAAAGCACATCTTTTCTTTCACAGGAAAAAAAAATATCCAGTTCTCATTGCTTTACAATATTCTCTGACAAAAGACATTATCATGAAATAATTGATTGTGCTGGAGAATTACAAATGTTGCAGCACCACCAGGGTCGTCTAACCCTCAGCAATGTGGGTTACCCAACGATAAGAGTGCTTTGTTCAGAAATATTGCTATTGCAAAATGGTTTAATAGTAGCACAAAGAGGATGTTCAGGATTTGAAAAAGCTGTGTTTTGAGAGAAATGCTGCCCAGAAGCAAAACCCATCCTGGCAGTGGTAATGGTTTAGTGGGACACTGTGGGTGATGAAAATGTTAATGACTACAAGTTAAGTGTCCTATAGCAAGTCCATGCAGTTGCAGTCTGATCTTTGCCTTTTGGAACAACTTGGATTTATGAAGAATCAAGCTGTATACCAAGGTGTTCTAGGGGCAGAACGCGTGCTTGAGCTTTCTAAATCTCAAATATTTAAATCCAGTGTGCCAATGGTTCTAACAGTAGTCTGATGACATTTAAGAGGTCAGAATAACTTTAATTGGCAGGATTTCTGTCATTCCTGAGTAGATAATTGACTCTAAGTACATTGTAATAGCAATTCAAGCTGTGGCAGATTCATCTCTCTGTCTGTGGCAACAGAGAGCACAATGATTGATTTTAGTTGTGTCATTAGAATGTACTGATAAAAAGAAAATGTTATAACCAGGACAAACTTGGTGTGCATAAGCATGTGTCACAGGAAACCAGAGGAGAGGTGATCCAATTCTTTTGTTTCTCTGCTCAAGAGACAATTTTTCTACGTTCCATATACTTACAGTGGCAAATTAATTTAGATTGGAAAGAATATTCTTCTGTGTAACTAACACTGCTACTGCAATGAGCATCTGTACAGTGGGATACTGATTAATGTAAAAATACATTAACATCCAGAAACTTATGCTGATAGATGGGGATTTCATTCCATAGTTTCTGCAGCAGGTGCTTCAGCAGTTTTGAAATCAAGTATTTATACATAATATTTTTAGGGTCCTTATTTAGGCCCTTAGGACTCCTGTGCATTGATCTTGTATCCAGCAATCAATCAACTTCATTGAGCAACTTTCCAAGCTGAGTTCTGAATTTGTTTCAGAGCATGTAGTTTCACCTTTAAAGATCTGAAACCAGCTTTTTATCAGAATCTTTCTGAACAGAAATGATATCACTCTTTAGTTTTCATTTAAGACAATATGTCAGTTTTCTGATGTTCCTTCACTCATTCAGGTTGGGATGTTGTGGGTTATCTCTTGGCTGTTCTTGTGGAGTTCTTGCTGATTTATTTGTAGTCTTGGTGGGTGTGGAGAAGGCAGCACAAGGGCTGAGTAGAACTTATTCAACCTGATGTGGCAAATGCTCCATTCATTGTGGTGCTCACATGAAAACTTAAGGTAGAAGGTCTTTTTAGGAATGGGATTTTTTTGGTCTTTGATAGCATTGAGAAGCTTTGTCTTATTGTGCAGAGAGAAAAAAAGGAAAAAAAGGTGAATAAACAGATCAAGCCAGAAAAATGACCAGACTGTGAAGCTCAAGTGTAAACCCCCCTTGTCTTAGCTCTTTCTCTGGTGTAAATTACTTAGTTTTGTTTATAAAGGCAATTTAAAGAGTTGTCTCTTTTTGTAAGCAGTGCTGGAATCATCTCTTAAAAAAACCATCATTACCGGCATGCAGGTTGAATTTCTGTTATGAGAGATTTGACAAAAATAGTGGGTTTGCAGGGCAAAAAGTAGTCTCAAGCTTGAGGCCTCTGAGATGATTTCTGATGGAAGCAATGTTTGTGATACACAGCCAGGTAGCAATGGTGAGTGGGTGGTCACACATGACCTCAGGATTACAGCAGTTATTGTTAGCAGGGTCTGAAACCACTCATTTTTCTGTTTGTGTTACTATCCAATCCTATTGAATAAACCTTCATTCCTCCTGAAATTCTACCTTGTAGGCTGTGGTTTGAAATTATAAATTTTCTAAGTAAAATATTTTGATTAACAAAATCTTGAAAACCATTATTAACGGTAAAGGTTATGAATATTTGGTTCATTGAATTTCTAGTAATACTTGTAAAAACTGCAGAAATCACGTGGCTGGGCAGTCACCAGCCTTATGAAGTTTAACAAGGGCAAGAGCTGGGTTCTGCACCTGAGATGGGACAACCCTGGATGTGTGAATACCCTGGGGAATGAGAGGCTGGAAAGGACCTGGGGATCCTGGGGAGTCAGAAATGCCCTGGCAGCCAGGAGGGACATCCCTGTCTCGGGGCCAATATTATTTCCTAATTTCATTTTACTACAATACCTTTATTTACTCTTGGAAAGTCTTTCTGTGAATTGTTATTCTGTCATTTTTCTTTACAGTGATTATAGATGTATTTCTTTAAACATCTTGACCCTATAAGTTGAATCTTCATATTTGTTTTAACTTTGATGTTTAATCTTATTTGATTATCCCAAATATCATGAATCCTTTTAAAGACATTTCCTACTCTTGTTTTATCTGATGAGCTAAAATTGCTAGAAGATAAATCTCCGGAGACTGTTCTCTTTGGTTACTATGAATGTTGACTGATTATATATTATTTTCTTTGTTGTTATTCATGGCAGTGCTTGACAACAGTTACTGCAAACACTGAGGGAGCTAAGCCTGTCTTTTAAGAGATGACCCAATATAACATATGTCTTTAAATGTAGTGATCCACTGGAGTGGAATTTCATCCTCTAATATTCTATGATTGCACAGCACTTCCCAGAGTGTTTTGCACTTTTTATCTGTAGAGTTCAGTGGGAATATATCCATGCTCATTGCCCTCTTGGTAGAAAGGCTTTCAAGTGAGGATGGCTTTTCACAACAACTAACAGAAAGCAGTATTGCTTGTGCCCTCAGTATTGCTGAACCTTTGGCAAAGAGTCAGCACTTGTGAGAAGAGCTGCTGAACATGCTTTAGCAGAGGAAGGGAAGGGATGGGAAGTTGTCCAGATGGATTGAAGCTCCCTAGGAATGATGTCCACATCAGTAAGACTGGGGAGTCTCCCACCAGCCAGCAGGTGGTCCAAGTCTGTGCCAAGCCATCCAGATGACCACATGGGCCCACCTTTACCAATGCCAAGTCAGTGTGAGTTTGGTGGAGTTAATCCTGTGTTTATTCTGCAGTTCTTAAGGATAGCAGCCTTTGCCGAGTCAGACTCAAGGTTTCTGAATAACAGCCTTTGTGAGCTCTGTCACTCACTTTTGTATCAACACCTGTGGGCTTCTGCCTTCCTGTGCTCTGACTCCTCAATCTACCACATCAGACTAAAGCTGTCCTTTATGGGAAAAAATACCTCTGAATACCCTTACTTAAACAGGGTTTCTTTTCTCCAAACACTTTGGGCCTAGAAATAAATGCCTTTTCAGTAGCTGAAATCTGTTGCCATTGTACAACAAAGCTTAAGCCTCTATTGTGACTTGCCTTTTCCCCTTGTCTTTCTCTGCAAGCTGGAGTAAACCAGGTGAGTTTGCTGTGCTACATCCACTGATCGGCCACCATCCATCCTTGTGGAGGACCAAAAGCTCCCACTGCTAATCTGTCACTTGGCATTCACTTGTTGTGTTTTACTAAGCTTGTGGAAAAAAGAAAAGCTACCCAAACACAATGTAGCTCCTAGCCTTGAGATTAATTCTTTTCCCAAAAAGTGTTTTAGAGCAAGAAAACCCTTTTGAATTAGACTACTGCCAGTTTGCTTTTCTTATTGGAGTTTATCCTTCCCTTTTGCAGAGACCAGCAGAGACAGGGAAAGGTTTAAAAATGTTTGTAAACTGCCACAAGAAGCAGTGTTAAAAATGTTTGTCAGAACCTCAAAAGAACCTTAAAATACTTAAAATTCAATAATATAAAGCAGAAAGTCACTTTTAGAACAGACAGCTTTTCCAGAAGCGGTAGTGTATCTGTTGTTCATGTTCTCTGTTTTGGTAAGATGAGAACTATCAGCTTGTCTTAAATTTTTTTCTTTTCCTTAATATGAGTGAGAGAAGAGTCACCAAAGGTGACTCATACATTCATATTCATGTGTACATTACCTAGGGTGAAGTAATTCATCCCAGAAAGAGAAGTTCTTTGTTATGGAATGTTTACTCAGTAATTGATACAGTTTTTAGAGACTGAAAAACTTAAAAATGCTAAAATTAGACATATAGAATGCTGTTTCAAATCAAATTTTAATGTTAATCAAAATTACTTTCATTTAGGCAATATACTTCATTTCAGTGAATGGGGAAAAAGATGTGTAAGATCCATTCAAGGATTTATTTTTTTTTTTACATTACTTACACTAAAATAGTAATCTCTCTAAGCAAAGATTAGTGTCTCAAATAAAATTCATGTTATATGGATATAGTAACTTTCATCCAAAGCAAATCATCACTTGTCTAGAGAGGGGGACAAGAAAATGGGACAAAATAAAACCTGAGATGCAGGCAAAAATAGCATTTAGGCCATTTTAGCTGATCAAGAGAATATGAGAACCTGTTTCCTGAATTGAAATCTGCTATCAGTGAAATAAAATCCCTGCACATGAACTAGAGGTGCATCCCCAAACCTGTCAGATCACACATGACAGGCACTTCCAGATCCCTGCTTCCCAGGGAGTAGGGGGAGGTATCAATTGCAACTTTGCAGGACAGAAGTCAGTATAGATAATCTTTAATATAAAGGGCAATAAATAATGAAAACTTACTGATTCAGAAATCCTTAAGACTAGGAGGGAAATGAAGCATATTTCTTTTTCCTGTGCAAGTTTCACTCCAGACAGTTTTGTTCCTGTGGTCTAGAAAAATGCATGTCTCTCATCTGAATTTGCCACTCTTTTTGCCTTGCCTTTTTTTTTTTTTTTTTTTTTTTTTTTGGTTCAGCTTTGGATTCACAAAGTATTTTGCTCATCCCCAAAGTATTTGTAGTTTGCATGAGGGGCAAGTTTCTCCTTTTTCATTGCCTTGATAAATGAAGCCTAAGAGAGGAGTGGTTCACTGTAAGAAAGGGCCTTTGGATTCTGACAGAAATTTCATCTTGAATTGCTTTTGGATTTTACTGCTGCTCCCAAGTAGTGATGTGAGAGCACCTAGAACATGTTTGTGTGGTGTAGTCCAGTTTAAAACCTTGGTTCTTCAGCCAGTTTGGGTCCATTTGTTCTATAAAAGATCCCAGCCTGAAAGCAGAAGGTGTTGGGAGACACCCATCCAGATAAATCCTTGTTTGTGGTAAGCAAAATTCTCACAAATGATTCCTACACCAATCATTCCTCATTGCTGCTAAAAAGTTGTGTTTTGCAGCTGTTGGAAGTCATTTTGTGTGGAGCAAGGCTAACTGCAGTGAAGTTCATCCATAATTTAAAATTTCTTGCATTGCTTAAATCATAAAGTCAGAATCAAAGCAGAAGCAGCCTTTGGGTTAGGATTAGTGAGCATGAAAAGGAGCAGAAATGAATCAGCAAGTATTATTGGGATAACAGTAAAGCTTCCTTTTTTTACTGAAGTTGCAAATATAGCTGTAACTTGTCACATTAATTTGAAATCTAGCTGGATTCTGTATTATTTAGATGCAGAATTTTAATTCTCCTATCTCTAAAGCAACAATATATAAAAGCTTAGTTATCTGTATTATAATTTAATATCATGGGCAGTTTTTAAGGAGTAAAATATAATTGGGACAGGTTCTCTCGTGCAACATGTATCAGTTGATAAAAATATGTTTTGTGTATGGAAGCTTTTTGTGACCCACAAAAAGGACTAATTTATCTTTTTTTCCCTCATCCAGTGATGTATACTGAAAAAAATATTGTTGAGAGTTTCAGGGTTGTTTTTTCTTAATTTTTATTTTTTTTAAGAAAATGGCTAGAATTTTCAAGCCAGAAAAAATTCCTGTCCAAGGGAAGAAAAAAGGTGGTTTTTGTTCAATATATTTTAATTATTGAATTTTGTAGTCAATATACTGTAACATGATGAAATCCTTAGAATATAAAGGCATAACAGCAAAGTGGTGGAATATGCATTATGTTGATGTTCATATGCCTTCATATAATAGACACATAATTTTCATTCTATTTCTCCATGCATCTCACTTCAGAGTTTCACATATTTTATATCAGGATAAATTGCCCAAAGTAGTGATTTACAGCCTTTACCAGCTATGATTTATTTCCCACAAATTTCATTTCAGTGGAATGATGTGCTGTAATGTGGCATTTAGCATCATCTAAAAGATCTGCTTTATTTGGCTAAGAGAAATAACATTTTCTGTACATGAACTTCCATTTTTAATTTATTTTTTTTTCAGTAGCCTAAGTGTTAAAGCCTGAAAGGATTTAGAAAGCTGCAGTGAATGTGTTAAGACTGTTAATGAAGCCTCTGAATCTAAGGACAAAATTAGCTCTCACACCCACACTGCGCCAAGTACAGCAACTGTCTGATGGAATTGCATCATGGCTTTTACCTGGGGACATGGGCATTATGTTCACTTGAAATGATGAAATTGGCAAGACAGATGTCCCCAGCGGACACTTTAAGGAGTTTGTACCTACATAAATTGCTCGACAAAAAAATCCCTGAAATTTGAACATGAAACCTATGCAAAAATGCTTATTAAGTGTGAGCAGTGGGTAATGCATTCCCTCGTGCAATATCTGCTTTTAAGTGTGTACAGGAATATACTTTTGATACAGAATCACCTGAGAGAGAGAGAGAACAAAAGGAACTTTTGACAGCAAGGACTTCGAACTGCTTTATTTTGTTGGAGGGAAAGATAAATCTGCATATCAGACTCTGATTCCTCAGCATCAAGCTCTAGAGAATGAAAAATGAGCAGGTTCTCATTTCCTGCATTTCAGTGAGTGGGAAAGATGCCTGTGGCTGTAGTCATGGAGAAGGAGGATCTCCAAGATCTAGAATATCCTGTTCTTCTCACCTCTCAGCCCACACAAGTTCCTTCTCTCAGGTGTAGCACAGCCATCAGGCCCAGGGGATTGGTGAAAAACAAGACCAGGAGAGCAGCCATTCCCTTGAGAGCACATTGCTGGTCCTGTGCTGCTGATTTAATCTATTTCTTCTTGATTTTATATAAGTTGTTTGTGCAGGATCATGACTGAATAGCAGTTGGCATGATCCTGCAATGTAGGCTTGGAATAGGATGTGAGAAAGCAGGGAGGAAGGGATAGGATCAGGTTCCCACAGAGAGCCCTGAAATCAAAATATTCTGGATAGAGGTCAGTGATGGAAAATGAGTACAGATATGCCTGTGGATGTAGCTGGCAGTAGAAAAGCACAAAGTGAAATTGCTAATTGCAAGAACAAAAAAAATTGCAATTGCAATATGTTTGTACCTGACATTGTTTGCAGAAAGTGGAATGGTCTCTGTTCACCCACTTTACCCAGAAATACACGAAGTGATCTGCAGAGCAGATGCTTGCCAGCACCACAGTGGTGATTGTTGTCCAGAAGAAGCTCACAGATAAGCAGAAATTATAAACTCTTTTTTTCCCTTCTTTTAACAGAAAACTTCTTTGAATAGAAGTCTTGAGCAGGCAGTAATTAAGAACCTTAGTATAGATTTTAAAAATGGATATTTGAAGGCACTTAATAAAACTAAACAAGTAAGCTTGAAATCTTCAGCCTTCAAGATTAAGTAGAATTTCTTCATAATGGGGTCCTGAGTGTGCTGATGTCGAGAAGGAAGCACTTGATAAAGACAGGTTTATGTTTTTCTTCATGATGTGTGTTCACTCCCATAGCAGAGAAATAAACATTTCTCAATCATATCTCCTCACATATCTCCAACTTCCATAGTACTGAAAAACCCACTTGCTGCTTCTTTCTTGGAAAGGAAAATGTGTTGCTTTTAATGAAAGTAGTTGCATTTCATGCCCATAATTTTATTTCTTATGTGTATCAAGATAATACAAGACCTTTGGTTTATTAAAGTGAATATTGTTAAAACTACATAGCCCATCATGGTGAGACTGGAGTTTTATATCTGATTTTTGTGGTTCTTCTTAGAACCCTGTATAAAATTAAAGTGTATTAGGAGCTACTGAATGATATTTGCATTTGCATTCACGGTCATTTTGCAGAATGGAGCAATATGAGGACATCAAAGTTTAGAAATTTATTTTGGAAGAATTTTAGAAATAAGGAGTTTAGGGCTTGTGAGAATAGTAAAACTTATGTTCTAGAAGAAAGTGATAAATTGACTGTTATCACTGCTTTTTAGATGTAGTGTTTTATAAACGTGACAATAAGGTGAAGTCAACTAAAAATCTTCACAGATCCATTTCACAACTATGGTTTAAGGCATGTGCGCATAAAATCCTAGACAAATTACCAAATACAGGAGATCACTTGCCTGGGATACTGAAATCAGTTTTAAGTAGGACTCTTTAACAAGGCAAATTGAGAAAAAGTATTTATGATTAGAAAATTAGTAAGTTAAAATCCTGTAAAATAATTCAGAATTTGCAGGTAGAAAGCAAGAAATTGCATAAATTAAAAATGCCTGTTAACCACATGTTCAGTCACACAGGAAGGTGCATATATTCCTGCTCTTGACATGTATTATGACTTTTGATATTTTCCCTTACCATTTCTGTCATGAAGGCTGGATCTCATTTATGTTGAAAATGGATTAGTTTGGTCTTAACTCCATTTCTATAGAGCTACAGTATCCTGCAACTTCTTCTGAAATCCTGTCAATGGTCATACAGATTAATTTCCTAGCTAGACCTACTTTTGCTTTCTCTGAGGAGCCTGAGGCTGTAGTCCTTACCACTCTTTAGTCATCAGATCAGTACTTGGCAAGGCAGTGTCTACTACAGCACTGCCTATCACTTCTGAAATATGAGAAGCTATGAAGGAAATGCAAAATACCAGGAAAAAAACCCCAGATATAGTACTGAAAATTGTATACAGATTCCAAAGGATATGATAGAGCAAATACCTAGCATATAGCTGTGGTGAATGAAGCTTACTCTTTTAGTTGATTCAAAAACCTGCAAAGCTTGGGGGAGGCAAATGCAGAAGATATTAGTGTAGTAATTTGGGATTTTTACAAAAGCTTGGCTGTTGCTTTGCTAAGCCTGACTTGCAAAATTAATTCAAATTGGCTTGGATGAGAGCACTGTCATGTGGATTAAAGGCTGGCTGAAACACTACAAACAAAGGGTGTCTGGAGGGTACCACAGGGATCACTGCTAGAACCAGTCATTTCTAATGTCTTTATTAATGATCAGGGAGAGTGTTTAACAACATGCTAATAGAATTAACATGTAATACCAAACTATGAGGAGATGGAAATACCTGAAAGTTTAGAAAAAAAGAAAAATAAGCCAGGTCCACAGAGAGATTAGGAACACTGCAGAAGTACCAGAGTGAGCTTCAGCTTCAAGGAAATGCAGTCCAATTAGATCTCAGGAGGAGAGTTTGGAAGATGGATAACACACTTAAAGAAACTTGGAAGCAGTTAGGGAGGGGGAAAAACAAAAGGCTGAAAGGAAGAGTGATAACCAACAGCAAACCAAATGTGCATAAACCATGTGAGAGGGTGGCAAAGGAGGGTGATGGCAGCTGGAGCAGCCCGGGAGACCCTGGGGCTGTGGGTTGGGCTCTCAGCAGCTCCTTTGGAATTTTTAGGTTTGTTAGGGCAGGCAACTGGTAAATGCTGCAGAGGGGAATAGCCATAAAAGGACAGATTAGTTGTTTATGTGTTTTCTTCCTGCTTTCTTTGGATCTGCTATGATGCTCTAAAGTGCACATTGCTTAACTATTACAGCTGTGAAATACGAGCATTTGAGCTAATACTGAATAGTGATGGAGCGAAATTATTACTCCTAAAGTACCAATGGGTAAGTATTTGCAGAATCTTCAGGTAATAAATCAAATCACAAATAAATAATGGAAAATACAAAAGTATTGAATACCCCTGGGAGTGAAAGCAATTTTGTGCACATAGAGCATCAACTAAACAATTTTCAGATCTCATGAATTTGATATTTCTGTGAGTGAAATATAAACACTTCTTATGTCAGAATAAATGATGAGTGATTCATGGTTACATGACATACTTCATACTAAATTCTTGAAGAAAGAGATTGATTTTCTATATATGTTATTCAGATCACCTCAACAACTAATGAACTGCTTTTGGAAATCTTCACTGGCAGTTTAGCAATTCACAAGTCTTTAAAATTGTATTGTGAAAATATCTCCCCCCCCACTTCAACTGTGTTAGTGTGGACAGGCAGCTTTTGTTCTATTTTACTACGTATCTCTAAGATTAGTATTTAGAATTGGGAAAAATAACTTAGTATTTTGGAGGCTTAATTATCATGTAAAAACATATAAATTATTATATCTGCATTGATCATTTAACTAATAATGTCTTCATCTGAGACTTTATTTAAATGAATTTCTATTTTGTTTCCAGCTGGAATAGCTTGCATACACACTGACAAAGTGCTTTGCTTGATGGGAGCAGGTGCTTCTTGCTGGTGGTTTTAGTTATGTTTAAGGAATGTTTTCCAGACTGGTTGTTTTCTCTCACAGAACTCCACAAAAGTTTGAGCATTCTGGATTCTCCTTATTTGGAACCTTTTTTATCAGAGAATCAACCCATCTACGTTAGGAGTCAATTGCATAAATGTTTTTCAAATATTTGTGGTTTTATTTCTGTTTGAAAGAATCTTTCTAGTAAGTTGTTGAGTTGCAGTACCAAGAATCTGTAAAATTCTCTAGCAGCGTTCAGTGTGGTTTTCCAGGCTTCCAACAGCTGATGGGGAGGCAGGATTTGTTGTGGAAATGTGTGAGACACAGATAGCAGATCTTCTTTGCCAGCTGTTTCTTCTTACATATTTGCTTCCAGTTGGCCCACACTTCTTGTTCTGGACATGGCCAAGCAGCCCACATTGTTGGAAAGGCATTTGCATTGATTTTGAAGCTGTTCATTCAGGAAGAATGTTTGAAACAGCAGTGATAGGCTGGGAAACCTTTACTGCCTTAATTGTTAGTGGAGCTAAAGGTGAAATATATTGGAAAATTGATCTGTCTGAACAGTAACCAATTTTTTTTAAATTTTAAAGCAGTTTATGTAGCGTGGTTGTGCATGAGATATGGCCTCAAAGAGAGATTGTCTCCTGTAGCTCTGTTATTTAATTGAGGAGAAGCTGGAAGTGTCTCTGTCACCTGTGATGGCATCTCTATATGTAGGCTCCATTGAGGCTTTTGGGGGTACAGGGATGTAATTCTAAGGATTTTGTAACACATGCATTACTGAAATAGTGAACAGAATCTAGAGAGGAAAATGCTAGGAAAAAAACCATTAGTGCTAACTCATTTATCAGCTCTTTGTAAAACAGCAGAAGTTTCCATCTTGCATAAAACCCTGAGAAGGAAGTGGGCACCGCTGGGAGTGGTGTTGGTTGTGGTTCCAGTAATCTGTTTAGTATTCTGCTGAACCCCGGGGCTGTCTGAGTGCCCTCTATCAATAACAAAGGCTCAGTTGTTTTATTTGCTTAGCAGTTTGCGCCAGCTTTAGTCAGCACGTTGAAATCTACATTTTGAGTGCTTTTTTGAAACATTTATGAAATAGATTTTTGCCTTCTGTTGATGATTAAGGTAACATGGTACAGTTCCAGACTGCAAGAAAATGCAATGGGTTTTATTTGTGTTTTAAATAGATGCAAATCTGGATATATACTTTTTCCCCATATTTTTTTTAACTTCAAACTGTGAGGCTACTTGGTCTATAGGCATATTTATTCCACTGTAGTACCAGTATAAGCAAATAAAAAGCTGGGCATGAAATTAGATTTTGATCAGAAAATGGAGTTCTGGTTATGTATTTTTTATGTGCACAGTAGTATTATAGATTTACAATATTTGAGGGGACAAATATAATATGCATGCTAATTTCCAAAGACTGAAGTATATCTTTGTCACACCTGTAAACATAAACAAATTGAGTTCATGAAGTGAAGTTTGTAAACAACTCAAACTTGCAAGGTCACTTTGCAAGTCTTTTAGAAGTTTTTAATCTTTTAAAGGCTTTAAAATATTAGCCATCTAATCCTTTCAAAAGCTCAGTGAGGAAAGCAGTGAGTACAGTCACAGTGTAGAGCTCCAGACAGACTGAGATTCCACCACAGCAGCCAGGAACTTGCCTAACTCTGGATTGAAGCCCTGACTGAGTTGGTCTAGGCTGCTTTGGCATGGTTTTGAGGAGATTGCCTGGTTTGGAGCTTGCCTGACTCTGGATTCCAGCCTGTGCCCTGATTGTGAGTTGGTCTAGGCCCACTTTGGTTTTGAGAAGGGCCAGTGCTCCTCACAGATGGCAAAGACCATGGAGCATCCTCCAGAGAGCATCACAAGCCCTTCCTGCCCTGGAGCCTCATCCTGGCTTAAAGTTACCCAGGGCAGATCAGAGGCAGCCAGTGAAATGAAGTGCCATTATTCCTGTCCCAGTGGAAGGTTTTTTATCCGAGTGTTTAAGCAAGGAAGCAATCATTAGAACGTTCTGCTTGTTAACAGCAGTGATTGCTCTTTCTTGAAGACTCTGTATTGCTTATACCTATTGACATACTCTACAAGTATGACCTGTATTAATGAAAAGGCACTTGGCAGAGTCAATTAACACAGATGTTTGTTTGATTTATTATTTGTTGCTCTTTGTTGTTCCATCAGTTCTTTGCTCAACGTGGTTGATTAGCCTGTTCTCCTTCGTTTCCATTTGCAGTAGTAAAATCTTCTGAAGAGTTTGTTTAAACCTTTCACTTTGACACATAAAGCTAATAAAACTAAGATGGTGCACTGTGCAAGATCTCTTCAGAAAATTCTCTGCTGTACTACAGAGTTGAAGAAGGCAGGTTAAACCATCTGATTTTGCATTTAATTCACAAAGGAGTGTGCCAGACATTGGCGGTTGTCTGGAGAACTGGTGATAAAAACAGGGTGATATTGCAACTGATGTGCCAGATAAAATAAAACATAGGAAGACCAAGACTGGCATCTCTAGAAGGGAATACAGATTACATGGTTTATCACTGGAAAAGACACCATCTGTTTTCTCTTTTCCCTGCAAAGAGGTAAGAACATTGTATTTGTCAGTTGGGTATTTATAGTTTTATATATGTGAAAAGCTTTTTTTCTCCCCCTTTTATTTTTTTTAACATGAGGTAACATCAAGCCTCAAAAAGGGAAGAGAAAAAAATTGACAATTGCTTTGGTTGAAATTGGCATTAGAGCACTGCTTTGGTAATTTCTGTAATGTGAAGAATTGTACAGGGGCACAACAGGTGCTTGAATGGTTTTGGATTTAAGGAATTTTTGACTCATCCATTGTGTGCAAGGTGTGTTGTTGCTTTTAACAAGTTTTCATAGGTTTTGCTGTTTGAGAGCATTTGCTAGTAATTTCCTATGGTTGAAAGAACTGTGTAGCATAAAACCACTTTGTATTGTATCCTTTAATGGACTATAATCAACAATTTACCACACATTGTTTGAAAGGGACTATGTAATCTCAGCTAAGGATATTGCTTATAGGATGAAACTCCTGCACAAATTGCTTTCTCAAAATTGTAATCAGTTTTTAAAATCTACAACAAATTTTGTGAAATTATGTGGTGTTGTGCTCACTGTGTTATAACAGTACCTTATTTAATGAGTGGATATTTGAATGTTGATAGCACCTCGTGGGGAAGTTTATTACAGAATATTTGAGAACTTGGATGTTAAGTGATATTTCAAAATAACAATTAAGATACTGTCAAAAAATGATGGCTACATTTGAAAACCAATCTGAGTTACCCATATGGATAATTTGTGGGCAGCCCTGTTATCCATAGGCTGCTCAGGCTGTGGTTTATGCAGGAAGGACTGGAAATGTTCTTTTTTAGTCTCCAGCCTGTGTTTGCCACCTCCTGGGTGCTGCTGGACCAAGGGGCACCAGGCCTGTCCCACTGTCTGTCCAGATTCCCTCTGGACAGAGGAGAGAGCTGTGCTGTGCCAGACGTGGCTGCTCCCAGGGGTGAGCAAACAGCAGAACAAAACATCTTAGATACTCCTAGGCTTGAGATAATGAAATGCAACAGGGTTTAATTTGGTGGAGAACCAGGGCAAGTCCAGCATTTTGTGTTTCATTTGCTTTACACCAGTGTTGTGTTCTTTTTATGAGGGTGGGTAGTTATAAAACAAAAATTAAGGTTTTCGAACTTAAAGAGGGTGGGTTTATATTAGATATTAAGAAGAAATTCTGCACTGTGAGATTGAGGCACTGAAGTTACCCAGAGAAGCTGTGGATGCCCCATCCCTGAAGGTGTTCAGACCAGGCTGGATGGGACTCTGAGCAGCCTGGTCTAGTGGAAGGTGTCCCTGCTGGTGACAGGAGAGTTTGGAACTACATCATCTTTAAGATCCTTTCCAACCCAAACAATTCTATGATTTGTCCTGTTTGGATGGTGGCTGCTTTCCAGCCCTTAGTGGTCAGTATCAACATAATTTTATGACCAGTGCACTGCAATTAAGAAGAGGAAATAATTTCTTTTCCTTCAGGTCTTTGTTTCATTGATTCCATTGGTCCTGTCATGCAACAGCAGGCAGTTCTGTAAATTTATGTCTGTTCCTCTCATGTGTGTTTCGGAATAAGGTAAATAATACTCCAAACCGTAGATGAGAAATTATTCCCTGCTCCTTGCCACCTCCAGCAGCCTTTGGTAGAAGTATCACGTTGCCTTCTCCATCCACTGTGCAGCTCCTTGCTGCTGCACTCAATAACAAGAGATTCACCAGTGGCTTTTTCCTTCTGTCGTGTTCAGCAGCAGAACAATTAATGCTGACTTTTGAATCGTTACCGTTTTGCATTTTCATTAGCACCTGCCCTGCCAAACAGGATCAGTTCACCCCTCGCAGTGGCTGTGTCAGCCTGTCTGCAGCCCCCTGCAGGTACCACTGCAAACCCAACCCTGCGCTTGCTGCTGCCTCTGCTGCACTCACTGGAGGGTTTGGGGTTGGTGCAGCCAAGGCTGTGCAGTGCAGTTGTGAAGGAGCCTCAACTTAGAAAGGATAATTGAGAAGAGCTTTTCTGCAGCTGTGTAATTGTTTTGTACAGCAGGTTGTGGCTGTGCTGCAGTAATAAATTGTGATGTTGTCCATGCCTTTTAAAATGTTTGCTTTTGCATGCGAGGAAATAACAAATAAGATGTATCCCAATTTGCAGGTAATCCAGCTCATTTAATTCTAGTTTGCATGCATCACATTTGAGTTGAATTTATCACCGTTACCAAAATCACCTCTTAGAAGGCAAAGTCTGATGAATTCTGACTAATCTTGGCCATGGCACAAACAATGCTTTTATTTACATTTGGTTTTGTTGCCATGTCTTACTTCTCAATTTTTAAAAAAATATTTATTCAACATCTTTTGTATTTATTTCAGCAGCTTATAGAATCAATCATTGTTTCACAATAAGCCCTGTTTTCTTAGAATTGTTGTTTTTAGGATATTTGGGAGCAGTTCACTAACAGAATGTTAAAAGCAAAAACCCACACTGTTCCATGCCACCCATGGCAGCATACTTTTAGCTATAAAAAATTCACTATAATTTGAATTATTTTAATGCATATTTTAGGGTAGTCTTACTATCACTTCTATCACTTCTGTGATATTTTTCTTTTCAAAAAGTGAAATTGTTCCTTTTATTTTAATAGAGTTTTAACTATTTAACAAATGCTTTTTCTTATTACTGAACATTTGATTCAAAGCTTTAGTCTCAAACTTAATAAAGTTCTGAAATAACTGAATTTAAATGTGAAATGAAAATTCTTAATACATGATATTCAGTTTTCACTGAAGAACTATACAGTGGAAAAGTAAAATATGCTAAATTATCATCTGTAATTTAAAGCCAAATCTATCTCTAAGCGTTGTCTTGTGGCATTTAATTATCAGAGCTAATGTCTGTGCATTTCCCTTGGCAAGCTGCATCAGAAGAACCAACAGGGACTTCTGTCCAAGCATGCAGGAACTGTTTCTGCTGAGAGGGGCAAAAATAGGGACGTGTTGGGGTTTTTTTTGTGGTTGTTTTTGTTTTGGGTTTTTTTTTTTTTTGGTGTGTGTCTTTTTTTGTGTTTTTTTTTTTCCTATGTCATCACTCTTATGTCCCATTACTAATTTCAAGTACCTAGTTAAAAATTTTGTTGTTGGGCTAGAATGAGTTTTTCCCATAGCAAGGGAACCTCAAACCTTTATTGGAATGAAGCAAAGAATATATATATATATGTTTGGTTAAAAAAATGAAATAAAAACCCCCAAATTGAAATGCAAGCCTTTCCAAATGGATAAATGACTGCCTTGGCGAAAATGTTGAGTTTGCCTCAATACTCAGCATTTATGAGCCAAAAAATAATGATCATTTCTGCAGTTTGATAGCATGGGTAGGCTTATCACTGTCTTTCTCCTATACCTGTGCTAAATCTTATCCCTCCCTTAAAAATTAAATTAGACAATATCCCAAGTTACTTTTTTGAACTCCTAAGAAACTCTCACCTTTTTTCTTGTCTCCTTAGTATTCAATGTTCAAAAGTTTTAAGCTTGCATGTTCTCACTCGGCGAGTGAAAAGCAAATTTAATATGAAAACATGAGATTTTGTGTCCATTCTGCAAGTACTTAATGCGTTTAGAAACTCTGCTTCAAACTGACTGCCCATTTTCCAGGAACTTCTGTATCAACTTTCTTTCCCCCTTGAAGGGCAGACACCAACTTTCCTCCCTCCCTTGGCCAAGACTGAAGTGGTGGTGCTTAGATTCAAACTGCTTTATTTGTTGTTTTGCTGTTGTTTTTGGGGTTTCTTTCCTGCAGTTTAATGAAAGTAGTATCTGTTTGAGGTGTCCTGCCCTGCTGTGGTCTCCAGCTTTTCCCAAAAGTTGGCAGACCTCCCTCTTCCAAAGAAATGCTCATTTATGAAATTGATGGTTAATTTGCTTTGTTTGTCACAGTTATTTTAGAAAAAGCCTCATCTTTTAAGAACTGCCTTTGCTGTGGATGAGGGTCAAATCAAATTGCTACTCTGCAGATAAAATCATCAATTCATCTACAGCTTAAGCTTTGCCCAGCTGTAATCCAGGAATACAAAACTGTGAAAGAAAACAACATTGGTTTTGTCCTCCTGTTCCTAAAACTTTCTGTTCCTATATCTACTCACTACACAATTTCAGATGCTGAATATAGGAGACTATCTTCCTTCACACTAAGAAATAAACAATTAATTTTCTTGCAGTTTGTATAGTGACTCTGTCACTGAGTAATTGAATCTGAATTATTCATATACCAACTAGTGGCATGAAGTGTGTTACAAGTTTTCCAAGTATATATAAAATATATTTTTCGAAGCTGTATTGTATTAATTTGTGGTGAAGGTAACAAATTCAATTTGCCTCACTGAGAAAGCAAACCAGAAAGTTAATTCCATTTTCAGTTAGCATGTGAAATCAGCAGAATAATAAAACAAAGGAAGGAGAAGCAAATCTAAAAACTTGATTCACAACTGGAGAAAATACCTGAGGGAGAACAACTTGGGGGTCATGCAGCTAGAGAAAGTTTAGATGCAATAAAATGTGTGGCATATTATGGGTGAAAATAAAAGATGAGGCGATTTTGGAGAAGATGTGTGATGCTCATGGTGCTGGGGCTGCAGTATTGGGGCACAGGGAGCAGTGACACCAGCCCAGCCCACCCATGTGGCTGCTGGGCCACGTGTGTGGTGGCCAAGGGGTGCTGAGACAACACTTGAGAGGGTTGTGATTAACACAAGTCAAAGACAGAAACCTGAGAAAGAAATTGTCTTGACCAGAGGAAATGCCAGAAATGCTGATTTAGAGACAACTGATGTAGATAAATGTTATTTCAAAAATCAGGTATGGACTCCATTGCTGTTGCTCAGATATCCTCTTTTTCTCCTTAATAAGACCTTATAGAGGTTTTTAACGACTCATCTCTTTCATAGAGGGGAAAAACCCAGCTTTGTTGATCCTAGGATTTTTGTTGCGTTACTTGCTTTCCTAGACTAAGTGAAAGAAAGGGAGAGTTAACAATGTGCCAGAGTGAAATGGAATTTCTGAACTAACAGAATTCTTACTGTAACATACACTGAACATAGGAAAAAGGGAATCTCAGTCAAAACCCCTGAAAGTCTGACAAAGAATCAATGCACGTGCAAAGTACTTGGAGGACTAAATGGATCTGGATGGAGGGATCCATTCTTTCGACTAAAGAACAGGACAGATTGCTCCAGCTCCTGCTCTTGGGGATCTGCAGGCAAATATTTTGGAAGGCCTGTAAGGCCAGCTCCAAGAACAAATGATAATTTATATCCAAGTTGGTTCTCCTTCAGATTTCTCTTTTAAAAAATGCTGGGGAAAAAAAAGTTAATTTAAGCTCTGCTAGGATCTCTTTCATAATGATTGAAGAAGAGAAATTCCCAGAGTAAAGAACCTCTGGTCAAAATGTATAGTTTTAAGTAAAGTTTTAGACTTCTTTCTAAGGAAATATTTGGTTTTGGTAGGCAGACAGCAGGCTGTTAGGAGAGATAGTTATTTAATAAGCAGAAAGTTGGAAGCATTCTAAAATGGAGAAAATTACTGCTTTTATCATCAATGAAGTCTAAAATGTAAATCGTTTCAAGAATTTCTTTGTTTTTCTCCCTCTTTTTTATGTGTGAACCTGAAGCTTTACAAGTGTTGCCATTTTCCTTTCCTTGTAGACAGGTAGATATTTAACAGAAGCAAGAAATTAAGCAAACCAAACTCATTCAATACCAGATTGAACGTTTTTGTGCCTGTCTCCTCTGCAGCAGCTGAAGTAAAACAAATGAAGTGTTTCTGGTCTCACTCAGTTTGTCAAGCATAACAAACTTGTATTTCAAGTAAAATAAAGCTGGCACCAGAACACTGTAAGCCAGGATGGTGCTTGTCTTGAGCTCCATGACATTAATTCTAGTCCAGAAGCATTGTCAGTTCACAGGTCCTTAAAATAACCTCTTTGCCTGTGTCTCTGGCTGGATAAAACTGCATCTGCTGATTAGTTTCAGCACAGAGAAGTGAACAAAAGCTCAGCCAGAGTTTGTTTTTGTGGCTAGCTGTGGAACTCTTCAGCTGTGTCCTGCCTTCCCTCCACCATGAGCTCTGCTGGGAGCTGAGGCATCGTGATTGCAGAACTCCTGAGAGGCTCTCAGAGATCAGGTAGACCATCACATCAAATTCAAGGGAATTAGAATTTAAGAGGTAATCATTTTTTTTAACTGCACGGACCATTTATTTGCTTTGTCAGTGGCTGTATGAGGTGTTCCAGGTATTTAAACCATCCTAGAGATTGGATGTGATTGACTTGACTTAACTACCCTGGTGGTTAAAGTAGAAGTTGGGTTGTGTGCCTTGCCAGGTGGTGACTGATGGGAGGTGCAGGCCTGTCTGAGTCCAAGCAATCTGCCCAAAATACCCAGGGCAGAGTAATTGGAGTTTCCCTCTGTCTGCTCCGTCTTGTGACTGCTGGGCCCCAAGATCCATCAGCAGGAAGGCAATTATGAGAATGCCTGGAATCCTTTCTGCCCAAAGTGGTTTTAATCAGCATGCAAATAATGTAAATAAATGCAAACGTGAGCCACTCAAGAAAAGAATCCTTACCTCACTTGTTTTTCTATTCATTTGTTGTTATACCTGTGTTTATGCCATTATGTACCCATATCATACCATTCCTTTATTCTTTTTGATTTTGAATGCTTTAAATTTGGCAAGACAAGTTTGTGCACAAATTGCAAAACCAGTATGACCTGAACTAATAAATTTTCAATGAGCTGGGCTCACTTTCTTACTCAGCTGTAAGAAATCTACTCAAAATATGCTTTTTTTTTAGTGTGTTGTGCTAAATGCAAACCTTTGATCAGACAGTACATGAATAAGGAATGTTGTTTTTCTGCATTAAGTGGAAATGAGGCCTAAGGCAGCCTGCTGTTAGGATCATAAGTACTAAATAAAATATGAACTAGTTAAACTTTGCAACCTTCCAAGGACAGGCATAATTTCATATATTGAAAGAAATCTTATATAATAAATCAAGCGATTTGTTTTAGATCGTGTCATGTTACAGCTTCAAATAAAAGATGGAAATTTAAAAGTGCTACAGTCTTAGAATATAGATTTTTTTTTTTAAATCTACTTTCTCTCTACTAACATTTTTTTAAATTATCACAATATTTTTTTTATCTTTTTATTTTTGCTCTTCTTTAAAAAAATACTTTGCAGTTCTGCTTGTATTCTGTTCTTGGCGGCCTAAAGACCAAAAAAAAAAGAAAAGGGGTTGATTCTTTATTCAACATTATTTGTGTTTCATGTTCTTTTTTCTTTTATTTTCTATGGCTTGCTGCTCCAGAAAATTGGAGCAGAACTGTGTCTTGAAGATGTGATGACCAAAAAATAAATGAAAAATTTAGCAACATTTTTTCACTTTCTTGAAATAGTTCTTGAAACTGTTACGATTTTCAGCCTGGGTATTGGGGAACCATTCAGAGTCTTCTCTTTGAATTTATCACCTTTGCATTCTTCACATTTTCTTAATATTCCTCTGCTGTTGTTTTTCTTCCTCCTGTTTGATGGTCTTTATATTTCAGTTTTACCATTTCCCAATATATCAGCTATATTTAAGGCATCTGAATTTTGGTGCAAATACTTAGATTTTTAAACTTTGATGTAAATTATTCCATGACAGTGACAAGAATAGAGCAGCTATTCTGTACAGCTGCCCACTCTCCCTTCACATATGACCACAGGCAGCACCTGTTTTGTTTTAGTTTTGTTTTATTTTATCTTTTTTTTTTTTAATTATTTTAATTATTTGGATTACTTTATTTTATTTTACTTTTTAATTTTTGTTTTTAAAATTAATTTTTTTCTCTATTTATTTTATTTTCTTTTATTTATTTCATTTTCCTTTTCTTTATTTATTATTTAATTTTTAATTATTTTTATTTTACCTTATTTTTTATTTTGTATTTTATTTTTATTTTTTAAATTTTATTTATATTTTTATTTAATTTAATTTTGATTTTATTTTTTATTTTGATTTTATTTAATATTTTCTTTTTAAATTTTCTTAAATTTTTAAATTTAATTTTTTAATTTTTATTTTTTTTATTTTGCTTTTTTTTCCCAGGTATGGTTAGCTGCATACATGCCTTCAGTGTCTGTGTAGGCTTACACAAAATGAGGTGTCACTGAAAATCCCTCAAGACAAATCCTCCTGTATTTCTTTGGCTACTCAGGTAGCTGGAAATATTCTGGTCCACTCTTTGCTGCCTTGTTTCTCTGATTGTACCTTGTTTCATCAGTTTTTCACCTAATGCATTTTGGGTTTAGTTTGTAGTTTTTTACCAGCATTCTAAGTATGTTCATTCATTAAATGCTTTATTAGAAATATTTCATTTTTAATACAAAACTTTCAAACTAATAAGTAGAAACTGCTGCAGGTGTTCTGGCTCAAAACTGGAGATAATTATCTGTAACTTTGTGTCCTATTTTTATTCTGTGCCCCATTTAGATAAATTATTGCCCATTATGCATGTGCTATTTTAAAAGATCAGTAAATATGTGTAATATTTTCTTGTGCTGCATTATCAATGGCAGTTCATAGAAACTATTTCTCACTTCATATTGGAGTTTTTAAAGTTTCAATCTCCCATGAAAACATAGCCCATAATATTGTAACTCATATTAAGTTTAGTATTTTTCTAATGACAGAGATGTTAAAAGGTTTTCATATGCAAAGAAGCTTTTCCTAATTAATCTAATAATCCCACCTTAATAATAAACCCACTTGAGACAGGGCTTCATCACCTAAAGGAAAATAAGATAGCTTAGGTATTGATTAATTTTCCTGTGTAGTTGTCAATAATGCCAAAATATGAGTACAAATTAGCTTGTCATCTTTAGGTGTAACTGCCATTTTTTATGTTCTGTGAAACTGCTATCACAGCCATTTTATTTTATTTCAGCATAATTACAGTCATTATACTCTGGGAGAAAAGCCACATGTGGTTGCAAAGCTGGTGACAGTGACGGGGCTGCCTGACCTGTCTGCCCAGGACCCCTCCTGCTGCTGCTCCTCTGAGGAGTTGGATACTGTGGGGACAGGGGATGGGGAGACTGAAACCTCTACAGATGGTCATTAACACCCAAAATACTGCCTTTATTCATAATTTTGATCTTTTCCAAACTAGTACAAACCAAATTAAACCAGTTTAAACTGATTTGAATGCTTGGATCTGGTCAAAACAGGATTGAATCACTCAGAACTGCTTGGATGTGGTCTGAACTGGTTGGATGTAGATCTGGTCCAAACCTGTAGAACTGGTTGGATCAGTTCCAAACCATTTTGAACCAGTTAGAACTGTTTTGAACCAGCTGAAACCTGTCTGAAGCAGTCAGAAATGGTCAAATCTGGTTTAAACTGGTTTCAACCAGATTTCAGAGCCAGTTTGTTCTGGGCTGAACTGGTTTGATCCTGTTTGAATACAGTCTTAGCCTTTTTGAACTTGTTGACTCTGGTCAGAACCAGTTGGATCTGGTTGAAACTCTTCAGTTTTTCATTACTGGCTCCATCAGGGAAGAGATAGAGTTCTTGGTCACTGTTCCTCTTAAAGAAGGTGTTCTGGAGAGCAGCCATCAGCTTTTTCTTCTAATTCATTCATTTGTAGGGTCAAAAGAATAAAGATTCAAACTGGGCTTCTGGGCAAGTTTATCTCATCTCAAGCCACAACTTTGCATCTTGACTATAATCTTTAAGGGCAGGGTACATGTCAAGCCCTCTGTGTTAATGTGGCCTAAAGAAGCACACTGTAAATGCAAAACCACCACTTGTTCTTAATCTCATTCAAGTCTTAAGTCTACTCAGAGAACTATTTGTCTTGGTATAATGATATTAATTGTTATAAACCAAATTATGCAACTGTTAGAAGCCATTCCCAATAATGGGACAATCAGAACTGATAGAAACAGACATTCTGTATGTATTCCTTTCTCTAGCATTAGCCTTACCTTTCATTAAAAGTCTCGGTGCTGAGATTGATGGTGATAATTCAGTAGAAAAACTGTATGGGGAGTGGTCAACACCTCACTTTCTACACCAGATATCAGTGATATTGATCATTCTCTTGGTTGGAAAGATTGAGGTGTTGACTTAGAATGTTTCTTCCTCCATGGTTGGAGTCTGCTTTGGTTCATTTATATTGCTTAGCAAACACAGTTTATTAACTTGATCTTCATTGACTAGTAAAACCATTCTTTTTTTTGCTTAAGCTCACAAACCCATGCTCCCTTGGTGACTGTAATTGACCATTTCTGATTTGTGTCTGGAGCCCTGGTATCTTTGCCATCATCCTGTGCTCTCTCTTTCATGGCCTTTGCTGTCACCTGTTGTTTGTACTTTTGGGAATCTGTTCTTAAATCTCCTGGTTTCCTTCAAGGTGTGGTTTTCTGATAGCCTGAATGAGGTGTCATGGTTGCAGGCTCATTACATGTACATCTTTTTTGCTAACACCATGCGAGGGACCAATGTATTTATACCTCAACAAATGTTACACATGAGGTCAAGGTCAATGCCCACCAAGAGCTGAGGTTCTTGTGGGAACACTGGCCCTGTCTTTTTTCCTCCTCTCTCATTTTCCTCTCCCTGCTCCTTTTCTCCTTTACCTATCCCCCTTTAGTAGGAACAGTTACCCCTTTTTTTTTTTTTTAATAAATTGTTCTCAGATGTAATATTACCGTTTACACTTTATTTTCATCCAAAAAATCTAATCAAAAAGAATCCTCCCTGGCTCCTGCTTTTACAGCAGAGTGGGACACACCAGTAACAATTCACTTGACAACAATGATGATCTGTTAGAAGAGACTCATCCACAAACTATATAAAGCCTTGAAAATATTTTTGCCAGCATTGCTCAAGCCATGCTGTTGTTAAAAGGAATGCATTTGAACAACACCTTTAATCTGGTCTCTCAAATGTCTTCGCTGGTGCTCAGCATGGCAGAGAAAGTGCAAAGACAGAGAGCACTGTCTGGGAATATGGAGAAGGCTTCTGACAGTCACGGGGAACTCTCAGCAAGAGGAGAGCAGGGGTGGAAGATTTTGTGCTAAGAAAAGTTTGAAGCTCTGAGATGACTTTGAGATGCATTGATTTATAGGAAAACAATAAACAGTGAGAAGTGAACTAGAACAGTAAGAAATTCCATGTGAAAATATATATATTTTTTTTTTTAGTTGCAAGGTGATAATTTTGTGTGTCTGTACGTGTTTTGTTATTTTTCTAGGTTCATATATTCCTTTATGCTGCTAGGTAAAGGTGTACTGGGTTTTATCGGTATTATGTTTTCTTTCCCACTGAATCTAAAGTCAATGTGGAACAGAAATTCTTGTGTATTATTAGAAATAAGGTCAAGACTAGTCTTGGAGGCCTAAAAAAGTTTTACTTTTGGACTGCTTTCCTGTCAAATATTAATAGGCAGATGTCACAGAGAGGAAATATGCCAAGAGGCTCAGGATTGAAGAGGGGGATGGCTTAATACAGTAATCTTGTACTCTGTGAGACTGCTTTGGAGTTGGAGGCACTGTAGCTTCAGACATTTTATCCTCAGACAAAATAATGATTGTACAACCTGAACTAAGTAGCCTTGCTGGCAGCAGGGCTTGCTGGCTCCTCAGAGCACTGGGAGATGGCAATGGCTCTGGCCTGACCATTGCTGCAGAACTCGTGTGGGAGTTGAACTTGAATTGGCAGGAAGGACACCCACCCAGTGCCTGCAACCCATAGGAGCTTCAACAACTCTGTGCATAAGACATTGCACAGGAACAGCTCATCCATCTGCTCTTTGTGTTGAAAGTTATGAGGAGAAAAGGGAACAAACAAAGGTCTTGTGTGGTTCTGCTCAGTACTTCCAGCTTGTTCAGGTTCAGGCAAGCATGGCTACAACACTGCAGTTGAACTGGGTCTTCAGCCAGCTCTACCTAAGCTTTATTTGTGATCAAGGAGCCTTTAAACATGTTTGGGGTATTTGGTTTTGCTGAGGAATATATTTGGTAACTTGATTTGTAAACTGCAGACTGAGGTGCAGCTCGAGCTCTGGGTGTGGGAGCCCAAGACAAAAGCCTTGATAACAGAAGGCATGAGGATGGGTGTCCCAGCCAGGTGGATGGACATTGGGAGATGTAGAGCAGGAGAGGGGAACTAGGGAAGAAGAGTAAGACCATGACATGCTTGGACTGTGAGGGGATAAAAGCCCAGGGGTTCCTTTGGGATCTCTCTTCAAAGGAACCAGCTCAGGCTGTTTCTGTCTTACTGCAGTTTTATGGAATGAGACATCTGAGACTCTGCTTTGGGAAACCTGGGATCAAGCTGGTGAGGAAACCTGACCTGATTGTGTGAGTGGGGAGACCAGTGGGAACCCACCCAGTCACTGGGGCCACCACTGTGAAGGGGCTTTGGTCCCTGCAGTGAAAATCTGTGACATTGGGAGTGTGCCTGTCAGGGAGTCCTGTGAATGGTCATAATGGTCACACTGGGAAGTTTCCTTAACAGTTTTGTTGTTTGGTTTTTTGGTTTGGTTTTTCTTGGCTTTTTTTGTTTTTTATTTTCAAAAGCAGAAGGATTTTTAGCATTTTTCATTGTCTATTTAATCTGAAAGCTTTTTCTAAAATCTGCTCCTACATCAAGATTTGGACTTGTGTGTGTGTGAGGTGACTCACTTTGAGCAGCCTGGCTTGTGGCTGCCCTTGTGGGACAGAATCTCTTCTCTCCTCTCGCTGCTTTGAACCACAGCAGCACCAGTAATTATGGGTCACAGTGTGAAGACCTAACATTATAACTGTCTTTGCAAGTAGAGTGATTATAACTGAGTCACAAGTAATATTGGGAGTGTACTTGAATATTTTTCTGAGAAAACAGCAAAAAATGTCTGAAGGATATGTAAGGAACCTTTTGTTTTTACATCCGTAAATTCTTCCACATTTCTCTTCAATTTTTTATCCTTTTTCAGAAATATTGATTAGGTGATGTTCAATGGGATTCAGTATGATTGTTTGTGCTCACTCAGTATCTTTCAAGCAAAGGTTTTTTAGGGCATCACACATTTGTGGCAGAACCCATGACTGAAACTCAAATTTCCTGGCACATTTAGCATCTAATTAGTGGCCTTGGTTTCAAATGGATGCATGTGGGTAGGATAATACACATGTATTAAACTCTGTAGAGCAAAACAGATCGGAGCTGAGTATTTACATTTGTACTTGCAGGAGCAGGTTCCAAATTTGCTTTTATTTTCTCAAATATTGTATAACAGCCACTGAGAGCAGGAGAAGCAATTGAATATGATTAACCTGTCATTGTGTTAATTATATACGGTGCAAGGTTGGGATGGCAGCAACAACTCATCAGTTTTGTTTCCAGCACGAGTCCTTCTGGCAAGTGAGGATTTAGTAAGTTTTAAATTCCATCACACATGCTGAGGTTAAGCTCAGTTGGAAGAACTTTATCCCTGAAATTTTTAGTCAAAGCTTAATCACTCGATTAACTTCCTGAAACTAGAGGATTGACCTCAAATCCTCATCCTTAATAAGAACTTTGCAGTAGATAAGATTCAGTAGAAAACACTTCTCTATCTCCAGAAGGGCTTTTCTTTACATTTTTTAATGAAACTGGAATGATGCAGTCACCCTTCCATTATCAAATCAACCTTCACTGAAATTCAAACTTCATGACTGGTTCTACTGAAATTGCAGTCCACTTGTTATTTGACTTTTCAGGCTTCTTACTGCTTCTCAGTGTGAAAATACAATTCCTTGTTTACCAGTTAATGCTGCCTACCTCAGTTCAGTTAAAGGGAGGCAGCAGCCACACTGCTCTTAGTCACCAGATTCTTGTTGAAACTGAAAAATTGCTGTGAAGGTTCTTGTGGTGCCCTACAATAATCATCATGACTAAGCATTGAGATGCTTTTTGTGGGGGGAAAAAATCAAAACTATCACCCACCTTTGAAAAAATGTATCAGAATAGATATTTGCATGTAATTTTCATTGTTATTTCCTCAGCTGAACTGATTCTCCAGGGTCAGATGAGGCTTTATTCAACTTGAGCTTTTTCAGATTTGATGGCATGCTTGGGGATGCTCCTTCAGATTGAGATTTGCAGAGTAGAATGTTGGAGTTCGTTTGGTAAATGATTACTTTGTTTACAAAAATAGCAAAGGGTAGCTTGGCTTGCAATGCCAGTCAAGCAGTTTTGTATTATTATCTAGATTTTCCCTCTCCATTATCCTTGTTGGTTTCGGTTTGGTTTTTGTTCAGAATATTCTTGCTATTTTACCTGAAGTTAAAACTTATTCTTAAAAGTACTATGTAGTTGGTTTTAGGTTCATTGATGTTCTCTTCTTTCCCCTCTTTGTAAAACATTTTCTGAATCTTTCAGGTTTGATGTTTCAGGGGGGAGCAAAATCTCTCTCATTTTTTTACTTATCCTTCTTTAGAGTTACACTGGCAGCTTTTTCATGTCATTCTTTACAATGGTGGTGTAACATTTGGTGTGATCAAAAATCCCTAACTGTTAGGTACTTGGATTCTACTTAATTATGGTGAGATTTTTATTCCCAAATCACGTAGTACAGATTGCCATATTCCCAGGCATTAACCCAAAACAGTCAGCACACCTGAAGAAGCATCTACCGGGCAAGAAATTGGACTTTTTCCAGCCAATTACCAAATGCTAATTAGAAGATGAAGTAGGTCAAGTGAGAATGAAGAACTTCTCGTGCTCATCTTTGCTCAAGTTCTTTGAGCGGGCTCACAGGCAAGGTTTGGGAGGTATCACAGCTTCCACAGGCAGATGTTTTATGTGCCCTGGCTCATTTCACTACAGCTCTTCTACACAATGTGCTTCCTGTCACCAGGGCTCATCTAATTTCTGTGTGACTGATAATTCCTCCCAGGGTCCCTTAATTCACTCTTCCTTCTAGTGTGGTTCTGGGAATTCCACAGGTCATTCCTAAGTGCCTCCCAAAAGTCGAGCCAGACTGGTACCAATAGGGGAAATCAAATTTAGAGCCGGTAGAAAATAACATCTAAACTTACGTGGTAGTAAATTAGATAAGGAATGCCTTTCTGTGGTTTGTGGGCTGTGTACTGTTTTAGGAAAATCTTCTTGATGCATCCTGTGAATGATATTCAACAGTGCAATTTAAGCATATAATACTGAGGTTGCCATAGAATTTATGGTATTTAAAGTTTTTATGTTTACAGGTGGTCTAGTTGTACAAAAAACTTTGAATTTCAGTCATCTGTATTTATGGAGTGAAGGAGTGCAGAAGGTGTTGGAGCTCTGTAAACAACTGAAGCTTTCAAGATGTTGTCTGGAAAGTAAAAGAAAAAATTGGAGTATGTTTTTAAGCTTTAGTTTAGACTTCAGTTTCTGAGTTTTATTTTCAATAGTACTAAGGTTGTTTTCTGCTAACTACTACCTATGTAATGTCATTTCAATAAATTACACAATTTCTACAGAGTTCTCCCACTTTTATTTATGATAGCTTTTTATACTCCTCAGGAAGGCCAAGACCTCTCCCTCCTAAAATGAAACATAAAAATGTAATTTGGGTTTTTTTTTTTCCCTTCTGCTTTTCTTAAATCTTGATCTAGTAAATTCTTTTGGGGGTTATGGTTTTATTTGATTTTCTTTTTACATTTTAAATCTGGTGGTTCTAACTAATAGAATTTAAACTTGATCAACTTTATAACAACATTCAAAGGGAAAGGTCGTGAAGGGAAAATGAAACAGACATGAACATGATAAATTTCAAAAATGAGATAATTTGACTTTAATTTTTTTTTGAGAGAAAGAACGACATCTGCTAGGTGCCTGGAGTTGGGAAGAAATCTCCCCTTGAGACTTTCTTATATCTTCTGAAACACCTTATTATGTCAGTGTCACAGATGGAGCATCCTATTAGGCTTCTTATACTGTATTTTTTATATTTTATCTGTGAAGTGCAACTCTAAAGGAATCATGGCAGGAGAAAAAAAAGCACATCTTGAACTACAATGAGCTCATCAGTGAATAAGCCTTTAATAAGATTAGAAATATGCATAAATATCTTCCCGAATAAAGTCCATGGTATGTAAAATAATGTTAAAATCCTATTGAAATCCTTCCTGCATGAATGAGAGATCACTTTTTTATTTAATACTTGGCATTTTATTTCTCTGCTTGGCACTGTTGAAATATCTCTATTTTTTAATTTGTAAACTTTTTAAATGGTAGCATTTCGGAGCATTTTGTTGTGTTAAAGTAGGCAGGGAAATTAGTCTTCCTACAAGTTCTGTCACAACAAAATTATGGGTTTTTTTCATCTGGAAGTCTAAAAGCAAGGACTGAAGCCTTCTGCTTTTATGATGAAAGGCAAATGTGTTGTCATTCTAATTATAAATTTAAAATATCAATAGAGGTACTCACCAAGTAGCAATAAACATCTCTCTTTAAATTTCCTGTTCTATCGATTGTATCTCATATGATAACCCATTAACTGATTGCTGTTGATCAGCAAAATGAAGTGAGATTATATTTATTGCTTTTCAGTGATGGCTCTCATAATAGATTATTATGGTAGGCATGAGAGGCAGAAAAGAGTAATTGCTACTTCATTTATGTTAATTATTCATTATTTTTAATATCAGACTCTTAAAACGTATATATGGAATAAATTAAACCACCAGTTTAATGTACAATTAAAATGAAACAATTGTTTGCTTGTTTTAGGCTTTGGAAAGAAGTAAATTTTTTTTTTTGTAATTTTGCTTCCTACAGTTCTGCAGCTCTCACATTACAGAATAGTTCAACTTATTCCTATCTCAGGAAACAAATGCTAGGAATGATGATGCAGCTGCTGTGCATATGTGTAATTGTTGACCTTGGTGACACTTTAGTTTTGCAGTGACAGTCCCGGCTTAGAAGGTCAGCCTGCTAATTTCCAACACAGACAGAACATAAACTTACTCTGAGCTTTCTGAGGTACTTTATTAGCAGGCTGATTTGTGGAAGAGGCTCCGTTGCCTTGATGGATCCATTTTTCTGTTTTGCTCGGTCTATTTGATGTGCTATCGCTGTCGTTGCAGTCTGCAGAGATCCTTGTATTGCCCTCACCTCTGTCACCTCAGTCACATTGCCAGAGTAGCCTGTTTTCCCAGCACTGAACTAATGCAAATGCAAAATAATAAAATATTTGCTTGGCTTTTTGTGCTTGGGTCAAATTCAAATGTCCTGCAACTGACAACAGGAAAATACATGACCAGGCCATAGTGAATTTAACTTGTGATTTCAGTGTTGTGCACTTACCCGTGTCTGGTGTATCAAAAATCATTTTGTGTACTGTGAATTACCATATTAATGAGGTCTTTTAGAGCAGAAACCGGTGGCTAGGTCTTCATTGCCATCTGAACTGGTTCTGAAGCTTTTCACAGTGAGCACTGAAACTGTTATTTATGTCTTTGTCTTCCATTGGAACTAGATGATCTTTAATGTCCTCTTGAGTTGTGTGTAAAATTGACACATAATTCCTATATTTCACAGTGTAACTGGTGTGCCTGTACCTTTCTGACAAACAGAACAAACAAATAAAACCATCACTTATGTTGAATTAGCACTTACCCCAGTGGCAGCCAAAGGTAAGTGTAGTTTTGTGTCAGCTCTAGGAAATCCCTCTCAGTGTGAACAGCACTACACCGTGGGCTGTAATGGGAATTTTACAAATCCCTCCCTGCAGGGGTTTGCATTGCCAGTGGTCTCCTGCATATAATATGCTGTAATTGAAAGTCAGGTTTTTTTCTCCAAATTATACGATAATGTTGTTTTACATGTCTTGTGAGAGTATGTGTTTTCATGGTTTGTGTATATCTACTTTCAGCAAATCAGAAAGTGGAGGTAATTTTTTTTTTTTTTTTGATGCTAAGTATGGTTTGTTACTTCTTAAACATTGTGTTTCATGCCACAAGGTTGTTTTCCATAGCCTACATAGCACTGTAGCTTAGTCAGAAACAGGTATAGCACTGAAACCAAAGCTGGCTGGACTGAAAAGAAAGGACTATCACACAGCTAATTTTCAGTGATGTGTCAGGGTCTTTTACCATGCATTTATTTCTGGCAGAAATGGATATTTCAAAGCTACTGATGGAATAATTGTATTTCTTAAATAGCCTGAATTACGTATACTTACAGATGATAAAAGTGTCTAGAAAGCTTGGTAAACCAAAATGAGAATTAAAATGGTAAGAAATTACTGTAGAGGTTGGAAACCTTGACATATTTGTGGTGATCACAAAGATTGAAGTCTTGGGTTGGTCTATCAAGGCAAAATCATCTTGCAAATTGAATAACATGCTCTGAAAATCGAATCACTGATGGGCTGCGTGGCCCTTGTGGTTTGTCATCAGTAATTTCTGTAACAGGTTTTTCCTGCTGCTGAAACCCCAGGATCATGTGAAATTTGCTCGGGCTCCAAGGAGGAAGCAAATCTCAATGGAAAAATCTATCCACACACCTGAGGACAAGAGATTGAGAGCCAAGCACTGGGAGGTCATCCCCAGCAAGCTGAGGTGCTCTGCAAGCGCGCAGGTTTGAGGGACACATTTTAGAGCTGTCCTGCAGGAACACGAGCTGGGAAGATGCCCCACAGGTCTGGGCAAACCCTCTGGTGCCAGATTTGGCTTGGAAATCTGCTTTCCCAACAGCAGAGTTAGGAGAGGTGATGTTGATGTGGTGACATTTTAGTGTGAACCACCTCAAGGGCACCTGAAAGGGATTTGGGAGAAGAGACACAGAAGACCTGAGAAGAAACTTAAAGTTTTGATCTTGGCATTTTACTTTAAGCATTGCTAAGGGAAAAAAAGGCCAGATCTTTGATTTCCTCCTGGCTTATCAATAAAGGGTACAGATGACAGTTAAGGAAACAAACTTCTCAAATGGCTGAGTAGTTTACCCTGTCTTTTCTGGGTTACTCAGCACCTTGGAGTTCCATCAGGAGTCTCATGCAATGAGACAGATTGCTGCTGTTCTGCTGGATAAGCCACTGTGAGCCTCTGACCAGCTTTAATTGTATGATATACAAGCTGAAGGCTGGTAGATGGAAATTAGGAAGGTAATGCTGATTTTGCACGTAACTGCTAAAGCAGTTACTGCATGATATACCTATTTTTCGGTATTTATTCTTAAATGTCTTAAGAAATTGGAAAGGTGACAGAAAACAGAATTACAGAATTATGGAATTACAGGATGTTTTAGGAATGGAATTCATTCAGCTGCAGTCTAAGAAAACTCCATACTCACAGTTTATCAAGGGAGGGGAGAAAACATCGTTTATAACAATTGTTCCGTGTATTCTGTGGTGCTGTCTGTGTAGAATGCAGTTGTCTCCCCTGGCTTTAAGGTATTATGAATTTTATTTAACTCAAAAAGACCTTGTGGCAGAAAGTTTTATACAAACTCTATCTGGGAGTATTTCTTGACTTTTAAGGTGTGCTTCTTCTTGTGTGTATAAATTGCCTGTTGAAGGCTGAGGGGAGGTGCTTAGAAGTGTATTAATGAAATAACTTTGGAGTAAGAAACATGCTAACAGAGGGCTGGAAGCTGCAAGGTTTGCTCTGTCATTCCTCATCTGCTTACCTGGTTCTTCTGCAGAGCTGTGTTGTTACCCCTAAAAACAACAATTCAGTGTTTGCACATAAATGGTCGTATTTTCTTCAACACTTTATAAGCTGATATTACTTTTTTAATTTGCTAACTTTGCATATAAGATTATTTTTAATGCAACACTCAAGGCAAAGAAAATGCAGCTGATTTTTTTTAACCCTTAAGAGTTCAGTTTTATTGAATTTTAGATTCAAGTTTGTGATTCATGAAGGGAAAACCTTTCAAAAACTCTTCAGTCAAAACGGACATTTCATATACTGTACATTTCTATAATACTTCTCCACAAGGACTTGTTTATAGATTGTATTTGTCTCCTTTAAAAATAGGGAATCTCAGAACCATAGAATCATGTGGGGTGACAAAGACCTCTAAGATCATTGGGTCCAACCATTAACCCATAATTGCCATGTCCACCAATAAACCACTTCCAGAAGGGACAGGTTTGTACATCTTTTAAATACCTTCAGGATTGGTATTTAGGACCTCAGGACTCACCCCCCTCCCTTGGCAGCCTGTTCCAATTCTTGACAGCCTTTCTGGTGAAGAAATTTTTCCAGAGGATCTAAGTTTCCTCTGGTACAGCTTGAGACCATTTAGTCTTGTTTGTTACTAAAGCTCCACCCCATGATGAAAATTGATTGAGAAGTGAAGAAGTACAATAATTTCATATTGGGGAAAAAAGGAGAAATTTGAACTCGGCTGCATATGACTTGCAAAAGCAATATATCTGTTATAAAATGTATTGCAAAAATAATTGGATTTCTGGGCATTAATTAGTTAAATTTACCATAGAACAAAAAAAAACCCAAAAAAGTTTCTAGCTCAGATATAGGGGCTTATAGGATTTAAAAAATGAGTTGGCATACGTTGTGCACTTAGCTCAAGATTGGTACTCCAGTAAAGGAAACACACTATTTTCCCCCCAATGTAAAAATAAGGCAGAAGTTATGGCAGGTTTTTAACAGTTTTTTAAAATCTTAGAAATAAGAGGATTGTGAAACATTTTCTACAAAATCTGTATTTCCTCACAAGAGGTTTTTAATTCACCAGAGCATATTTTATATATGAAGTTCTTTAAAATAGGGATTACTTTAAGCTCAACATAAAATGAAAATGCCATTCATATTTTTCAAACACTGGCATATTACACAGTTTATTTTTAAAATGGTTTTAAATGCATGCCATAGGCAGAAACAACTTCTAAAATGCTGAAATACGCAATCACAGGAAAAAAAACACAGATTTTTTTTTTTTCTTTTTGACGTCCAAATCTTTCTTCCTTAATGCCAGGAGCAGCCAAATTATATAGGTAGGAGACCTTTCCCTATTTTTCCCTCACAGTTGGCTGTTTTAGGGCCAGACTAATGTGGTGGCATGCCAGGCAGTCAGCAAGAAAACAGCAGAGAGCAGAAAAAACCTTGAAAATAGCCCTGCTGTTGGGATGTGCAGCACAGCCCAGCATGAAAGCTGTCATATGGGCCCAGCTTATTAGTGCTGGCTCCGTTCCATGCCAGCAGGACCCAGGCTGGCTCCTGCTGGCTCATCCCCCGTTCCCTCTGTGTTTTGGATCCAGGAGGAGCTTATTAGCTCAGGTGCGTCGCCTTGCAGGGCCAGGTTTTGCCTGGGATTAAGTGGAGGCTAATAGGAACCCGGAGCTCCCCGGGGTCAGCTGAAGCCTTGCCAGGAGCAGCTGTGCTGCTGACCTGGCCCAGGCATCGGCTCAGAGCTCTGCTAAAGCCTCGTCCTGCTCCAGGGCTGCCTCTGTGTGCTGCCAGCTCTGGTAGCTCAGCATCTGCGGTGCGGCTGTCCGCGGTCCAGAGGAGCTGTCCATGGTCCAGAGGATCTGTCCGTGATCCAAAGGAGCTGTCCGTGGGTATTTCTGGGCTGAGGGTGTTTTAAAACACCTTCTAACACCACTAAACCATCTCTGACTCTTTGATGCCTTCCCCTTTCTCCTGTTTGCAGTTTGTAGCTTGATTTGTCCTTATTTGCTGGGAGGGCAGTGAATGTTGGGCTGGGATCAAGGAGGCTCTGGTCAGTGCCTAATTACCAGCTAGTTCTTAATTACTCCAAGCCTGTGTCTAGCTGGGAGTGCTTGATGTTGCCTAGTCATGTTTGAGGCATTTTGGAGACTAAAATTCATGTCTGATCTGGATATTGCCCTGAGCTGTCTGCTCCAAACCATTTTGAAATAAATAAAGTGAAGGTGTATGTGACAGTGTTCACAGGGGTCTGAGGACGAGGGGAGAGATGAGGATCTGACTCCATGTTGCAGAAGGTTTGAGTTATTATTTTATGATATATATTACATTAAAACTATACTCAAAGAACAGAAGAGAGGATTTCCTGAGAAGGCTAGCTAAGAATAGAAAAAGAAAGATGACAAAAGCTTCTGTCTCGGACAGAGTCTGAGCCAGCTGGGCTGTGATTGGCCATTAATTAGAAACAACCAACATGGGCCAATCACAGATGCACCTGTTGCATTCCACAGCAGCAGATAATCAATGTTTACATTTTGTTCCTGAGGCCTCTCAGCTTCTCAGGAGAAAAAAAATCCTAAGGAAAGGATTTTTCATAAAAGATGTCTGTGACAGTGTATTTGCCTGCAGTCTGCCAAACCATGCCCAGTGTGTGGGTTCATGTGCCCACGTCTCTTGTCATTTTGTAATAGTTTATTACTTCAGCAAATCTGTGATTCAGAAATTAAGCTTATCTCAGTAAAATGAATAAAACTATCTTGCCACTTTGGTAAACTAGGCAGCTCTCAACTCTGGATGTTAATAGAGAGAAGAGCAAGTAATGGTATTACATTTGTGTTGTTGAGTTAGGGATGGAATGAAAGAGTTTAGCTTTTATAAGGTGAATTAAAAGGCTGAAGGTTAGTTTAACGAAATTAGTAGGTTGTTTGATAATGTGACTTGTTGAGACTTGATTGGTCTCAAAGTAAAAACTTTTTACACTATTGGTGAACTGTGAATAGTTCTGTCTGGAGAACTGTATCTATACGTAACATTTCCAGAAAGAGAGATAAAAATTGTTTTAATTCTTTTCTCCAAGTTTCTCACAGCTTCCCAGGAAAGTCCTGGGACAGCTGTGTCTCTGTTTAGAGGATATGTGATTACCACATTACATTACTTCAGTAATGCAAAGATGATGAAAGTGCATGTCTTCTACCCCTGTCAATGATTTAAAATCTTCCTGCCATAACATTATGTAATTATTATTGGCATAAAATAATATTATATATTATTATAGATGCCTAATAATAATTACTAAAACCAAGATAAGTTAGAGGAGAATAAAAAACCCCATATAATTATGTTAAAATTAGTTCTGTTTTTCTTTTAGAACACTATTAAAATTAGCTGGAACTTACTGGTTAAGAAGTATGAATAATCATTTTTCCTCTCCCTAGCTTCTCTTCCAGATACCATTTTCCTCTTGCCTTTAGGGAACATTAGCTTTAAGAGTGATTTGCTCATTTTTCTCTGCTTTCTGTGCTTTTGAGTGTACCATGAGACATTAAACACAGGGCTGATCACAGCAGTTAATGTTTATATTGCTGGTTTCTGTTGTCCTGCCAAGTCTTGCTGAATCCGCAGGTGGCCTGAAAGTCTGGACAAGTTTGCATTTTTTTCCAAATTCAATATTTTATACTAATGAATGCATAAAATAATGCAATTAGATATATTTTGTGAATTGTTTTCAGCATCATGCTAATTATTTGTTTCCTCAAAAGATACTTAACTTTTCAGAAGCATATCTAAAAATAAACATGCCAAAAACTTATATTGAGGGGAGCCAAGCCATTATTTTCCTTTGATACAGAGATTTGCTGTCTACAAAACGTTTTCTGTTTCTGGTCATAGCCATGGGATTCTTACAAGGGGAATCATCTATGTCAGATAAGATGGTAAAAAACTGTTTCTTGTTTTTAAAATGGAATTTTATTATTCTAGACACCAGTGCAACTCTCATTTGCAGATTTTCAAACCAATTTTCCCTTTTTTGTTTTATGGACTCCTGTATGTTCTAGTTGTCATTATCAGTAATTTTGGAAAAAAAAAAAACCTTTAAAAAGGAGGGAGGAAGAAGCAATTTTATTTTAAAGTGTGACTCCTCATAATATTTCTGTAGGTTTTTTCCTTCTTTTTTGAATATCGTCTGATGTTATACACTTAATATAATTTAAGTGCCCATTGCTGCTTCATTCCTTTCCCTTCCTTCCACCTTTTATTATCTAGTTTACTTTTGTGAACATAAATTTCCCTCTCTGCAAAAGCATCCATGTCGAAACAATTCCTACTAGCCACTGATCTATGGTGGGATCCTGTTACAATCCAAGGGATTGCTCTTTTAGGAATCTCATTCAAGTCTGAACAAACAATAGGAGATGAAAAATCCTTCCCCAAGGCACAGGGGCTATAGACAATAGTGCATTGCAAAGCTAGGTGAGGTGATATTAGACAGGTGATAATGAAAATATCACAAAGATTTCATAGAAAAAATGTGTAACAATTAAGGTCAAGGAAGCACCCAACTTTGTGATTTTAACACTTAATAATTCAGAGATGAGAGAGCATAAACACACAAAATCTGATATGGCATTGGTCAGAGGTGATGTTTCTCATAGATTTTTTTGCACATCTATTCAAACTTTTACAGTGATCTTTACTTTAAAGATCCCCACCAGAAAGATACCAAAAGTTGGGTTTTAATATATTTTTTAAGAAAAATAGCTCAAACAAAAAATTTTAAATTTTAAAATTTTAGCATTTTAAACTTCCCATTCTTTAAATATTAATAATTAATGCTAGTACTCATTTTTTTGAGATATGGACATGCTGTAGAAGATCTTGCCAGTCATTAATCTGTAAGTAACTTCTGCTAGTTTTTAAAAAATTTGTATTTAAACACATGAAGACTGGTCTATAACTGAGACTTTAATAAAATTTTATCTGCACTCAGGGTTTAACTCAATTTGTCTTTCTGAATAGCTGCTCCTATGATAGCTGAGCAGTTTGTTACTGTAGTTGTCTCCTGAGAAGGAAAGAAGAGCCTGAAAGCTGTTATTCCTGAAAGGGTGATGGGAGTAGAGAGATGCTCCAGAGACAGTAGATGGAAAAAAATGTGTTTTCTACATTAGACCCTTTGAAAAATCATTGTACTCCCTTGGTACTGAGGGTTTTAGCTGTGGGTTCATGCAATTCCTGGACTCTCCTGGGTGGCCAGAGTCTGGCACTGTTCAGAGCAGACCTGTGAGTTGTGCATTTTCCTTTTTTTTGTTTGCAGTTTTGGGTGGAAGGCTGCATGTTTTGTTTGTTTTTAGGTTTTGTTTTTTTTTTTGTTTGTTTGTTTTTTTGATACAGACCTCATTACAAGTATTCATTGCCTCTATCATCTCCATCTACAATCTGCTCTTGTTTCTGTAGCTGTATATTTGCCATGAAGACCCCAAAGGAAGTTAATCTAATGTAATGGTCCCTAAATTAAAGCTTGAAAATAGAGGTAATTCATGTTAAAATCCACAGCTTTTGAATAGAGGTACGTGCAGCTTGCTCTTGTGTGCTTTGGACAGTTAGGATTTTTATTTTGGGGTAGGGTGCTGTTTGTCTCCATATCCCACTAGTGTGTAATTTCTGGATTTACTCTTAAGATGTTAACAAAGTGTTTATCAACAGAGTTCATTCACTGACAGAAGAAGGTTCAGCTGTTTGAGAATTACACACTGTCAATTAAGACAAATAGTTATTGGCTGGTGGGAAGCTTGTGAGCAAATAATTACAAGAGATGTTCCCTGTTGAACCACCACCAATAATCCATCAGGTTTCATGTGATGTGGGTTAGGTTGATAAATTGATTTGCATCATTTGCACCTTTCTCCACTAAGGCCTCCTGCACTTTTAAAATTTTGTTTGCTTTTGCATGTCAAGAAGAAATTTTTTTTTAAAAAAGTCATTTAAATCATTATGGACTGAGCTGAGAAAATTATATGGACTCCAAGTTCCTACCTAACACCTGGTTGGAGGCTGGCTGCCCCTGTGTGGCTGGGAAATGCCATTTGCTCCCATCTCCTGTAGATCAGAGCAAGGGCTGCAGAACAATCAAGAGGTGCTAATTGCCTCTTTCCAATCAATTTCTTAGCCCATAGCACAAGGCAGGCAGTCCAGGGAAGGCAATTCCAAGCCAGGGGCCATGGGTGAGTCAAACCAGGCAGTGACTTGCTCAGAATCCCAAAGTGATTTATTTTTATCTGCTGTTCACAGAGAAAACGTGCAAGTAGAGTTTTGAATCTACACTATCAAGTTTTCGTACCACACATCAGTTTAAAGATTCTGTGTTTCCACAACCAAATATATTAAAATTATTTTATATCTTTAAAAGAAAAAAAAGTAAGAGAAATATTTGCAATATTAAAGACACACCAGTCAGAAAAGTCGCCGAAAGTGCAAAATTGTAATTTTTTTCTATGCCCTGACAAAATTTTTTCTATTTAGATAAAAATCACTGGTCATATGGAGTTTTGGACATAAGCATGTCAACAGTCATTATCGATCCCATAGAAATGAGAGGATATGATGGCATTAAATGCTGTAGCACAAAGGTTATTTCTTTAGTGTTCATTGTAGTAGCTATAAATGGAAGTAAACATGAACTTACGTGCATTCATTTTGTGGAATAAATTGAGTAAATATTAAAAATTAGAATTTTAAATAAGCAGAGGGCAAAAAGAAATCAAGTGACAGTGAATGGATACATCTGGCCCTAATGTGTTAAAAGTAATTTATGTTTTGTTTGAGTAAACCCAGACACTACTGGTTCTCTTCTATGGGACTGTTTACACATCTCACACCGTGTATGAACACTGCATACAGGAAAAGGAAATGTGTAATTATAATTAAATGTGCAATTATATGGTCAGGTAAGGAGAAGTCTTAGGCCAGACTGGAGCCTTTATACTTTTTTATTTTTTTAATCAGTGTTTAGAGCTTTGGGGCCAATAAGGAGAAGAGAAACGCAGGCAGAGGTTTGTAGCACACCTCTTGGCTTCAAAGGCTGCTGGATTTTCCATAGGTATCTTGGATTTTGCTTTAGTGAAGACAAAGTCAGCTGTGTAACCCATCCATGAAGCTGAGCTTAAATTCCCTGTGGTTCATTCTCTGCTTGCAGTGACAGGAGTGGTGTGAAGAGTGAATACGACCTTGGTTCAGGGTAAATTCACCCAGATTGCTGGGGCTGTTCATTCTTAATGGCCTAATAATAAAGTTTGATTTTTTTCTGACTAATAGAAACTATTCTGTAGTTTTTAATTGTTACTAAATAGTTACTCAAGTTTTTTGTCTTTTTTTTTTTTTGCTTGGGGTTTTTTGTTTTTTTGTTTGTTTGTTTTTTGGGTTTTTTTTTTGTTTTCTTTTGTTTTGTTTTAAGGGTGTTTGTTTATACCTGGCCCCTTACAATGCCAGGTCAAACTGTGGAACTGTGGTGTCTTGTTTAGATGAAGATCTTTTTGCATATCTCTGATTAGGAATACATGGATAAGGGCAAATACAGAGTTTCCCTTCTTCTATTTTGTAATAAATCTGTTTCAGGAACGTTAGTCTGAGCTCTATGGGCCATATAATACTGGATTATTTGCATGGTATACAAAATATCTGGATTTTTCTTAACAAGACAGAAATCCTGTAGGCTGGATCAACATGTCGCCTTTGATTTAAAGGGGTGATTTTCTAAAAAAGAGAACTTACAAAATGATCCATCTGCGTAGGCATATTTTGTGTCTAATAATGCAGTACAGTATCAATATATCTGATTTTTAGTGAGGATGAGCTGTACTTTGTGTTTAGGCCAATCCATAAATGTACTTTTTTTTCTGTCTAAGCTTTTCTCTTGACTGTGGGAAGTTGGGTTGTAGAAATGCAGTGCAGTGGATCCACCAGCAAGCCATACTGAAGCAGTTTGTGCTTCTGGTTTGGAGGGGTTTTTTATATTTGTTATTTTATTGCCTGGATAAACTGATGCAATTTGGTTGAGCTGTAGAAACACTCAGAATTAAAAGGTATCAAACACTGGGTAACAGAGAAATGGGGCTGTTCATGACTTTGAGTGAGATTTGTATGTTTCATTACAAGGTTTCCGTGGCTTTTCCTGTGGTTTTGGGAGCCTCAGCTGATTTTAGTTCTGGAGAAGCTGAAACCAGAGCATTGTTACAGAGGAATCTGCCACACCAGTGGTTAAATTTAAGGCACTCTCACACTGTCCTAGGATGCTGAACCACCCCAGCACTTTTCCCTCCCCTTAAAAGGTAACCAAACATGTGTTCTCACCATGAGATACCTATAACATCTCTCCATTTACTATAAGTATTTACATTTTAAAAGTATTTTTTTATGGATCAGACTATTTCCTTCCCACCCTGCCCCCCCCTCGAGTTCTATTGTGAAGTGAATTTGGGTATAACATGAGTACATCATCTGTGTGTTGTTCAGTTTTTTTAAAAATTAAAACCTTTTTCAGTTAGATCTCATTAGGCATCTTACATGTCATTAATTTATAAGGAAAATAGCACATGTATTAAAATAATTCTGGTTAATGCATAGCAGCTAAAATTATTAATGATTTTTTTTCTGATAGTCATTTCTTTTCAAACCTCTTTCTCTGTGGAAATTTACAGCAGCTGAAATAGCAGCACACCGTGTGAAGTACAATATTTGTCAGAAATTACTGAGGATGTGTCCCAGCAATGACAAACATCTGTGACAAAGCTCCCCCATCTCTGTTTCTGCTTCAGCAAAGCAGGCAAACATCTGTACACTGATTTTGGTGCATTTATTTAGATGTGTGTGAGTGCTTTGCACATGGCTACATAGGAATGCATTTAGGAAAAACAGATGAAACCCTGACTGCAGTTTGGTGGAAAATAGGTTGATGGAGAAGTATGCAGGTGAGGAAGGAAATTATTCCAGAGTGTTACCATCATAGTTCACTCTGTGAGGTGCAAATTCAGTTCAGATTGAAGCTAACATAGATATAAAAAGGTGTAGAGATAAACTCAGCTCTTGCAGGCTGTCTTCCATTAGTAACAGGTAAAATACAGAATATCCTGTCCTTTTTACCTAACTCCTTTATTATTTTAAAAATTATTTCAAAATTTTTCACTGTTACTTTGACCAGGCTCTGTTCTGTACATCCTGGTGGAGATGTTGGTAACATCATCACTGACTCCAGCACTCCAAGTGATGTCTCCTGCCTCCTGTTTGCAGATAAAATATTGTTCCAGCCACTCACTTGGAACCAGGAGATTGCTTCTGCAAAAACAGGCTATCAGCATTTATTAGCATGGCATTCTTCACAAGCCTGAGACAAATGAAACATTGAAAAGGAGCAGAGTGTGTTGGGTTGTTTGTTCCCATTTCTCCTGAGAGGGAAAGGAGGCATTTCTCTTTGACTTGTACATAGATATATATGTGCTTCCATGGATGTGCAGACCAGGTAAAACTTAACGTTTAAAAATCAAGGTTCCCTTGTTGGTGTGTTTTACTAACTCAGAATTGTTCAATTGTTACATTTGAACACTTTGAGCTTGACCGTGGTTTTGAAATTAACGGTGCATGACTTTTGGAAAGGAAGCAAAGGGAGTTCATTGCCTTAATTGCACTGTAATGCTCATATTAAATATATTTATATTTTAAAATTCCAATTTTAAGGAGATTTTAATAGAAGCTGAAGCTGATGAGGCAAAGCAATGCAAAAAGGCTGTTCCAGATGGCATTCATCCAGAGGGACACATTTGTGTATTGACAACGGTGGAAATATATGAAAAGAGAAATAAACACTGAGTGTGAGACTAGTGAAGAGAATCCAAGTGAGAATAGTCCAGGACTCAATCTGTTGTTGCAGGGAAAAGAGTAACAGTATTCTTTACATGCTGTAATCAGATCCCGGGCAAAGATACTGAAAATAGTATTTCAGTCAAGCAGCAGGGGAGTGGAGCAGTGAGTCAGCAGGACAGTCAGAGCTGAAATTCCAGAGTGGAAGAATAAAGTTTTGCAAAACTGGGAGGAAAGAGGGAAGATGAACTTAGAGTGAAGCTCAGTCCTGATTGATGTTAGATGTATAAAGATCATTTTTATGGATTAAAATCCAAAAAGACTACATTGTGTGGGGCTTTAGTTACTCTCATGGGTAATTTGGTGAACCAGGGATCTAATCTCCATGATGGTGATTCTTCTGTGTTTGAGGATTCTTTTCTGCAAGGGAACGTCTCTGTGAAGCAAAATGTTTACATTTGACTAACTGCATGCAGTTCAAAAATTAATTGAAAGAAATAGAAAAAAATATATTTAGTGCTTAAAGTCTTTCCCATTCCTTTTTGATGTTTTTAAAGTGACACCACCAACTCTAGGGAATACCTTATAACTAGCTCAGGTAAAGGTTAGAGCTAAATATTGTGTCAAGGAAAGCAGGCTTTTTAGTTAAAAGCAAATGTCAGCTGCTGCCTTTGATTTTAGAGGAGAGCTTTTTTTGCTAAATGCCTCATTATAGTGTTGTGTCTCTGCTCCCCTTCCATGCAGCGTTTGTTCAGGCTCCCTATTCCGAAGTTCCTTTAGAATTTCTTATTTGGTTTTTAGCCCAGTGCTATTTGGATGTTTTGCTTTAGGTATTAATTTCTTCCTCATGTGCTTATTTTCCTCTGTGCTGCAGAGAGCCCTGCGTGTCATGCCACAGGCACAGGGCACCAAGGGAGGCATTTTTCACCTCCCCAGTGACTAGCCAAGCACAGGCTCCCTGGGAAGGCTCCTGGGAGCATGGAGAGTTCCATAAATTGCAGATTAATTAAGAATTGCCCTGCTTGAGAAAATAGATGTGATGCCTTGTACTTCTCTAGCTCCCATCTGCTGTCTCCTATCCACCAGGGCAGCAGCCTCACACTGACTCTGCTGCTGGGAACATTGGCCTCTGCTTGGCTGACCAGTTCTCCTTTGCAATTCAGATTAACAGAGAACATGGAGTTCTTGTAGTCACCTTCTGCAAGTAGAAGAGGTTTTCGTTCTGCAGTGGAAAGTAGGTTGACTTTATTAAGTTCAAAATTTAAAAGAGTAAATGCAGTGAATTAAAGTCTGCTGTTTCTTACTTGGAACTTCAAAAATACTGGAGCTTCTTTTTTTCCCCTGCCCAAAAGAGTTATGTCCCTTATGAAGTTAAAGCAAGTCTGTTTTATAATGAAAATAGTTATGAGATTGTAGAGATATGGTTCAGTGGCTGTGTAATTGCCATCTTATCAACTTTCTGAAAATGCTATCCATCCATCAGCTACTGATTCATTTTTTACTTATTAAAAAGACACAATGCAAAAAAAGACACTGATACATTTAAAAAAAAAAAAAGAGGAAAAAATATCTGCCGTGAGAGTGGGGTTTTTTTTTCAATCAGAAAATGTGGGCTTTGTGTTATCCTAGTTTATTGTGTATAATAGTGTTTATTATATAGTATTGTGTATAATAGTGTTTTTTATATAGTATTCCTGAATTTTTAGCACATTTCCTTATTGCAAGAAATATGAAATGCAGCAAGATTTAGTTGCCAGAGTTTTTGTGGAGAATGGGCTGGTTGAGAAACCCTTTTGAGCTTAATCCATTGAGCTTTTGAAGGGGAAATGCTTCAAGGGCACAAAGGGAAGGGAAGGAGCTCCACTGCCCTGCCACCAAAGGGTTGAATGGAGGCCGGGTTCCAGGTACTGCCCCAAGTCCCACGTGGGCAGGGAAATTGTTTCAGCTCCCCTTGGGAACCCCAAGGCTGCTGGTGGACCGGACATGGGAAGGAAAAAGGAGGGTAAGAAACAGTATCCATATGTAGTGGGGAAAAAAAATCCCGAAGAAAAATATTTTTGTTGATATTTGCTTAAACAGAGCTGTTTCTTAGAGGACGATGTCTTCAGTGTCATGGCATGTTGGATATGGTTTTCAGTTGACCCTGATGTAAGCTGCAGGGTCCAAATTATTATTGCTTCACTGTACAACTAAGGTGGAGCTGCCCTCTGAAAAGAACCTACTAATGCAAGCTTGTAATTTCAATTTTTCACGCATTTTTCATTCTGTGTTTCACTAAAAATCCAATCTACCCAATCATTGCTTTAGGCTAATGGCCTGTATTACAGTATAGTTCAAAAATGTCAAACTTAATAAAAAAAAGAAAAGAGAGGAATCATAAATGTCCACTGAAACCACTTCTTTGAATAGTTTTTTCCAGAAGATCTAGGTTTTGTGGAATATTTACTAATCCAATCTGAAATAAAAAGGGAAAGCTGTACAGCCATGAGACTCTCCCATGGCTAGGGTGTGTTTTAAAGCTATAAATCTATAAAATCTATTTTTGATAAATCATTGACAGAAAACCTAGTGGAAGGTTTTATGCTGTGCACGTCAGATATATTTTGCTGTATCCTTGTTGAGAACTTCTACGTGACCTTTTTCAAATGAAAACCTGATTTTTTTTTGCGGTCTATTGGGCAAGGTGGTTGAATTCTTTGCTTTTAAAGCATTTCAAAATTTCTGTTGGAAATTTAGAAGGAGAAAAGGAGTAGATTCTCCAGTATTCATGCTATTTAATTGCAACAAATAGTTTAATTACCTGACTCAGCCGAGTATGACAAAGCCCTGGAATCTCTGAGGTGCTGTGATGGTCCCTGTGAGATGAAACACCTGCATGTCAATAGCTGGCTCCATTTGCTTAACTCCCTTAAACATGGAAAATCAGCAGCAGTGATTGAACCAGTCCTTGTGTTCATTGCTGTCCTTCCATCTCTCCCATTAATATTTGTTTTGTTTTTCTCCTTCATGCTACAGCAGTAATGCTGATGGTGCGACCCCAGACAGCCGTTTCTGTGTGATGGCTTTGGGCATGGAGTGCTTGATTTGCACTCCTGGGCAGCTCCCACGGGCTCTGCTCCCCAGGTCTGGATGGATGAGGCATCAAGGAAATGAGGAATTTTCATGAACTTAAGGGTGGGGGATGTAATGCACAGAGTAAAAAAGGAATAGAGTGAAGGAGTGATGCCACCACAGTGCAACTGGAAACAGGAATAAGAAACTTTTTGCTTAAACTAAGAGATTTATTTGATTCAACTCTTGGAGAAAAATAAGCCATACCAAAAAAAAAAAAAAAAAAAGAATATTCTTAGCCTATTCTACCCTATCTAAACTCCTAAAAAAACAAAACAAAAAAAATCACAGACTGTACAAATAAATAACAACTTTTTATCTTCTGGACAAGGACTGTCTGGACCCATGGCAGCTTTCTCCTTAGTTATTTAGGTAGTAAATGCAGAACAGATTATAATATGTCAATATATTAAATATTCTACTTTTGAAAACTCTCAGAAAGGTCAAGAATTATAGCATTGACACTTCTGGTTTTTCTTTCATTTATAATTTCACAGCATCCTTCCCTTCCCCCCTTCTGCATATGTGTTCAAGAGATTTTGAAACTTTCCTTTAAATCCTCTGTAATGGTCTTAGCTAATAGAATAAATGTCAAGTAGCTTTGGAAAAGTTCTGAAAAATTTGTGTCACAAAATGTATTTGAGGCTGAGCAATTTGAATCTTTTTTGCTGTCAATGTAATTGAAACTTCAGCAGAACAAAAATCCATAAATAAAAATTAAATTTGCTGTTGCAATACATAAAATCATTGGACCTTGGTGAAGATCAGTCCATGTGCAGAGGGAAGAGCACCTGTCATTTTGCTTGTGGGTCAGAAATGAGGCATGATAACTAAGAGTGGGCTAGTAAAATATATAAATATATTACTGCTTTTATGTCACTCTGCTCCTCTGCCAATACCTAGGAAACTGTGATGAACCCCCAAAATGCCCAAATCAGCCTTCAGCAAAATTTAGTTAGATTTGTCCAGGTTTTTGGTTGTTTTGTCTTGTTGTTGTTTTGGTTTTTATTATTATTATTATTGTTTTGTTTTGTTTTTTGGGTTTTTTTGTTTTCCTGGGTTTTTTTGCCACAAAAGGGTGATATTTTGAGGAATAGTTATAAGTGAAAATGTTCAGTATATAAATTCAAGCCATGGGAGAAACACAGTATACAGACATCAGTAATACCAGTATTCTCCACTGATGGCATTTCCAAATACACTTTGTTTTTATTTACCAAAGCCTGAAAATTGCTCTATTTTCACTTTGCTTGGAAGAAATATCCAGACTTTTGTCTTGAGCTTGGTTTTTATGAGCTTCTCTCCAACCCCCATCCCCATCATTAGTTCATCACTAATTGGGAGAGCTGTGAAAAACTCAGTGATGAGGTTATTCTTAACCATCTGCCCAAAATGTCTCTTCCTTGGAAGTTCACACGTGCCTGCACCAATACACACCCCACAGGGTCACTGTCCTTCTGTAACAACCTACTGAGGCACAACTGAATGAACAGGAAAAACTGCATTTCTGTGCACACATTTATTCGTGCTTGAAGTTAGATGCAAACTCAACTGGTATCTTTATGAATTTAATTCAGTACTACTGGATTTCCACAATGAAAAGTTTTTGTTGGCTTTAAAACAGAGCTGGCTGTGTTTTCTGTAATTTTAAAAATGTTTTTATTTGGTTAAAGGGCACACTTTTGAGTAGGAGTTTTTTTGGGGGGACTGTTGTTCCAAGGGTGTTGCTTTGTCATGTGAAGGTATCCCACCTTCTTAACAAACAGGTGTTTACAGTTTATAGTCAGTAACCTACCAAATAAATGGCCTGATTGTGGGTTTTAATTTTCCAAAATATTTCCTTTTAGCCTTTGTTAAAAAGGAAGGAGCGTTGGTTGAATAATTTCTGCATCTTTCAGTATATTACACTGTTAGCAGCGTTACTCAGATACTGCTTTAGAGCATTACTTATGGTAGTATCAAAATGTTATATTCATTAAGAAGTGCCTCATAAATTCCTTAGACTTCAGGGAAAGCCAGGGTGACTCAGCATCTGTGGCAAAGTGGCTTTAGAGCATGCCTACGGCTGTGTATTTATGGAGAGGACATCAGAAGCCAAAACTATGCCAAATCCATGGCTCATTAGATGATGGCATTTTAACCTATTTTCTACTAATTAGGACATGAGCATTTCTAATTGAAATGCATCTTTTAAGTGAAATCAATATGCCAGAGTCTATTATAGAATGCCAAAGGGAAAAAAATAAAGATTTGTTACTGGGTTTAGGTTGGTTTTTTTTGTTTGTTTGAGAAATTGTGCTCTAAAATGAAGAGCTTCTTTCCAATATACTACTTTGTAGCAGGAATGAGAAAAAAAAAAATATAAAGAATTAGGAGGTTCATGTTTTGACTGAGGCAAAACCTTCACATTTTTCTTAACAAAAAACCCCAAAAAACTAGTGCAAATATAAAGGAATTTGATTCTAAATCAAAATTTTAATATTATGCTGTGAATCCTTATCTTTTAAAACATAAATTTAAGAAAATTTCAAAAAGAGGTTTTATTTTCATGAGATATCTATCTTTTTTTCTCATGTTGATATGAAACATTAAAAGCAAAGAGTAACTTTTTGTTCATTAAGGGTGATATAATTCTCATCAGAACTATCTTAGTCTCAGGAGGCAAATAGAGTTATCACTGAATTCTTGAAGAGTATTGATGCTCTTTAATTTGTTCATAATCCTTTCTAGTTCTTCATGGAGTTTGTTTCAGGTTTAATCAATGTATATATCATGACACCATACACAAATCTGTTGCAATGTAGAAAAAGACCTGAAAATAGAAATAAATAATTTTTAAAATTTTCCATAGCTGTGAACAGTGGCAACAGAACACCTAAACTGTGATATCAATAGTGTATCAAAAGAATCAATCAAAGGTTGATCAGCACAAATATGTATATTGTCAGTGTTTCAATTGAAATATGAAAATTTGTTTGTTTATATATGTGTATATCTCCTTACACTAGGAGGGCATTTTTGTGCTACAACCATTGTGTTGTACATCTGAAATTAAGTTGGCAGGTGTGGAAGTATTCAAAACGTGAGCTAAGTAGGTAATTTTCCTTCTCAGCTAAAAAAAACCTCAGAAAAAAAAAACCAAAACAAAACAAAAACCCAAAAAAGCAAAGAAAAGTCAAAAGAGTTGGTGTTCTGTTTCTATGAAGTACTAATTAAGTTTCCTTCTAAATATGGAGTCAAATGCAGCTTGAATGTCTTCAGTAATTTTTCTGAAATTGCTGTTGCAAAGACACAGATTTTTCCTACTGGTTCTTCTGCTAAAAAATATTTTTGAGTTAATTTCTTACAGAAGGTTGGGTTTTATTCTTAGATCTGAATAAAGTTTTGGGATGAAAAGGTGAGGAAGTTAATTTACTGTCTGAAGTACCAGATGCAGAAAGCAAGCTCAATTTTATTTTTTTCATTTTTACTTAGGTTTTATGGTTTGACTTGATAGTCATGCCAACAAGATGCCTTTTTATAGCTATTTACAGGTCACTTTACAATACTGAAATCTTAGTACAAAACCACATAATTTCAAGAACAAATGCTCATAAGTGCCATGGAATGTTCTTTTCACTATGTAGGACGCATAAAATGTCAAATTATAAAATTATATGCATTATGAAGTATATGTTACTAAGTAGAAATTATAAATATACCCTTTTGCTGTATAAGTACCATGACGTGGGTGTGTTCTGGAGGATGGGAGTGATGAATTCTTTATTTGGTGAGTGGGAGACTGGAGGTGAGGATAAGGTGCTGCGCTGCCTCGGTGTGTTTTGGGGTGCTGGAGGTTTTGGTGGGGTGTCCTCATCCTTGGGTCAATTGAGTTATTCTCCTGCAAAAGTGTTGGCAGAATATGAGTGCAAAGGCTGAAATGTGTTCCACAAAATTGCAAGTAATTTTACTACTAATTAAATCAATTTATTCAATCCAGCGGTTTTGAGATTCTGTTCTTCTATTGATTTCAGGGACATTGGTGAGATACTATGTTAAAAAAATAAACCTGGTAACATAACCCCAATATATTGAGGTGCTTTTCTCTTATAAGGATAAAATACTTTTAACTTGAGGGATTAAGACAAAAAATTATTTCTCTCAGGTCTTCACTTCTATCATCTAAAAGAGAAATCATTATTAATTTATTATGACTGTGAAGAGATATTAAATTAACCAATAATTTCTCTCTCCCATTATAATAATCTTATTTCTTTCCTCTGTGTTTAAATCTGAAATTTAATTTTTGAATAAGTAAATAAACAGAAGTTTTTTAGATTTGTAATTTTTTGTGTTTGATGCAATATATTTCAAGCCGTTTTGAAAGGCTTGGGGGTTTTTAAGTTTTATTTTTCAGACAGTGCTTTCAAAAATACATGTTACATGCCCAAATGCACATAAGAAATGGATGAGAAATATTTTTACTTTTTAAAGAGAATGGGCTGTGAAATATTTATAGTTAAAGTTTTCATACTAGACACAATGTAGTTTTTTTGGGTTTGTGGGTTTTTTGGTTTTGTGGTTTTTTGTTTTTTTTTTTACTCGTATCAAATAAGTAATGCACTAAATTTTTGGTGTCAGGAATAATAAAAGAGCAGACATCATTAGATGGACAAAAATGGCAAACTATGGGCTTTGGGAAGTCTTCAGTTCTGGGGTGAAGGATCTTCTTTACAAAGAAGTGGAACTTGTTCTGGGAAGAATGATCCAATCATTTCTTCTCTCCTGGACTTTCCCTGTTGGATAATTTCGGTTATTTTAAGAAATTAGAGTCTGTATTACAGCATTAGAATTAGGGCAATAAATGATAGTACAGCAGCATTAGAAAGCCAGTTGGTTGTGAGGTGTTTGGGGTGGGGCAAATTTAGATTAAGTGAAGAAAGTCAGTATTTTTACCACATTCTCAATTTTCTTCAGTCAGCTTCCCACGTCTGGCGTGTCATTGCCTCTCAGGTGTTACTATTTATTTATATATTGTTTTATAAACACAAGGACTATATAAATTTGCCTGAGGAGAAAAAGAGATGAGGCTTAAGCTGACACACAGAGAAAGCATAAGTAGGCTATAGGATAAATAAACATTTTCTGTGCTCTAACATTATATATGTATAAATGAAATCTGTGTTTCTGTAACATATCTATGAACCTGAATAGTTAGAACAGTGTTGAATCATTTAGAGGCTGAATTTTTGCTTTATAGCAGCACATACATAACAATATCAATTCTCATTCTCTCTATGAAAGAATGCCTACATTGGTCATTTTTTTTGAGATTTAGCTGAAATAGAAAGGATATTGCTAAAATAGGCAAAAATGAAAGGTGTTAGAAAAATATGTGGAATTTCAGATTTATAAAACAGCCTCTCTGAACGCCAGGAAGATTAAAGTTGAAGAAGAAAAATAAATCCTAATGAGGTTTCATCCCAACATTCCCTGTCTGTGATAGAAGTACTGAGAAGTATTTCAAAATAATGTTTTAGTCTTGTGGCTGCCCTCCAGTCTTCTAAAAATGAATCATGAACATTTGTGGCTCTTGCTAAAATTCAAGTATTGGTGTGTTTTGTTCAACAAAGAAACAGTTTGGGCATTTTCTTCTGGTTGTAGATAGTTTATAGAAATAGCACATTCAGTCTCCATTCTTCCTGTACCTCAAGTTTGCTTATAAAAAAGAGTACAGAGCAGTTTTCAACTATGAAGTTGTAAAATCTGTTGGATTTTTTTTTTCACTCAGTCTTCTCTACCTCCTGTTTTCTTTTTCGCGTGTTTGTTCTTTTCCTCCCGTACATCCTACAGGTCAAGCTACATTAGAGTGTCTGCTAGGAAACATCAGAAGAAAACCCTGAATGCTTGTTGAGTCAGATTAAAGACTTTTCTGTGGGGCTGCAGTGGCCTCAGGTCAGCTCCTCCTGATGAGGTTTATGGGATGGCTCTCCTGAGCTGGCTGTGCTCTCATTGAACCCGCTGTGCTGGCTCGGTGTCACGGGCAGGATGGACGTGGGGGTGTGGGAGAGCCACCACAGCTCTTTCCTGTCTGAAACTCACCATGCAGCTGACCCTGGGCTTCACCCCTGCACTCGTGAGTGTTTGGGCAGCATTGGCACAGCACTGGGCAGGCTGTGGCCGTTGGGTGGATTTGGTGAGGCATTGCTTGCTCTGGCTCCTGGATGGAGCAGCTTTATCTTCTTTTAGCTGACAACTTCCTCTGTGCGTGCACAGTCAGAGTAATTAACTGGGCGCTTCAGAGTTTCAAGACTCCCTCTTGGAGTTTAGCTATTTTAAATTCTGAGAGCTAGCAGAGGGACAAAATGCCAGCAGAAAATGGTGTAGCTGCTGCTGTGGGTGCCACATCAGTTGTCATTGTCATCACCATTGGGTAGGGTGTGGTTTCCAGGTTTTGTGAAAACCTTTTCATGTGAGTTACTGGAGTCAGCACCACATGAATTTCAGTAAGAGAGAATTCTAACAGAAGGGTATGTGATTATATATCTAATTATGCCACTAGTGTTATCTGTAAGAGCTCATGAGAAATCTTGTCTTCTATGTACATTTTTTAATGTAAATGTTATTTCTAAAATGAATTCTCATCGTTTTATAAATCAAGGATGGCCACTTTGTAGAATTAGCAGGGTATACAGAGAGAATTTTTACATCAAAAGAGAAAAAAAAAGTCTCCCATTAGTAGCTATCTCGATAAAAAAAAAAATCACTTCTTGAGCCATTCTACTTTCAAACTACCACTTAATCTATGTCCTATACCCCAATAAATAATTTTCTCTGGGGGTTTGCTGATAAGGTTTTTTTAGTGGGGGCATGTTTGTGTCTTCTGTGGGGGAAGTTATTTAAGCTTAAAAATATGTCTTATATCAGTTTTGCATAGGAAGGAAATTTTAACTGTATGAAATCTGGGGTACACAGTAATCTGCAAGTCTTGACAGAATTAAATCAACTGTCTGGCTGACATTGGTGGTGAGGATTAACATTTCTGTTTGCCATGAAATAATTGTGTTATTTGCAGTAAAGGAATTTTACTGTCTGCATCTCAAAATTAAATACAGTGCATATTGTACTGCTGAGCTATTTTTATTTTTCACTCTGAAATTTAACGCGGAAAGCATTTGTAATAATTAAGCATCAAAACGTTTACCAGAGCTGCACATTCAGATCTTGTCTTCTCTCAGTAGGCCAGCATCAATGGACAATCCCATAGGTATCTGTCAAATTAAACTTTCAGGGACATGAGTCATTATCAGTCAAGAATCTTTTTAGCCTTTGGGTAGTTTGCAGTCATTTGCATCTGCAGTCTTAGTTCTTTACTCAATATCATACATGTATTATTTAACATATCCCAAACCATCAGCTTTCTACCTTAATTCTTTGCTCTCCCCAGCTTCTCGTTTTCTCTGAAAACAAAGCATTGCAGAGAAAGTCTTTGAGATAAAACAAAATAACTATCTGGGAGAAGTGATGCCAAGTAAGGCCAAAAGTGTCTTCAGGCTAACCGTATTGATTAGCATTTTTAGAGTTTGATGGATAATAGTTTAACTTTTTTTTAGCACAAATCTTCTGATTTAACTTGACAGCCACATTATTAATTAACAGAAATAGGAATGAGCAACTTCAACTAACTGCTAGATGCATAATTTATTAATTTATATAGAGTATAAATAGTTCTGGGTGTATGCCAAAGGAATTAATAATCATAGGAATAATATCACGGAACATTCATATCAAGGAGACATGGTAATGCTTTATTACAACGTTTGAATTAATGGGAAAAATTAACATCCTTATTGTATGCTATGTTTATTATAATTTAGAGAGAAACTGATAGTGTTACAGACCTGGAATCAGGAGACTGCAGCTCTGGAAAACACACAGAAGTTTAAAGTTTTCCTTTCACTTTGCAATTGTGGAATTTGTGTAGTGGAAGGAAGCCCAACATTATGTTCTTTGGTTGGATGCCTGATGATTAAAAAAGAAAAAAAAAACCACAAAACCAAACCAAACCCAAACCTGCTTTGAATGGCCTGTATTTATACCTTATTGAGCTCCTACATGTCTCATCATTTTGTGAGTATTAGGGAATAAAGTTAATATTTTGCCACACATGCTTAGCTGATAATTATGCTAATAATATTTGTTATTTAACGGGTGGGGGAGATTAGCATATTTTTGTTGTGTTTTGCATTCTCTGATGTTTGAATCTGTGACACTTGAATATTCTAATGAGTTCTGGTTATTAATTTCTGCTGTCCAGATTTATATAACTCACTTTTGAAGTACTTTGCTCATTTAATTATTACTACTCCAAGTAGACTATATGTAGAAACAGGGCATATTGCAGGCAGACATCACCTGGGCTTTTACTCTGTGTTTTGTTATATTAAATCATTATTTTCCTCTCCTTTGATGGCTTACAACAACTTTTCACATTCTGATTTTGTCTGCTCTTTTCTGTCTGGGCTCTCTCATATGGCTACATCAGAAGCCAAACAATAGAGTTGAGACCATATATTAAAGTTGTGTTTGTCAGTAAATAATGGCAAATAATGGCTGCCATAACACCCCTAGGAGTGTTATGAACCATCTGTGGTCAGAACCAAGTCAGTATATGATGATATATTGAAAATCTACTTCTCAGTGCATATTACTTTCCCAGCTGTTATCTAATGGATGGATGAGGTTTCTTTGTAAGAATGCATTTCAAAGGTTTTATTTTGAGATTCTAAGAAATTCTCATTGCAAGGCATCTATGCAGTCTTTTTCTTTGGGAAAGACAGGAGAAATCCACCCTTAGTAGGTAGATTTTCAAATGCCTTTTCTTCTGTAAAGCATGTCTTTTACCTCTTCTCCTGTTACACTGTGATTTTACTGTGCTGTTTTATAATTTTTAGTTTGTCTCCATAGAAGAATTACTTTTGTTTCAGACCTGTTTAGTGCTGTATTTTACTGCACAGTTTCCTTAGTATTAATTAAATCCTTGCATGGAGTGTAATTGCAGCAATTTTATGTGAAGTTTGTGCATTTCCAGGAGTAGCAAATAAAAAAGCTTTTGTTACTTGGCTATCTCTTAAATTGCCTCAGACTGACAATATTAGAATTCATGTAAAACACTAAAGTCCTACAATTTTAAAGAAAAAAATTTAAAAATATGGAATTCTTAATAAAGAATCAGGTGTGGCTCTTTTGTTCAGAGGCCTGGTGCTGAAGCTGATAGAAATGCAGAGAGAGGCAGAGGCATTCAGAAGGCTGCAGCCTATTTCTCAGCCAAGTCAGGACAGCACACAGGGTGATGCTCCCCTGCATGACTCACTCACACCTAATTATTAAATCATCAACACCTTTGCAATTAAAAAGACTTCTAATAAACCCTTTGCTTAGTTAATCCTCGTCTAGTAAAGGGCAATGCTAAAGATTGTGCAGTCCTTCTAACCTTCCTCTTCTGGCCCATTTGTTTGGCTTATTCCTCTGATCATCTCAATCATAGGACACCAGTTTGGAAGGGACTTGGAGCAGCATCTTCACAGAATTCACAGAATCACTGGGTTGGAGGAGACCTCCAAGATCATCAAGTCCAACCCATACCCAAAAACTTCAGCTAAGCCATGGCACCGAGTGCCACATCCAGTCTATTTCTAAACACATCCAGGGATGGTGACTCCACCACCTCCCTCACCTGCTCCAGAGTTTTTTGGCAAAAGCACAGCCCAGACACGCTGGCCCAGCCTCTGTCCAGCTGGATTTCAAGGCTTTGGCGTTGGGGAATCCAGCATGTCCCTGGGGAGATTTTTGCAGTGGCTGATTGGGCTCTTTTTGAATAATTGGCCTCTTGTGCCCAACAAGAATCTCTCCAGAAGTAATTAGCATCCATTACCCTTCATCTTCTCCGTGGGACTCCCTGTAAAATGGAATTTCCTTCTTCTTTTTAGGCACCAATTGAGCATGGTGCCAAGGCCCCCTCTAAGCCTTCTTGTCTCAAGGCTGCTCAACCCAGTTCTCTCACTCTCTCACATGCCAGGCTTCCCGGGCCTTTGCTCATCTTTGTGATTATGCTTTTATCTTTGTGGCAATGGTATTTTATTATGATCAGGAAGATTATTTTGTTTTTGCTCTAGAACAATGGCTTTGACTGAACCTCCAGCAAAATGGTGTGTTTTCCATGGGTTTATGTTGTACTTCAATTACTCATTTTGTTCTGATGAGTATTTTGAAGTTTTGAATATCAGGTTTATAAGTGAACCTTAAATTTAGGTTAATATTTTCCAAGGGAAAATGGAAGTGTTTAGGGTACTACTTCAGTCTTCTTTTAAGATCAAAATATTTGGTCCCATACTTAAGAAGCTATGCTTTTGAAGTTGAATTTCATATAAATGCCAAAGGTCAAGAAAAGTGCCACTTGGGATGGGGAGCAAAACATTCTCAAAGTGCTTATAAAATGCAGTGTATTGTGTATAAGGGAATACACTTTTAAGGAAAAACAAGCCACAAAGAAACACACTGAGTGATTGTCTTCATTGCTTCTTAATAGAGATATTTAATCATGAAATATATTTTTGAAATTTCTCTAACATGCAAGATAGAATTTTCTATTAGAACTTATAGAAATAAATATTATTTTGGGGTTTCCCTCTGGTTGTTTGTTTTCAGTTGTAAAGAACTTGAAATTGTAACCTGAAGTTTACCTCTCCTTCAGTATGTTCTGTGCTACTTTTAGACAGGCAATCACAGAAACAATTAGGATGTTGTCCTGAGGCTCCTGTGCTGCAGGTGCAACTGTGTGATTGCTGCTTTGTAATTACTGTATAATTTTAACCACGCTTATGCATCAGATAAATTGTACAGCGTGCTTCAAATAAGTGAAAGCCCCTTTTCAAGCTCAAGTAAGTACTTAATAATTTAGGTTGCTCTGTTATTAAGTCTCAGATCTACTCCTTGGTATGTTTTTTGGTTTGTGAAACTCAGGGCTAATGGGGAATTTGTCATGCAGTTGGTTAAATTGTTGCAGAAAACTGTTGAATAACAGTGCTGATTAAAACACTGAAATTAAAATTCCTTGAAATATGCAAAAAAGCTTTAAATTATTACAGAGGCAATGCCAACTTTAGTATTTTTGTTTTTGAAGTCTTTGAAGTCTGACTTTGCAGAACAGATTGTGAATCCCTGGCCCATTACACACCTGCAGAGATTCTGGTGTTTTATTTCTCTTGGGTGAAACAGCAGAAGCCCAAACCATGTTAATCACTGTCAGAACCAGTTGTATAAAATGCCAAAATGCAGTGAACCAGGAACTTCATAATAAATATGACAATGCAGTTTAAAGTGTTGTTTTGTTAGGCTTGCAATTTGTTGTAATTTATCACCTATGATAGTACTTGAAGGGGAAAATATCTGGGACTTTCAAATGATCCTTTACTTGGAACAAAAAGTTTCTGTATCTGTATTCTGTTTTAAAGGTGAAGGAAGGAAAAAGGAAGTGCAGCTATGAGATATGTAACACATGGATTTTAAATACATAAAATTCACTACAATTACCTGTTAATATCTACTTAACACATGGTCTCTATTTGATATAAGATAGATAAGTTGCATCTTGTTTATAGAAAGGGGCCTGCCTATATCCTGTTATCCTTTTAAACAATCAGCAGCTTTATCATATGGGAATATTGGCTTTTACATTACAAAAATGACACTTCTAAAAGCTGAAAAGAGGAATGGTGCACAGCTACACAAACAGAATCTGCTCTCTTTTGTAGTTTCAGTATCTGTACTGCTCTGTTAAGTGAATTAGGTTATAAAAAGTTACCTCTCAATGTACTTTTGGCACAAATAATAAAATAATATAAATATGTATAAAAATAATATAAAATTATAAAGCAATTTTCAGAAGATTTTCTGGAAAAGGATTTGCTCCATTTCAGTTGCTGTGACAGGGAGTGACAGTGTTGTTCTAGAACAGAACAGGATTGTTTTCTTATTCCTCTGCCATACATTAAAGTACAGTTCTTATCCTGTGGCCTGGTGAATTCTTGAGTTGCCCAGGTGTTTATTCAGGACTGTTATCCAGCGGTGACAGAGTGCTCTAAAACAGATTTCATTGAGAATTCAGAGCATTATGGCTGATTCTAACAATTTAGATTCTCATCCTTAACGTGCACATGCTTTTGTAGATATTTAACTTAAACCACAAGAGAAAGCAGGTTTACTTCACTGGCACTGTCTCTGATTAGGTAAGAGTTTGCCAGATTAAATTTCTAACATACCTTCTCCCATGCCTTCGCTATTTTGTGTTGGCTGCACATTCCAAAAGCACCTCTCAGGCAGCTGTTGAAGGTTCTTGCTGGAAATTTTCCCTGCTTCTGGCATAGTCCTAGTGGAACTGCTGGCCATGGAAGAATTGCCTCTGTCAGTGCCTCTGTTTGCTGTTCCTCCTGCTGTGACAGCTTCTTCCATCATGTAGCTGTGTTATGCTCCTTCTGAAATCCCTCTGATTCCTCTTGGCACCATTGTAGCCCCTGAATCAGGGCATTGGCAGTTTAAGCACTAGGGTATGGCAGAATTTCAGAGGTACTTGTAGCTCCTGCTCTCAAATAAGTGATCAATTGCATGTTTTTTAAGTAATTTTCAGTAGGGAATCCTGACACGATAAGAATAGGGTAAACGTGTCTAGGGGAAGAGTACACATGATTGCCCTGGGAGGGAATCATAAGAAGAAAAATTACCCAAAACCTACGCCTTAAATATATTATCAAGTTGGATGATTTATCTGGTTTTTTGTTTTGTTTTTGCCTGAGAGGATTTTCCCAATCAGTGGTAAATCAATAATGTTTGTCTGCAAGGCCAATTTTTTAGTTGTTAGAATTAGTTGTTACTTGTTGTGCTGCTCATTTCTATAGAATATATCCCAAACAGAGCTTAGAAATGGATATAAATGATTTATTGCATCCTGAGTTGACTAGGAAGGATATGTCCCTTGGAAGAGTGGTGAAATAAGTTCTCATATCTATCATGCTTCCCAGTGGATCTGTATTAGTCATGTAGTAGAATCCATCACTCTTCAAAACCTCAGGCAAGTCCTTCACATGGAGCCATAATATTATTTATGATACTTAACTGAGTTTTTTTTGAGGAAATCACCTGAAATCACTGATACTTGATGAAAATATGTCTAAGAGTTTGCACTGTGAGCATTCTTGCCAAGCCCAAATTAAGAATTTTAGGTAAAAAAATAATGTAGATTGAACAGTTGGCCTCACTTAACTACATTTGTGATCTACAACTTTTTCAAATATATCTCTATATTAGAATAATCCGTTTGTGTTGCTGTCTAAGAGGTCTGGCTTTTAATGCAAGTGATTGACAAGATATTTGTCACATTCCATTTTTGAAAAAAAAAATTCACTCATGTGAGCCTAATGCTCCTGGGCTTGTTTCCCAAACTTTTCTTGATTTTTGAATGTTGCTAGCTTCAAAACTTTGGTCTCCCACGAGAATGATTGGAAGGGTGCTGAATTTCCCTAGGTCAGTCCCTAGAAGAAGCAGTCTCTCTTCGCTAAGGAATGGCCCAAGAAATAAATTCCCCCTGAGGAAGCCACTGCTGTGATCTGACTCTGTCTGAGGCACGTGGCTTTCATCCAGTTGTCCCTTTTAGTGTCACCCATCATTATGACTTTTAATAGTTTCCTTCCTTGACAAATTAGTGCTTTCTAAGCCAATAATTTGTTACAAAAATTATCTGAATATGCTCTGAACAGGCAGAGTTTTGATTTTAGGGAGCTTTCATATTCACAAAAATTTCTTCTCTGTTTTACTACTAGGGTGAGACCTACCCTTTCTTCATTCATGATCAGACTAGTGAAAATAAATTGTGTTTCTGTTGTTTTGCTGAAAATCTTCTCTCTGAACAGAATAATGGGGTAGAGCATTCACTTCTTACCTGAACATCTGTTCTGGAATGGCAGGTTCTTTGTGATTTCTCCTGAAAGCCAGGGAAGATTTTGCTGTGAAGTAGATCTCTGCTGAATGGAACTGAGTTGTAACAAGGTCTCAAGATAGTGACTTTAATCTGGTTCCCTGTTTGCTTCTTGTTATCTACTTTTATCTCCCATTTTGTCAGAGGTGTGATTTTTTTTTCTTCTTTCTTCTGTTACATCTGCTGCACCTGTGTGATAAGGTCTCTTATGTTTGTTTATCTTTTGATGAATGAGTTCTAAAAGTCTTTTGCTTGAAAGTCAAACAACAGTCTTGTTTGAAAGTGTCTTGTCTGAAATACCATTTTGGGATCCTGCTGTTCTCTTTGAATTTGGCTTTAAATGAACTCAGGAAAGGATTGAATATCTATGCCAATGGCTGACTGACTTTTTACTTGCTTTTTTTCTGAACCTTTCACTGTTAAAATCCCTCACTTCAGGGGGGTAAAAAAAAGCTCTGTGTGATTTGCTTATGAAGTATGCATGCAGTCTAGGATTTACATGTTTAGAAAGTAGATCTGTATGACAGGAAGCATGAGCCTGGTATGCTCCATAACCAGGAAAATCAAAGGGGAAATGGCCAAAGGGTAATGGACTTATCTAACTTGGGCTCCTCCTCAGGGATCTCCCTCTTTTCAGAGGGTTCCCTTCTCAGCAGAAGCTGTAAAAGTGAAGCTGAATTGCAGCTCTACAGCAGAAATCTGTATTTAAACCAGCACACCACTGGTGCAAGGATCTCCTTGCTGCAGTATTTTGTAGATGTTGAAAAGTTTCTGTAAGTTAAAAATGCAGCAGTTGAGTTAGAGATGAGAAAAGACTCTCAGAGCCATTAGATTGAAAGATGCAAACACCAGCACAGCATATCCTGGAGTGACACCTTTCTGTGTGATACCTGAAAAATTTAAATTCTTATTCAAACAAAAGACGTTGTTTTCATTCTCAGGTGTGCCTCCCTGTGTACCTCTAGAAATCTGCAGTTATGGTGGGAGTGGTCATGCTGAATTTTCAGTTATAAGCATTAAACATGGACCAATTCATAAAGTCTGGCTTGTGTTCCCTACTTTCCAATAATAAATCAGTAACAAATAATTCAAAAATGTAATTATTTACAGTACAGTATGTAAAAATAGATTTAATTTAATTTTCTCTGAGTGAATTAATATATATGAAAGAATCATCCAACTGAAGATCAATTTGGATGTATCCCTAAATGTATTTGCATCTTAATTCTGACTTTCTAATATGATATTAAAGTGATTATTAAAATACAATTTTTTGTTTTAACCACATGTCTTGAATACTTTTACTGTTCAGGTTTCTCACCTGCACTCCAGTCAGGGTTTATAAATCTACTGTTGAGCTGTGACAGGACTATTGTGCCCTTCCCAGGCCACTGGCTCCTGGTAATCTCATTTTATCTCCAGTGCTCGTGTACAAGAGGGATCCCATAACTGGGGTGCTGCTGAGTGATGCCATGATGGCTGAGAAGGAGGTGTTTGGGGCCAGGCTGGTGCTCCACCAAAGGCTTTACCACCATGGTCTTTCTAATGAACCTCACAACCTCTCTGGAGTCATCCTGTGCACCATTCCTGCACTAATAATGGTGGAGTCTGACTTTACTCTGACATTACTTTTCTCCTTTCTTAAATGAAATTTTAATGTCAGTTACCACCATTAACAGATTGATTGTTGTTGATGCTCAGTGCAAGTAAGGGTGAGCAGCAGAGGAGTCTGGGCTAAAATAATTTAATGTCATTTAGTATTTCAGTGTGCTGTATTTGTTTATGACTTGAGAATATCTTAAACCCTAAACTTTAGTACAGAGAGGGCTGCTGAGTGAAGGGAAGGTGAGAACAGCTTGTCAAAGTATAAGCAAGGCAACTAAAGGTAAAAAATGCAGTTTACTTGTGTGGAAAAGTAAATTTAGATTAGTTATAGCATTATTCAAGAGAGTGGAGTTTTGATGGACTCGTTTCTTTTTGTTCTTGCTAATCCTTTGCCAAGCATTTGTACAACAAAAGTATTGTTGGTGTATATGGGCAATAAGAACTAGGCACATGTCCACACAGACACTGAAACACTGGTGGCAGGTCAAGTCTATCTAATACTGTGATTTTAGAGTATTTGACAGTTTATGGCAGGAATAATTTGATCCAGTTCTTCAGAGGGAAAAAAAAATGAAGGCCGTTCCTATGGCTCTGGCATCAGAAAGAAACAAGAGTTGTATCCTGATATGTCCTCAGTCTAGAGGGGGGGATAAAAAAAACCCGACAACTTAGGTGAGAAAAAAAAAATCAGAAAAATCAAAAGTAGTAGGGGTAAATGCAGACCAGAACCAAATTTTACCCATCAATTTCTGGGTAAAGTAAAAAACTGAATGGCATATGTGGATTATAAAATAGGTGATGTAAACATCTTTCAACCTTGAATTAAAAACAGACCAAACAAAAATCCCTATTCTGTAAATATTAGGTGTTGAATATATAATATATTAAACCTCCCAATCAGGGAATTTTTTTAATGCATTTTCTCCCTTATGCTCCCTTGACACTGTAATAATGAACAAGTTATTTAGTTAATGAAGAAAGCATCTTGTATTTAAAGATCTCCATATTAATGTGACCTTCCTTTGTTCATGGCTGTTAATATTTATTGCCTTTTCTCATTGAGGTTTTATTTGGTGTTCTGTGACAAACAAGAGTATGATTAGTGAAGCTGTAAAGTTCTCATGGTGGCTGCCTGTGTTCCCAAGATAGCAGCATTAGTGTCTGCAGCAGCAGTTAATGCTGTTTATCATTAGTGGCAGAGGCTGGGAAGGACCTTCTGTAGCTTTTATCTTTCACCTTGCCAACAGAAGTTGATGAGCTCTGTGATTTAAATGCATAGGTGATATTGTAATATTTATATTCATTTCACACAGACAGGAGCACAGGTAAACTGATCTTGTTGATGGAGATTAATTAAAAGCATGTTACTGTACAACTGGACAGGCTATGAATTGATGTACTTGGGAAAAAAATAACAATCAGCACTTCATTTACTTTTCTCTTTGTTTAGGCTAATGTTTTCAGAGTTTGTAAAAAAGACAGGTTGGGATTTTATTCCTGTTCTTCCATTCGTTTTGAGTTTAGAATCTTGAACTCTTCATCTCACATCCACAATTTAGAATAAAGTAATTTTAGCAACTTGTTGCAATGGACTCTACTTTGGAAAATAGACAAAATGTCATATAAAATTATTTGCCTTATGGGCCTTCATATTCAGAGCTCCTTCTGTATGTACATGTCTGGGTGCCTTGCATTTCTTCTGTTTCCAATTCCATGCAGGACATTTCAACATTCAGCTTGCCCAATATTTAACTGTGCATATCTGGGAAACAGATGATAAACACTGCTGTTGTGCCAAAGTCTCATCATACAATTCTCCTTACTCAGAAAAAGTTGACATTTTCTGAGCCTTAGATTTTACTTCTAAAATTTCATTTCAAAGTAAAGTGTCTCTCTACATTTTGTAGGATCTCAATTTCAAAGGAAAACTTGTAATTTAAAAAAAAACAAACCGAAGAAAACAAAACCACCTTGGATAACAAAAATAGTTGCATTATTTGTATACATGTTAATGTAGACTTTAAAACAGTCCTCTAGCTGTTTCAGAAATGCTTATTTGGAGAGGAGAATTCAGGGGGTAGCCCTTCAGTTCTGCTGCCCAAAGGAGGTACAGACTGATAACTTGGCTGTGATCCTTACTTGTATATTGGGAGGAACAGGATATTTTATTGGTTCCATAGCAATGCAAGAAGATAAAAAGTTATATATAGGTGATAAAAGATGATACTGTCTACAGGAAATGTTCTGAGCTGAGCTCCTTACCAAAACCAAGCATAAACCTGTATAAAGTACATGGACCTATCCTATCAGCTCAGAGAATAAAGTACCAGGGTATGAGACCCCTTTTGTCCAAAGTCCCTTTTTTGGTGATAGTAATCTTTCGTTTTCTGGGTGTAACTGTTTCAAGTGTTGATGATTTACAAGTATTTATATTTTGGTGGTTATAATAATCCAGAGGATGTGCTCTTTTTCCTAATTATTTTAAACAGATTACAGATGAATTATTTAGCCACATAAATAATGTATAGTTGCCTATAAAATTTTTGTGTCTAGCTGGCTGTAGCTGCTTTGATAGTCAAGGTGAAAAGGAATTAAAATGATGCATGGGGTGGAGGATTTAGTGATATATGAAGCAGCAGCTACTTAAAAATGAAAATTAATAATAATGTTTCCTGCCAGTTTACATTATTACAATATTTCTGAATTTGTGTGAAGGACAAACTTTAAGGACCAAATATTGCATTATTTTGTAGCAGCTCTGTTTCACAAGGCAAAATATAACAAAACAGTATTGCAAAAGAGAGGTGTGGGGTGAAATACACACCAAAATATAATTGCTAATGTACTTTATTATTACAGATATTTTATATTAATTTCTCCTTGCTTCAAAGTGCTTCTTCTTGCTTCAGAGTTAATGTTTGAATTTCCTGTTCTGTGATGGCTTTCACAAGGTAGAAATCAGGCTGAGTGATCTTCTCGTACATCCCATGCCAACTGCACAAGCAAGGCAAGCTTTCCAACTTGACATCCATAAATTTGAGTCTGATCTCTGCTTAAACAATATATTTATTATGTTTGGGGGGGGTGAGAATTTTTCTACTTTCCTCCTTTTGCTGTTAAACATCCTTGATTCTACACAGTCGTCCAACTTTTGCATTTGTAAGGGTGGCTTAGGCAAAATGCAAAAGTTTATTTGCAGAAGCTCATTTCTACCAGGAATGCCACTTCCTGCACTCCTGTTGCAGTCAGTGGTGAAGTGGAAGCTTCTCTATTTAATTCTTAAAATATTTGAGTTATGCCATCACCTGCATATTGTCTGGTTTGGGTTTTTTTCCTCCTTGGGGAACACAGCTCAGTTAACCAGTCACTGCATTCAAAACTCATAGCCAAGGAGAGAATGATGCTTACACATCTTAAATATGTAGATAAAACATGTTAGGGCTGATAAAAGGCATGTAAAACGAAGAGTGCATTTGCATGAGTAGTGATCTATCACGACAAAGGCAATCAGAAAGAGTAAAAACTTTGTATTCTAAGCTTGGGAATTTACCTGTAGGATTACTGCCAGATGACCCTTCTGGTAAGGGAAAAAGTGATACCAGCCTTACCTAAATGGGCAGATTAAATTGCAAAGAAGGTTTTACAGTATTTGCAGATGGAAATCTTTGCTTTAATCTATCTTTAATGCAGGAGGAGCAGAATATCAATGGAAAGCCTATTTTAATGATCATGTCACTAATATGAAATTGTCAAAAATTTATATACAAGGCAAGCCAATGTTACTAAGAAAAGCTTTTACAATGAGCACATTGGCTCAGTCACCTTTCCTGTAGAAAATTCCAGTTTGATTTTCATTTTGGTTCTTTTGATTTCTGAGATTTTTTTCAATGTTCTTTTTTTTTTTTTTTTTTTTTTGCAAAGCCATCAGTATTCCTTTTAATCTCTTCCCAGTGTTATTTCATGCTGTCTAATAAGCCAAGGATGAAAGATTGAGGTTGAGAAAGTTCTATGCTGCTCTGCAGTTTGGTTTTTTACACTGAATCTTCTAGACAGAAGGTGAGGGGAAAAATCTCAGTCACAGTAATCTTTTTTTTGAGTATCCCCACTTGTGGCCTCATAGGGTCATGAATCCAGTACCTACAGCAAAATTAATTTTTTTCCAAGTGATAGAAGTCCTTTGGTCACCTCAGCCCTTCCTTCAGCCTGCATGAAAAGGCCAGTATTGATGGAGGATGTTCTGTTCTTTGTTTGATATAAAGGGGACTGAGGATTCCTAATGGCTGGGAATTAAAAGACCATTATGATAATTTGTTGAGCTTTGACTGGAAAGTGAATTATTGGCATTTGCAAGTTTAGAAAATGGTGGAGTTGACTGAGGATAAATAAATGTAATAAATTTGCTTCATAAGTCGCATAACTAATAATAGCTATAATATAAAATACCCATCTGGAAGAAAATATAGCATAGTCATATTACATTTTCTCACAAATATTTTTCATTAAGCTCAAGATGAAAGTCTGCACCCATATGCCACAATAAATTTAGCTGTCAAAGGCTCCAGGTATTTTACCATCCAGAGCAGAGGCAAATGAAAAAAAACATTCTTCTCTGGTCTCAAGTTCTTTTCCCTATTGTAACATGGAAACATTTGATTCTATCTCTGCCAACGAACTGGATTAATAAGGGTAATTATTTTATAAAACATTTCATAATCTGTGTATTTCCCCTCCCTATTCCACACAAATAAATCTGTGTTTCTTTCCTTGTTCCAACATAGGAAATCACCTAAGTTGCTGAACTTTGCTCAGTCATATGACTGAAGGGTTTATGAAAAAGAGTTAGTAATTTGGTTTTCATCACTCTTTAATCACTTTACATTCTATTGTTGTAACATGGAATTAAGGTCTTTAATTATGTAAGCCTTTTTTGAATAAATTACCTCTACTCTAATATAATTTAGAAGACTTTACATGGTTGGTGGGGGATTTGTAGATAACAATTAGTCTAGGTAATGCCAAATTTAATGGTAAGAGGAATGGAATTCTTTAAGGTCAGTGCTAATGCCATATTAGTTATGCCTGAAATTGATACATAAGGGGAAAACACTGAATTAAATGAAATTTTAATGTCAGTTACCACCAGTAATAGATTGATTGTTGTTGATGCTCAGTGGAAGTAAGTGTGCAGCAGAAAAGTCTGGGCTGAAATAATTTAGTATCAATTAGTATTTCAGCATGCTGTATTTGTTTATGGCTTGAGAACATCTTAAACCCTAAAGCAAATATAAGCAAATTTTAATTCATCAAGGACAAGGGAGGTAATTGATGCTTAAGCTTCTCAGCTTCTACATTTTTTAAACTATTTTTAATACAATCAGGATTATAAATAATGGTTCAAAACCAAATTTCTACATCATATGAGAAAAGTCATTGCTCTGAATGTGATACTTACATTTTTATTTAAGTAGCAGCCTAGTCTTTCTCCACAGTGAAACCAAAATGTAGCTTATGCTGCTTTGTTTGAAATGATCTCATTTCTTCATCTGGCAATCATTTTGGAAATCCATTGTAGGAAGAATTTCATCTTATTTACTTCTGGTTTTTTGTGAACCCTTCAATCACTTTTCCTTTTTTTGATGAGTTCCAAAGCCATGATGAAGTTCTTACTGTCTTTTTTTTTTCTTTTTGAATATAGATATATGATGCTTTTAGTGTAGTTTCTACATCTCTACTTTATATGAGGTGTTACAAATAAAAACCTGCTGCTCCTTAGCTGGTTTAGGGAAGGCTCTGTGGAACCATCTAACCTGGAAGGGCTTGTGCTCATTCCCTGCTGTGTTTGCTCAGGTCACTGCCCTGATGTGGAGGAGATGGCAAAGTTCTTCTGCCCCAAGAAGCTGCTATTGATATAAATTATTTCCTTGCTAAAATTCATAAAAAATGCTGGTAAATAGAGGAGCATTTGTGGGCTGGAGTCTAAGGAAGTTTCTTATTTGTCAAATGAGTTTTATCAGGATTTGTTTTCCACTTGTGTTTTCATGGGAACTGACTGTAGCACTTATTTAAGGAATTGGAGAGGAAGGAGGAAAAGAACTGTCCATTATCAGATATTAATAGTTTGGGGGTTTTTGTCAAGTTTTTAGACATAAATGGGAGAGGAAGATGATGTCTCAGTGAGAAAAACATACTGGACACGTGAATGTGGAAAATTGCCAAACTGTTGCTGTTTATGGTAGGATGTGTTCTCTTTAAGAGGAAGCTTTCTTCCACGTGTAACCAGTGTCTTACATTTTCTCTGCTAAATCTCCCCAGGATACTCTTGGAACAATGATGAACTTTATTTTTCTGTTAAGTACTTTAAACAATTTCCTTTGTGCACAGGATTAGCAGAATGCCAATTAGAAAGAGTTCTTCAGAGGGAATCTTTTCTTTTTCCCTCTGCATCTTTTTGAACCTGTCATTGCCCAAACACAGCTGCTTTTTGATGTAAATACCTTTTGTTTAAAATGATTGTATAAAACTGCCAGTCAGCAACATTGTGATCAAAGAATGAACCTGAGCTCTGGGTTTTATTGCTGTCATCTCTTTGAATGGCAGATATGAGTAGCTTCAGCAGTTGTGGATGCTGATTTTTTGTTTGAGAAATGTGCTTCAAAATCAAATTCTTTGTCATTTTCCTAAAGTTACCATTTAGAGGAGGTTTTGTATTAGCACACATTAAATTAAGTAATTCAAGGTATAGTTATATTTGATTTGGTTATATCATGTATTTGACTTTGTCATGTAAATAAGCAAAAATTTTTTGGAGCCAAATGAACCACTTGAGGAAAAGAGACTGCAGAATTGGGTGTAAGATGAAGACTTACAAATGGCTGTAATCCTCTGGCCTGCATGGAGTATAACCCCTTTTAGGCATATGAGACTATTTTGGGAATGCCAATAATTGATATATAACCAAAACTGACTCATTGGTTTGTATTTTGGAAGTGAAATAAAGTTTTAGTAGCATGCATTTCTTCAGAAGCTGCTACCAACATATTATTTGATGTTTTATCCAACTAATGATTTTAATGCAGGATTATGGAACAATATCAGTTGGATGGGGGAGACCTCAGGAAGTTTCCAGTTAAATCTCTGGCTCAAGCAGGGTTGGTTGTGGGGTCAGACCAGGCTGCTCAGGGGTTTCCTCAGTCTGGACTTGAAAATCTCAGGCTGTACAACCTCTTTGGGTAGCCTGCTTCCCTGCCTGACTGTCCTCATAAGTGATTTTTTTTTTCTCACTACTAGATGGAATTCCTCAATTAAATTGATGCCTGTTGTGGGGGGAAACCAAGAAACAACAAAACTCAGACATCATTTAAAAACCCCATTTGAAAGTCTTTCTATTTAATGTAGAACTGAAGAATACAGGGATCAGTTCTAAGGATGAGTGGAGTTTGTTTGGGGTTTTTCTTTTATCTGCTTATGGTGTTTTTAGTTGTTTGTTTGTGCTTTTGGGTTTTTTTTTTTGTTTTGCTAGTTGTGTGTTTATATGGAAAGGCAATATTTTTCTGTGCTCTTCTAATGTTTGTAAGACTGTATAGGGTACAAATCTATGGATGTAGATTTCTGTTTGCTCAATGGAATGACATTTTGGAACTGTTCAAGTTTCTTGATAACTAAACAAACACCCTCTAAAACCATTTAGAAATGTGTTTCAGTATATTTTATTTTGTGTTGGTACAGCTAAGAGCTTTACTGGTTCATTAGAGTTCATAGCTGGTCCTTCCATGTTAGAAAGCTTTGGTGTATGTGGCAGAAATGATTATTTTAAAGACAGTAAGCATTTCAGAGATCTTCATACATTTTAGGATTCCTAGTGGAAATCAAATGGTAGATAGAGTTAAATGAGATTAAGCTGTCAAAAAGAAAAAAATTACAAAGTGATGAATTGAACTGCTGTTTATTTGCTAAATGGTGGGGGAAGATTTTATCACAATCATACTAGACACAGTTTATTTTGGGTTTTTTTCAATTCTTTGTGGCAATTTTATTGGTTTTCTTATATTTTATTGTTTGTGAACACTTTAATTGTTATTTAATATTTGAAGCAGAAGGCATCTCATATAATGAGAATTTGGTTTTTTGCTCTGGGGTGTGAGGAGGTTGAAACAAAGCCAAACTTGCTTTTTTTTCTTTCCTAATAATAGGGTCATGATATATCTTGGGTGAAGCCAACAGCTATAATTCTCTGCCATTAGTTCATTCATTTGAAGCCTCAACACTGTCCTAGTTTTTCATTATGATCTATTAGCTCTCTATACTGAAGTTGAGTTCAGTGTGTGTTTTTTCTCAATTAGATTCAGATCATTTGATCTTGAATAATATTTATGGATCTGTGGTACCTTTTGCTGTCTGTTTTCTGGAATGCATGCCTAAGAGTAACCAAAACTATTAAAAACACAAGAAAAATGAGTACTGGCAGTCCCTCTGAATTGGAATATAATACACAATAATATACATCATATATAATGTAATAATAATATACATAATATAATACATACGTACATATAATAATAAATATCATATAATAATAATTGCACAATTATATAATATTACATTATACATAATATATTATATCTATTATGATATGTAATATGTATTATAATAATATAATATAATAGAATATATTATATACAATATATCATATATCATATGTATCACTATATTATATATTGATATATTGACATATTAACATATAATAATATTTTATCATATAATATATTATATATATGTAATATATTTAATATATTATTTTATATATATAATATTATCGTATAATAATAATATATGGTATATTTTTTATAGATATATATAAATGAAACATACAGTAATATACATTGTTGAAGGGGGCCTCATATTTAAATATTTTCTCTCCAGGAGAGAAAAATGTCCCAGCTTCTAAGTAAATTCAGGTTTATATATTGTCAACCACAAAAGTTGCTGAACGTTCCCCCTCGTGTCCCAAATGTGGAGGATCCTACCTACACCTACCTACATTGCCAAATGTAGAGGATGCTTAGGAAATACCAGGGGGAAACAGTCAAACCCATCTTTTTGGAAGCTCAGATTCCTGGGATGCTGCACTTTGGGATCCTCCTGAGGTAGAGGACATTTGCCTGCACCTTTGTCTTGGAAAGGTTTTTATGCCATGTCCCAAAGTCAGTTCTCTCATGGAATCTGTGGTTGTTTGTCATCCAGGGCTGTGTCAATGACAGTGACTTGCAGAGTTTGGCTCCACATTGTAGAAAAAGGACTCACTCCCACCCTCCATGACTTGTTGATTTTTTATAAAGGTTTCCAGTTTTGCATTGTGAGCAACAGAGAGTTGCTTATTTACTCCTTCAGTAATAAAGATGATATACTCTGCCATATTCAGCATTAAAAAATAAAAGAATCCATGTTAAACATACCAGGCTTTGAAGTGAAAAGATCCTCATCATATGAAGACTAAGTGTAAAGGAAGTATGCTTGATTATTTTTGAAAAACCAATTTATCTGGTTCATTATTGTTATGCATTGTTTTTAGATAATGGTGATCTCAGCAAAAAGTGTGATTAACTCAAAGCTGACAGCCATTATTTATATGAAAATCCACTTGTATTCAAGAGTGATATCATCTCTCATTGTTCCTGGGATAAATGCTGCTTCAGCAAGACTCAGCAAATGAGAATTTCCACAATTTTGCAAAGTACCGAACGCCCATTGTAGTGGTTGTGCTTTTTATTCTGCTTGCTCTCTCTAAGTGTTGAATTACATGAGTTTACATTTGGAACAGGATGAGATCTTGTACCCCATCAGTTGCAGAGCTCCAGGTGACAGGTGCTAATTTCTGGAGCAATAGGAAGTTATGTGCCTTTGATCCATAACCTTTTTTTCCTTGACTGCTGCAGTCCTTGCTGGAGTCCCCCCAATTCCAGATGTCTATAAAGCACCCATTTCTCACAGTAAAATCACAGCCCACCTTTCCCTGGCCAGCTTTCCCTGGACTGAAAGCCCTTCTGTACTATGCACAACATATTCAGAAAGTCTAACTTTGGCTCAGGACTGCTTCTTTCTGAAGAATTGCATTACCCAAAAAACTTTTTCAAAGGCTAAACCATGTATTAGGAGGACAAATTATTTTAGAGAAAACATATCTTGAAAAAGCAAGGGAAACCAAGGAGTGCTAAATCAGTCTGCACAGACACCAACACCTAAACAACAACCTCTTCTGCATGAAGAAACTGGAGACATTGAAATACAAGGCTACATGGTTAGCTGGATATCTAATATATGTAGAATAAAGACACTTCTCATCTCAAGATGTCTTAACTTTTAACAACCTTCTCTTCAGTGTTTTCCCAGATCAGCTCTTTCTCAAAATGGACAGAAATGCCCTTGAAATGTAATTCTCCTTCCTCACAAGGATTTGTGTACTTGAAGGTTTCTCCATCCTTGTGCTTTCAATCTAGCAAAACTTCTTGGTTTAATATATAGCTAAGGAAAATGATGGTGTCTTTCAAATCTGTGCTTGTCAGTTGTTTTCTTGAAAGAGGTGGCAGTGTTTTCCTGAGCAGATTGCATTCATTTTAAGAATTATAGGCATATGGTGAGCATCCCAACTGTTTTAGCATAACATATTTAAACCAAAAGTGTTGGTGCCTCATCATAGTCACGTAGTTATCTCACAGACTACATTCATAAAATTGTTATATTTCAGTATTCATAATGCTACTACAATTTCCATATCCATTATCTTTCTACATAATACAGTTTACAGAATCCTGTTTTCAAAATCAGTGGAGAGGCTTTTAACATTTCTGATAAAAGTATAAAGGTAAAATGAAAGTCTAGAGATTTATCTTCATGGAACTATGCAAGACAGTCAAAAGAACTCAACAAACCTAAGAGGAATACAGATTATTTTTCTTTTTGATGAGAGACATTTTGATGAGAGCTTTCATTGCAGTATCACCTGGCCTGTGGCTGCTTCTCTGGAAGGGTTGGAAGGGTGAGAGCTCCCTCCAGCCCTTTTATCATGGGCAGTGGAGGGCAAATCCCAGGCTGGAGTGGGCAAGCAAAGGGTGATGATGCCTGCTGCTCAGGCTCTGCTACTGCTTCAGGATGTTTGTCAGCAATTCATCTCAACAACATTACCTGTAAACTTTTTTTTAAAATTATTTTTCTTGTTGATGGTTACAGCACAGAACAGTCCCTCCCTTCCTAATTCACTGCAGGAAAACAGAGAATATTTCAGCGAGTTACTCAGTTGCAACAAATGTACACAGCAGATGTCGTGTGAATTTTCACAGAACAAAAAGAGGTTGTCATGTTTATACAATCACAGTATCTTGTAAATGACCTGTAGATGGATGAGCTCAATTTCAGAAGTGTGTATCAATTTTAAATATCCCATTTCTTCTTTATAGAATAATGCAGTGATTCTGTTCTATGCTAATTACCTGTGTATTTATCCAGTGGTTTCTATGTTAACAACTTACAGCCTATCAACCATTAGGATTAAAAAAAAAAAAAAAAAACAAGAGACAGGAAAGGGTTTTGTAATTCTTAGTCTTGTGAAGAGTACAGAGACTTTGGTATAGTCAAAATTCTGAGCTACAATATTTGGGACTCTTTCAGGACAGGGGTCTCCTCTGACTGATTGGGTGATTTAGAGGAGTCAGGAGCAGGGATTCAACACATGGAACAAATTGCAGTATTCTAGTGCTGGGGCAGAGAAGAAAACTGTAAGAGTCTCCAGATTTGCTGTGGAAATCTAAAGAACCAAGAGGAAGATTTGTTTCACAACAGCTGCTTAGCACAGAAGATGATTTCTTAAGGCAAGTCTCATCCTGTAAAGCATGATCGCTGAGTACATTTATGGGCTCTTTAAAAATAAGAGCAGTTATTGCTAGGTGTGCATCCAGAACTGGATCACAACAATGTTGAACCTGAAAAGCAGGCAGACTACTTCATGATTTCTTGTTTCTGTGCCTCTTTGAAAAGCAAAGCAGTGCACCAGTCTAAAGTGAATTGAATCTGACATTGCTATCCATCCTCCTTTTTCTCCTTAAGTCTAGTTCTTGGCAACTATTGATGTTCAGAGAGACCCTGCAGATTGATGAGTTCAGACATTTGTGAAACCACTGCAGAGTGCTTTCTCTTTAACCCACCCAGAACCTTCCAACAGTAATGCAAAGGTTATTTGAAACTTGGAACATGAGAATTGCATCAAAGTTCTGAATCAGGCTGTGGTTGCTTTCCTTCCTGCTTTATCACTGGGCCATCACCACTTCATTGGTGGCTGTGAGCAGAAGTTACCAGCATCCTTCTGGAATTCTAGCAGTGCTGATGAGCAGGGTCCTCTGAAATGCACAGTCTCCCCTGGTCTCAGGAGGTTTTGTTGGCAGTACTGACTGCATTCATTTTCTATTCCTTTAACTTTTTCCAAAGGCATGAGACCAAATCACTGAACTTGACTTCATTAGTGGGGGGGGGCATTGAGCTGAATGGAAGATGGGAGGCAAAAATTGTTCCCAAAGGATTTCTCAATGGGAGAGGATTTAGAAAAATATCATTAAAGCATAAGTTCACACCCCAGTGTCCTCAACGGACTGCAATGCTGTGAATTAACAACATTCAATTAAGATTATCATAGACATTTGGTTACATTATTTCAAAGTTCTCTTCTTTAGATCCCCATCAGTGACATTTTATAACATAGAGAAGCTGAAATGAAGTTTACAATCAAAGTTTCTCTAAGTATATAAAGCTTGATCCTACAGGATTCCTTAGAGGCATACAGCTCTTCCTATCTGGAGTCCTGCTGCTCCCTCTGTGGCTCCATGTGACAGTGGCATATCCCTCATTCAGAACACAGGATAATGTCTTCTTTATACCAAAGGAGATAGGATAATTAGCATGATTTATGTCACAATTTAATTTGACCCCCTCAGCTGGTGGGCATGAAGCTTTATTCCATTTCAAGAGGGAATTTTTAAAGTAAAACAGGATTTTTAACCCCCTTACTACTGCTGTGCTGTCAGCCACCCTGCCCTGTCACCACAACTCCTTTTCCCATTTCTCCTTTTCCTTTTCTCCAATCCCAAGGAACTCATCACCTTCAGCTTCCTCCTCTTTTGTGCAGGAAAATAAAAAATCCTTAATCAAGCAATCTACAGCCAAAACAAAATCAGCCCAAAGCAATCAATGTGGACTCTGAGTGGGAAAGGGGGAAGAGAAAGGATAGTAAAGAATAAGGATTAAAAAGGAATAAGGAGGATTCTCCTGGTGAGTAAACAGGAGAACAAAGTTGAACAAAGTTCAGAGCAGATCCCTGGGCTAAAATGAGCCCCCACTTGGCTCATTTATGAGTTTTTAATAGTTTATGCCTAAAGTCCCAACAGCACTTAAACCTTACCAAGAATGGGAGGGGATCAGCCGAGGATCCATTCGAGTCAAAGGAAGGTAATGCCTCATTTATGGAATTTGATTATTTCTCCAAAGCATTTCCCATGCTGCTGTTCACAACTTCCACTTAGCTGACGAAAATTCCTTCTGACATGCCAGTGTTAAGAAAATAGCTTTAAAATTCTGAGTGGTAATCTTGTCTGGTCTTTCTTGGAAGTCTGGTCCTAGCAGCTCATTTGAAGATACCCTGAGACACAGATGGTGCTTTGAAACTGAAAGCAGGAGAACTTTCAGATACACTGTTTGGTGTGATAGGAATTAATTTTATTATGTCAGAAAAAGAAAACTTTGAAAATACATTGCAAAAGGCATACTTATGGATTCACAAATTGATGAATTATTGATTATGCCTAGCAACGCTGAAAACAAATTAAAGATAAGGGGAAAAATGTTTGGAAAGCGTGTTCATTCCAAATGCATTTAATCATGGTGAAGATACTTAGAGAAAAGCTCAAATATTTTTGAAAAGCAAGACAGTCACACTTCTTCAGGTCCATCTTTCTGGCAGTTGTTAAGACAGCTGCTATACATGAAAATGCAATTTGAAACGCTGCGTGGATATTTGACAGGAGAAAAGGCTTAATGTTAAAACACAGAACACAAGACTATGGGAGTATAAAATTAATTAAAAGTGAGAAGGAGGTGGTGCTTTCCAAACAGGCATGCATGAGAACAAAATGTGTTTGCAGCTTTCAGTCCCCAGAGAGTTTGGTTATGGAAAGAGGCAGGCTGTGAACATTGGAGGAGTGCACTCTGAAAGGGATTCCAGTGTTCACTGCACTGTGATGAGACCCACTCGGGAATAAAATAATTACAGAGGCAAACTACACCAGTCCAAGGAAAAATGGTAGCCTGTTCTCATCTATTATTTGAAATAACTTCCTGAAGTTCCATCATCGGCACTTTTTTTTAAAACAAAATATTTTAAGTGAAATATCGTTAATATAAATGACATAACTTCATTTTAGTGCTATATGTTAAATAGAAATGTCATTTATAATTAATATATTTGGAACAAATCCTCCTTTTTGCAGTCAAAATGTGATTTAAAATATGTCCATTTGTCTTAAAAAGTCTTTCTAAGCAATGTCAACTAAACTGATTTGAAATCTTGTCAAAAAAGAAAATACCTTATTTTAGTCTGTATTTAATTTAATTCTATTTACATGGAAGCTGCTAGAGCATATGATGGTTTCAAGAGTAGGAATTTTATAACACATCTGCAAATTATTATGCATAAAATCCATCTCTTAACTAATTAGCAGTCTCAACATGTCTCCTGAAGTATAAATGAATTATTAAATGTTGGCTCTGATGAGGAATGATTGAAAAGAGATAATTATTTCTTTAGCCATTATGAATGAGGATTAGAAAAAGGATAAGCTAATTCTACATCAATAAATAAATAAAAGGAAAAGTGTAGATCAGTTTGATTTTGTTGATTTCCAGCTGTGCTCCCCAAAAGAAGCATCCTGCATCTGTCTCTTTGACAATTCTGCCCAAAGAAAAGAAGGGTTTCACACAGAAATAAAATTACAAAATTCTGAGTTAATACCATGGCACTCATTTTTACATATTTTCTCTTATACAATTAACTTTTTACAAAGTTCACTTGGTCTTTTGAATGCAAAGAGCAATAATTTGACTGCTGCTACTTTTTTTTGCCCATATTTCAGAGGGTAAAATATATACACCCTCATAGCTTTGAATTTTGTCTTTATGGTTGTGCTGTGCAAGGCTGTTCTCCACATTTCCTGTTTGTTTGGTCAGGGGAGCATATTTTCTCTCAATTAAATGCTGAGCTTGGCATAAAATTATAATTTTATTAAACACATGAAATGAAGGGCTGGGCTGTGGTGGGGAAACAATGTCAGAGCAAATTGTGGCTTTACTCTTTGGGCTTGGTGTCTCACCAGAGGTTGTTGTTGGGGCTGAGCTCACCTCAAAATGCCCACTGGCTTTGAAGTAACATCTCTTGGTTTCCTTGCCTGTACCATCAAAAAATCTCTGATCAAAAAATCTCTTTGTCACTCTGTGTTTGGTGAAACCATCAATGTGAATCCCTGAGGGGTGATCTTTGGGAAGCAGCAGTGTCCCACCACCAGTGAAGGGAGCTGTAAATGTTTGTTGTTCTAGGGCAAAGAGAAGAATTCACCCTGTAAAAAGTACTCATGCTGAAAAGTGCATTGCAGGAGAGAAAGATGTGTTAGGAGGCATCGTTTCAGGACTGTTATAATTTCAGAGAAAGACTAAATATTTTAAGGTGATGACTATTGGTCTAAGTGGCACTGCATATTTTATACATTATCCTTCTTCTTACTAAACTGACTTGATATTTCATCTTGATTTGGTCACTTATTGTTACCCTCTTTACTCTGCATCCTTATCTTGTTTATCAGCATTGCTTTTAGGCATGATTGGCTTTAAAGGGAAGCACTGGAAAAAACTCAGTTCCTCTGGAGTAAATCTCTAATTCATTATGAATCTTACAAAATTCAAAGGCTTGCCTTTTAATTTTTTGTTACCTATATACTTTTCTGTAAACAATATATGAACTGTGTTCATTTTGCATTGATTCTGGATCATCTGAGGATGATGGGAAATCATCTTTTTTGAACTAAAGACTTGTAGAGAATTTCTCTCTATTTAATTTGGAGAAACATAAAGTTTAGAGGGGTGTTGATATAAATCATAAAGTTTCATTTTCTTCTTGATTTGATACAAGGATGTACTTCATATTTTAACAACTTGTTAAAGGTGCAAGAGGTCTTTAAAGAATAATGTAGTAAATGTGTATAACTTATTTTTTGATCAGTTCTGTCATATTCTATGTGAATCAGGAATAATGATCCTAATGCCACTTAAACATCTAAACTTAGTTAAGAAGAACATTATCTGAAGTAGGAATACAGTGTAGCTGTCAAAATAATCTTGCTGCTGCTCTTAGCTTTGAAAAATAGAACTTTTTGGATTGTTTAATGTTTTTGGTCATTTTCCTTTCTAATAAATCTTGACAGTAGATGGAAAGTATTTTTATTTGTTCTCTAATACTAGTTGGAGACTTTCAATGCAGTTTTTTAGTTTATAAGTTCTAGCCAACTTTTAGCTTCCTTTTATATAATTGTGAATGAGGATTATTAAATATGCTGGTGGGTCATGGCAGAAATTTATTTAACACATCAAGCACTCTTTTAAGTTTCTGGGTACTTTTTTGTTTGTTTCATATTGTTTTTTCTTTTAATAATTTTATTTGGGTTTTGCATTTTGTCCTCGTAACAAAGGTTTGATTACTTGGATGCTATTACATCCAACCAGAAGAAGATTGCAATTTTCTCTTCCTTTTCCCATTTTCAGCTGGAAATCTTTCTGTATTTTGGGCTAGCAGTTTAAATAAACCAGTGTGCCCTGGTTCTGAGTGTGAGGTGTTCAGCTGCCTGCCAGGTTAAACCACCTCAGTCCTTCCAGGAGAGTTTTCCACCCCAAAGTGAATAAGTGGGCACTCTGAGGAGCTCCAGGTGATGCTGCCATCCCAGGGCCTGGTTTGTCAGGGTAGGCAGAGAGGAGAGGGGAGCACAGCCATGGAATTTTTTTTTTTTCCAGAACACAACACCACAGTTGTTCCTATAGAGGAGTCATTTTGTGAGTCCTGGACACCTTTTCACAATTATTAAATCCAGCAGCATCACGTTGGTATTGATACAGTGCTGTGCCCAGGGTTGTGCTGTCCACAGTGGAAGAAAATAGAACAGAGTATCCACTTTGGCCTGTGGAAATCCTTAATGTGCAGGCTCTAAAATGTGTACAAAAGGTACCAAAGATAACAAAGTGGTTCTGTCTCTGGTTCTGTTATTCACATGAGCTACTCATGTAAAGAAAATAATAAAAAATAGGAAAAAAATACCCAAAGAAACAAAAAAACAAAAACCCAAACCAACCAAATAAAACAAAAACCCAAACCAACCAAATAAAACAAAAACCAACCAACCAAACAAAAAACCAAACTGGGTGTAGTCCCCATTATCATAGGCAGGGCACGTTTTCTCATTTTTCATCCAAGGCCTTGCATTGAGTGCTTTGTCTTGGTGAGCTGAGGTTGTGTCTGTAGGGCCTTGGGAGCAGTGGGTGTTCAAGGAGAAGTGCACAGCATTTGTGTGTTTTGTCCATTCAAGAAATAATTTGGCTTTTGACCAACTTCTGTATGCTGATTTTTAGTTTTTGGTGGGTTTTTTTGAGGGTTTTATGACATTTGAAAATAAATCCTCAGCCTTAAGAAATTTTTTCTTTGGTTTTTAGAGACAGAAGGTAAACTGACGACAAGGAAATCATATCTTGGTCTCCCACAGCCTGATAAAAGTTGTCAGATTTGGGAACCTCAGGATAAAATGTAATTTTCTTGCAGGTTTTAAGTTATTGCTATTTCTCTGTAAGCAGTATATACCAAAAACAGAATATTTTTTTGGATTCTTTAAGTTTATAATGACCAAGGGACTGTAAAATATAAATACACCTTCTATTTCAATTGTAGAGTTTGAATCAGGAAATGTAATAATCTCTTAACAGGAGTAGATAATAGTTATTTTTTCATTGAGAATTTTTTGTTTGATTACTTTGTTTTTAATTATGCATTAGTAAGGTACATTCTGTAAAATCTGAGGTAAAATCTTATTTCTTTATACGTTTTCATTCCAGACATTTGAATGCTTTCTATCTAGGGGAATTAATTATATTTTTCTATATTTTTTATATTTTTAGCTTGTGCATGACCAACAGTTGGCAGCTCTGTTCCTATTCCTTCTCTTCCTGAGCTCATTAGGGTATCTTTGGCAGCCCATGCCTCTGTCCACAACCACTACTGGATTGGTGAGGCTGGTCTCAATTTAGGACATTCAACAATCAGATGAAAGTGTGCTTCCCTGAGAATTTATTATTTACAGCAGGAAAAAAAGCTACAGTAAAAGAAAATAATTAAGAAAAATGGCTCTATTTGAAAAAAAGCAAAAACAAATAACAAAAATTTTTTGCACATATTTTCAGAATTTCTTCTATGATAATTTTATGCAACAGCCACACTGAAATTAGAGTAATTCTGTGGCTCGTGGATCTTCCTCATTGTAAATGATGTCGTGAATCAGGATAGGTTTCTGTGCTTTATCAGCACACTCCTGTCTTCAGGGGGAATTTATGATACAGCTGCTACACCTCAGACTCCTTGCAAATTTCCCTGAATAAAGGATTCATTTTTATGGTGGAAGTTATTCCATCCCAATACAAGCAAACCTTTATTCAGTGATTTTGTTTTTGTAGCATTGCATAAAAGATTTTAAAAAGTTTACTGCGAAATCTTTTGGGAGAATTTGCATTTTTTTGTCTTCTCAAAAAGCCGCAAAGTTCCTGACTGGACAGGAAGCCACTCCCAAAGCAAATTATTTTCTGATTAATTGGTTTGTCTCAGTGAACTGTTTAAGGAATTGGGAGGAACCAGCCTGCTGCTAGGAGGAGGTTGTTCTTTTGAACCAGTGCTTAGTGGGACACTCTGTCTCACCATCTGTCTGATGAGCAGGAGCTCCAGCAGAGCAGATTGCAAAGGTACTGAGGGCTGGGCTGTTCAGGGATGGAAAAAAAAACAAAAAAACTGCTAAGTTTTGATCTCTTGGGGGCTAAGCTTCAGATGCTGTGAAATCTGTTTATTCTTTTGGCTTTAGTGGAGCTCTAAGGATGTCTATCAGTTCAGGATCTTGTTCTCTTCCCTGTCTGTATTTCGACCAAGTCAAGTGAGAAATAAACCCTTGCTGAAGAGGCAAGCAATTCCCTTTTACTCCTCTCTTGATTTGGATAGGATCTGGCACTTTGAAGAATTTATTAGTTTTATAATGTCCTTCGGTTCTCTTTTTATGTATGGCAAAAAAGGCATCATTTCACCTCCATTCCTGTAGGGTTTTTTTGTTATAAACAATATGTGCACTTATTACCAGATTAAAATTAACCTGATATGAATATTATTCTGCCAGCATGTTCTGTTGTTTGACCAACATTTGAAAACAAAAAAATCCTCATCTGACCTCTAATTTAGGAAAGAGGAAATAGTGTATAAAGGATTGCATCAAGCACAAAGCCTGCTTTAATAACAAATTATTTGTAACTGCAAGAGTCCTAAGAAGATTTTCCACACTGCAAAATGTATCACAATTAAAAGGATGTAGTTGGTCAAAGTCAAAAACTGACCTTTACATTCAGGGAGGAGAATTATAAACAAAATTCTTAAATACTAAATAATCTGCTTTTTAAGAGGACTATGTGGTAAATGTTTGTATATTCTCTCAAAAAAAAAGGAAAAAAAATGATTGTGGAATTTTGTTTTGGCAGGATTCACGTAAACATTTTTTTGCTTAAAATAAGGTATCTAATGCCACGTGAGATGCTTTAATGTAACCCAGGGATGTGCCTGGAGTAGATCATGGCACAAATTTTTGTGCATCTTGAGACTGTCTGGTCAAGGTACCCCTGGTTCTGTTTTATGGCACAGGACCCTTGTGTTTGAGCAGCAGAACTACTCCCAGAATAACCCAACCACTGGATAACTCTTTGTGTAATCTCTGCATTTGCATTTCCAGAATATTAAATAGTAATTTGTGTGGTTTTAAATTAATTCAGCTTTTAACATGTATTCCAACGTTCACTTTCTTGTAGTCTCAGAGTTAACTTAGAAAAGCTTTGGAAGTCTTTGGATTTCCCAGAAACCAGGGATATAGAGGAAGCTGTTTTGATAAAAGAAAACACACAGTTGAAAAGAGTATTAGTAGGACAGAAAAGCACAACAAGCATTGTATCAAACCTGAATGAACTGATTGCAGTGCTCCCTGTGATGGGGATAGCAAATTTGCAAAAAAAAAAAAAAACAAAAAACAAACACAACAAAAGGGATGAGCCCTAAGTTGTGTTCTGCTATCAGACAGAAGTTCCTCAATATCTCTGTGAAGATAGAGTTTCCCAAAAAATCCTAGTCCACTTGATGAATTTGGAGTTTTGCAGGCAATTTTCATGCTGCTCAAGTGGTGTTGTTCATTCATTAATTGAACAAGTGTGAAAACCAAACTATTGCACTTTCAAATGAGAGGTATTTTCCTATCTCTAATACTTTTGATGTCCTAGAAAGCATCACAAAGTTTCCTGGCAGTTTAGGCATGTGAGAAATGTCTGTTTACATGGGAAGTGATCTATCATCTGCATTAACTGTAGTGGAGCAAGAGAAAAAAAATAAAATGAATAAATTTTCTTATCAGACAGATGACTGTCAAAGCAGTCTCTCACCACATAAAAATCAGGGAGGCACATGAATTATAGCTGCATGACCATATGCAATTGGGTCTGGACAAACATTTTGGAAGCAATCATATTTTAAATATTGAGTGCTATCTCTCTTCTAGAAGAGAGGTCCAACTACAATCCAGCTCAGAGCTTGGTAATGTGTTATCCCCCCTCTACAAGTAATATATTCTAAATCTGTTTTTCAGTTCCACAAAGCATAATTCTTATGAAACCTGGTGCTTTTTTCCCCCAAAACATTTTCTTCTAAAGGTATTGTTCTGTGTCTAATAACTGTCATTTGTTTCTCATGTAAAATTAAAATATTCCTTTCCCTTTATATTATATTGAAGTATTGATGAAATAGTGTTCACTGGAAGGCCGACATTTCTTCTTACAGTAGTCTTAAGTTTCCATGTTTAGTCAGAACTTACTGTGTCATCCCCTAATATTTTATTATTTTCAGAAGAAAAAAGTAAGACTTAAATCTGGTTTAAAGCAATACTTTTCTTTAAATGAATCCTAAGTTTTCTAATTTATTTAAAGAAAAATCAAGTGATACTTTTGCATTTTTGGTCATAAAGAAATGCATGTATTTGTGTCTAGATGTGCATGTGAGAGCCAGCATATATGTGCATGAGGAACAGGAGTTGTGCCCACTCTGTATCCTGGTATTCTCTGTTTTGTTGATTCTTCATTCATTATGTGCAGTCAAATAACAAGGGAAGTTAGTTAATTAACTATCTGTAGAGAGCAATTATAACAGTGAACAGGAAAAAGAAATAGAAAGGTGTATCTTTTATTCTTTAACTACTGCTTTGCACTGCTCACCATTCCTCTACTAAACGTTTTTGTGTTTTGTTTTCTTCAAGCGTAATGTTTCTGCAGAAAATGTTTTTGGTTTGCCTTCTGTGTAGTGGTTGTTATCCACTCCTCTCTTTGCTGTCTGAGCAGAGAGATTCCAGAAACAGGTTTGACTCTGAAGTTTTTCCTACAAAAGCCTTCACTCTTATTTGTAGCCAGGCCCAGGAGTTTTTATTTTCAAGTGTCTCTGGGACGCACCTTTTTCACTTTGGGTTGGCTTGGTCTTGCTTTAGTTCCTATGCTGGAATATTTTATAGATTACATCAGATTGAATCACAGACTCAATTAGGCTGGAATAAAGCTCTGAGATTATCACAGAGTCCCACCCGTGGCTAAACACCCCATGTCAACAAAACCAAGGCACTCAGTGCCAGATCCAGTTTTTCCTTAAACAGCCCCTGGGACAGTAACTCCAGCACCCCCCTGGGCAGCCCATTGCCATATCTGATCACCTTCTGTGTGGAGAAATTCTTCCTAGTGTTCAACCTAAACTTCCCCTGCTATAGCTGAGCACGATATCCATCATCCTGATTTTCTGTCAAATGACCAATTCTGCTTTTGGAAAGTATTTGAGTAACAAGCACAATAGATTTCTCATGCAGAATGAAAAAATGAGGAAAATAAACTGAAATTCTGACACCTTCAGATACGGTTTTGAAGAAGCAAGCCTGGAGAAGTACGTAGGGAGCAGTAGATTGTTTGAGCATCAATCTCAGGAAGCTGCAGAGACAGACAACTAGCCAAGAGTATAAACCCAAGGGAGTGCCAGGGACTGTTCATCCCTTGATGATTTATATTTCAGAAATGAATATTCTATCTTTGCTTGGCATCTTTAGTCAATTCAGTGCAAATAGCCCATGAACATGAGTATGAAAGACTGTATATTTCTACATAAAGGCTTATGAAAATGTTCCCTGCTCGATTTTTTGGTTGTTTTTGTTTTTTTTTTTTAATATAGTTTATGCTTTTAACAGAATAAAGGGTTCTTTATGTATCTTTAATGTGCCTTCCATTTTAATGTTGTTGCACTAACAAATGCTAGCAATCCTTCTTTCTGGAAAAATGATGGATAAACCTATGCAAACCTTTCTTCTCTGTCTCTGGATCTTTCTGGCATTTGGCTTAACAAACAGGGCCATTTCTTAGCCATGCACTTTAATTTCATAAACTGTTACTATTGTCTTGATTATTAAGTTATTTTAACCTAATGTACCTTATCATCAACAGCAGGTATCAATAATTCCTCTGTCACTTTGGCCTTGGAGACACCAGTGCCAGGGTCTGTACTCACCCACTGAGTGACTTCTCCTGGCTTCAGCACCTCAGGTCCCCAGAATGTGTTGTCACACCTGTGCCCTGAAACATTATTTGGAGCACCCCATGGCAATGATTTCATAGGAATTATGCTTGAAAGAGCTCTTCCTTGTTTATAAAGGAGATTGTGTTCAGAACTGAGGGAATTATCACCAGAAGAAATATAATTTAGGTGTGAGGGGCAAAGGCTTCTCTCCTATCTGTTCCAGTGATCTGGGGAAGGGTGGAGAGATGTTTCTTATTAAGTTTCTATTGTGGGGTTTTTTTTCCCTCTGGAAAAGGTGATTGTTAGCCTGATAACAGTTCCGTGATCTGAATTGTGGAGTTGTCTCTCCCCTTCATACCACTAACCTTTTCAGAGTTTATCCTTACACATGTGCACGCCCCACAGCCCCTGGGGCTGGCACCAGAAAATCCCTTTGTTGCTGAAGTTCAATTTCCAAAGAAAGATCATCTCAGACTGCAAGGCCAGTAAAGTCCATCTGCCTCTTTCCTCAGGCTGCAGAACGGCCACGAAAGTGACGGGAAGGAAATATTGTCCCACAGCTCCTCAGCTGTGACAGGGGAGGGCTGGCTGGTGATTTGACAGGTCTTGCAGGAGCTGATAGATTTGATGCAGGTCAGTTCTCCAGACACCAGCACTTCTTGATGGAGGAGCCTGAAAGAATTCGGCTCAAAAAGAAATCAACCAGAACAACTTTTCAACCTAAAAGGGGGAAAAACAAAAAGGGTAAATATTGACAGCACTCTCTGGAATGCACTTGATTATTTCAGAAATATGAAGGAATAACACAATTTAGTTTGTGCTTTTCAAAGGCAATTCAAAATTATGCTGCAGTTTGGAGGGTGGATTTATTAGGTAAATTGAAAGCAAAGTTTAACATGCATTAAACAGGAGGAAGTCTTTATGAACTCCTTCTAAACTGAGGACAAATGTGTAAGTTTTGCCTGGGTAATTAATAATCATTCTTTTTAGCCATTGTGGAAAAGTGAGTTTAAGGCAGTGAATACAGTGAATTGAAAATTGGGTGTCGAACAAAGCAGATGAATCAGTCTTTGTAGCCTAACCCTAGAATTCAGATTGTTACAATACTACACAGAGGGTCCAGCTGCAGGCAGCTTTAGTTTGATACATTTTCTTTAAATTGTAATCTTGTATGAACTCCCAGTAAACTGTAACAAGAGTAGATTCCATCATCAATTATTTGTGAAAAAAAAATACACCCTTTATTGGTTGTCTGCTGGTCATTATTTTGTCAAAATGAGCAGACATGAAGGGAAGGGGGTAATTTTGATGCCAGAATTCTGGTAGTGCTGCAGCCTGTCTTGCTGTGCATGGCTGTGAGCTGAAGAGGTTAACATGAAAAACAAATTACTGTGCTTTTCTGTGCTCTTCGTTAATGATGTACTTGAGCAGAAAAAGAAAGCCACAACAAGTGGGAATGGTACCAGCTCTGCAGGCTGAATTGGTATTCTGCTGTGCACGGGGCTTTCTGCTCACTGGCAGCAAGAGGACTTGTTTTTTCCAATTTTTGGTGGTAAAGGGTCAGGAAACAGCATTAACTAAGGCAAGTGATTAGAAGGAATTAAATTGAAAACTTTTCTCTGCCCAGCAGAAATTTGCACAAAAACTTTCTTTCTTTGCTCAAGAGTAATTTATCATTTCTTCCTCTCTCCCAACCCCATGATGATAAAACCCAAGTGCCACATGCACAAAAGGATCTAATTTGATCCTCAAAGTTGTTGCTCTTTTATTTAGGTAGGAAAATGTTTCTTAAAGCATATTTTGAGGTGTTTCAAATGTTCATTTTCTTATGTGCAATAAGCCTTGCTTTAGATCTTATAATTTTTAATGAATGACGTAATATATTTCATCATTCCTTCCATATCTAAAATTTTGTTTTTTGTTTTTTTTTACCTCTGTTTTGTCCAACAACTCAGCATTCTAAAGACTATTTGGGCAATTTGGCAGCAGATACAGAAGAATAGCAGCATTGGCTTTCTTGATACTATACTGTTTCTTTTCTCTCCTCAGCTTGCCAAGACTGGCACAAAATTTTGTGCTTTCTGTCTTCCTGACAGTTGACATTAGACATTTTCAAGTTTCCATTGTCCCAGGTCCTCTTTAGTAATGGTCTTTTTAGAGAAAAACTCCAGGAAGTTTAATTTTTTATTTTTTCTGTCAATGTCAGTATTTTGTTCTTCTGTTTAAAGTGTAAAATGCACAGGTGATTTACATTGGTTTTCCAAACTTTACTGTTCTTGTATAATGAATGGCCAAGGTTATTAAGAAATACTGAATTAATGCCAATGAAGCCTTTTGAAGTCTTTATATGGCAGGTTTTATTAGGGTGAAAATTTCACCTTTACAAATTATAGTATTTTGATTTTTCTGTTTTCTAGGAAAATACTTTTAATGGAATTACCTTTTCTCATTTAATTTCCATGTTTACATTCTTTGGGTTATGGAAGGAAGGAAGGATATTGTTTGTCTTTTCCTTCTATTAGGATTTAGGTTCAGTATATGCTGAGGTGGACAAGTAATAACCAGATCAGCTCTTCTAAATTCAGTGTTGAAACAACGAATCTGTTTGGTTTTGTTTTTTGGGGTTTTTTTTAAGTGACTACGCTCTTTACCTTTTAAAATTATTTTTTTGGCACCCACCACCCACACATGTACCCCAAATGCACATTTTACAAAATTAAAGCATACAATGAAGGAAGAAGTAGTTAATGCTGTCAGTCCTAACACTTTCAAGAACATCAAAGTATAAAGAACATTTGTGCTATCAAATAGTCTTTTTCAGTAACCATGGGAACTAGAACTCTGCAGTATTCCCCTTAATGCATCTGGGGGTGTCCACTATGGGCAAAAAATAGATAAATAATAATATTTGTTGTTCTTTTAGGAAAAAAACCCCACTTTTTTGTTTTGTTTTCTTTGTTTGTTGTTTAGAAGAGTCCTCAGAACATTTGCTTCCCTAGTGGTCTTGCAAATTAAAATTTTCATTTGTGAAAATTAAAATTAAATTTTTTAACAGGCTTTAAGGGAGGAATTTTTATACTGTGACTGGGGAAAGAAAACCCCAAGTTTTCAATTAATGATGAATATTTGTTTAGAAAAAATGGCCTGTCCACTTTCTTTGAATTATAGGGGTGCTTTTTACAGAAGCACATTGCTGTAAAAACATCTATGTACTTTCAGAATTTCTATCTGTAGATTACTAAAGATGCTGCTTCCTCATCAGTTTTTCTGTACAATTGACCAGAACTTGAAACTTTGAAAAGATGATTTTATCAAAACCTGGTCACAGAAACATTTCTACAGACTGTGTGCTGCATATGACTGTGTCAAACAGAAACATGGGTGTATTCTTTAGAAAATAAGATTTTGCAAGGTTGTCTTTTAGTGCTTTTTGTCACAGATTGGTTTTAAAAATGCAAAACTTTTTTGCTGGCTTGTTTATTTATAAATACATTGCTCTTAAAAAATCAAAGCTGAGGAACTTCATCTCCTCTTAACTTCTGTTTAATCACCAAGTAGAACCTACAATGGATTCTGTAAAAAGAAAACTTTCCAAGCAGCCCCCATGACCCCAAGGATGCCCAAGCTCACAGCAGAGCTGATTGCTGCCAGTGGAAATGGGACTTTTTACTTTTTACTATTTATACTTTGCTTTCACACTGTGTTGCTTACCAAGGGGTTCCTGGATGCCTCACAGGCACAAATAGATAAAGGCAAATAGAGAGGGGAGTTAGTTAATGCTGAGTTCCATTTAAATGGTTTCCACTTGTTAAAATTAGAGCCAAGTGGCAAAATAAATTCAGCAGGGTCCTGCTGGAGTATTACATCTTGCAATTAAACTGTGGGTTTTGTTAAGACTTGCAAATACAATTGATTTTCTTTTACTAGCACATATTAAGGACTTTCCTATTAAATTGCATTTATTAATAAGCTAGTTGACACATTTCTAATAAGAATTTGCATCTTTTAGCCATAAGTTATCCTCGCTGTGCCTAAACAAACTACCTCTAAATGGGAAAAGCACTACAAGTTTCAGAAGAGAATGCTGAACCCAAATTTCTCCATTTCCCCCTCTGTCTCTTGAGAACCCTTAATGACTTCTCTCAGGCACTTAAACCATTTTTCTTTCACTGTTTTGCCCTATTTAAAGAAATAAATCACCTTGCACAACCTATACAGATATGCCCTTTAAACTTGGGTTTGTTTTTTTTTTCCTTATCTAACATTTTAGAATTTAATAGAATTGTCTACTGGGTGCTTTCCCAAGAAAATGAAATTCTGGGAAGGCTTCCAGTTGTCATCACCCCTTCCTTGTGGTGGCTACCAGGACTGAGAAGAAGGATGACATGACTGATTTTGTGCCAGACTTGGCAAGCTTCCATTAGTTCTAATGTGATCATGAGCTTGTTGTGGATACATAAGCTGGTTTTTACTTCCCTTTGTAGTCTTTTGGTCTTTGAGTCTATTTCCTTCCTCCCTTCCTTTCCTCCCCTCTCCTCCCCTCTTTATGTCAGGTAAATTCAAAATTATAGCTATCATGGTATTCAAGCTGTGCTTTTCTGGTGACCATGTGTAGTAAACAGTTTCATTCAAAACTGCCACGTCAAATCCCTCCACAGCAAAAATTGACACATTTCCCCATTATGGAAATAATATTTTCCAGATTACTTTATCTAAGGATGTGAAGATACCAGAGAGTTGACATGTTTTCTTTGGCAGTCTGACTCTGTGATGCAAGTTTTCATTCATGAGGTGCAGGTGTAAACAAAATTAGTCAAATTAAGTATTTCTTTCTTTATGTAGTCAGTACAAACACTTCCTTCTTCAGGCATTCTTGTTTTCCAGAAGTTGTAATACTTGTGAGTTTAGTTTGATTCATAATGCCTGTATTCTCAACCCATATCTATTATTAATGAAAAAAACAACACAATAGTGCCTTTTCTTATAAGTACTGGCTTTGTCATGGAAGTTGTAAATATTATCAGATAGTGTGGAAGATACAGAGAAATTGGTTTTGTAATGAGCTTTTCGAATTTCTGCAGTAAACCTGAATTTTGAATTCATATTTTTAATTTTAAAACCTTGTTACTGGAATATACAGAACTAATTTTGGAAGCAAAGTTTTAGCCTGCCTCTTTCCCAGTGTGTTCTGCATGACTTCCACAACTTCTGCATAAGACTGAGGGACATGAAAAAAAATTCTTAGCCAATAAGGTGTCATTTTTTCTGTGACTTGAGAGCTCTTGAGATGTCATGCATGATTTCAAGTATATACAGAGTTTTAGAGAAACTTAGCTAAAAAGATACAAATATTTATTTTGAAGAAAAAACTAATAGATTTTGGAAAAAAATTTCCATTATATCAACTGTATCAAGATAATGCATCATGTTATTTTAGAGAATTTGGGAAATTTTATGATTCAAAAGTAATCACATTTTGAGACACTGTTTGTTGATCCACTTAAATCTCTTTTCAAAATCAAATCAGTGGTTTGGATATGAGCACTCTATGCTGCTATTGTGCAGAAACTGCAGCATCAGGAAAGTTATCAGAGAGGTGAAGTCTGTGATTAGAGGTGGACATTGTCTTCCAAAACCAGATCTGGGTCACTAAGGTGATAAAGAAGCTGAAACACAAAGTATTAAACTTATCCTAAAATTAAAGTCCAATGCACTTTTGTCTGGTGTGCTGAGAAATAAAGGCAGAGGTTTAAGGCTTTTGGATAAATGTGATTGCACTTTGTCACCTGCTGGTCCTAAAGACAGAGTTCACCAGGTAATTAACACTTAGCAGTAACACAAAATGAGCTTTTGGAAATGTGTTTGGGGGTTAGGAGCTGAGTTAACACAGAAGTGACAAAGGAGTGGATTGCAGTTAGTTTGAAACTCTGACAATAAATTTCTGTCTCTTTACATCTTCCCAAATATGCTTGAGCATGAGGTTCACCCACCTAGTAATAATAATATCTAAGAAGAATAAGGTAAATTAAACTTCTCTTTTTTCCCCAACTACTCATCCAAGTCATTTTATTTTGCTGCTACAGTGGCCATAAACTTGCATAGAGTAAAGTAAGATCAGTCTCCTTAGAGGTGTCAGCTCTTCACCTCATCCTAGCAGAGAGCTTCTGTTTCCCTCTTCAGATTTGTCATCATGTCAAGGACTCTCTTACTATTTAGAGATTTCTTCACTTCATGCAGCACCAAAATTTTTGCCCCAAATGTATCACAGGTTTGTAATGCTATACAAAAGAGACAAAACAAACAAACAAAAAACCAAAACAACAAAAATAGTGTAGATAAACAGTGCATTTGTGCATTTTTATGTTACTCTTTTTATTGTCAAGTGGAGTACAGATCTCCAAAAATGAAATATAAATTGTTTCCTGAACCTGCAGTCTACATCCTGGAGATAATCTCATGAATAAAGGTGATTCATGTATATTTTTGTTACACCCTTAGGAAAATGCATTGCACTGGCATCCTTCTAGAAGGAAAAGTGCAGCACTGCTTAATGAGACTTTTGAATATACAGACACAGCATTAAAATAAAATAGGAAGACTGTTAGCATTTCGTGTTTTACTTCAGAGACAGAATAATGGTACACTTTAAGCCATCATCAAATGCACATTTTCTGCTTGGCAGCTGCAGATACCAGGCTGTAGAGCTGGTGAGGTGCATTTGGGAGTGATTTGTCTGGATGCAGTAGCCAACTTCACAGCCAAGGGGGTTTGTGGATGGAAAAAGAGAGAAATGGGGGCAGGACCAAAAGCCTGGTGAGCAGGCAGGCAGGGGGAGGTGGAAGGGTTGCTCAGCAAATTAAAAAAGAGAAGATGCAAATGCAATATTAAATTCATACTCCATCAAGAGGTGGTGCAAAAAGAGTGGGTGCAAAGTTGGTTGCTGTCCCTGGAAGTTAAAACATAAAAAGCCCCACATGATACAATTTCTTTAGATATTTCAAGAGACAACTGAAACTGTTAACATTCCAGAATCAAATTACTGTGCTTGTTTGTGGAACTGAATTATGCCATATAATTGTGTTTTGGTTTGCATATGTTTTTGAACAAGAGTTAAGTGCATAGAAAAAATCTATTGTCCTGGCTGCAGAGTAGATGATATCCTCTTGAAAAATCCTTGTGAAACCTAACTTGCTTTCTACTTAAGAGTCCTCTGGGTTTTTCAGTAACTCTCACATTTGTAAATTTTCTGCCCTTTGGGGGATATATAAAACCTTTTTCAGAGGACAGTTATGGGAGAATGTTTCCTGCTCACTGTCCTCAGTCACAGCCGGGCACAGTTATGTGAAATAATGTTCAGCCTCTGGACAGCTCCAGATGTTTGTCTGCAATGGCAAATTACCTATCATTATAGACGCCTCTCTCTTAAAATTGCTGTGGGAATACTTTTATTTGTGGCATTACAAAAGCATTGGTTACAATGTGCAAGTTTAAGTGTGATATTGGCACAGATTAAAGTTTGTCACTGACATTGTGCCAGAGTTGCTTTTGTTCTGTTTTTCCATACAGTATAGCCACACTACATTAAGCAGTTCCTCCTTTTGCAAACGGTGCAAGGTGAGGATAAAGCATATCTGTTCCAGTTTCTACAAAATTTGAATATTTGCATCCAGTGAAAACTGTTGATAGCTTCAGCAAACAGAATTTAATACATTATTAATTTGCTGTAATTAACTGGCTAGTAGCCAGTGATGAAAGCAAGAGATCAGACAGCATGTCAAAATTTTGCTTTATTTCAGTTAATAACTTTGGTAAACAAGCATTTTATACAACATATTAGGACTCAAATTATTCTTCCTTACTTTTTGGTGCTAACAGGAGATTCATGAGGTTTCTTCCTTTCTCTAAAAACTATCAGCTCTTTTTGGCCCTGCATTCTGTGTTCTTCAAAGTCTGATATGTAACTGTTTTGATGTAATTGTATTCCTTTACTCCCTGAGTGTGTAATGCCTTTCAAGACTCTGATGGGAAATATTGGATCTGGAGTCGTTAAATGGTCAAGTGTATCATCACATACTCTTAGCATGTCAATCTCTTGATTTGCACCAAAAAATTGGTACTGGAAAACAAAGTTCTAGAGATAAAGGATGAAATTTAACAGTATGGAATTGTAATTATCTGCTCATGACCCTGAACTGTGTGTTCTTGTCTCTGAAGCAGGAGATCACTGCATTTATGTTATGATTTGTATTGGGGTGTTTTCTGGAAGCTGCAGGGATGAAATTGAAGTGCTCTGAAGAGTTGATAGTGGCAAAAATTAATTTGTTTACCGTGGGACAGAATAGAGACCTGTCCTTACCAGCTGAGAAACAGAAATATTCCCAAGCCTCACCCACCGTGGGTGACATGGGGTTAGGACATGTGTGCCTTGCAAGTCAGTGTCATCTCCTGTGCCAGGTGCCTCTGTCCCTTTGCTCAGGTAGATCTCGAGCAGCAGAGCTCTCTGAGCTGCCTGCCAGTCCTTGTAGCCCTTTCTACAGCTGCAGTAAGAATGAGAGGTGTTGAATTGTCCTTTTTTTTCTTCCTCTTGTCATACCCTCTCTATTGAATGTCTGGGATAATGCCTGCCTGCCTTCCTTGGCTGCTAAAGAATCCCTCCTGTGGGAAATCTTGTTTTGATTATGCAGTAACTTCTTAAAGCAAGCAGCATGCAAACTAACCCCCTCCCCTTTCCCTAAAACCTGAAAGCTGTTAACAAGGTATTGCTCAGCAAGTCATCTCTTCCATACATGTTACTGGAGGACAAAATATTCTCTGGAGTCTCCTTCCCATCAGTTTGTGTTTCCACAAAATTTCCTAAAAAGAAAATGAGACTTCAGTTCCAGAAGAGAAAGCAATCCAACTTTCATGCAATGTCTGGGATTTTCTTTTTTGTTTTAATTATGCATTGTCATGGAAAAATGAACAGGCCTAATGATATTCAGGCATCCAAAATGCAAAATCAGCCCCACATTTCATCTCAATTATGCCAATTCTGTTTTCAGTAGCCCTGTCTGAACCCTGTAATAGCATTTTTGGAAATCCCAGGTCAGGCAGGGTGCAGAAAGCACAGACAGAATTGTGATCATTTCTGATGAACCCTTTGCAGAGTTCCTGTAAGGAGGAAGCCCCATCCTGACCTGCCAGGTGTGGAGATCTGATAGTTGAGAACACAAACCAAAGTTACACATGGTTCCAGTGTACACACAATTCCAGCATTAGCAGATTGATTTCCCAACAAAATAATTGTCTTCCAAACTTCTGCCTATTTTGTCTGAATTAAAATCCATTTAATATTGAAATATTAGAATATGAGAATACTCTGGAAGTTTGAGCTTTTGTTTTAGCTTCAGATCACTAAAGAAGTGACCTTGAAAAGAAATAAATCTGCCTAATCTGTTCTCCTCAGTATTCCATAAATATGTGAAGGAATAAAATGGCTGTCAGAGATATGAGATTCTACCAGCAGTATTAAATGCACATAGAAAGCCAGCAAGGAGGTTTTGCAGCTTTATTTTTGCTGCTGCTTTTGCTTTTTGAGGGAATGAATGGACTGATTTTAACCTTGATCTGTTCTGCAGGATGGTTCAGAGTTGGATCTTAGTGATGTTTAAATTCCTTTTGTTTGATAGTCTTGCACAATGCCTACTTAAATTATTTTTTTAATGGTTAATAAAAAGAGTAGTATTGGTAAGATTTAAGTGTTGTTTTTACTCTGATGTACATTTTAAATGAGTAATGCTACTTTAACTGGATCTCTGCATAATGGCGTGAATACAGAATGAGTGAGGAGGTGAATTTAAAGTTCAACTTCTATTCTGCATTTACAAGGCAGATTAACCCAAGCTGGACAAGGTGCTGCTGGGTCAGAGTAAGAGCTGTGAGCCAGGAGCTCTGTTGATTGCTGCTGAGCAGATGAAGAGGATCTGGCTGGTGTCTGTCCTTCCTGTCCCACAGCTGGCAGGTTCTTTCCTGGGAATGGTCTTGAGGGAACAGTGACATTTCTGCTCCAGAGCCATGTTTATTTGGGCAAACCAAGGGAGATTTCAGTTTTTATGTGAGACAATGAGCCATGGCAGCTGAGAGGGCTGACTCACAGTCCCTGCAGGATTTAGGTGCTGCAACAAGGTAAGAAATTAAGTTCTGCATCCTCTTCATTTGTTTGAACTCTCTGATTGGGATGGGACAGTAACTTCTTCAGCTGCTGCAACTTAATCAGGCACGAGTCATGAATCAGAGCCACAGAGCTGCTCACCAGGCAATTAGGGAAGTGGGGCTCATTTGCATTCTGGTTTATTCACCCAGCCTTCCTGTTTGACACCCTTGGGTGGACTTGCCCCAGATCCACAAGTTGCTGGCTCAGGGAGCAGCAGCTCCCTCGTGAAACAAAACCTGCTGGCCTGTCATCCATGCCAGACCCCAGTCCTGCAGGAGAGAGGGATGCAACCTATACCAGCTGCAGTGGGCCAGGCAGGAGCAGGCACACAGTGGGAAGGGGACAGTGTCTGTATCCCACGGTTTTGAATGCCCTGGGTTCTCCTGGAGGGGCCTGGGGTTTAGTCTGAGATCAATCATACAACCATTTACAGTGAAAAAAGCCTCTGAAATCATTGAGTCCAACCAGAACCCAGCACTGCCATGTTCACCTCTCAGTCCCATCCCCAGGCACCACATCTGCACATCTGTTAAGGGATGGTGATTCCACCACTGTCCAGGGCAAACTCTTTCAATGCCTGATCACCCTCCAGTGAAGGCATTTTCCTCAATACCTAATCTGAACAATCCCTAGTGCAACTTGAGGCCATTTCCTCAATGAGCAGGCCACTTTGAACTCTGACTAGGTTATTGACTGCCTGCCAGGGTTGGGTGAGACCTGTTTCAGAGGAGCAGGTCAATGGGGAATCCTTAAAGAATGATCCTCTATCTGTTGTAGAATGACTTAAGCTGACAAAGTGCTTTTCTTATTCTGTGCATGCATGCTGAGTGTGTCTGAAAGAAAGATTTGCTTGGAAATTCAATGTTTTGGGGGTTTTCCTCAATTATTTATTTGTATTGTACAAAGACAATATAAAGATTCAGGTGATGAAAATTTCACATCACATGGTTCTGAGATTGAATTTCTCTTCTGTATCATACAATTTTTTTTTTTTTTGAGTGTGAGTAGATGGGTTCTTGACATGACATTAAGGAAATGTCAAAGTAGACATCTATTCCTAGTCTATAAGTCATTATTTAACAACTTCAAAGGTTTGACAACTACAAAGAAATGAAGCACAAACACCTTGGTATTGATTTTGTCTTTTGCTTTGTATCTACTCCATTAAATTCTATTGGCATTGACAACTGCTGAACTCTTCTTCAAAATTCTGTGAGCTTTCAGTCTTTAAGGACAGCTTTATTTCATTTTCCACACCTTTTTCTTTCTAAAATCTCTCTGTCATTAAACTATTACTGCAATCTCAAGAAGAACTCTTTGAAATGAAAATTCTTGAAGATTTTCTTTCCCTTATGTCTGTGCTGGAAGACAATGGTATGGTAACATGCCATTGTTGAGTTTAAGGGTGCTTGCTATCAATGAATTTTTGATATTAGATTAAGTTACCCGATGTAAGGACTAACATTTTGTCACAAACGTCTGGTTGCATATAAAATAGATGTTGTAATGAATAGTTCCTTAGAAACAATGTTTTCAACTGTATTCCAAAGTGCATTTGATAGTACTAGTTGGGAGGGGGAAAAAGAAGTTATACTTAACTAGAAATCTTTATAGTAGTTTATAGGTTGCTAGCTGGGATTGTATTTAACTTTAAAATGAAGAATAAATAAATATCAGTAAGCACCTTCAGAAATATCACCTCACAGTGAAGGACAGATGACCATCAGAAGCCAGCAAAGGCCCTGTGCACACTGCAAGTCACTCTGCTCTGGGTCTCCTCCACAAGTTACAGAGTCAGAATCTGTAGGCAGAGCTGGTTTTTACTGCCTAAGGTCCCACTGCATGAAATACCAGGGCTCTTTACACTGACCAACTTTGGTTTTTGTGATATGAATATCAAGTTTGTGATGCTCTGTGCTGTGGCTGGAGTCAGAGGACACAAAATTTGCCAAGTTGGTTTTGAGAGATTCTCTTGGGTGATGGGAGGCAATTGCCTCTGATGCTGCCTGTGCTGTGTCCTGAGAGCAGAGCTGGGAATAAATTATCTGAAAAAAAAAGGACAGAGGTTTTGCTTTGTGAGCAGCTGGGTTGTTCCTTCCAGAAGAGAGTCTGGGATAAAAGTAACGAGCAGTGTGAGCGACCAGGGATGATTCAGTGCTCAGTGCCACTTCTGGACGTGTTTTATGTTCAGTGCAGATGTCCCTTCAGAGAAGTCTACAAACAATTTTAATGTAGGGGAACTCAGAGTGCTGCAAACTATTGATAAAACAAACATGAACTAGGGGTAGTCTGGAAGCTGTGGCTGTATTTTATAAAACAAGCATAAACTAGGGGCAGTGTGGAAGCTGTGGTTGTATTTTATTTCTTCTTGTTGTAGGAGAAACTAGAGATGGTTTTGCACTAACCATCTATCTCATATATGTAGGTTATGTCACAAACCTTGACCTCTATAAGCAGGAAACCCCACAACATTCTCACTGAGCTTTTCTCACACTGTCCACTTTTGGAAGAAGGAATATGGTGCAGATCAAGGAGGAAAACCAGACATTTCTCGTTCTGAGAGGAAAGAGAGATGTCTCTTTAGGTGAGCAATATTTCTTCTTGGGTGGTGAGAAGAAAAGAAATGGCAGGAGGTGGTATTTGCAGATTATATTTTAACTGCCAAGTTCAAGAACTGTGTCTGATTTTAATTTTCCCAGCCCTGGAGATACTTCAAATAATCTTACTCTAGTTTTGTGAATCCAGAACTGCCTTTGCTTCCATTTTTCACATTTGATTTCATATCAACTGGAACGTATTAGGAAGGGATAAGCCTTTACTTTGGAAAGGTTAGGATGAGAAGAAAGAAATTAGAACTTTTAAACCCAAGTTTGATCTGATCAAAAATTATAATTGAAGTTTTTGACTTTTTTGCAGAAGAAACAGTATTAAACAGACCTGCTTACAGCTATAATTTCAAAATGCCTTCCAAGTTTCTTTTGGGTCAAGGTTTTAGTGTTCCTTATGAATTTTATCTGTTTATTTTATGAAGTGAAGTTGGAGTCACCAAAAAAACACTGTAGAATGGTACAGTAAGTTGTGTTTTGAATTACAAAATAATTTTAAAGGGGTTGTTTTTCTGATAGTAATATTTATATACAATAGGAAACACTTGAATTTCAGCCAAGCACTGACTGTTTTTCAACTCTCCAGCTGTAAGGAATGTAAAAATTTTAATTTCTGTTTTAGGTGAAGTTTCAGTGGCTATGGATAAAAAAGCATTTTTTTTAAACTGTGTTTTACCTGCATTCCAGCCAGAATGAAACAAAAGTAGTGGAATGAACACTATCATGTCTCTTTTCTATACCTACCTACATAATTAAAACACTGTAAATGAAAAAAAAAAAAACCAAAACTTTATTTATCCATTTGTATGGAAATGACCATAATTCTCCAGTTCCTTGATCTTTTCCAGATAATAACTTGTAAGGGCTCAGTGGATTTCTTAGCAGACATTTTTGAGAGTAAACTTGTGTTGGATATTGAGGTGTCAAAAAGTCTTTGAAATGTTTCTAATAGTTTTTAGGACATAAACATTTCTGTGTGTATTTTGTTATATCAAATTGAGTAAGACAAATAGTTTTAAATCTATCTGAAGCCATTGGCTTATATCAGTTTTATTTTTTATCATTTATTTCTGAAAGGAGCAGCTGGCTAACAGAATGAAGTTGCTGGTATTGGCAGCTACATGGAGAGTGTAAATTATTTCAATGATTTCTTTTATTTTAGAGGGGAATCAGGTAATTTTTCGTATTTTAATTATTCTTCAACTTAATAAATGATAAGGTGAAAAAAATCTAATTTGGATATTGTCATGAAGTACAAAACAGTTGAATCATTCTGCCTAATTCTTGTGTCCTTTAAGGAGGTGCCATTGTTTGGATTTCCAGAAAGGAAGGAGCTATAAGCTGAGAAGCAGAATTCTTTTCAGCTGTCAAATTGAAACCTACACCTAAAATCTCTTAGGCCAGATTTAGAATTGTTTAGGTTGAAAAAGACCTCTAAGATCACCAGGTCCAAGTAAATCTAACACTGTCCAGTCCACTGCTAAACCTCATCCCAGGTCCAAGTAAATCTAACACTGTCCAGTCCACTGCTAAACCTCATCCCTAAAAACATCATTTGAGAAATATCAGTGAGGAGGTACAAAGGCAGATCGTCATGAAAAATGTAGCAAAGTTTAGAATTGCAAATATAAGATCTAAAAGTAACCTAAATTTGATTTTGTGTTTTCAGATAGTTAATTTGAAGCTAACCTGTAAGGATCAAATGCTTTCTCCTGGCCAGATGAGAGTTATTGTCCACCTGGTTGACAGATTAAGAGCTGCTTTTTCAGGGATGCAGGAAGGAAGAACCTAACATTAAGTTTTTAGGGGGACTGATTTAGCTTTGCTCCCAGTAGCTTGGCTAAAAAGACAGCTAGCTTGGCACTGTGGTGTTCACCTGGCTTGAGTTACTGCTTTCTACTTACACCTACAACTCCTGCCTGCATCTCATTCTGCTGGAGAGATGCAGAATTTACTTGCAAGCAATGAGCGACATGAAATTGGCTCTTAAAGCAATTTTGTTCTGGCATTTACTTTTTAGGGAGCTGGGGGACAGATACTCATACATGTCACAGCACCTAGAAAGAAGTTTGCTAGTTCACACAGCACTTGATAGACTGCCCCATCAACAGGAACTTCTGCTGCTGTTTCTCTAATGAGAAACATCATCTCTTCTTAGACCCAAAATCCAAACTTGCAGCAGGACTTGTTTCAGTTCCTTTAAAACGTGTAGCTTTGCACTTGCTTCTCTATCATACAATGTTCACAATCAAAGAAATGTTTTTTTCAACCTAAACAATTTTATTCTAGTTGCGTATGAATATTTTCTGCTTATGGAGTCTGAAAGAATAGCATTAAATGTTACTGTGCTTTATTTTGGTATCACAGGTTTTTTTAGTCTTTTTTTTTTTTTTTTTTTTTAATAAACTCAGCTGTCTGTAAGAATTACAAAGAAATAGTCTTATTTAAGCTGCTCAAAATATCAGCCCAAATTTTAACATTCAAAAGCTTCCTTCAGTTTTCTAGTATAGAAGGCAACCTAATATCATTACAGAAAAGTCAATAAATCCAGGCTGGGGAGCTAAAGGGACATTCAATTTCTGAGTCAAGGGGCTTTAACAGTGAATGCCCTTCTAGGAGGTCCCACTTCACTAAATTGACAGAACTCTAGCACAAATGTTTCTGCTGACAATCGCTCAACAGAGAAAATGTCCCTCAAGTACCCTTTTTCTAGTCATTTAAAGGTCAGAACTAACTCCTTTGGTTTCATTTGAAAGCCCACAGGTGTGGTAAGCAGCTTAGGTTACAAAGCTAATGACTGATAAAGTTGACTCTGCATGACAGAAGGAATACAGAGATTTCTCAAACAAGCTTTAGTTTGTTATCTCTATTGCTAGCCCTGCTATTTTGACCCCCAGTAATTATGTGACAGCCGTCCAGATTTGCTAACAGATGTGTGGCAGTAAAGCAACTTCTTGTGCTTAAGGCTTGGCTATTGAAACCAGGCAGGGCTGTGGGGAGGATTGGGGAAAGAGAGAGCACTTTCTTTCTAGCCATAAATAGGTGTCATACAAAGTTGTGCAATGCAGAAAGTTTTCCTCTCCTCCATCTGGGCTCCTCTGTTTTCTGTCATGGTTGGTTTGCCACAAGGCCACTCACCATGGTTTTTGTTTCTCAAGTTTTATCTTAAGGAAAAAAAAAAGAAAAAAGCCAGTAATTCTTAGAGTAGGGCAAGCATGAAGAAGAGGAAACCTTTCTGTAAAAATGAAGTGATTCCTGGTCCTGACTCCCCTGGTGAGGCTGCTGGGACACCTGGGGACCTCAGCTCTGCAGGGCCGTGCGAGGCTCAGAGCTTGGGAGCTGACCACTTCCACCCTGGCTGTCAGCAGAGCTGGGGGATTTTTAGAAGGCTGGGAAGGGAAATTCCTCAGGGGCTGGATAGACACACTGTCAAAGGGCCAGGGAGGATAACTGTCAGGAATGGCCCAGCACTGCATTTCATTTTGACAGCTGAGTGCCTTGGCTCAGTTGTGACGGACCTGCAGGGTCTGGTGGGGAAAGTGTCTGCTGGAAAATCCATCACCAGTCCCAGCAGAGGGATAAACAGGTGGGGAGGGTTCCCCAATTGCAGAAGTGGTAAATCTGCAAAGCCTCTCCCCTCTCTCTGGGTACAGGTGTGCTGTAGAGCCAGTCAGGAAAGTTAAGATCTCACTAAAATTCGGGGAGTTTCTGGTAGGCATGAAGGGTACAATGAAATTTCACCAGGCAGGCAAGTTCAATTTTTAATCAGGGATTGTGATTGAAGAAATCTGTTAAAAGTAGTCTAAGCTAAAGGCAAAAAGAGGCAGAAGTTGCTTGGTGAATGGATGAAAACAGAGGAGGAGAAAAGAGCTGGAAGAGGAAGGGTTCAGTGAGCACAAAGGAGAGCCAAGCTGCAGTTAAGGAGGAAATCTGAGTCCTGCCCTCTTGTCTCTGTGTTTGCCTAAAAAAATTCTTCTTTGTCTTTTAAACTTGTTAGTCTTGATTTTTCCAAAGTGTTACAGCCACTAAAATGGGGTGCCATACACTGAATACAGAAACTAATCTGTCTAGTAATTTTCCATTTTGTTAATGCTTTAAGTGGTTACCAGACTGCTTTGTTTTCCCAAGATGCTATTTTAAGCTGAATTTATTTTTATTTGAACATGACTGATTTATTTTTTTTAATATTAAATCCTTTTGTGGTTGGTGGTGATTGGACACTTGAGATTAAGAAGCTGCAATAACAGTGTCACTTTTTTCCTAGTTAGTGTCATTGGTTTTTTTATTGCAATGCAATTTCATTGAGGACACTTGCTTAGAATTGTGACCATCTCAGATGATCAATAACCACAAGTGGTGACTGACCAAATTAACATATAGAAAATCACAATATTGTAAATACATTGAAGTATTTTTATCATGGGAAGTCTTTAAGCATAATAAAATGGCTCAGAAGGCAACAGCCAAAAGCACCATAGTAAATAAAAATGTAGCATTATCAAGAAAGTGTACCCCAGAGCTGTCTGTATGGAAAATCAAGGCTCACCAGAGCAACAGTAACCACTTCAATTACTCCTCGTGTATTTCAAGCATTCAGATACGGCAACCAAATTTTCTTTCATCACATTGTTTATGAGTGTATAGATGCTTTATCCTTGTCTGAAAAGAATGAGGTTGAGAGGGAATCGACATTTTTACAGCTGCCTTTGCCAGGTGTGAGGACTTGAGATCAGTAATGCTGGGCTTTAATACATATGTATATATATGTATTTCCTATTTTTATTGATATCAATTTTTTGGGTTTTTTTCTTGTTCGTTTCTTTATTTTTAATATTCTGATAATTCTTCTTTGAGTCTGAAAGAGAAGTGTGAGAAACACCACAGAAGTATTTGTTTCCTTATATTTAATTTATTTAATTCAAAGGCCTATAAGTCTATTGGAGATGTTCTGATGATGGAAACATCAGAATTGCTTTAAGTGATGGCTGGGAATCCCATATGAAACAGAACACACACAGAGTGGCCTAGCATTCTTATGTTTGCTCATAAATTAGATTTTTGTTGAAGATTGCAGTGTAAGTAGAATGATGTGAAAGATAAGCATGAATGTCAGCTGAAGGCAAGAAAATTAATAACTCTTGGTCAAAATCATGGAATAACACAATTTTTCATATGCTACTCTAAAGCATATATGTGAGTATGTGTGCATGAAAAGTTTGTGTGCAGTGTTTTATTTATGTGCATCAGAAATAGATTAAATGCTGGCACTTAGAAAAGCAAGAGTGTTGTTTTTATAGTGACATTAGAAGTCACTATAATGACTTTTAGGGATCAGTCAGCCTTTATAAAGATTTGTGTCTCCAGGCTGAGCTGCAGTATTCTTTCTGTTCTATTCCTGAATTAAGGCAGGGGAAGGTTTCAGCTTTTTTAATTTCCTCTGCTCCTTCCCTTAACATTGTTTTCAGTGATGTACAGCATCTCTGTTTAGGAGAATCCTGTCTGGTCTGTGTGGTCATGACACTTGTTCCAAGATGATTCATTGGGGCCTTTTCTTGAGGAATATCTCCAGATCTCTTTTGTAGCAGTGCTGGCCATCCCACATTGTCTTTCCTAACAAATTCTGACTTCTGAGGTAAAACCAGCCATTTGTTGACCCTCCCACCCTCAATTCCAAGGACTGGGCTGCTGTCTAGAGCCATGGTGATTACCTGAGGCAGACAAGGTTGGACAGGAATATATTTTCAAGGGAATGTGGGTTTGCTGGATAGCACAGGGTGGGAATTAAAACGAGCTCTGGAAGCTCTGGAGAAGGCAGAAGCAGAGCTCATCATCGTGCTGCTCATCAGGGTGAGCAGGGGTGGCCCTGCAGCTCTTGGCTTGTGCCAGGACTGCCAGCAAAGGCAATAATTGTGATGGGCCCCTTGATGGGATGAACTGTCCAGCAGCACCACTGAACAAGCAGCTGCCACACAGGGAGGCTTTTAGGTAGCCAACACCTGTGGCACCACTTGAAATTACAATTAGCTGCATTGTTGGGAAGTGCTACTCAGTTCCAAAGGATCTCTACTTCCTTTTTTTTTTTTCTACAATTGTTGACGTGTGGTTATATCATGTAATTTTTCTGAAATTTGTTTTTGTTTATCAAAATACATATATAATACATATATATATATAATATATATATATATATACATGGTAATCATTTACTAGGTCTGCTTTTGAGGCCGCTGCTTTCAATCAATTTTTTTCTCTTGATGTTGAACTTGGGCTTGATTTTTCAGTGGCATGGCATGAATTAAGATGTATTTTTTGTTGTTAGCATGTTTGAATCCTTTCTTTTCTTAGGCCATTAGCACTTGTGACAGAATTGTTTCATTTCAGAGAATTAACACATATAAAATACAATGAGTACATGCAATGAACTATAGGTGGGCTATAGGCTTTCTGTTTTTCTCGCTGCAATATCTACAAAAGGAAGAAAAAATGCTGCTTTTATCTTCCTTTCTTTCTTGCACTGTGTACCCTTTAAATAAGGGCCAAAAATGAAGGTACAGTAGCAGAAATGTCCACAATTCTGGCACTGAAGGGGAAACAGGTGGGTTTGAGAAGCTGTAATGAGGGAGTTTCACAATTAGACCAATTGAATTACAATATGTTTGTTTGGTTTTTAATTGTTGCTGGCATTTTTCCATTTGAAGTTAAGTGATTTGTTAAAATCAAAGAATATTCTAGCAAGCAAGCATCTCTCCAGGTGGTGAGATTCTCTTTTAGTGCAGGGAAACTTGGAGGTCCTGTAAAGCAGCTGCATGACCTGCTTGGATTGGAACAGCCAATGTGAGATGAAGTCTGATCTCACATTTCTTCATCAGCTTAGATTAATTCAGAGCTGTCTCAGAGTTCCTGTGCAATTCCTTGTGCATTCCTGAGCGAGGTGTGGTGAGTTCCTGTGCAATTCCTTGTGCATTCCTGAGCGAGGTGTGGCAGGCTCTGTATCTGGGCTGAGCTCAGTGGGACCTTAAGGCTCCCAATGCTCGAGGGGCTGCAAGGAGTCATTAAATACTAATGGGGAAAACTCCTCACTCTGAAACTTATTATGCTTCCAAAAAGATTTCTTTTTTTTTTTTTCCCCTCTCACTGGGATGAATGAAGCCTTTTCAAAATCATGTGTGTGAGTTTATGGGTGGGGAAGTAATTTCTATTTTTGTTTTGTTTTGATGTGAAGCAAGTCAATGAAGGAAATCCCCTGCTGGAACTGTGAATTCATACAGCAGAAATGGTGACAAATGTTCACCCAAGTTCCTGCCTTAAAAACTGCTTGCTTGCTGACTGAATGTGGGTATCCCCTGTTAAATTTGAACTTGTTAATCATTTGGAGATAGTAACAGATTAGTCTCTAGAAAATCAGAGGTATTTAATAAGTAATATAATTGTTTCTATGGTAGAAGTCCTACTTTAAAAAATGTGGTATTAATCCAAACTTAATAATGGTGTGGAGCATGCAAAGTTCTTTAAAATGAAACTTTTTGTGTTTTAAAGCAAATACAAAGCAGTTTTGATGTTGTTTTTATCTCTGTGCTCTGTCTTTGGGGAAAGAAAGTGGAAAACAAACATGACAGTACCTTAATTCATTGTTTCAGTAAAAGATCAGATACATTCAAAATGCACATTTGTTTTCCTTCTTTGACTTTATTCAGCTCAATAGGGGAAAAGACCAGCTTTCTGGTAGTAGATGAATGTTGCAAGTACATAATAAACCCAGATCTCTAAACACATCAGTCATGTGTCATCTGAAATATGCATTGTGTCTCACATTGCAATCGCTTCCCCAATATTCATGAAATATTCATGCTGGATAGATGCAGTACGTGCCACATGGATGGATGTGACACGAAGCAGCAACAATAATCAAGGCTTGGGCAGAAGGAGGCCAAAGCAGAAGCAAACTTGAGCAGAAATGAGCTTCCATTTCACCTTTGCACAAGGAAGAAAATGGGTTAGAAAGGAAGTGTGGAAGGGTTCCCTTCCTACCCCTGTGTGTGCACACAGGAACACACAAATACAGGGGCACAGAGGGGCTCTGTCTCTCTCTGTCAACTCAGTGAAGAGTTCAGTGCCTAGTAAGTTGTTTTTTTTTTCCCTTACTAAAAGGGAAATGTGGCTCTCTAATCATGGAGCAATCTTGGTTATTAATGGTGAGTTTAGCTTCTTAAGCTCATGGAGCAATTGGATGTAAAAGAGCATCCACACCTTAAGCCCACAATTTGAATTACAGCTCTCTTTTTCCTGTTCACTTAGTCTGTCCTGTTTATTTGGCTTGGAAGCTGAAAAGAGAAATGAGCCTGTGCTGAGTTTTGTCATCACCCATAAATCCTCTGGAGGATGGAGTAATAAATTTCTTTTCATAGGGAGATGGTGGAGTTTGTTTTTATTTAAATTATTTTTCTATAGCTTCATGCCTAGATGCCAGGCACATTTGGATGACCTGGAAGAATTTCCAGATGTCAAGGTCTGGTCAGATTCTGTAGACAAAACCCAAGGGAGCTCGACACAGCCCAGAGGGGTTGCAATCTTTGCAGGTGTTTTCAGTTGTAATTTTCTTGTTTTGTTTTAGAAAACCAGAAAATACATCCTAACACTGAAAAAGGGCTCTGAGTCATAGCATTTTATTATCCATAGTGCTTTTGCCTTTCTTGAGTGTTCAAATATTTTCTCTGGTTTTATCAAGTGATCTAGGAGCTAGAACTCTGAGCTACTTGTGAAGCACTTGAAATGATTACATCCCATTTTAATCCTTTTTGCAGCTAAAATAGTGAAATGGGATGGGATTGGAAACGTCTCTAATAGTGACAGCTGATGGGCACCAAACAGGACTGTGTTTTTGAAACCATCAAGGGTGACCTTCCAGAAGGGAAATGCAACACTTCTAAACCAAACCTTTATTGATGGCACATGGCCTTTTGAATTCCAGGTGACATGGAGGGGGACCCCAGGTTTTATCTGTCTGCATTGTGCAGTCCTTATCCTCACAGCACATGTAATGTTAAATGTTGGTTTTTCACACAGTCTATAATCTAACCCCCAAATCCACACTGAATAAGAATTATTATAGATTTTACCTTGCAGCCACGAATAACAAAATAACAAATAATAAAATAATTGGGAAGCATTACTTGCTTCAACAAGAGAATATTTTTTTTTTCCAAGAGAAAAGTGTTAGTATGACTTTTTCAGATTTATTTGATTAACCCAGCTGCTGATTTTTACTCCCTCAGTGGACAAAGAAAAGAGATGTTTGTTTGGTTCATTTATACCACTGAATTCACAGTAAGGGGCTTCCTTCTATGTGGAGAAAAGTTTTCTAAATGCTTGTCATTCTTTAACTGACTTAGGGAAGGCATTATTTTGAAAATTACCATGTCAATTTAACTGTGACAGTAACAGAGGCAGGTACCAGCAGTTTTCTTCTGATTATGTTAAAATCTCATCTATTATTTAGTTTGAAACTGACAGCATATATTAAGGCTTAATGAAGGCTTTCAGTAATTTAAAAGATGAGATTTATCTTTGCAGATTTTGGGATGTTTCTGTCATTTATGAGCTCTAGGATTCTAACAAAAGCTAATCTTAGGAGGAGTTTCAGCCAAATTATTTTTACTTTGAAATAAGGAACTTTGAATTTACGAAAAAAAAAAAGTTTTTTGAAAATTTCTATCTCTAGTCTAGTTTAAAGAGCCACCAAAATGGTGACATTTTTTGTCTTTTCTCCTTTTTTTTTTCTTTTTTTTAGGAATATATTAAAATAACATTAAAAAGTAATAGAACATCATGAGCAAAAGTTGGAAGTTCAGACTGGTTTATGAAAATGAATCTTCTACATAAACTTCATAGTGCTCATTAAAACTGACTGAATTTAAATGAATATTTCTCCTGGAGTAAGGAGAATTTTTGAATTTCATACTTCTGAAGCATAGCTCAGAGGCAAGACAGTTTCCATTTTATTTGTTAAGGTAACACTGGTTTTGTTTGCTTGCTTGGTTTGGGGTTTTCTTAGTGGGATTTGGGTTTTAAAGGAAGAGTTGTACAACTCTTCAGTGTTTGTGACTTTGCATGGCTCTGTCTTCCTCTGGAAATATCCAAAGCTTTTGGCTGATTTCAGTCAAATTTGACAGAAGGCTGCAGGTCCCCAAGGTAATTACGTTTATTTCGATTTCATAAAGACAGTCAGAAAGAAGAATGAGCTTTGAACTATAATAAATTTGCCTCAAGAACTTTTGTTCTTGTTTTGGGAGAGCAATTTTAAGGAAAGAGGAAGTAATTATGTTGGGAAAAGGAGTGAAATGTATAAGCATATGCAAAATTGATGAAAAATCTTTACACGATCAAGTGAAAATGAAAACCAAACAAAAGGCAGAAAGTGTTAGGAAAGCAGGGGCTTTTTTTCCTCATTTTACTGCATTGCCTTATTTTAGCAGAGGGAAGGGAAAAGTTAGTGCAGCTGCCATAAAACATCATTAACTCATCTTATGAGAGAGATAAGAACTGAGATATAGAGAGGATGACTTTTTTATGAACTGCATTTCTAAACTAAGGCAGTACTTGACAGAAAAATAAATTCCGCTTTTGAAGAGTGTTATCTTTTTTCAAACACTCTGAATTCTGTATTTTTTCTAATTGCATACTTTGTATGATGGCAGGCATATGTATTAATCTTTAAAATTGAGCAAGAATTATGTTTCGTATTTAATTTTTGCTGTCAGCTGCGGAGAAAAGGAGCCACAAGTGGTTATGAATCTTTAAGTACTTTTTATAAATAAGCAATTTGGAGATTAATATCTGGGAAGAAGTGAAACCTGCATTTATGTTGTACTTGTGCATATATTCCTGGCATTAGCACTTCCTCTTTTGCACAGCAACACGCTGCTGAATTTCAACCTTACAGACACTGATAAATCATCAGAATTGACCTTGCATGATGGGTTAAGAGTGTTATAATTAATGTGAGGCCAGCATACTCCTTTTTTTTAATCTTTTCCTTTTTTTTTTTTTTTTTTTGTAAGCAAAGCTGAAATTCTTGGGCGTTTGTGTAGTCTCAAACCTTGGAAGCAGTCAAAAGCCATCTGAACATCTTCTGACCAATTAGCCCCAGGTGGTGCTTTTTGAGGCAAGGGGTTGGTCCAGATGACCTCCAAAGGTCAAAGAAATTCTGTGATTCTGTAAAACTTATGTGGTTTTTTCCTTCTCTTGTCACAGTTTCATTTTTGCTATTAGTCAATGAAAGAATCAACCATTAAGTGCTTGGAATATCTGGGATTTGAAAGGGAAATGGTAGCAGCCAAGAGGAGCTGGGGCTTGTGGTGTGGATCGTGTAAGGTCATTTGCTAATCCTGCTGGTAGCAGGGGGTGGCAACTAAATATGGGTTAAACATGCTGAAATAGCTTTAGAATGAATGCAGAAACAAGGAGTTTCACTCACATGGTAAGAAAATATGTAGAGCAGAAACTGCATTGGTCTGTTTTATCTTATTTACTGTACATTATAAAATTTCAAAGTTCTATGTTTCATTTATTTTGTGAAATCAAAGAGTTGGTTAATAGAGTTATTTTCAGATACTTCTTAATGAAAGGGCAGCCCCCTCCCAGAAGTGGGAATATCAGCCACTGCTGCTCACAGGTAACCTTCACACCATGCCAAGCTTCAGTGAGATGGCAGCACTCTTTCCCAAAGGCTCCCTGTGTCTTCTGAGGGATTAGGAGAAATAAAAAGGATCTCATCATCTGGTAGGGACCAGTTAGTCCCTGCCAAAGCTGCCTGTGGACAAGCTATTGCCTTCCTTGATCACAGACAGGAGTGGAATAACTACAATTTCAACAAAGTCAAAATTCTGACTATAATAAGGCAAAAAATATTTTAATTGTATTTTTACTAAGTTATTTCAAATTATGCAGACCACTGGAAAACTAGCAATTTGTTAGTGAAAGAAATAATACAGAAGTGAGCAGGCGCAGAAGCACAATTCTTATGAGACCCTGTGTTTAATTATGTTTAATTCATAAGCTAAGTGACAGATTTAGTTAAAATCCTGAGAAAATTCAATCTTTAATTACAGTCTGTCCTTTGAGCGGCGAAGGTGTTATAATATATCCTTCAAATAAAACAAAGAGGATAATTCCTTTTTTTTTTTTTTTTTGAATACAAATATCTGAAGTCAATCTTTATACAGGGCTTGTTTATATAATATGACATTAAAAGGAATGAAAATTAACATATGCCAAGGCTACTTCAAGGTGGCAAGGCAAGCTCTGGCAGCCTAGGAAACACTGATGAGGATTGCCTATGCAACCCTGATTTGTCCCCTGCAGGCAGGGACACTAATTCAGGCTTTAATTACCTGCTCACAGGCTGGTGTCACCTCGCAGCGTTTAACTTCTGCTGAGGACTGCATGAGCTGCTATTCAGAATTTCCTTCCAGCTTCCCCATTGCCTTCCTGCATGTAATATTTCCAGCACTCAGCCCAGCCTTCACACTGAACACAGACGGAATTATTGATTTCCTCGTGTGCTTTTTTTTCCTAAGTATTTCAGCTTTTGTTTCTTACAACGAGATCCTCAAAGGGACGGAGGTATTTTGCCTAATTTGTAGGTGTCTGGCTCTCTGCTTAGCTTGTACAACCCTGACTTAAATTCCCTTTTCTGCACGTGGACACGTCAGGGTTTGCTGCTGCAGGCTTTTCCACAGAGCAGGGAATGCTTGGCTTGGCTGAGGTGACAGGAATACTGTGACAGGAATACTGGTGCAGGCTCATCAGCACACATCCAGCTTCCTCTGCCATCCTTAGATTTAGCTCCTGGAGCCTGGTTGGGAGGCAGTCCATCATTGCATAGGTTGACCATTGGTATATGGAATGTTTATGTGTGTCGGGTCTGAACTCAGGTGTCTTTAGCTACTCCTGGCTCATTGAGAGATGACACATCCAGGGCTGATTGCCTAAAGTCTTGATTTGTATAACAGATTGCCCAGGGAGGTTGTGGGTGCCCCAGCCTTGGCAGGGTTCAAGGCCAAATTGTTTAAGACAATGAGCAAACTGGTCTGGTGAAAGATGTCCCCAGCCATGGCAGAAAGGATTTGGGGCTAGATGATCTTTAAGTCATGCTTAACATTCTGTGATTCCATTTCTGCAGGAAAGGAGGGTGATTCTGGCTCTTTTCCAGTGGGGATGTTAAATCCTCTGTCCTCTTGCTCACCCCTTACATGCTGGCTCCTAGTTAGACACTCAAACTGCAGGACACCAAGGTTTGCTTCTCACCTCTTTTGGATGAGCTTTCCTATCTGCAAGGGCAGCCTTTTGGGAATAATCTTGTTAGTAATAACCAGATGCTGTTGGAGTGGGAACCCCGCCAACACCTCCTGCCAGGTGCCACCAGAGACCACTGCTAAACCTGAATGGGGCTGGGCATCACTTGCAGCCTGGGGCGGGGTAGGTGTGGGAGTTGAGGGACAGCAACAGAGCTGGAGGTGGGCTGGGGATTTGGATCTGGGGGTGCTTGGGGTCAAGCCTGGTGGTTCTAGGGCTGAGGGACAGCCCTGGGTCACAGCCCCAGGACTGGGGGCAGCAGAGCAGGCAGGGCAGTGCTCTCAGCCCTGTCCCACAGCAGCCATCTGGGCAAGGCAGGCAGGCCTGGGGATGGTGAAACACCCAACCAAGGGTCCTGATCTTGTGCTGTGGCTGTAGGAACCAGGAGGGCCAAGGCTGGGTCAGGTCAGGGTCCAGCTCAGCCGGAGCCATGGCCAGGAACTGGCAGGGTTGTGGCAGCACAGCTCAGACAGGGGGCTGGGATGAGAGGCTCAGCATAAAAGCAGCTCTTATGGGAATGGGGAGCAGTCCCAGATGAGGTTTCTTCTCTCTTTCTTCACAGTGACTGTCTCCAAGGTCAGCAGCTGTGCTTTGTGTTGGCTTTGAGTCTAGCTAGACAAAGCCCAGGAGGTGAAATGCTCTTGGGGTCCTGACAGCTTTGTTCCCCTGAAAAAGCTTCAAAGTGTCAGAACAGAGAGATCATGAGCACCTCATTTCTTGCTAGGATTCAAACACAAGCTTTTCTGTTACAAGAGAATTTTATCATAAAATACATGTCCATATGCCAAATCCACTTTTAAAACATCTCTATGATTTGAAACCATGTTAATATTATTCTTAAATTGTGCAAGGCAAACACAGGCATGGACAATGTATGCCCAGCAATTTAAAATCATTATTTGGGTATTTATTTGGACAATCCTAGCACATGTGTAGAGGTTTATGGGCTGATAGCAGCATTCTCTTTGTTTGTGGTGTAGTTGTGAGTGTTTGTGTCTGCAGATTATGTCCCAGGTGTCCCAAATTAATTGCCCCCAAATACAGAACGGACAATTAGCAGCCATGAGGAGGGCTTTGATTTAATATTTTTTGATTACAGTGTAGAGGTAGAATAGACTGCTGCTTTCAGCCATAAGATTATTCCTCTATGGTTATTGCTTCTTTCCTCCTCTGGACAGCTGTGAGCTCCCTTATGGATGTCATGTGGATGGCAGAGGTTCAATCTTTCCCAGGTGATGGTTCTGCTGTAAATGGGCAGAATTCCATGCAGGGAATGGATGGCTTGAACAGAGGCAGTCCAGCTCTCAAAGGAGCTGAACCATGACTGTACAAAGGAGTGTAGTGCTGGTGTTTAGGTCAATAGCCACATATTGTTTAAAAATAGTTGTTTTACATAACAGTAGGCAATGTCTTCTGTGTATAACAGCAATCTGTTCTTGTTTCATTATTGGTATTCTTTTGGGGGGAAATTGTATAAAAATACTTAAATACTTCAACATATATATATAGAGAGAGAGACACACAGACATAAAGGAAAATAAAGTTTTAAAGGTGCAAATAGAAGATTCACTCACCACCAAGACTTACACACCCCACCTGCATTTTACAGGCCAAAAACATAACTGCTGAGACCTACAGCTCTGTCAAGCACTGTCTAGAAAAGTCTGAGATGATGTAAAAACAAGGATTTTCAGAGGGGTTAAAATGTTAATTGCATTACAATAAGAAGGGAGAGTGAGAGAATTGGAAATGCCCTAGGTATGTATAACGAGTAAGTAATGGGAGAGACTGAAATGCATTAATATTAAACCTTCACTGTATAACTCATCCTTATTGGACACAGCTGTCGATAAAATATACCCTTACTCTTGACAAGTAGCTCCTGTGTTTTGCTTGTAGATTAGCTTGCAGCCCTGCTCTGTATTCTTTATCTTCATCACTGCACCAGTCCTTTAATTAGGCAGTGAAATCTTCTGCATAGTGATTAGGAAATCACAGTTAAGAAGGTGTTACAAAGAGAGGCTCTGGAAGCTGCTCAAAATAGCTTTCAGCTTTGGAAATTCCTCCATCTACTGTGGGAATGAAAAGCATGTAGGATCCAGAAAGGTGTGAAAACTAACCTTTGACAGTTGCTGCAGAGAACTCTTGGCCTTTAGTATAAGGATATCATGCTTAATAAAAATTATCTTCGTGTGAGGAGCTAGCAGTTGCTCACTCAGAAATTAATAATCTTAGAAATGTTCCTGAGATTGCATATAGGAATGAAAGATGTGTTTAACAGCTTCATGCTGATGAAGATTTTTTTGATTTCAAGAGAAATCATCTGGCATTCTATCCAAATTTATTCAGAGCTTCAGCTGTTGGCACTTAAGTAAAATCTAGATTTGTTCTTCATAGCACTGCTTCTGGTAATGCAACCCACTGTTATTGGTTGGGTTTATGTTTTTGCTTTTGGGAACATTCGTACTTCAGCTCCTGGCAATTGGCTCTGTGTTAGCTTTCTAATTCCCCAACTTAAATCATTGCCTGCTGCATTTGAAAATGTACACATACATGGAGGAGCAGAGGAGTTGGATATAAAGAAAGTGCTGTCAAGAAAAAAAAAAAAAAGTTTTTGCTGTTGAGCTTCATGCTCATGTTTTGAGAAAAGAGGCTTCCTGACATACCTGCGTGGAGGCAGAAAATGATGGAGATCATTTGTTGAGGGATGTTCTTGCTATAAGTATATGTGGAAAAAAAGAGGAAGCCAGCATTTTACAAGGTATTTCCTCCTTGTTTCATGTTCTTATATCTACATGTTCCCTGTGATTAGGAGCATATAAATGTCTGCCTTTACCCTTACTGCTGTTCTGTGCCAGTATATCTCTAATCAGAAAGTAGAATGCTAAAATGCACATTTAGCAGCAGAGAATTCTGGAATTCTCAGCATTAATCATTTCTGGGATGAAACATATACTTTGGCACATAAAGATGATGTAAATTCTGTCACATTAGATGGGGAATGTGGACAATAGAGAGTATAATTCAAGGAAGCAGCATGCTGAGCAATAAAGCATAACTCATAGTCAGTGCATAAGACCTATATTTCTGTGTTAAAGAGGAAAATATGAAAAAGACTTGAGTGGATTAAGAAAAGAAGAAAATGGAGAAGGAGCTGATATTTTTTATCCATTCCTGGTATAAATGCCAATTTGAAGACTTCCTGTTCCTCTTTTCCTCTTTTCCTTCCTTCCTGTTCCCTGCATTATTAGAGCTACTGTAGGTAAGTTGCATTTCATAGGAAATGCTCATTTCTATCATTTTCCAGAGAAAATGCTATTTTTTTAAATACTACTAGTAAAATAACTCAACAATATAGATACCAAGAGTTATGAACCAAGACTTTGTATTTAGGTTTCTGAATGATAGTGATTTTACAATAACAAACTTCATCCTACAGAAAATGTTGATTTCTGGTATTATTTGCATTTACTTAACACAGTGTGTGTTGCAAAACTTTAAAAAAAACCCCTCTTAACAAAAGGAAAAAAAAAATCTGATTTTTGAGGCCAGAGCTCATAGAACTCCTTCGATTTTTTTCTCTAAAGTTACACAATAACTTGTAGCAATTCTATCTTTTGTTTTCATTAACCTCTTCACCAGGAATGTTAAACACCTGAAAGATCTTAGTGTGGTCAGAGGAGCATAAATAATGTTCTGCTGTTTTGCAGCTTGAATACATAAGATGTTGAGATGTGATATCTTGGCCAAGAACTGATTTTTCACACTTACATTTTAGGATGGCAGTTTCTTTTTGAAACGAGGACAGTCAGTGCCAGACTGCCTGAAATCTTGATTGCCTGTATGGAATCTGCTGCAGGAAGTTTAGGGCCAATAGGGCAGGGTAATTGTGCATGCACTTCGTGACAATGCTCATAAGTTTTTCCTTTGGAATAATGCATTCCTTGGATAACCTGGGAGTATCTTTTTGTGTTGCTGCTTCACTTTAGAAAAAACATTAGAAAACAAATGAAGGAGTAGTTCATGGCAATGTATGTTTCTGTGTTAAATTAATTTCACTTTCTTGCTGAGATTGAAAAGGAATAGATAGTGGTAGTGTAGCCTTGTAACAGTTAGACATATATATTGACAAAAAAGAAACTGTGTGAAGTTCAGTATTCCTGAAAAAAAAACTTTCCCTCTACTGTCACTGAATTAATGCTCAAACAGTTTTTCTTAAACATTCACTCTCACATACTCACAAATATGTTCTGTGGCTGTGCTTTTTTCCACCTTTCCCATCAATATTGTTCCTTTTGAAGCTTCTCCCACCTGCTGTTTTCTTTAGTAGGTACTTGTGTGGGGTGAGGGTGAAAAAGCCTGATCTTCTCATCTTCCTTTTGGGATGCACACTAGACCTCGATGACATTAGTCCAAATTTGATCACATTTCTAAGCCAACCTAATAAAAACATTTTTTGCTACTCATTCTGCTTGATAAAATTCAGTCCTTCAAATATAATAAAACCACATTGTCTACAATAGATCTTCCATGCAAAAGATTCAGTTCTGTTGTCGCACTCATCTGCAGCAGCATTGTATTTTAAAATTTACACATCTTTTTGAACACGCTGTATGAAACATAATGTCTCTTAGTTAGGCTTTGCAAAGTTCAAATTTTCCCAATGAAAGATAAAATACCTTCATTAGCACCCTAAAAAAGTACTAAATTGAAGCAGTCAGCTGCTCTGCTGAGTCATAAAAAATCACACGAAAATGCTCTTTGGCCTCTAGCAGGCAACAATGGAAAATGGGTTTGTCACTCAATGAATTGAGGCTTTTTGCCTCGAGGTACAGGAATTAGGTGTGCATTTTGCCTGTCTTTAAGGTTAGGTGCCCTGTCACTTAATCCTCTGGTCTTTTCTTTACTAATGGCTGCATTGTACAACTTCAAGTTTACTTTTTAAAGTTTTGTTTCCAATAGTTGTTGATTGTCCAGCTTGATTTGCCTGGTTTTATTCTTCCAGTTATTTAAGTAATATCATTACAAGTCTTTCATCTCTACGTGTCCTGACAAAGTAAATGTAGCAGAAAAAAAGCCATTTTTCTCAAAAACTCAGTTAAACTAATTAAAAATAAACCATATATTTTATTTTTTTCTTATTGCAATGTGCCAGTCACTGCTGTTTGTCATTGCTATATAGCTCTTCCAGATAAAAGATCCACATGGAGTAGTCATTGGGCCAGAGTACATGGAGTTTCTAGCACTGCAGGATGCACTGAATGGCTTAATAGCTTCTGGAGAATGCTTAGGGCACTTTCAATACTGCCATTAAAATAATTTTATGTTTAAAGTGAATTGCACTCCTCACATCAGATTTTAACCCTGAGTTGCTCCCACACTTTGAATCTAAGCCTGTTTTGAAAGCCTGAAACCAGACAGTGGAGTTTTTTTTTTCTTGGATCGAGTGAAAAGCGTTGGAGATAAAGCCAAGTCATTGTTGAGGAATTATTTTCAATAGATCATGAGAAAGATGTGAAAATTATGGTAAAAAGAAAGGGTGGTGAAGGAGAATGGATGATGCCACAACTATTCTTAGTCCTGGTTCATAGTCCTCGTGCATAGTGGACAAAATTGGCAGAACAAGTCACTAAAATGGCTTTCTGGTGGATTTAACTCCTTGTCCTAAATCTGGAGGTGAAGATGTTGCATAAATGAGGACGATAGATAATTTATTTGCATATTTTTAGCAAAGTGGTTTTGACAATTAAGACTGGAACTAAGTGCAGCTGTAATTAAATATTCATGTGCATTTAATGGCTTGATCATTATTATTACAGAAATGATTTAACCCTTGGGACATCAGGTATTTCTGGCATTTCCATTACCAGCCAACAGCAGACCAGTCAGCTGCCACTGCAAAATATTTGTGTGCCAGAGATAGGATTTATTTGGTGCAGACATAAATATCTGGGAGTCACTTTCTTGGCTTTTTTAGGTAGATGGAGACTTCTCTAACCACTTAGATATAAAAATGCAAACCTAAGTTCTTTTACTTCCTCCCTTCCCTCTCCCCAAAAGTACTAGTTCCCTATTAAGCATTGCAGAATAAATTCAGATATTTTGAATAATGCTCATTTTTAACAATAAACAGAGAACCTTGGCTGTGCAGAGTTACCTAATAAGCATTTGCTCCTGGAAAAAGCTTAGCTCCAATGGTTAATGGCAAAGCATCTCATGAGGCACCCAAAAACTTTGGCTTTATTCTGGGTGGGATTGATATATGTGTTCCAGTCATAGGCAAATTAGAAGTAGATTATCTTGAAAGCATATTAGGGGTCATTTAATGTGGTGTACCTCTTAGTACCTCCTCCATATTACTGAATCACCCCAGATACCATTTAGGGTTTTCTGGGGGAAAAAGCACTGCCCTGTTAGGTGGCAGATATGTCCATGCCGTGCTGGAGGGTTTTGTGCTGCCAGTTATTATTTTTCAAACCCAGCAACTTTTGTTATAACCTCAACTGCTGCTTCCACGAGCAGTTTCTGTCAGCATGAGGGCTAAAATGGTGAGATAAACTACAATAGAAATAAGTATTTGCGCCCAAAAGCCACCACATTTCTTAACAATTTTCCTCTTCAAGCACATAATTCCAAATCTAAGTACTTGTGCAGATGTGCTTACAGAAGGAGTACTTAAAGAAACTAGCATGTGGCCTGAGAAAAAACAAACTTTTAACAGTGGAGAGAGAAGAAAAAGAAAGAAGAATAAATTCACTGCATTATTTTTGTGTCCTGAATGTAATTATAATTCATTGAAGTGCTGTCATGGTGTATCATGGTGGCATTACGTGTGAATCCCAAATATCAATAAGTCTAAACTATAATACCCACAGTCTGTGTTCACAAAGCACAATCCCACAATCTGGAGGAGGGAAAGGGGAGAGGAGAGACAAGGTTCATCATCATGGTGAGATTCTTGGGGTGCCCTGCACAAGGCCAGGAGTTGGACTTCATGATCCCAATGGATCCCTTCCAACTCACTGTGTTCTATGATTCTATGTTTTTAAAAGTCTGGGCTAGTGAAAAGAAATAAAAACAGTTGCTAAACTAGGAAGAAAAAGGAGTTTTTTTCCTAACAGCATTATAATCCAAAGCTAGCAATGGCAGAAAATTTATAGAGAAATGAGAACATAATCTTTAACCAGCAGCCACCAAGGACAGAGCAGAAGGAGTGTAAACATATTAGGAGCTAAAGGAATCCTAATGATTTTTATTATAAATAGTAACCTGTTAAGAAGGATGTGGAAGAGATAGAAGGACTAGATAATGCATTTGCATTTGGGGGAGGAAGAAAAGCAGACAGCTAATGCAGTCACATTACACACTGCTGAATACTTTGCATTCAGGAGGTAAGGGATGCTAATGGCTGTGCAAGTAAAACCCTTCTGGGTATTGCTCCAAAGTGCCTCAAGAGGAGATGGGGTTGGTCACACAGTCATGGAGCCAGCACTTCTCCCTTTCCTTCCTTACTGTGCTGCTTTGCTCTGGGAGTTCAGCCTAAGATGATCTCCAAGTCTCTGGAAAGAAACAGACAGAAATCTCTCTCTATTTTTCTCCCTTGCACACTCATTTTCTCCACCTCTGTGTGAGTTCAGCTTCTCCAGCCCCAGCCTGGATGTGAAGGAGCTGTCTCTAATTGGTGATTAGCTTGCATCTATCAATCTTATTGTTAGGAGGATTGACAGTTGAGACAGATGTCCAAGCTTAGTCAATTAAAGCTCCAGTTGCATCCATTGCCAACCTCATGTCAGGTCAGTCCCTTCAAATGCAATTTGCAAGGCTTCAAGCAGCAGCTTTTTACATACATTTCCAAACCTGGTCTCTAAAAATGTTTTTTACAATTTTTCCCTTAATTTTTCTGAGTGCAGCTGGAATCTAATTCTAATTTTATCTTCTTTTTGTTCTGTGCTGGTCTAAAGCATAGATTCATTATATTTTTGCAGCATGAACTCATTTAAGTGTGCCAGGTTAATGCTTCATGATTCCATAGTCAATATCCATAGATGGCATTTCCAAAGGTATTATTACCTACTGCAGGTAAACAATTCCTTTTATTTATTTTTTAATTCAAAACCTTTATATGAATCCCACAAAAGAGATTCGTTTCTCATTGAAATAAATGAATCTCTAGCCAGATAAAATCTACTTGCAGTGTGACTATTAAGGTGGTGAGTAAATGCCTTTTGTACATAAGAAGGATTTCATTAACGAGTCAGAAAGAGCATTTTGACTTGTTTCCAACTTGGTGCAGGTCTTTTTCATTCTCACTGATCAGCCCAAAGACAAGCAAGGGTTTTTTCTTCATAATGTTTCAGAAAGCCACAAAACAAGGTGTGTGTGTGTATTTTTTAAAAAAAAAAATTACATTGCAAGGGGGGGTGGAGGATGAATCTAGCTCAGTTTTTTTTCTCCTGAAAAATTTTGAATTATTTCAAAAGCACTGGAATTCTTTTGCAAATGTTTTGTTACAAGTGCCCTCCTGAGCAGTCTCTTGATGTCATTAGCCCTCTTTGTGAGCTGGAAGGAAGCTGTACCTCAAAAGAAGCTGGAAAGGATTAAAAATGCTAAAAGAAAAATAAGTAGAGATTAGAACATCAATGATTCTTCTTTCTTTGTAGAATGCTGGAGTGCTACAATTGATGAAAGTAAAAGATGCAGCATAACATTTCATAACTCTGAGGGAAGTGATCTAACAGGTAGCTGAACTGAGAATAATAATTCCATCCAGAGGCATTCAGATCACCAGTTTCATTTCTCTTTTTTGTGTTCACTGTAGCACCATCACATTGTTAAATTTTGAGAAACAACAAAAAGCCAAATTTTGATTCAGTCTTTTTGCCTTCTTTTCTACTGTTCTTCCTTCACTCAAGGGGGCTGCATAGAAGCAGAGAGCCTGTATATGTAAATTATTTTAGGGGTTTGAGTGTCTAAAGGAAGGGAAAGGAGTTGAGAGAGATATTTAATTTCATCTTTATACTGGTACCTGGCAGTTCATCTGTATCTGTAGAGCACTCACTGGCATGCCTATGTTGGATAATTGAAATGCTCAGTGTAAAATTCCCTGCACAATGTATTTGCAGGTATTTCATTTTCCTTTATCACATTTCCTTGAAAATCTGGTTTCATTTCGTGTTGGTGTTCTAGTTTGGGTTTATGGGTATATCTGCTTTTTCTTTTATGTGATACAAGTGTTCTATTTTTGGAGACTCATTTTTCCTTAGACTGAACTGGAGCTCTAATTGGTTCCATAGCTCATATCTAGCAACATCTTTCAAAACTACCACAGAAGTTATGACTGTATCCTACAATGCTGCCTGCTGGACTTTAATCAAACTGAATTTTAAATATATTAAAAACACAATATGCATCATGCCTTAGCCTATTTAACTTCTTAAGTTGTATCAGTAATAATGTCTGGATGAGTTAAAAAAACCAAAAAAACCAAAACCCTCCCTTGTTGATATGAGTTTCTTTTTTGTTTTTTTGGGTTTTTTTTTCTCATGAGTAGAAGTTTTTTGTGGGTTTTTTGGGTTTTTTTGTTCTTCACTTTCAAAATAACCTTGAAAATTTATAGGCTGAACAAGCAGGGCATACTTACTGACAGTGTTCAGGGTCAGAAATTGAAAACTCGTTGTTTTATAGCATCCCAGGAGTTTATGTAAAAGTTTTATGTCTTCCTTTATTCCAGGGTACACAAAGCCACCTGAGTTTTCTGTTACAGAATAACAACATCAGATTTTCGTCCTTTTTTTATCCTTGTGTACAAGCAAAGCCTCAAAAGCAAAGGAGATTTTTTGGATTAGTCTTATGAAACACCACGAATTGGTTTACCTGGTTATTTTGTGCACATGTGTGTTGCTCCTAACCTTTTCCTGTAATGTTCACTATTTCCATGGGCGTTGTTTATGACAGGCAGTACCTGGCTAGGGACAGTGAAGAGGTTAAAAAAGCTCATTGGCATTTGAATAGGTGCACTCGGGCGCTGTAGTGGATGTGGGGAGGAAGCTGGCCAAGCAAAGCAGCAGCTCTGCCAAGTGGGCCAGCGACCAGCTGAGGGTTCATCTAGCGTGCTTGACAAGAGGCATTCCCACAAAACTGAGTGCCAGGTTATCTGACAGGGACTGGACACCCACAGTTTGGGGAGGGGAGAATGCTGGACACAAGCAGAGGTGCTAAGAGATCCTCCTGTTTTAGGAGAGAAACCAGGATCTGCCCCAAAATGGGGAGAGTGAGCACATTTACTGATTTTGACCACATATTGCACTGAGCTGAGGGCAATGAGTGACACCAAGGAAGCAGTTGTAGATGTGATATGGTTTGGCCACATCTGAGCAGTAGGGCTGTGATAAGTACAACTGAAATGAGAACACCTGAAAATCACTGTCTTTAGGTTCAGTACAGGCTTAGAAAATTTAGCTACAAACTCAGAGCTCTGATTTGTGGTGCTTAGTTTGCTGAGGTTTGTAAGCAAATACATGACAGTCCAGAAAAGCTATTGCTGGTCTTTTTTTTTTTTTTTTTGTCTTGTTTTGTTGTTTTGTTTTGTTTTTTTGGTACTGGAAGAAACTGAAAACTCTGTAAGTTTGTGTTTATTTGGTTGTTTTTTGTTGTTTTTTTGTTTGTTTTTTTGGTGCATTCTTTTCCATGAGAATTTCTTCTTAAGAACTTCTCTGGAAATCCCGAAGTCAGAGACTGCATCTGATCTCTTTTCACACTGAGGAAGCTTAGCAGTAACTGGATCCTGTCTGGGACACAGGCATAGCAGCACAGCCAGATTCAATCACAGGAAAGCTTTACTAGAACTAATGTCAGGCAGAGAGAGGAGGAATTAAGCTGCTTGTTTCAGCTGTGGAACAGAACATTCCGAAACGCATGGTTTAAGACTTGTCGATTCCCGACCTCAGTTGAGTCACTTATTTTATCCAGTTACACTCAGGGCATTCTAACTTCAAAAGCTTTATTGGCACAGCAGAGCAGCATGCTAATGTGGCTAGGCTGCTTCCAGAGCAGGACAGATCATTTCCAGCAGGGCTGTGTGGACTTGCTATTCTGGGACCTCTCTCCTGATCCTCCTTCCGTGCTCTAATTACGTGGCCACTAATTCATCTGCATCCTTCATTCCGAGAAGGGCTCTGTCATGCCACTAATTTATTAATATTCACTGCCTCCTCATAATATTTAAGGTGCTCCACTCAGTACTTCAAAATCTAAGGAACTGAAATTAGTTGCTGTAACTAGAAACCTGATCATTTTTAATGGTTTGGGGTTTGTTCAGGTTGGGGCTGGGAAGGACAACTTGAGGTGCTGCTCAGGTTGCATTTCAGCAAATTACAACTGCAGGTGGTCAGTCTGTTGATACACAGGTGACAACATAAGGATCTAGGAATTTAGCTTTAGGCCCTGTATTTTGTATTTCTCTGCATCACTTTTTGTTGGTCAATTATAAATGAGAACACAATGATGTAATTCACTGGAGTGTCAATGCCAAATTCAGGGATGCTTTTCAGTGACAGCAACAAGCAGCAAGGACAGTGAGGTGTCTGAGTAAACAGATATAACTTCTGAGAACTGTCTGCTCTTGTAGAACAAGAGGGCACTTCCATTACATGAACTTGTGTTTTAGCTGACACTGTGTGCAACTGAAGTTCAAGAGGGTTCCAGTCACCACTGACTGAGTGCTTAATGGCCACATGGTAAAGATAACATTAATTTGTCTCAAAGAAATCATCAGCTTAGGCTTAAGTATGTTTTTAGTTCAAGTGAGGGAGAGTACATGTATCTGGAATGAGGTCTAATTTCTTTTGTAAGCAAATTGAGTTTGTAAATTGAGTTTTTTCTCCCTTTTTCTTCAGACTGCTTTAGAATTCATGTAATATCTTGCCACCAGTGAAACCTCTCAATAAAAAACCACATGGATAGAAGAGTGGAATCTGAAAAGATGGTGCCAAGATCATTTTGTCTCCTGTTATTTATACGTTTTTGCACTGCACATATGATAGAGTTCACAAGTAAAAAGTGAAGCATTTCACCTGTGGTAAAAATCTGATACGATTGAACTGTGAGCTTCTGGGTTTCTGTGACTTAGCTGGGCAAGAGCCAAAGCAAGAGCTTGTTTTGCATTTATTCCTTCCTACTGTTCATAATGCCAGCTTCACAGATCCTGTGAAGAGAACTGTGTAAATGGTAAAATGTTAATGGTAGGGTGGTAAAACAGGCTCTTGTATCTGAAAATTGCTCACACTTTTTATAGTGGAGATTGCCAGATGTATAAGGCTGCACAAGGTTGAAACGAAGATTTATGATTGCACTGTTTTTAAAAGGACAGTGTTTTGAGAGGGAAATGTATTTTTCCCTTCTAAACCCAGTACGTCTCACTGCATGGAAGTTCTCATTTACTTTTGGCCCATGATTTACACACAGACAGGTATAAGACAAAAATAAAATTGGAGAGCTTCCTCTAAAGATTATTGTGGATGGGTCCTTGAATTTCATTATGGTAATTTTCTAGTTAGCAGACAATTTTCAGCAAGCTTGTGTTGTGTATATATTTGGTAGAGGTGGCAATTGCTGAATGTCTGTGGTCATTTCTGCTTTGGTTCTGAAGAAGGCACAGTCTGTGCCAGCTTTATTGAATAGCAGAGGAGGTTTGACTCCTTCAGAGTTTATGGTTGTTTTCCAAACCACAGCACACTCACTTTTTCACAATATTCCTGCCCCATGGGGAGTGCTTGCTGCCTCAGTTGCTCTATCCCTGCATAAGGATTTGCCCTGAGTTGGAGGGAGTGTTTATGAGGTGAGGTTGTGAGCAGAGTGCAAGGCTGCTTTGCAGCTGAATTAGTTCTTCCTTGAATACCAGTGAAACCAAGTGCTGGTTTTGATACAACGTGGTGTTATGGGGGCCAGAAGAAACAGGAACAGCAACTCCTTTAGAAGAGTTAATTGGGGAAAGAGCAGTTTCAGCCATCAGACTAACAGGCTTGTTAGTATATTAATTAGTCTATTGTTAGCGTTTCCTTTTCTTCTGTCTTAAAGGGTGGTGAAACTGTTCTTGTTCTGTGGTCTGGCAATCTGCTCCTGGGGGTTATCCATGAATCCTCATTGCCTGCTGCCCAAACCACCTCCACGCATTTCTGAGGTGTTTGGCTGCTGCCTAATTACTCACCAGCACTAGTGATCCTCCTCCAGTGCCTCCAGAAATCCAGCTTCTTACCATAAGCTCCTGCTTTACCTTAATATGTCCAGACCCTCTCAAGAAACAAAAAAATTATCTTTGCTTCTGCTTCTTTTTCTCATTTGTCTGCAGAATTTCAGCCTTTTCTGAAACCTGCTGTTCATTATGCAGGTTCAGGCTGCTCGTTGCCTCAGCCTCTCACCTCTCTAACAAGCTGGCATCCATTTACTCCTTAGACACCTGCAGCTTCCATTTGCTCCATCCAGCACAGCTTGAAGCAGTTTGTTTTGCTATAAATTGGACTTTATGGTAACATACAATGCATTTGCAAATGTCACAATATTTAAATAACAAACTTACATACCCGTAAATAACTAAAAGAACTATAAGCAGTGGTAACAATAGGACTCTGTTTCTGCAGTCTTAATGATTTACATGGTCTTTGTAACTGAAATCTCTTTAGGAAACCATAAACTTTTGATTTATTTCTTAGGTCTCAGATCAGGCCATATGGTTTTAGACAGGCTTCCAGACCACCCACCCTCATCCATCTTCATCTCCTATTTGTTTGTATTGTGACAACTTCAAATTACATTTTTCCTATTTTATTCTCAGAATTTACTTTGCTTCTACAACAATCTCTTTAGATAAAGTATTTACAAAGAAACAGATGGTGGTGTTATTTTCTGTGCTGTGAAAGGACAGCAGTTCTCAGTTTAGTGAGCAGAGTGAGATCCTTGTGCATTTAGAAGTTGCATTTAGAAGGATGAATCAAGCATCAGAACAGATAGTCCCTTTTCCATTAATCACTATAGCACCAGCTATAAGTTATTTCTGCAAAGTGGCAGAGTTGAATCTTGCCAGTTGATACAGAGCAAGGGTGAGTAAAGCCACACTGTTCCCACTGACCACTAATCCATTCTCAGAAGGGAAAAAAAAAACATTATTCAGCAACCACCACTAAAACTATTCCATTTAAGCTGAAAGAGGGCAGATTGGCTCTCAGGGACAAATTCTTTACTGTGAGGGTGGTGAGGCTCTGGAACAAGTTTCCCAGAGAAGCTGTGGCTGCTTCATCCCTGGAAGCGTCCAAGGCCAGGCTGGGTGGGGCTCTGAGCAACCTGGGATAGTGGGAGGGGGTTGGAAGTTGATGACCTTTAATGTCTTTTCCAACCCAGTCAATTCCATGATGATTTTTGGCTCTTCCATTTCTTATGCTGGGAGCTCAAAGGATAAAATACCAGTTTACCATTGGGTAAAGCACCTTGTGGTGTACATTGTCTTTACAGATGGGTGGGTTATTTCTGATATTTTCTTTATCTTAAATTGCAACTAGGGAAATAAAGATCCCTCTGATCATGAAATACAGCTCGATAAGAATACTATTTCTGAAAGTCATGTTCTATAAGAGGAAAGTCTAGAGAATGGAGAGACTTGATCCTTTTTTTCCAATCAAATCACTTAGATCTTTATTCATACTCAATAAATTATGTTACAGGGTTTCCTTCTGGTTTTATCAACTGCTATTCCACATCTTGAGGTGATATACTTTAAAATAACTAGGAGATGGTATTTTTTTTGTTCTTGCTTTCATCTGAAGAGTGCCCCTCTTAATGATAACTCTCAAAAATGAAAACACGTAATACTCTTTATGTTTTTACACATATATAATTATATATGAAAGCCTAACATGTCTATTTAATTTGTTTTGGGTTTTTTTGGGGGGAGCAGATTACATGTTTTAGAAGTCACACTAAGGGCAGCTTATTAAGTAGAATGCAGTTCCCAAGTGTCTGAGACTTAAAAAGAAAAATCAGGAAAAGGTCTTTGTTTTTAAAAAGAAATATTTAAAACCAGTTTAAAGTTAAGCATGAGCTTCTGTGATGGTGAATGTGAAGTTCAATAACTGCAGATGATAAAAATAATAACTGCTTTGCATAGTTATATGTGATGAGAGACATTGTAATAAATATCCCAGCACATTCAATAACAACAGTACTTGTTATTCTTGGAATAGCTGCTCCTTCTTTATTCAAGGTGAGATTTAAGAACGGTGTAAATATGAGTTAGAGCAACAAAGAACTGTGCTTGCTAACCCAGAAGATGTGTTTGTGTCAGTGTAAAGTCAGCAGGATTTTGTATTTAGTTTCAGTAAAGATCTTGAAAGGGAAATTTTTCAAAATCATGGCTCATGACTTCACCAGTTTTGAATAGTGTAACATATCTGATAAGCACTGCAGCAATTGCTAAACATGATATAAAATTGAAATATATTCACAATGGTTTATTTCCTTCCTGTTTGCAGATCATTTATTTTTTATATATGTCTCTTTTTTGTTTATAATTCAAGACTGCTGCAAGGCAACAGATGCATTTTTAGAATAGGCATCTGATTTTTGTTCTTAGGTGCCCAAACCTTATTACTGAGTTTGGTTCTGCTGAATGTGGCTGACAAAATTATGGGTTTTTCATGGTCAGAACTATTTATACAGACCCAAACCTTTTGTGCATGTCTAGTTTTATAGTAAAATTGCAGTGCTCTGCTGCCTCTCTACCTGAGAAAATGCAGAATAACTCCTCCAAAATTGCTATTTTTTTTAAGTTAACTTATTTATGTAGTTACAGACTCCATAGATTTCTATAAACTGCCTCCAGTAATGGCTGGATAATTACTTCTAAACATTTAGTTCAAATGCCCATTGACAACATAAGGAAATAAGAAAGGAAAATATAAAATAGCTTAGAATTTTATTTCATGTTTGTCTACATAGTATTAATTACTCATCTAAAATTGTTGATAAATTATGTTTTCTGTCTGACAGCAGAAATAAAACTTCTCTGAGAATTGTGCATGCTGCAGTCACAGTTAGCAGGTGAAGTCACCACTGCTCTGCTGCCTGTGTTTAGCTGCCTGTTATTTTAAATTGTGTCATGGAAGCATTTGTCAAGTAACACTTAATGCAAAGACCAGCAGTGACAAAGTGGCAACATAATCACCTCGTTATAATATATGGTGCAGCTCCTGGCCCCAGGAGAAATGCAACCAGTTAATTTGCTTAATGTACTTTTTCTGACAAAAAGATCCGCGGGAGTTCTGCTAAAGAAACTTAGGAATGGTTAAAGGTGCTAAAAGATCATAGAAAATGAACTCAGAGCTCTTGGGATCCTGAAGCTTTTGTCAGCTAGAAATATGATGATATTTACTGTAGCATTTTATTTCTTCACCATCTTTTACATTTCTGGGACTGAGCTTGTTTTGGCAGTCAGCAGAACTGCACAAAATGTTACCTCGAGACGTGTGTTTATGCACCTTAGAAAAGAGGAATTGTATGAATATTACCAAGAGGAGGTAGACAATTTGCTTTATAAAGTAGAAAATTGAGTACTTATTTGCTTATTTTATGCTACTTTATATTTATACAGGTGGGTGCATATATCCACAGCATTGCTTGGTAAATGCATTATGTGTAGAAATAGGGAGAAAATGGACTATTTTAATGTATCAGTGTTTTTTATAAAATGTATTGATACATTAATAGTTCACAAAACAGTATTTCTCAAAGGAAAGTGTTTTAAATTATATTTTGCAATCTTCTGCCTTTACCCACTGAGTTGTAGTTTTGAATATAATAATATATTATCTTGTACTTATTTTGTTGAGTATGAAAATATAATTTATAATCTTCTGCCAATTAGCTTTTCTCCTTACTTGTATTTCGAAGGCATTCATTGCTGTTCTAAAATTCTATTAAGATAAGACAATACAGACTGTATGACTTCTTTGCTTAATTTTCCTTGAGACTATCACACAGTGCTTCTCCCAGGAAGCCAGGAGGAGAGAGAATGTAATTTGTACTTTCCAATGCTTTTGATTTGAGCTGATTGGTATATTCTTTGCAAAAAAGGCTGAGTAAGTTTTATTACAGTACAAACATGACCTTCAGGGAGAAGTTAAAGATAACTTCACCAAACTTCTTTCCCAATCACTTCTAAAGAAACAATTGAGAAGTGGCTGTGCTCAGCTCCTCAGGTGAGCAGTTGGTTGGCTGGTACTGACAGATCATTCTTATCAAACATTTGCTGGTATTGAATCAGGAACAAGAACACACAATCAACAAATGAAACTGAAATGCCAGAATTAGGATGTAGCTAGTTAACTTTTATAGCTAATGGGGAGATTTTTGTGGTCACACTGGTAGTTGCAAGTGTTTTAATGGGATCCTTTCTGGGGTTTTATAGTTACGAGATCATGTGGGTAATTTGTTTCGAGCATGTTAATGTGATCTTCATTCTTTTCACCTTTCACACGAGGAGACTCATTACTTTTCTCCAGGGATCCAGTATGATAGACAAAATGTCAGAAATAATTAAAACTGATGATCGCCACAGACGGAGAAATGTTGAGTAGGAATTCAATCTATCTGGCATCAAGAATTCCCCCTGGAAACTTGAAATGAAATTCTTCCCAGTTGGATTTGGAGGCTTTCTCATCAGCCTCGTGGTTGCATCAGTTTGATAGTGTGGTACTTCTTTGGCACCCTGATTTACTGGCTTGTGGGAAAGAGGTCAAACACGTTATGGCCTTGCATTGTTTAGGCTGTTTTTATAACTCCCTGGATAGAATGATTGTTTTGTGACAGGAGTGCCTCCAGTTTAAAATCCAGTGTCCTGAAATTTGCTGTCGTGGTCCCCAGGTCCCTTTGGCAATAAGAACTATGCTTCTCTGTGTTGTAACTTTGAAATGGCTTTTATATTAAAAAAATGTTATTTTAAAACATAAATTGGGAGTATTTGCAAATTTGATACTTTGTATGTACTCCAGCAGTTTTACCTTCATTAGAGTCTGAAAGATTTTGATAAAAGCCATATAAGCAATAAGGTTTTCTATAATACTAAATAGTTGCATCATAGCACTCCACATATACAAAATCTTGGCTCCAGATTTTCTATTCAAAATATGAAGGAATTATAATAAGATATTGTCTTCAAGTGGAATATGAACACTTGGCTCTTAGACTTTCCAAATCTTTCCCTGAAGTTGCTGATTCTGTTTCTTAGCACTGCTCGTAGCTCAGGCGAGCTGTGATTAGTAAGGGCAACTGGATTAATAAAATCAACCAAAAAACCTCTATGAATTGAAAATGAGAGGCTCTGCCATTTTTGGGTGGATATTCTGGGCAAAGGGCGTTCAACACATGGTAGCTTTCATTTGCACTTCTGAACTTTTTCCTCACCTATGAGAGACAGGTGCCACTTCATTTGGTTGTGGGATAGGGAAGAGCTGCAATTCACAGCCAAGATTTCCAGACATCTGCTTGCCTGGCACATCTGGCACACTGTGATTCCCACTGGAATCACAGTGTGGGCAAGGAGTGATCCAGCTGTGGATCTAGGGATGAGAGAACAAAAATATCAAGATTTGGAATTAATATTAGCAATATGAGCTGCATCTTTCAAAGCACAATTGTTTCAGGATCTTCACTGGAAGTCTTGTTTCTGTGATTTTTTTAGCTAATGTGAAAAGTCTAGGAAAGAGAACTAAGCATGATACTACTTAAATATTGGTTTTGAAAATAATGTTTACTTTAGCTTCTGAATCTCCCTTCTCAGGGACCAAAATTGAGAAACTCTAAATCCAAGTGAAATGGTTACAAATGTTCTTAATTCCAAATGCATGAGAATCTCTGAGTGCATAAGTCTATTTCTGTCTTTTTAAAATTCATTTCACCTGTTTCATATGAGACACAAACAAAGCTCGGAAGGTGGAGTATTTTGAAGACTGAAATATTACTGACTTGGTTCCATGCATACTTAGACTTCTTATTTGTAATATCTGTCATTTTTATTGAAGACTTATTAATACAAGTGAAGTGAGCGTTAAGAATGGTCCTTGCTTCACCCAGAGCTATCAGGCCTCCTTCCCTTTTCCAGTGTTAGGAGCAGTGCTCATTTATCTTGTGATGCTGAATCCCCATCTCTCACACTTGATGAAGCCTTGCTTCAGGATAAATCTTGTGTCATCCTGCTTCTTCTTTCATAAATGAAATGCTGTTAATAAACCAAGTGCACACAGGTTGCCTGGCATTGCTGGCAATCTACCCTGTGTATCTACCTGTGGGTCTAACTGATGTTACTTTTAATTTTGCTTATCAGATCTAACCTCTCTCCCTATCTTTCTGATGGCTGTGACTGCAGTGGAAATTGATTCTAGCTTTTAAGATCACTTTGTCATGAGGTTTGCGTTGCTATATTGAAAACCCACAGATAAAAGGGGCTGATGGACGAGGTGCAAGGATTAAAACTATGCCCTGTTTGTGTGTGAGGCAATAGATCTGCAAGATTGAGTTTGTTTTCTCCTTGCTATTGTTGATGCTGTTCTGGAAGATGAAAATTCAGCTTCTTTTTCAGAAGGTTTTTTTTTCAGTGCAATTCCATATGTGAGATTGTTCACCAGTGCTAAAACTTCATGCCCTTTTTTTTTTTTTTTTGTGAACAAAAAGCAGAATTTTTTAAAAAATAAGAGAATAGTACTATCTGAAGAGTACTACCATGTAAGAGAAAATGCAGGAAGAGTCCATGAAGTTTTGCACTCAACATGGAGGTGAAGCACCAAGCTTGCAAAACAGGAAAAAAAAAAAAAAAAATTAAGCTTTGAGTAGAGAATATACAAAAACCATTAAGCATTACTGACAGCTTAAATAGCAACTCCCACTTCACCCACACACAACTATGAGCCAGCATTGATTTATTCTTCTTCCATTTGGAAGCCTAAAATCTTAGCTCTCTTTGCCTTCAAGTAAAACTTTTGCCACTGCAGTGCTGAAGAATGGATTGTGGGATGTGGTCGAGTTCAGACCTTGAAAAGAAAACAAAATTGCTCAATTAGACCCTCCAGAACAGGTTCATTTGTTGTAGTGAATTACACTGGTCACTGGCTACCAGCAGGGAAGGGAAAGGGAAGGAACAAGGGATCAGACGTTGGGAGCAGGTCAGATTAAAGCAGACAGAAAGGTTCATGGTGTCATAAACATTGCAGAGAGAGAAAAAGGACTTTGATAGCTGATAACTTAATTATCTGCCACTATCAGTTTGGAAGGGCTTTTAAACATGTCCAAAGTGTCTACCAAAATTTCCAGCAGGAGTGACAGCAGATTTTTAAGTAAGGATAAAAATGCAGCAGTCTTCCTGGAATAAGAGTGTGGCAGACTATGATGAATTACCTTATTATAGTTGCTCGCATGACAAATGTACTTGATCAGTGTTTCTTCTTGGGAATAGTTGAGCTTATCCAGAGGCAAAAGTTGAAAGGAAATGGAAGCTAACTAGTAATTCTAAGTGTAATACATCAGAATTTCTAGCAAGAGAAGCTGAGAATCCTAATCAATTATTGTGTATGTCAATAAGAAAATAATCTTCGTGTCCCCCATAGTGTTACTTCTTCCTTCATCTGTTTAGTGTTATTGATGGAAATTCCACATACACATACTTTTATAATTGACTCAGAGGTCTACTTAAAGCAAAATGCTGGATAAATAGAAAGATTTAGCTTTTTCCTCAGCTGCAGGAGCAGTCACAGCACTAACTCAGAGTACCTATCTTGTGTACAGAGACAGACAGAGGTACTGAGATTTGTCATCTGCCTGATGACAAATTACAGCTGACTGTGCTGCCATGTTCCCCAGAGGATTTGCAGACAATCCTGGTTGTGAAACCAGTTTGGGGGCCTGCAGGTGCTGCCCAGGCTCTGGCAGCCAGAGCTGCCCTTTGCTGTACCCAGCAGGATCCAGCTGACCCAGAACAGGGCACAGCTGAGCCCACGGCCAGGATCGTGAGGAAAAATGTGACAAAGAGCCCTGGGAGAGCAGGAGGAGGTGATCCATGTTCCCCTGCAGCCCCCATGGAAAACCCCATGCTGGAGGCAGGGGAAAGCATGAGGAGGAAGGAGTGGCAGAGAGGAATTGTTGAGGAGTGATCACAGCTCCCATTCCCCAGCCTTGCTCCAGTGGAGGAGGCGGAGGATTTGGGATTGAAGAAGTGATTGCTTTGTGCTTTTTATGTTTGTTTCTTACCATCCAACTCTGTTTTAACTGCCAATAAATTCAGTTAATTCTCCCTGAGTTTTTGTTTGTGGCAAAAAGAGAAGAAAGAGCATTTTTATCATATTCTTTCCTCCCTGTCCTGTTTTGGACATCATCAGCTGGGTGGGCAGCTGGCAGCCAGCCAAGGTCACCTCATCCCAGCTTCCCTGTGTTTTCCTGTGTCTTGCTATTGCATCTCAATCCAGGCCTGTATCTAACACACACACATTTCCTCTTATTATTTCCCAGGTGTTTTTACATTAACATAAGCCATAGTGTGTAATTTGGAATCATATTCAGACTTTGTAGCTGCCATTTCTTAAAGCAGCTAAAGTTTGTATATCAGTATAGATGGGACACAATAGTTATTGCTGTTTTAATTTCTGCACCATTTCAGAAGAAACCCATGGCATAGGACCTAATATGTGATTATTAGAGCTATCCTAACCTGTAGTTTCACAATTTGCCTACCTCACAATTTAAGCATGGAAGTAGTGGAGATCCTACTCCAGAAATAAGAGTTTGCAAATAAGCTTTTAAGCATTGATTTATCTAAAGGTTTAAATTAGGCTGTTACCCCAAATTACAGTTGAGAGCCTACATCTGGCCTTTCTGGCTTTGAGAAACAAGGCTACAATCCAGTCTGTCAGGACACAGAATCCACATAACAGAAGTGTAAAGCTCAGATGGAGAAAAATCCCAGTATTTTTGACCAATTAGATATTTTGTGTTGACCCCAATTTTTTTCTTTTTTAGCTTTGCATATGTATTTAAAACATTCTCAACTTTTTTGTTTGGTTAATCCTTAAGCAAAGAATATCTAGTGCTGGTATCTCCTAACACTTCTTACAAGATTGTGCCATAGTAAGTTGATTAATATACTAAAGGTATATTTTATGTGATGCTTCTATCTTTGATATTTGTTTTTCTCTTAATATATTATTACTGCTTCTCTGAATTAGTCACTGGCAATGCTTTTCTAGCCAGCAGTGTGAACTGGGGCATTTTCCTGTATTTCTAGTTATATATAATTATTAGTTTGTTCCAAGGCATGATTTGAAAATCAACCATGCATGCATACAGAGAAAAAAGCTTGCACTGTAGTTTATCTTAGCTTTAGAGGACAGATAAGTACATCTGCATCCAAGCTTTCAAAACTCGTCAGAAAATCATTTAATAAAGAAGAATTACTTCTGTTAATGCTTACTTGGCAGTTGTGGAAAATAGGAGTTTGTTATTGCATGTGCTTTGCAATACTGAGTACATAAAGTGCTCAGCCAACTTTAATGCCCTTGATTACATTAAAATAATAGAGTTAATGGGAGATGTAGTCAGCAATTTTGAGAGCAGCATTGGTGGTATAACACATTTTTTCTCATTGTTTTCTTTGATTTGTTCTAGTGTTTCTGTGATTTAGAGGACAGGAGTGGGACAGTATTTGGATCAAAAGACACATTTATTTATCCCCATGAGTGTCTTTGCAGACTTTGTGTGAATATGATGCCTCTGAGAAAATGAGCACCTGTCACCTTCTTCAGGAAGTGACAGGCTACAGGTGTTACTGAGTTAGCTTAGTAAATTACTGGATTACTGGAACAATGTCCCCACAACAATCAGGGATTCTGTGGGAACATAAGCAGAAAGTGTTTACTAAAACACATTGTTGGTTTTACCTTTATGGGGAGGAAGAATAAAAAAGGAAAGAGTAAAGTATCTCTTTTCTCCACAAAGCACCAGAATGATCATCACCTTTCTATGTAAACACACTCCTAAAGGTTTACTGATCATCTTCTTCAGACTCACCCATGTGTTGTTTTATTTCTTTTCCTCCTCTCTACATACCTTTGTGAAATGAGAAGTGAGTTCTGCATTCTTTGGTTAGAAAAGTACAGTTGCAGTAGCTATCATCTCTACTGAGACCTAAGTAAATATCTACAGTAATTAAAAATCTGTCTGAAAATTAAAATGTTCTGTACTTTCCATACCAACATTTGGTTGATGTTCCTTTCTGATCCATCTGTATCTCAAGCAACATTTAGGGTGGAAAACTGGATTGAAACATAGAGAAGGCAAGTGGGGGTTCCTTGATGTAGCTGAGGACAAAACTGCAGCACTTTACCCTGTTTAGGACTGATTTTGTATCACAATTGGGCTCACATGTTATTTGGGTTGAATTGTATCAAAGTAAAACAATAACAAAAAAAAAATTGATAGTTTCCTGCAAGGTCTCCTATGCCTTTTTTCCAGGAAGACTTTTATAATTTATACATTTGCTCCTTTTTTTAGCTCTTGAATATTTTTCTGTCTCTTTATGAGCTAATTTTTTTTTAAATATATTTATAAAATAACAACATTTAAAATTGCCAGTAAAGAGGAAATGCATACATTTGAAGGCAAACCAGGAAAAAATTGAATGAGTTTGTTGGTTTGTTTGTTTTACTGGGTCTTGTTGTGCAGAATTATTTATTTTGTCCTTTATTTCAGATATTTATCTTACTGATGTGTGTAGCATAAATTCAGTCATGTGGTTCTTCTGTTGAAATTTTGACAAAGCAGTTAAACAGAAGAGTGGGTAAAACTGCAAATTAATTGAATGGATATACTTGGGTCTAATGCTTCTTTAGCTGTCATTTGCTTGTTTTGTTCTGCTTAATTTAGCTGCTTTTCAGCTCATAAACTTCAAAGTCAGCTCAAAGTCGAGCTCAAGGAGAATTCATATGATGCAAGCAGGGCTGATCAGCCTGAGAGCTGTGAGCAAGGCTTGGATCTGTGCAGTCTGCATCACTGTGGTGAAGATGTAAATATTTATGGTTGTGTATTCTACATTGGAGCTCAAAGGATTAATTTATAGCAAGAAGTGAAGGAGGTTGTTAAGATAGGATATTTAAAATCACTATTTTAAAATTTTAAATGTCATCTGTTTTAAGGGAAGGTAATTTAGTAGTTCGACTCATTAGTAGTGATCACAATCATGAGTTTTTCCCAGTACTGTGGATTATTTCATAATGGATTTTCCCAGCTGGGTTTTTGGAACAATGTATCTGTTTATTCAAGCCTACTCTTGTACTCTGCTATTTGTGTAGGACTGCTCTTGGTTTCTAACTGGTCAGATATTTGTTGAACTCAGCTTGTTCCTGGTTCATTGATCATAAAACATATAACTTTCAATTTACACCTTAGTTGTAAAGCTCTGATCTCTCTAAATCATATGGAAATGAACTCTAAACCTTGAAAAAAATCTCCAGTGATGCTTTATCCTTATGCCATTCCCTGTTTCTTCAGTGTACATGGCACAGAATTCTTATTTCTTCAACTTTTCTCTGTTTCCTTTGTGTCAAACCAGAGCATGTCCGTGCCATTTTGCTATCCCACACTAAAGCTACTTCCTTTAGTAATCATTGAAATTCTTTCCTGATACATTGAAATCACTTGTTGCTCATGAACATCTGCTGCTCAGCTTCACAGCTGAAAGCACAGGGTATAATATTATACCCTAATTTTTTTCTATTCTGTAACATGTGTCCCAGCTACTAAAGCCTGCAGATGTTTTGGTATTTAAGATGACAGCAATAAATCCCCGTATACATCCCTAAAATCTGTTTCTCTTTTCCAAAGACCATTTTAAGTTTTCTCTCACACGACCTCAAAGAGATCATACTGTTGGCTGCACTTGTGAATCAGAATAGAAACGGAATAATGCACACAAATTCTAAGTTAAACACATTTTGGATTCTGCAGATTGATGTGAAGAGTAGAAAGGAACAAGAAGAGGGATGCAACAGAAAGAGTCAAACTCTGGAGCTCCTCTTTTTCTGTCATAGACCAAAGGCATGGCCACTGAATAGGGAGGATTTTTAGAACTATGACTGCATGGCAGAAGCAGAACTTCCATGTGGCAAAGTCTTCCTTTCTCAGAACCTGCTTAGCTTGCCCTGATGGAAGCCCATTTTTTATTTTTCTTTTTTAATCTTGAAATATTTTCAGATGACAGCACTTTTGCATCCTTCTTCAAAGTGATTCACAATCTCTAAATAAAATACATTAACATTTGAAGATCTAAATACTTCGTTGTTTGACAAAACCTAAGAGTTGATATTCTTGACAGAATAGTCTAGAATTCTTCAAGTGTACTAAAACCTTTACTGGAATTTGTGAGGATGAAGCCAAACAGCTTTTCTCTGGAATAAAATCTGATAGAAACTAGAAACCATTTACCATTGGGAATGTTACCTTTTCCCCCCTGCTCTTCTCTAACCCAAGACCATCACTCAGCCCAACTGAGTCACAATTATCAAAGAAAATCTACAAAAATCACTAAGTTAATAATTAAAAAGATAATGAGCTCAACAGAGGGAGCAGGAAAAGAATTGGTTTTAAAGGAAGCTCTGTTCCACAGGTTTCAATAGCAGGGGAGGAAAAAAAAGTTAAGTTTTGCTGTCCCATAGCTGTTTACTGATAAAACATTTGGATTGCCTAATGGATAAACAGAATTAGGTTAAAGGAAAGGTTGGGATCATCTGGCAGCAAAGCTTTCTCCACTGAGACTTGTCACACTCTCTGTTGTGCCATTTCAAGCATTGCTATTACCAGAAACTAACCCAGACCTGTCTAAATGATCTAGTTTAAAAAGTAAACAGAAAACTGTTTCTCAAGTTTAAGTGGTTTGAAGTTTAGAGTGGGGAATGTCCTCGAGAAGTTTTGGGTCAGTGCCTGGCTGCACAAACAGAGCATGGAGAAACTTCAGCATCTTGGGGCAGAAAGGGAGAAGCAGATCCACAGTTGTTGGTGCTGGAAAAAAAAATATACCCAGCCTGTGCTTGCTGGATGTGTCAGTGATACTGGGCCAGGACCAGTGAGAAATACTGTACTGGTGGATTTTAAATCATCTGAAAACCTTTGTGTGTTGAGGACTTAATAATTTGGTTGGGTTTGTGTTCATTTTTGCTGTGTTGCTCATAAGAAACTAAAATAAATGTCAAACCAAAAATTTAAAATCATAAATAGGATATCTGATGGTTTACTGCTGCAGCTCGAAACTAAGAGATATTTTGTTTCCTTTTTGTCATAAGGAAAACTTCTGTGAGAAGTAAACAGTTCTGCAGTCTTGGTTGAGACTCCAATAATCCCCACAAGTGTTAATAAAGAGCTTGTAGGGAGAAACTTTCAGTTGTTCCAGGAATCCATATATTCCATAGTTCAAGCAGTTCAAAGAATTTGTAATTTCTTTGTTGTTGGCATCATTAAGGTGAAATTACTTACTTTGCTTACAAGAATTTATACCATCTAAAGGTTAAATTGCTTGAAAACATGTGTATTTACTAGTTTATAAACACTTTATAAACGGAAAGTGCCACTGCTACTTCAGACATTCCTTTGGCTTCAAGGTACTGCTGACAAAAGCTTTTGGGACCTTTGTCATTGTTGAAAAAGAAAGTGGAAGACAAAATGAAACTAAACTGTTTTATATAGCATCATTACACCCAAAACCAACCAAAAAAAACCCCAAAAAAACAAACAAACAAAAAAAACCCAAAACCAAAGCACTGTAGAATGAGGTTTATAGAAGCCTTTGAATTTCTACTTTCAAGAAAAAAGTGTATATGCATGTACATTTGTACAAGTGGTGCACACTAGACAAAGTTTGAAAGTTAAGAACCTGAATCATGCCAAGATATATGCAAACATGGAACTTGGATTTTTACATGGCTTTTAACCTTTGATGGAAAAGACAAAGTTTGTAATCATCTAAGGAGAGCAAATGACAAAGTTGTGAAAGAAGATGATGCCAAATAACTTGGATTTAATACTAAAGACCATTTACCACTAAAATGTCAACAATGCCAGCTAATAGTTGTTGTATGTAGTTAATATTTCTTTAATTTGCAAAATGTAAGATTTGAACAATGCTATGAAGTAAACTAAAACAATTTCTCTTTTGTGTTCTAGGTAAGAGAATATCAGGTTTCTCACACTATAATCAGACTACAACAAGGTAACATTTCAGGTATCTGAAATCTATGATGGGAATATAATTGTGTGTGTGAACATCAGATTCCCTTCCATATGGAAAGTGTCTGAATCAGTAAAATATTGGATTTCCAAATGAGAAGTAGCCAACTTAAGCAAATATTTAAGAAACTTTGAAAATATATTTTGAGCTCCTGTGTCATATATATAGCTAGTGTTATAAATACAAGCTACTGTTATAAATACATATATATTCTGAGCTACTCTTCTGCTTTTCTTCTCTGAAAATGATTTAATTCATATTGCTACCATAATAGATGTATTTTTATGTCTATATATTTACAAAACAAGCATAAGACAACAATATTGTCACTGTGTGAAGTGATTTTGAAAATGGAAAGGAAAAAAGGAAGAAAAAAATTGTTTGATGCAAATAGAAACAAAGTATGGAGTTGCACATGTAGTTCACAATATCAAGATTAATGTCAAAAGATCCTGAAATACCATTGTGCCATAAGGATGCTTCATACTGATTTCTGCTTGTAGACAGTATTTATAGGCTGACATTTTGCTAAGAGGTGGGACTGGCACAGCTTGGCTGTGCTGCATGGACTGATGTGCTCAAGCATCCAAAATCCTTTAAGTTAATATTGGATATGGAGAACTCTAAAAACAACCAAACAAACCTGGTTTCCTTCTAAATCCTAGGTGTTAATCAAGATTTATGGATATTAATTCTGTAAGAGTCTTGTATTTTTAGTTGACAACTGAACCTCATTTATTTATTAACCTGTGCTTATTGACACAAGGTAAAATGGATTACAGTAGCTTCAGCCAGAATCCAGTACTAGAATATCTGTCATCTACAGCTTTCTGAGAGTCTCCTGGAAAATGTAATTAAAATTGTTTCCTGTTTTTCCCCTCACCAACAACCTGTGCTTTTGTGGTCCTTGATGTGGCTGTTTTCCAGCAAGAGTAGAGTAGAGCCTCTTGAAAGCAACTGGAACATTTCAGAGGTCTTTGTTTCCTTGATTGCATCCTGCCTTTAAAAATGCAACTTTGAAATGAATGATAGTGCCGGGGTATCCTTAATAATGTTGTATTCACATTTGAGCACTGATTTTTTTGTTGTTGTTGCTGCCAGTATCTGCACTGTTGGATACTGGGATACATAAAATCCTGCAGCTACACAAAGACCAGTAAACAACATAAATCCTTTACTGCTAGACAGAATGGTGTGATGAATCCAAATGGCTTTTTAAAGGTAAGGTTTGCTGGGATGTCCAGAGGTTTCAAGATTATTTTGCTAAATCACCCAGAGTTCCATGAATAACTTTGGGATAGGAAAGTCTTTCCTTGTCCAGCTGCATTTTGAATGCCTTGTCAGTGCCACTGGATCAGCACAAGATTGATAATTATTTGGAGTAGTAACATCTGTTGTTGTGCACTGTACTTGCAGCAGATGCTCTTGCTTTAAGTGTAATAAGCTATTTGTTTTAATCTTGGAGCATGTTACCTGTACAGATGAATGGTGCTCGAGCTGAGGTGCAGGTTTGAAGCCATGGATTGGATATCTCTGATCAGACTGATACCTGCAAATTGTGCAGAGCATCATTAGGTTTGATAAGGATGGCAGTTGGAACAGTTTATTTATTCCTCAAACTGGCATACAGAATCCTTCTGACTGTAGGGCAATTTGTGCTTTCATATTTTCTTTTTATTTCCTTCTCTCTCTGCCCCTGGTAGCCATTCTTCTTTTTGTTCCTGGTGAATTCATGAAACTGCATAGGCACAAATTTGTCACTGTTTTTCCCTCTCACACCATATGAAGAGTGTAAAGAGAGAAATATTAAATGCTCAAATCTGCCACCTAATTGACTTTGCATACATGGTATGCTGGCAGGTGGTCTAGACTAAGATAATTTTAAGATAATCAGTGTTTCCTTCTTTATGTAAATGCATGATAGTGCATATTTATTTAAGATCAAATGGGGATGATACCAGGCATTTCTGTAGTATAAGGAAAGTTTTTGGTTAAAAAAAAAAGACCCTTTTCCAGCGGGAACACTTCAACTAGAATATTGTACAATGCAGTGCTCTTAAATAAGTCTGCACGGCAGGCATCCCATATTTCTTGGTGCTAACAAGTCCACTTGGAAGTACCATTTCCTTTTTCCAAGGAGAGGCTTGCTACTGCTTGTATGCAAATCCTGTTTTCTGTTGCAGAGTTACAGCAATCAAGATAGTCTCACATCATGATGGCATCTGCTGAATGTTGTTAAAATTCTTCATTCAAGCACAGAAAAAAAAAAAAAAAAAGGGTTGCTGTAGATGTTTCTTTGCATGTTGCTGGCTATTTCACCATTGAGCAAGCTGAAGTTACTTTCCTGTATAAATTTTTTTAGTGACTGATTTTTTTAGCAATAATAACTCTGCATGGTTGTGTTTAACCCAAAGAGAGTGCAAGAAGCTGTGTAAGGCAATTTAGCAGCTCCTTTTCCTGTGTCTTTCTCCACCCTGAAGTCTTTGCTCAGTACATTTGCAATACTTGTTTAAAAAATTTGATCTCTTTTAGGGCTGTGTGCGGAAGCAGAAAATTCTAGAATTTCTTTGACTGTAGGTAGCTCAGTCCAGGCTTTATATGGGATTTGTTTTGGGTTGTTGCTGGTTTTTTTGCATTTTTTTTATTTCAATTTTTTGGCTTTTTTGGTGGGGTTTTTTTTGGCTTTTTTTAATGTTTTTTGTTTGTTTGTTTTGTTTTCTTTGACAAATATTAACTCTGCTTCTCTGTCAAGTAGATATTTATGTTATAGGATCTATATTCTTGAGCTAAATAGATATCTACCTTGCTGTGGTCTAACCCCAGCCAGCAACTAAGCACCAAGCAGTCATTCATTCACTCCTTCCCTCCCTCCCAGCAGGACAGAGGGAGAGAATCAAAAGGGTAAAAATGAGAAAACTAGTGGGAGTTGAGATAAAAATAATTTAATAATTGAAATTATATAATAACAATAATAATCAGATTATTTGTAAATAAAAGGGAAATAACGAAGACAGATAAACAAACACCAAAGAAGGCAAGTGATGCAAACAAGAGTAGATCCCTCATTATCAGCACTGCTGCCAGCACGAATCCAAAACACTGCCCCATGCTGGATACTGTGAAGAAAATGAACTTTTTCCAGCCATGAGCAGCACACCTGTACCAAAGGAGATGTTATTAAAGCTCTTAGGAGATGTCTTGCTTTGGGTCCATTAAGATTAATAGAGGTTTTGAGCAGTGTGATGAAAGAGCATATTAATGCAGTATAATGTTATATAAAGCTACATGATGCTTAACCACAACTACTCAGGATAATTTGTGACAAAGACTATTATAATCCATTAGCCATTATTTCCAAGGCAATTCTCAGTCACTTTTAAGTTGTGACAACAGTTTGTGCTGTAAATTGTTATATGAATTGCAGAGATTCTTGGGTTTTTAATATCATTTTCACATCCTGCTATGCACTGTTTTTGTAAGCACTGTTTTTATAGGTGAGGTTATGTTAGGGCAACTTGGATTTTTGTGTCTCTACCTTTTATTAATGGAGGTATGGTCTCTTTATGATAAAAATGGGTAGGCATAATGGATAATCCCTCCTTTTAGGCTGCATCTCTAGTTTAGGAAAAAGCCATTAAATATAAAACTTGAATTCACAAGTGAAATAAATTACCTTCAGTCTATAAGATTTCTTGCCAGTGCAGGGCTTAAATGAAATTTAGGACTATAAGTAGATTTATGAGGTTAAATGCACACGGAATTTCCCCTTCCTGTAAACTGTCTCTGCCATGAATGAAGAGGGAGTTATGCAGAAACACTAATATGAGATTAAATTGTTAAAGCACACACCTGTATTAAATATTAAATATGTATCACAGGAAAGAAAATGTGGAAATTGTGGGGCTTCTTTCTGCAAACCTTATTTTTGTACTTTATTTTTCACAGTTTTGCATTTTGCATGATGGTTTCTGTGTGCGTTTCTTAAATCGATCACCAAATTAAGGTTTTCTTACAGAGGGTGAATAGTTAAGAAGGAAAACAACCAAGTTCTAAATTGCCTGTGATATTAGTTACAGTGAGAGGAATAATTATATCCTTCAGGAGTTTATTCCACAGAATCACAGAGTGGTTGGGGTAGGAAGGGACCTCTGGAGGTCACCCAGCCCAACCCTCCTGCCAGGGCAGGGTGACCTCGAGCAGGTGACCCTGGAGCATGTCCAGGTGAGGTTTGAATGTCTCAGAGAGGGAGAATCCACCCCCTCCCTGGGCAGCTGTCCCAGTGCTCTGCAGCTCTCAATGTAAAAAAGTTCTTCCTCATGTTGAACGGAGCTTCTGGTGTTTTATTTTATGGCCATTGTTCCTCACCCTGTTGCTGGGCACCACCAAAACCATTTTGGCCTTGTCCTCCTTTTTGGGCAGTGATCTGGAATGGTTTGTCTGGCAGGGTAACCCCAAATCCTCGGCCAGAATTCCTCCTAAAGCAATGCCCCATTGCCTTGTCCTTGACATGGGAAACATTATTGCATCACATTTTAGCTTTTAGGGAAAGACCATAAAATCCTAATGCATGCACACACAAATCAAAAGCAAACTGAAGCAAAGCTCATTTCTACAGTGATCAAATTATTCAGTAGAAAAGCTGGCAAAATTACTGTACTGTTGTGATAATAAAGAAAAGCACATTACTTTTCAAACTCTACAATTTTAGTAGAAATAAGGCTAGAAAGTCAAATCAAAACTGTTTTCATATCAATCAAACACCAGTTAATTTTTAATGAGATTATTTAAGAAGAAACCTTCGCAATTAAGCTGCTATTAATGTATTAAAAAGTAAATGCAAATATGTTGCTTTCCAGATCATAGAGTTTCAAATCAAAAAGCAAATTCTAGTGGAATGCAGTCAACTAATTTTTCCTCATCTGAGTAATTCAACTTTTCATCAGTCTCTTTTTGTTCCCCTTGATTTGACTATTCAAAAATTCCATTGCTGTCACCCAGTATAATTTTTGTGCTCTTTTCCCTCTTTTTTAAAATTTTGTTTGGAGAAGTTCAGTGTAGTAAAGTGCAACACCATGGTGTGTTTTTTCATGCCTTCTGGCTGTTCCCACACGGGTGACCCTAGGATTGAAGGCACAGATCTCTGATGAAATTGCTCAAGCCAAACATGTAATGTTGGTGGTGTATTTTGGGTTTAGATCAATGCAAAATTATTTGTGAATGAATGCAGAAAATATCTTAGCAGTCTTCTCTAAGGATGTTTTCCTCTACAATTGTTGCTCCTGTGGAAGATGAGTTTGACAATAAAATTAATTACAAATAGGTGAATAAAATGCTCTAAGAGACCCAACCCATAACTTTTTAATGTTGTATTTCATTATCTAAATCTGCATACCCAGAGCTTTTTTTTTTCCAGAAGATTCTTGCTATTTTTTGTTGAAAAATTGGCCAAAATGTTTCAATTATTGACTAGAAATATATCAGGCTCCAAGGAAACTTATCAATAATTCTTGTATTGTCATAAGAAAATCTGATGAGTTTATCAGTGTTACCACTTGAAGAAGTAAAAGAGATTTCCTTTTCCTTTTCCTTTTCCTTTTCCTTTTCCTCTTCTTTTATGTTCTGCTCTAAAAATCCCAGGAAGACTATCTGCTGAAAACTCTTCTGCAAAATGTTTAGCATTTCTTCATTTCTCTTTGGTAGGAATTAATCTAGAAAGAGTTGAGTTCTGGTATAATGTGAAATATCAAAGAATTGAAACCTGGAAGGTGGCTACTACTCCTTAAGGTGAAAACTATGCATTGAGAACTAACAGCAAATGTTTTACATTATGGTGCAAATCTCCTCAAATAGTTCCACTCTCCAGTCACCTTTCTTCATTAAGTGTTCTTTGTTGGTATTTCAGAGCAGTGATCCTGGCCCTGTGCAGCTTCAGCGCTGACAAAGGAGCCAATGACAGCTCCTCAATGATTTTCAGTTCATCAGTTTAATTACCTTTCACTCCCTTGCAGTGCCAACATCAAGCTTGTGAAGGAAAACTCTTTGAGAAATGTCCAGGTTTCTCCTGTTGTTTCTTCAGGCAGGCTCTGTTGCAGCAACTCATTTTAGCATTTATTTCATCCACTCCTCAAGGTCACAGGAGTTGCCAGCCTGTTTTGATGTCCTCTGAGGGATGGAGCAGGGTGCTGAGGAGACTCCCTGAGCTGCAGCCTAGGAGTGAGGATGGAATTAAAACCTTTGCTTTACAAGTCATGAGCGGGCCAGCAGAGGATTAGAGAATCATTGAACATTTAGGGTTGGAAGGAACTCATAAGGATCACTCAGTGCAAGTCCCTGCTTCCCACTGGTGTCATCTTGTCTTGGTGTCCCCTTATCCTCACAGAGGCTGAGTCTTTGGACACTGAGGCAGTCTGGCACTGACCTGGCACATTTTAAATTCAACCAGCAGTAATTTCAGTCCACATTTTTACATTAGACTTACCCAGAGGTGATAAGGGAGGGTTTTCAGAGTCTGTGCTGTCTGTTCCAGGTTTGGCCACATTTAATTTTTGTGGATGCTCACAGTGAAGCCTCACATGGCAGCCATTGGTTAATATGTCTGTTGATGTATTATCTGTGTTTTATCTTCTTTTCATATAACTCTACAACCTTAATTAGTATCTCCTGGTTCAGTGGCAGCTCATAAAATGTTATTTTGTCCTTTTTTACTTCTGTGGCCCTCAGCGTTCTTTCACGATTCTGGCAGATGTTCTGGCAGATTGCTCCCTTAAATCTGCTTTCTTCTGTCATTGTAATTTTGCTGTAGTTCCATTTAGTGATAACAGGTAGAAAGGAAGTAAATTTTTTGTTAACAGTGCAAACCATCAGAGGATGAAAGCTGGTCACAGTAAACACAATTGCATAATTTGTGATATTCAGATAAAAGTTAGAAGACGAGTAAATAAGCCTGAAATCAGAGATCCTTCTCTTTATCATTACCTGGCCTATTCTGGATAGTTATTTTTAACATTTATTTTTGAAAATTGATTTTCTGGATGACTAAAAAAGCCTATGCCAGAAACCAAATGATTTGTGTTCTCCGGAGTGTTGTGTTAGATCCACATTTGTCCCCATTTGTAAAATCTTTGCTTTGACCCATTTATTTTGATTCTCCTCTCATCATGTTTTCACAGGCACATAAACAATTCAAGTAACAATAATATGTGTAAAGAAAGTACACCAAGATACCTCAGGTGCTCTATTTAGATAGAATATGCTTCTAAATTGATTCAGAAGTAAAATGCACTTTGGCAAAGTGCCACGACTCTCAGACTTATCTGTAGGAAGAATTGGCGATGAAAAATAATCAAGAGAAAGAGAAGACAAAGAAATCCAGATTGTCCTTTTGTGCATGCTGAATTAAAAAAAACCCAAAACAAAACAACAAAACACTCACCATTGTATATTTTATTGGAAATGCAGAATGATGCAATCCAGCATATTCTGTTAACCATCAGCAATACTAATTCAGGCTCTTCGTGTGATGCCTTCTGTCCTCTGAATTTGAGTCAGTGGTGGTCAGTTTGTACATGCAGGTGCAGGGAGGTCTATTTGGGACTATCCCACCCAGCCTACTGGTCGTGCATCACACTGGACCTTGCACTTCTGCCCTCAGCAATCCCATAATTTCCAAGGATGGTGCCAGTCCCATCTGAGAACAACTCTGCAGCTGCATTGTCCCAGTGCCTGTTCATAAATTGGTGCCCGTGACCTGCACATTGTCCCCAGGGTGTTCAACACCCCATGGCATGGACAACCCCAAATAGAGACCCTCAAATTCCCATCCCTTCTGGTTTTTACCTCCTTGGGGTAGAAAATAAACCTCTACCAAAACCTGGAGGATTTGCCAAATCTGCCACTGTCTTAAAAGAGGGAGTGAGTCTTTGGGAGCAGTAAGAAACCCGAGAATAAAAATCTGTCAAAAGAATAATGTTCTTTTTAAAGAGCTGTGTGCACATGACAATGTGATAACTTGCTCTGTCATGCTCATTTGTGTATATTGTCTGTCATATTTGTTATACACCTTAAATCACACAGAACGCTCTTGTCTCTCAAGGTGCTCTTTAAAATGCTAACAATATTTTTAATTTAAAAGTGTTTGAGATGAAACCTCATAGTTTCAGTACTATATTCAATGATAATTTTATTAGCTTTGCAAGGCCTCTTAATTCAAGATAAAATCAGAACACTACTTTTTTTTTTTTTCCAGTTTATACATTTGTGTAATTCCACAAAAAGTCCTGGTAGATTTTTTGTATGCTGTTGCGTCTGCCAAACATATGTATCATAAACAGTGCAGAAGGACAAAATCTCAGTTTTTATTGATGGGCACAGCCTAGTGAAGCTAGAGAATGAGTGGCAGCACGGGGTGTGGCCCAACCATTCTAACAAAGCAGCTTGCTGTATAAAAATCAATGGATCACTTCTCTTGCTGCACAGTCAGTATTGCTGATGATTTAAAGTTGGGTATAGTGTACTTCAGTCACTAATCAGTAGACAAAAATAAAGCTCCTTAATTTTTTGCTTTCAAAATGAAGCATGCAAAGGATTCTTCTGATGCTCCTTTTTTAAATTTTTTTTTTCTGACTTTGCTGTTACTGTATTTTACTCTTTGCAGTCTATAAAACTGCAGTATTCACTGAGAGGATATCTGTACCTTGAAGTGTTTCTCAGTTGACATTATTACCACTAATTTGTAATTTTTACAGTAGTTGTCAGCTACAAGATAGTCATATATTAACATCAAAAATGGGCTATAATTTCTATCACACTGTAAAGGATTTAGGTCATTCTTGTTTGCAGATAAGTAATTCTGAAGAAATGAATTTAGAGATCCTACTTACTTTTTTTTTTTCACTGAGTACCTTGTGTCTTTAGTGCCTTTTCTCCTCCCCTAAAGGTAAAGCCTGATAAAAAATGGAGTAGAGTTCATTAAACTTCTGTAATGAATTGTTTCTCTCAAAAACAAGAGAAAATTGCTGTGTCCTGAATACAAATTAGATCCTACATTTATAGAAACAAGTTTAGGTTCAATCAGAGGTTTCACTCCAGTAGTTTTTTTCATTATTCAAGTTAGTGAAGACTTCAAGGGCTGTGTTTTTTAGTAATTTTTTTTTTAGTAAATACCTTTGTTTGGCTTTAACAGAGGCCATCTGTCTTGTCATTCTTGTTTCCAGTCTTGTTTGTTGTTGATGCTTCTTTCCATGTGTGACCTAAGAGACATCCTTCCATTTCTGGAAATGCTGAAGAAATCATTTCTTCACATGCAGAGCATTTAATGCATTGCAAGCCCCAGCTTTGGGAGAAGAACTTTTGTTATTTATAAAGAAAATTATTTTATATTTTGCAACTTTTACTGCCTTTTTTTGCAGTTATAAAGTGCCCATGTGCAGATGCAGGACATGCATATTCCCTATTCTGTGTTTTATTTCCCAGACTGTTTCTTTGACCCTTTTAACCCTGAAAAAGTGGTACTGGGTGAGAAGCTGGATACTCTGTCCTGCTCTGAAGTGTGCATGTAAATTCAAGAACACATTTTTATCACAGCTGAATAATTTGCCTTTTTTATAGCACTCAGCTCTCATTCATTAGGTCATTTGTTTCTGTGTTAAGGCTGGCACCAGGCTTTAGTGATAAAAGCAAACTGGAGGTGAGCAATCAAAGCAACACAGGTGCGTGCAGCTACAGCAGCAACTTTGTTCTCTGAAAAAATGATGTGACTTTGTAAAAGCAGATTTAGCATGTCTGTTCAGTAAAACAAAGTGACTCCTGCAGTGATAAGGCCTCTAATGGTAATGAATGGTGTTTGCTCTCGAGGGCTCTTTGCTTTTCACTCTGCTTGTTGAGGAACCCGCGATGGCTGAGCCCCTTGTGAGTGCATGCCTGCTCCAGGGGAAGGACAGGGAGAAGGAAACAGGAGCCTGCTTAATGGGAATGTTTACTTCATTTCCTCAGCCAGACTTTTCTGAGGAGCAAAGTGCTGGAGGTTGAGCTATTCAGACCTTGACAGGTTATATAATCCCCTCAGCTCCCATTTAATTAACGGAAAAGAACTCCGAACAATATTTTGGTTTGAGAGCCTTCACAAGAAGAGGTGTCAGAAGCCGAGCCTATTATCCACCTTATCTCCTCTCTTTTATCTTCCGTCTCCTCTGCCCATCAAGCACAGATTCAGTGCCTCATCTTTCCCTTTGGTGCATCCTTCTGACCCACAGGGTCTGCTTCCACCGTGAGCAGGGTCAATCAGTCATGGACGGATCGCTGACTGCGCTGCAGGAGGTGCAAATGTTTCCCAGGGTTCGGTGGTGGGATGAGAGAGAGGAGGCAGGGGAGGTCTCGGGTAGCACACATTAGTGCAGAATTTCACTCAAAGGGGTGTTTTAATTTAAATACTTCTATTAAGAGTTTAATAGAGTTGTAGCTTCTATCCCCACTGTGCTGACACGTAACTATTTTTCTCCCCCTGTCTCTTCCCAGAGACACTATTTACACTCACTTCTTCTCAAAAAATGTCTTTTTCCTTGGATTAATAGAGATATGCTGGAATTGCTGTGTATCTCTTATAAGAATTCGAATCATAATAGGAAATATTTTTGCTTTCAGAAACAAGCATGGGGAAGAGCAATGCTTAAAAATGAAAGAGGATTTTGTAGGCTTCAAGGACAACTCTGTGAGGGCAAGCAGTATGTAAAATTGTGTTTACTAAAAGCAATAGATTGAAAATAGTAGAGACAAAGGTAAAGAGTAAACATGCCTCATACCTCCTTGAAGATAGAGTCAGTTATCTCTCATTGAAAAGAAGTCTGAAATTAAACTGAGCTTTTCTGTAAAGTAGATAGCTGAAGTGTAGGTAGGTACTGCAGAAAACACGACTTGGAGGTAACAGTGAGATAGTATGGAAATGTAGGGGAAAATACTGGCAGAGAAATATAAATTTTAGGAAATAAGTAGAATGAACCTGGTGAAGAAGCCTGTCAAAATGTCACAGAAACACTTGTACCATTACTGTAAGCAGGTTAAAACAATTCAGCAGATTAGTGTTTCCTGGTGTGTTCATGTTTTCTCAAGACCAAATCTGAGATTCTTGTGTTCAGAAAAAGAGTTTTTCATAGGCTCCCTATACATATCAATGACTTCTGTATCAGTGACTGGATCTTCAGCTTCCCCTCTGTCTGGAAGATCCCACTGATGCTCTTGCTCAGATCTATCAGCAAATTCCTGAACACTTGTACCTTCAATTACTCTTTGCAAAGTTTATTTTAGCTGTTGGATAATCTCATGCACAAACATTATGCTTTTACATACACCCATAAAGTGTTCTTAAAAAGAAGTGTGTGAGACTAAATTTGGTGTTGTTCCTGTAACCATTCTGAAGCAAGTGTGGAATTCAACTTCCCAGTGCCTTCCCTAGTGTATCTAGCCAAATTCTGAGCAATTATAAGGCATAGAAGGCCAACATGGGGCATTTAAAGTAATTTGCTTTGTATCCCTGTAAAGTTTCAGTGTGATCAGATTATAGAATGGAGTTTGTCAGTCTTCTGCCTTTTTTGACACAGCTTGTCAAATATATATCCTCAAGGAGAATATGTTTATAATATAAATTTGGTGAGTATTCATTCTACTAAACCAGTTGTGTTCCTGGCATGCTGAGAAATAGGAATTACAGGGCAAAATCCTCTTTTGCTACAAGGAGGGAAATAAGGGCTGCTCATTTTGAGGCAGAGGAATGGTGGGGCAAATTGTTATATAGATTTAGGTCTTAATTTTAAGCAGACTGTTGACATAGAGTCTCTGCAGAAGGAGCTGTGCATGCAGTTGTGAAAAAAATATGAATTTTTTTTAAAGACCTACAAATAATGTTGAAACACCAGGTCTCCTGCAGGTGGCCTGTGCTTGTAGGCACTGCTTGCAATTCTTCAACCTAAAACTTGCCTCTGTTTTAATTTTTTTCTTTTTGTACCTCCCTGTAGTATTTGTTACCTCTTTACTCATTTTTCTTCTTCCTGCCAATAGTATTTTGACTTGTAAAGAAGTCCTGTGTGTATCATGGGAATGTGCACATGAACAAAACCACCAATAACTCTTGAACCCCCTGTGCAAAGCCAAGCTGAGCTATAGTTAGCACTGTAGTTCAGCTCCAGCTGGCTAAAATATCTGTATTTATGTGAATTCATGCTGCATATTAGAGTTCCTATTTGCCAGCTTTATGTTGCATCTTTAATTAGTCCTAGCTCTCTTCAATTCATAAATTAAAGGCTGCCCTTTCTCCTGTTGACAGGAGCACCAGTTACAAATTTCAGTAGCTGAATCCTGTTGCACTGTAAATCAACATTAGGCAAATAGATTTTCAATTATTGACTGACCAAATCAGCTTATTTTGCTTCACTGTATTGTTTCACACACTGGCAGCATCATTAAATTGGAATTAGCTGGTAGCCTTGAAACTCCTACTGCTTAATTTGTAAATGTGACTTTCCTGTGGTAGCTTTTAACACAGCCTGGACAGTGTTTTTTATTCTTTATTCTTGGTAGATGTGTTAATTTGCTGTCTCTTTCCTATATGCAGCCCCATGCCATGTCTACCTTACCTTTCATTAGTTCTGCCAAGTGGCCACAGGGTAAGATCCTGTCCTCTCCACCAGGTTTTCAGTGATCTCCATGGAATTCCATGTATGGGAAGGATATCTCTGACTCCTTTCACATAATCAGACCTGGAGTTCACCCTTGGAAAATACTTTGGGCATTTTAAGAGCATTTCCCTCTTCTGGAGGGCAGATCAGAGGCTGCCTTTGCAGCAGAGATAAGGAGCCCTGTAGGCCCCCTACAGAATGCTGCAGCCTGGTATCCTGAGTGTTGTGATCCATGCAGGGGGAAATCATTATCTCTTGCTCAATCTAAACTACTGCATAAAACAGCAAGAAATTCAGGGCTCTAAAATCTTTCTCTGCAGTGTGTGTGTGTGTATATATATATATATACACCTACAGATATACATATACACAGAGAAATATAAGAAATGGAGTTCATTATGTCCCCAAACATTTGGAGTTCATTTTATATTTACAGACTCTTACATTTTAGATGCAAATGACTCATTATACTTTAGAAAATGAATATATTAATTTGATTAATTTCTTACCTTATTTAAATCTTTGGAAATGTCACCTGCCATTCAAGCTACATGCCAGTTATGACAAAACAACAAATATGACAAAGAGGTGAAGCATTAAATTTCTCCTAATCACGAGACAGACCTGACAGGTCTCAGTTTATGCACACAGACATTGCTGAGTGTGCTGAAAATAGGGAGATATTTAGCTCCCTTTACAAAACTCATTAGAATAAAACCTTTGGTTTTAAGTCTGTAACTGAAAATGGGTTTTTTTCTGTCTTGTGGAAAACAAACACAGGATTCTATAAATTTTCTGGTGAGATTGTGGACTAAATTTGAGGGTTTTTTGGATAAAGCAAAATATACATGAACTACTGAATATCTGGAAAGTTGGGAAGGGGATTGTTTGGTTTGGAGTTTTTTTAAGTCAATGTTTTGCTGTGGCCTTTTAGAAATTTTGTGTCTGGAGTTTGATGTCTACTAAGAAGAAATAAATACCTCTGTGCCTTTATTACATAGTAAAATTCTCTATCCTTGTGTCTTTCCTGGGGTATCCTGTGGGTAGCCTGTCAGCTCCATTATTGCAAGAAGGCTTAGCCCAGCAGTCATTAGCTATCCCTCATGCTTTGCTGTAGAATTCTGTTTAAAATGCCTTGAATTCAGCATCTTCTCTGTAAGAAAACATTTTTTAAGTGTTAGTCCAGTATTTAGAGCATTAACATCTAGATTCAATTTTCCATACTGGTTTGAGACAGGGCAGAATAACTATTCCAAATCTTTATTACTATGGCATAAATTATTACAGCTTTTCTAGGAATTTTGTGAAACATAATGACTTTTAATACTTTCAAATTAGTTTGCTTTTTTCTATGCAAGTGATGCACAATTCTAGTGTGATAATAGTATTAATGTGATGTTTTTTTTACTCCACTGGAAGCTTTTGGTGCTAAACCTCACTGCAATCTTCAGTTCAAGACTTTTGCACCACCAAATGTTTCCTGAGACTGGCAAAACCCAACGTGAGCTTGCATTTAAGCTTCATACATGCATGTAGAGATTTCTAACCACATATAAAACACAGCTGCTGACTGAAACAATCTCAGAGCTTTTGAGAAAGTGATTCTAGGTTTGAGTGTTTTATGTATTGTTTTCTTTCTTGAACAACTTACTTATATCACTGAAAATACAAGTTAAAACGACCTTGAGTAGAAAATATTCAATGTTTCCTTAGTTAAATATGCATTTGAGAAAGTTTACTTCAAAAACTACTCCATGTGAAAGTAATGTCTACCTACATTAACAGTTTTATTATTAATGGCTTTGCACTATATTATATCATTTAATTGGTGTTTATAAATAGCTTCCTTCCCTGTGGTTATGAAATATAACATTTACCAAACTTCTTCTTTGATGGAATTTACATATGGCACATCATGATGATTAAAAGCCAGCCGTCTTTTCACAGCATGGCAAGAAATAGGATTTGATTTATCTGCGTTGCTCGCCTACCACTTGCTGTGACTGTACTTTTGAAATTTTAATATTCTCATTTCTCAAAAGGAGCTTGTTATGTAAAGTATTATGTAAATATCTTTTATGCTTTGTTTTTGCCTTTCTGTGTAAAAAAATTGAAATTTTAATGTGATGAGCAAACAAAGCATGAAGGTGGGAATGAAAAGTCTCAGCCAAAGAGATTTGTGTCAAAAGAAGCAGATTTATTTATACTTTGAAATCTGAAATAATTTAAGTACAGTGTAATGTGAGCAGTGTTTTGAATCCCTTTCATATGAACTGCTGATCAATAATCAGTTGAAATGTGCCACTTCCAGATTCCCAATCCTTTTATAGATGAGTACAGGTACCAGATTCCCATCCTTTTATAGATGAGTACAGGTACCAGATTCCTAATCCTTTTATAGATGAGTACAGGTACCAGATTCCCATCCTTTTATAGATGAGTACAGGTACCAGATTCCCATCCTTTTATAGATGAGCACAGGTACCAGATTCCCATCCTTTTATAGATGAGTACAGGTACCAGATTCCCATCCTTTTATAGATGAGTGCAGGTACCAGATTCCCAATCCTTTTATAGATGAGTGCAGGTACCAGATTCCCAATCCTTTTATAGATGAGTGCAGGTACCAGATTCCCAATCCTTTTATAGATGAGTACAGGTACCAGATTCCCATCCTTTTATAGATGAGTGCAGGTACCAGATTCCCATCCTTTTGTAGATGAGTGCAGGCACAGTGTGTTTTTCCAAGACAAACAAGGGGGTACAAACCTGTTGTGTGTGGGCTGACAGATCCCTTCTCCTGCCCTCCTTCCTCTCACAAATGAGTCCCCAGCAGTAAATGTGTGAGTGCAGAGCTCAGGCTGCTCAGGCAGTGCTGGGATGACCTTTGTGGGATGGAGAGGCAGCAGCTCCATCTGCATCTGCTGCAGCAAAGCAGATTGAACCGAGTAGGGATTGTGTATTCCTGTTACATCTGCTCAGATTTTAACACTCCCCCTTTCAATGCTGGCCTTTCCAACACAAGAGATTTGATCAAGGTGTTCTTCAAAATTCAGTGCCACACTGGGAAAGTCTAGTATAAACCTGTTGTCTGTCACCTCCTAATTCTTTTTAAGCAATTAAGCACCTGCTGATTCTCTGAGGTTGCACCAGGATTTTTACTTTGATTTTTCTCCACATTTTAGCTCAGTTCTTTTCTTCTGTTGATCAGTTCAGCAAGGGAGCTAAAACGACTTTGACTCTCCTCCTTTCCCCTTCTTGTGAGGCAGCCTGTGCCTACTAAACATCTGCTCCTTAGAAAAATTAAAATCAGGATGAATTAAATGTACTCAGTGCTACGGGTTAGAAAACTGAATACAGAACTGTGTATCCAATTTAAATGGAATATTGTCTAAAGCTGCACACAAGAGAGAGAATTCACCAACGCCTGTACCAAAGCTTTGGAACAGGAGTGCTCAGTGGGTGGTTCATATCAAATGCAACCCACAGATAGATTGGGATTTTTAAATTTTTTTTTTTTCAAAGGGTGGGGTTTTTTTCTGGGTTATGAGGTTTTTGTTATTGGGGTTTTTTGTTGGTTTGGTTGTTTTTTTTCTTGGTATTTTTTTGTTGTAGAGAACCTCCTGAAAACTTTCATGGTATTGAAGGTGCTAAGGAAGAAGGAATAAGTACACCAAGGGCAAATTATATATATACATATCTGTATATATATGTATGTGTGTGTATATACATGTATATATATATATGTATATGTACATATAAAATATATATACACACACATATATATATCTATATATAGATATAGATATTTATAAAATATCTATACTTCTGACAGTTTGAACTGGTAAACGTGAAGAAATACTGTCCCCTGTAGAATACAGTCCTACTCTGATACACCATTAGAAAATAAAAGGAAGCAATCATATCTCTCTCCTAATTTTTAATAGAATATTTCATATACTTGTCAGTTTTCTTTGCCAGTTTTTAGAAATCAGTATGGCAGAATGAGTAATTATCAGTTCTAAAAATACCAGATACAATCATCCCAGAAGTGGAGGCCTGCTGGGGCTGTAGAGCTGGTTGAAATGGGGTTTGTCTTGGAATGCTCTCAGGCCCTGCCCCGTGAGATGTTGTACATCCTTAAATCCTGTTGGATCTGAATGGTAAAAAGGGATTAAATGTTCTGCAAGGCAGAGTAAATGACTTCCTGTTTCAGGAAGAATAAACATATAAAACTAGTGCAAAATGTATTTTTCTCGCTCTGTGCGTTGTTATAAATGCTATTTGTTGTGATAAACAATATATACAAATAGATTGTAACCACGTTACCTTGACTGGAACTTGTTTGCTAACTATAGAAGAAAAAAAATGAGGATTAGGTAGGACTCCTTAGGATTTAGTTTACAAACTGTAAACTGTAGCAAATCTCCATTTTAATAATTCTTGAAGAAAGCATGACACTCAAGAATTTCAAATTCAGAAGTTTCTCACTTGCTAGCTGGGTTAGCAGTAGTAAACTCATGCTGTTTCCAAAGAAATAAAAATATTATGCAACAGGCTGCTCTGTCTTGAATACTAAAGGCTTCCAATCTCCAACATGGTAATTTCAGACACTTCAGATATTTCTTTTCTGTACCTTTTCAATTAAACAGTGATATAGAAAACTGTAATTAAGCAAGAACCTATGAGCTGAACTATTTACTAATTAAGCTAGTAAATAGATTGTCATTTATTGTCTTCAATGCACACTTTCAAATCATGGTGAAGACTTTCAAGGTGTTGGTTGTGTAATGGTAAATTATAAGACACTTAAATAATTTTCTGTGTCCAAAGGATATGTTTTAATGGAAACAAAATAGTATGAATAACCTATGGTTGACCTTTTGTAGCCTTTAAAGAGTGTTGTAATAAATTAGAAAAGCCTTTCTTTTGTCTCCATTGTAGTTTTATAAGATGAGTGTTAGGATGCTGAGCTGGAAAACATTCAATTTCTGTGCAGGCATTTCAAAAGTTGTTACATAATCCTAACATTTAAGCTGGGATAAATATCTTTTTATTCCAATCATACATTCATTTTTTTTGTTGAAACATAAAAAAATGAGCTTATCTTCTTCTTGCAGAACAGAATAATTTCTATTTACCATTACTGAGGAGGGCTGTAATTACACTTGTGCAGATTAAGACAGTGATGAAAAATGAAGTGCCTTTCATTGCACACACCAGGTAGGGCACACACTGCACCAGTGTGCTCACAGTGTTCCACTGCTCATCTCAGCCATGCCCTGCTCCAACAGAGGATTTCTTCTTCCTACAGAAGAAAAAATAGGTGCTGCAGCATTTCTGATAATGGGAGACAATAAAATGTGCATGGTTTCACAGCAGCAGGAATAGTAACAAACAGATGGTTTTAGTTTACCCCTGCAGTGGCTGCCCCGTGAGCACAAGTGAGTTATGTTTTGCCTCGTTCTTATAAATCTGTTTCACTGCATTTATTCAAGATGTGAGTGGGCACAGAACAGCAGTAACAAGAAGTGTATAAACAAAGCAACAAAACAAAAAAAGCTAAACAACCAAAGGACAACCCCCAGGCCTATAATTTCTAATTGTGGATTGTTAAATGATTGTAAAGGTGTGAACAGTGCTTCTCAGGACATCTGCACAGTGCTACTAAAATAAGAGTATTGCCTGGCTTGGTCATGGTCTGGATTCATGGTAGCCATCAGCTATCCTGACACTTGGATGTAGCCCTCAGGTGTAATTGTCACCATCATATTTTCTGAAAAATCCCTTTGCCAGCATTTCTTCTCCTGGGAAACTGAGAAGCCTGAGGGAAAATGAAACCAATAATTATCTGATTTGCTTCTCCTGTGTTTTGCTGCTTTGGAATGTGGTTTGGACATTGTTCACTAACTGGTCATTGTTTGATTGGTTTCACGTGAATTGTTTTAACTTAATGATCAATCACTGTCCAGCTGTTTTGGGACTCGGGTGAGTCAAAAGTTTTTAATTAGTGTCTTGTTAAGCCTTCTGTATCATCTCCCTATTCTTTAGTACAGTTTTAGTATAGACTTCATTAATATAATATAATATCATAAAATAATAAATTAGCCTTCAAAGAACATGAAGTCAGATTCAGCCTCTCCTTCCTGCCATGGAGGACCCTGAAAATACCACATGTAATGAAGTGTTTTACATTTCATTGCTTTGCTTTGGGATTGAAGCATTGAGTGTTCTGACCTTCCAGACACTTGGTTCAATCTGAGAAGTTTAGCTAAAATGAAAATTGCTTATCCTATGGCTCATCTTAGAGGCAAAAGCATGCTGAAGAGAGCTTAGAATTGTTTAAATGGTAGAGAGAGGAAGGAGGAAAAATACTTTTCCTGCTCTTCGAAGCTTGGGAGACACAGGTAGTGTCTAGCAGTTGTTTCTAAATCAGGATTATCTCTGGCAATTTGTTGTAAGAGTTTTGCATTGCAGTCTCAGTAGCCATATGTGTTAAATGGTGACACTTCCTACACCTTCTGCTGTGCTCTGATGGGACATTTGCCATCTCCTTTCCCTCTGGGGCCGTGACAGGTTCAGGCAGGAGCCGAGGGAAGGGTGGGTTGCAGTGAGTCACCAGCGTTCTGTGCCCTTTCCTAGGACAAGTATATTATAAATGCTTTATTTCCTCCTCTTGCTGGAGTTCATTTGAGGCTGATAAGACTTCTTGCTGTAATGTGCTGCAACACTTCATCCTTTCCTCCACTGCTTTACATCCTAGCTGACAGGTTTTACAAATATTCTATTTTTGTTCTTTTTTTTTTTTTATGTGATCCAGATCTCAAGGTTGCATCTGTTAGTGACCAGTAATTGATTACCAAACATTTTTTTCTCCAGTGCTGGATATCCTGTCTGTACTTTGAAAGCCTTTGCTCTCATTTCATGACTTCACTCCTCTATCTGCATTTTTATCCTAGATTCAAAAATAGCTTGCTAGGTGAGGACTAACAGCTAGCTACTGTTTTGCATTATTGCTAAAAATATTCCAGGGTATCAATAACAGTGGGGTTTACACCCCACCACTGTACAAAGCTAAACCAAATCAAGTGGGAGTTACCTGATAATGGGAGGGTTGCTGTCACTGTTTATTATGATAAAATAATGCTCTTGGTGAGCCTAAAACAAGCCTAGACTAAAGCTGTTGTGTCCTTGCAAAGTCACCCAGCAGTGGTGACAACTTGACTGGGTTAGAGAGCTGCACAGCAGCTTCATGACTTGAGGCCAGTGTTGCCATTCAGTACTGCTATTCACATTATTTCATCATAAAATCACATAATTCTGTCAATCTTTCCTCCTCCCTCTTTCTAATTTTTGGTGTTGCTTTTCTGCCTTTGGAATTTCAGGTTGTATAAGGCTAGTTCCCATCCCATTCTGAAAACATTAGAGAGCGAGTCAACCTAGGAATAGGTCTGCTGTGCCTTAATTTTGGGGGGGTTTTGTTTTGTTTTGCTTCAAATTGGTGTATTAAAATCTAAATCAAGGCAGGAATACCTTGAAAAGTTAGTCCCTCCATGGAACCTCACAGAAATAACAATTGGAGGTTGCCTTCTCAGGTTATTTCAGTTGCCTCAAGCTGACTGTCAATTGAGATATAGCCCTTCTCCTTTCCACCCCCAACAGGCCAAAAACAACTCCTGTGGAAATTTTCTTAACACGTTTGTCAAAAAAAGCCAAACAAATAAAAAAAGAAAGAACCAAAAAAAAAAAAAAATCAGACAAAAATCCTATCCTCAGCCTTCACTAACACAGAGTTGAAGTTATCTAACTGCATCACATCTCAGGACATAGTTCAGTAAAACTCAACATCAGGAAGAAATAAACAGGAAAAAGTAAAAAAGAACAACTAAACATAAAACCAAAAAAAACCAATCAAACAAACAAAAAAACCCCACCAAAAACAACAACAAAAAGCAAATCAGAGAACACCCCAACTTTAATCCTATGCCTCTTGAAGTTAATAGGGAGCACCTGTGAGCAATCCAGCCCTGCATTCCAGGTGGGAATTACAGCAGTTTGGCAAATCAGGATGTGATAGGAAACACATGAGAGGATGGTGCTTTGTATGGTCACTACAAAAAAGGTGTTTGCCCCTAAAAGAGATTTACTGGCTCATTTTCAGAGCTGCTTTGTGTGTGTTGGGCCAGGGGCTGAGGCTGTTGTCATCTTAAGAGCTTTCTAGCAGTTAATCTGTGCGTTCTGGAGGCTTAAAGCTTGGTAAGTGAAATTATAGATTTATATGGATTATGTGCTTATGGGCAAGGAAGATGTAGAATGGGGAAAATTCTTGGAAATATCTTGGAAAATGTCTTTTGGATATTTTCTTGGAAATATCTCTTCTGGATGTTTGGAAAATATCTGTGAAGCAGGCTGGAAATGAGAGATGAGTGAGTGAGGAGCTGTAACAGAGAGAAATATTAAAATACTGAGTCCTTAAGAAAAAGTAGTAATGTTAAAATTAAACTTGATGGTTTACTTTGGGTGCTGAATGATGATTTCTTGGCTGTTTAGGAAATAGGTAATTAGGAAAAAAACAAAAGAGTACTTTTTTCTGATTAAAGTAAAACTATTATAATATGTTGCTATAGAGTATTATGGATGGTCAAAATCTGGTTGTACTGGAAAAAACTATGAACCCCATAGATAATGGAAAGGAAAAACAAACAACTCACCAGGGGTTTCTTAACAGAAAAAACTGTTTTTTTTCTGGGGACTCCTTAGACCTCAGACTGTGTGGAAGCTACTAAGAATTATTTTATTCTTACAGTCCTGCCCTGCTTGTTACTTGTGGGTGTCTAAACTCACAGCTCCTTGTTCTCATGGGGAGAAACTGAGACACAGGCAGCTATTCTGGAGGGGGCCTGGGTGTCTGTCCTCCAAGCAGAGGGAAACATAGACCTTAATATTCCCCACTCTTTATTTTTTTACCTTTATTTATCCTCTCTTCCAAGATTTACTCTTTATTCCTTGGCCCCTAGTCCCTCTCCATATGTTCACCCATAGTCCTGGCTCTTATTTCAGCTTTCTGAGTGCCCTTCCTTTTTGCCTGCCTGTGTCCAAACCCTAATTCTTAACGAGATAAACAAGAGCTATTTTGTTGCAAATAACTTAATGAAAATTACCTAAGGTTTCTTTGACAGAAACTGTGTGGACCCCTTATTTTAAAAGGGGAAAAAATCTCTAAAATATTTGTGAAGTACGGCGAGCATTTCCCTCAAAAGCAAGAAGTCTTTCATCAAGACTTGCAGAGTATTTTCACAGGGGCTGAAATCTGTACAAGCAGGTTTTCAATCTTTGGCACCTGTTGCAAGATTTATGAAGTAGGTTCTCATTTCATTTTAGAAATGACTGCCAAAGGTAAGGCTTGGGTAGAAACATTTTTTTTTTTCCTGAAGTAAGCTGGGACACATCAATGTGTGTGGGTGAAGCAATTTATACTATTAAACTTTTATGTAACTGCACTGAAAGTGGAAGAATTTTGTGGCACTTTTTTTTTTTTTTTTTTTTATTCTGCCATAGGCTCCCTCTTTTGGTAATGAGCAGAATCTATCAGCTGCAATCAATGAACTTGTTAAAGAATAATTATCCACATCTGTGTTAATGTACTTTGAGTTACTTGTGTGTTTGTTATAGGTGCCGCAGTATTGATGTCTCTACTATATTAAACACAGGAAAACTAAAATAATAGACAGCATTTTAACTGTATTGAATTGGAATTTTGCTGACGTCAGGAGAGCAGAAAAATCCTCCAATACAGTGATATAGTAACAAGGCATCATTACTGTATATTTGAGTGCTGACAGTTATTGTTTAGACAATTATTATTAGAGGAATACATTATATATGTAGGAGTTAACTTGTCAATTGCACGTACAGAATATTACTTGTGCTTATTACTTATACCAAAAATAAAGGCAGAAGGAGCAGTAAATGTCAAATTGGGATTTTTTTGCAACTATAAATTGGTTTATATTTGGAGATATATGCAGAGATTTTGCATGCTCAGCTTAGGCACAAAGCTAGTCTGCCTAACCCACTTCTACAGGTGATGTATGTGGACTATCAGATGATTGGCTCTAAGTGAAAATACTAATCCATCGAAAAAAAAGGATTAATTTTCTGAACAATAAACTTTTTTATCTCCCCTTGCTGGCTGTCATTCACAGATAGACATGGCTGCTTGCAGAGGCTGTGTGGAAAAAATGAGAGGGAGGGTTGTGCCAACCTTCATGGGTTTGCAAACTGATTCTTCAGTGTTTGGACTTCATGCAAAACTCACAAAAAACCAAGATTTATAAATGTTGAAATGTTGAAGCTGTTAAAAAGTTTGTATCTAGCTTGACGAGTAATTTTGAGTCTTTTGTTTGTGGATTGAGGTGTTAATTAAAAGTGCTCTTTTAAGGTATATGTAAATAGAGGAAAACACCTTTTCCAAATCAAGACTAGGAACTAATCTTGTATATACTTGATTACCACTCTTACAAGTTTGAACCTGGAGTTGTAACTGAGTAGGAATTGCTTGTGGTACCCTGTGGTATTTCTGACATCTTGGGGTTTGTGGAGTCTGTTCCCCCCTGCTAAGAGAGGCTTTCAGGCCCTTCAAAGCAGTTTCATTGTGTAACTTTTATTATTATTGATTTGGTTTTTATTTTGGCCTTCCTTTTTGCAAAGGTAGAGCTCTAAGAGCACCTCATGATGCACTGGGCCAAGTCACTGGGGATGCCAAGTGTGTCTTTGTTGGCCATGAAAATTAAGCAAATCTTCAATGATGGGGTTAGTGATGGGGTCATGTCTTTTTCTTGTAGCTCACACTTAGATTTAAGTGACTTTTTTTTTTTTTTTTAATAAGTCATGTCTATTGACAAAGATAGCCTTGAGTAATGGCCATGATATCCTTTATATGGGGGGCACAAATGTGATTTGGAATCAAGGTATCTGCTACCTGCTGGCTCGTGCTATGCCCAGAACTCTTTGTGCAGATCCAGTAGGAGGCCTAAGAATGTCAGGTCGTGGTGAGCAGCATTGTTTACCAATGCAACTCAAATTTGGCTAAAATAGGGGTTTCTTCTCAAGCTAACAAAACAGGAAAATGTTGGGCTTGGTGCTTGAGCCACTGGTTCTATTTGGGTGTGTCTGGCTCCCCAGAGCTCTCTTGTTGCTTCTCTGCTCAGCAGCTGAGTTTCTGACTGGGTCAGTTTTGCCTCATTTCTGCAGCCTCTGCCTCCGGGTTCTTCTGGCCTGATTGCCAACTTCCACATCTTGGTCTAATTTCACATGTTCACACATCATCTCAGCCTCTGTACATCCCTTCCTTTTCACTCTCCCATCTACTTATGACTGCAGCAATTTTGAACAAAAGATGATAAATTCCACCAAAGGGATTTTTAATGTGTATTAATTTCCTCTATCTTCTAATCATAGCAGACTATAAGAAAAATGACTTTTTGTGTCCTCATCTGTGCAAATATGTGGTTACTGCTTGTCCTTCCTGTGCTTGCTCCCTTAGTTGTGAATTCTCTGGGTTTATTTATGGCCATGTGCTGCTGTTACAACACATCCCAGGCCCTTCAAGGGCCCAGCCTGTGTTTGTGCATCTGTTGGCACAATCAGGATGTGGACCTGGTCAGAGCTGCATGCACTGGTAGAATTTAATCTGGTAGGCAGGGCTTTTTTTTTTTTTTTTTTTTTTTTTTTTTTTTTTGGCCATTTTTCTCAGCAAGATACTGAGTGAATAAGTAAGTAAATTATTTTTGTTTCCCTCAATGTGTTTTTCAGCTTTTCAAGTCTTTAACTGTATAAAGGAAAAATGAGGGGATAAAGCTGTGCTCATATTGAATGTGCCTGGCACTCTGAGATTTTGATAGTACTGTACACAGAGGAGTATTTTAATAAATCCAATCTCAGCTGGATTGTATGGTGGGTGATGGAAAAAAAACCTAAAAACTAAAAACCAGAAAAAAACACCACAAACATTTAACTTCCTTGTTCTGTTGAAGAATTTCAAGGCATATTAAGACAGAACTTGGTATTTACTTTTATTAGGCAGCAACTAAAACTGTACAGTGCTAAATAGTTAAAAATTTTAAGTTTTAAGTAATTTAAAGTTATTTTTTAATAAAAACCCAAAACCTAGTCTCATTGAGTTGTTACTAATGGCTTGAGCAGTTGTTCTCAGTAAATATTTTTTACTGTTTGACTATCTCCAGTCATTTGCTACACTTGGGTGCCCAGCATCAGAATAGTGCAGCTCCAGATATGACTGATAGGAGCTGAAAATTGGTTCCAATGAGTTTCATCAATTTAAGGACACTGGTGTTTTGTCTGACAACACAGGAACTCAGATTGACAGCTGTAATTTCAGCTGTAGCCCGTTCAGCTGCTGAACAATGAAATCCTGCAGAAAGTTTCTTTATTTTTTTTTCCCCATCTGGCTTTGCTTACAACTTTAAGTATTATGGAAGTGGAATATATTTCTCAAACTCTAATTCAGCAGAAGCACAGCATAAAACAAGTCTCTGTTAGATTGACAAGTTAAGTACCAGCTAAAATCATTATTTGGAAAGGCAGCAGACCTAAGCAGCTCTAGCAAGGCTCATATCTACTTAAATGGTTTGGGTGTTTCTTGGTTTTTTGATTGGTTGGTTGGGTTTGTACTTTGGGTTTTTGTGGGGGGTTGTTTGGTTAGGTTTGTTGTTGTTTTGTTGGGTTTTTTTTGTTGCTTGTTTGTTCATTTATTTGGTTTGATTTGGTTTTTTGGGTTTTTTTTTTAATAATATTTTTAAAATTTTCTATATTTTTTCCACCTGGGATATCAGGACAGAGTCAGACCACCTGAATCTTATTTTTCTTGTGTATTCTGTGCTAAGGCTTTGTCTGTAATGAATAGGTAGATCTACCCAGCTTAACAGAATACACTACTCACTGAACATAAATATGAATATTGCCTTGTAGGTATGTCCAGAATGCAAATGACACTTAATGCAGTGAGCATAGATCATGCTGATATAGTACCTCATATTTTATTAAAATCTTAGACAAATGGACTTAATGAGCACTACTTTTAAAATTATCAAAGTGTGCACTATTAAAACCAGGAAGTTCTGCTAGAGAGAACTCAATACTAAATTGGCTTTCATCAAAACTGTGCAAAAAAAAGAAAATCAATTATAGCAATCATATTATCTTTCAAGTATGTCCAATAAAGTCAGTTAATGGATATAATTTATTCTTTATGGAATTACTCTTTAAATGTACTGGAAGGCACTTAAACACAGGAAACACTAAGGCAATTAAGATTTCACTTTGTATGAAATTCTCAGTTTATGAATGCATAAACAGCCTAAACTGGATTTAAAAGTTCTACCAAAGTAAGTTTTTTTTCAAACAAAACAAAAAAAAAAAAATTCCACACAATCTGTAGCTACGACTTCCTTTGCTTGATTAAATATCCTTAATTATTATATATTGCCTGAGGTAATAGATGTTGACAATTTTTCCCACTTGCACTCTTCTCAGTCTTCCTAACTTTTTCCTGAAATAATGCAGCAGAAGTGTATTTATCAAAGTGTGTCAGCCAGTAAATTACTTAAATCTTTTGCAGTTTTTTCCTCCTTTCTCTTCCCCACACCTCTTTTTCCAGGTGAATTGGGAGTAAAGTGAAATTAGGCACCCCTTTGTACCAATCATGTTTGTATTGACAGCTAGGAAGTAGATGAGAACTGTAACTACTCTCTGGTTTTTGGGGGGTTTTTTGGTTTTGTTTTGGTTTTTTTGGTTCTTTTTTGGGGTTTTCTTTTTTGGTTTTTTTTTTTTTTTTGTTTTGGTTTTATGTTGCTGTTTTTTTGGTTTTTTTTTTTTGGGGAAAGGTGTTCAAACTGATTCTTTGCTTACCCCACCTGAAATATTTTCTGGATAGAAAAACAGTTGTGTTAGGAAGCCTGCAAAATTAAAATGTCATGTGGAGTGACTGCTCTTGGAATGTGAGATTCTGTTGTGTGAACAATAAGGGCAGATACTTGAAGCTGCAGCAAGAAAAAAATATTGAAGACAGGCTGGGGGATATTGAGAAATAGAAGGGAAGAAGGTGGGGAATGAGATGAGATCATCAGGCTGTAAGTAGGAGTACAATGATGCCATGTCCACTTTTCCTTCCTGTTTTTATGTTTATGCTTAAAAACATATATATTCATAATTATAAACAGGTAATAATAAATTTTCTCAAGCAGTGAAGTGCAAAATTAATGAAAAGATTACTTATCATTATGATTTTATAGTCTGCTGACAGTTTATGACTCACATGGCGTCTTATGCAAAAGGTAAAGTGGCAAACAGACACAGCAGAGATGCATTAATTTAACTTTTTCATTTTTGCTGGAATGTATCACTGCTGCTGCTCGATTCCTGGGAGCTCTGCAGTTCACAGAAAGCCTTGATACCTGCTCCTGCACACAAGTTTGATTTACAAATCAAGATAGGCACTGACATTTCCAGCCTTGGAAAATTGCTGCTCTGTGTCCATGTGAATAAATTTTGACCTACTTTCCAAGAACAAACTCAGTCCAATGAAACAAGGGTTTTATTCATGGGTGCACTTCATCACTGCTCAAGAAATATGGCTAATATAGGAAATATGCCTATGGAAAGATGGGCTATTTGTTTGGTATTTCAGCTTTTTTATCCTTATGTAGTTCTGTAATGTGCTGCTGACTGCACAAATCATGTAAACGTCAAGGAGCAGGGGAAAAAAATTTGGTAAATAAGTATGTGTTGTTTGGTTTATTTACTTATATCAATTTATTTATTTTTTTCTCAATCCATGTTCTGCAATATTGATTATTTGTTGGATACATTTATATTACTTTTCCAGGCTGTAAAGAAACAGGAGTGTACAGTAACAAACAAATCATTGAAGAGAAGTTGGTAACCTGCCCCATACTTTGGTTTTACTTCACAGTAGAATATTGTTAACACATTGTCCTAGCATTAAATATAACAGTTTAAAAATGAAGGATATATAGTCTCAAGTATAGCTTTTGGGTGGTTTTGTTTTGTGGTGTGGTTTTTTTGATTGGTTGGATTTTTTAATTTTTAGAGGACCATGGTTTTTATGAGCATTTCTGGAGTAAGCAAAGCAAAATATGTAAAATATATGACTGGATAAAGATTTTGTTTTTCTTCTGCTTCAGTAGGCTTAATATTCTGTAGAAGGTCTTCATTTTTAGTATTTGCAGTAAAATATACAATTAAACTGAAAAATGTTTACAGTGCCTCATGTAGTGTACAGATGGCATTTTTACCCCAATCTGTATCCTTGTCCTTTCAAGGATATCCCTCTAGGTACCTTGCCTTCATAGAAACCAATTCATTTTTGCAAAGAGGTGGTCTTTAAAATTTAATTTTAATCAAAATAAACGGGATCTCTCAAGTCCAAAATGTTTGCCATAACATTTTTGCCATAACAAAACCAAATAATTTTATTCGGTTTTCATTAATTTTTTTTATTTTTTTTTATTTTGTAGCCAGGCGTGTTTGTAAAGGCCAAGTAAACAATTGCTAACTGTGCATGATATATAAGAGTTGGATAGAATTGCCATTTCTGCCTTGGCTGGGGAGTGTTTTGGCCCTGATCTTCCCATGAATTCCAAATGGATGGACAGCTATTTGCCCACAGTAGAAAATGAGCAGGAGGAAAGTGAGGTGGAGTTACTTACAGTTCATTTCTGTGTCATGGTTTCTTTTTTTGTGTTTTCTTTTTTGTATGTGTGGCTTGGCAAAGTTGGGTTTGCTTTCTTTCTCCTTTATTATCCTGTGATGATGTGGATTTTAATGGTTTGAGACTCTGATATCCTGAGGTTACTCTCAACTGTTTTTAGCAGGGTGCAGGTCTGTAAATTTGACTTCAGTTAAGTGGGGAAATAGGATACAACAGGAGAAGCAGGTAACTTCTCTATTTAATAGACAAATATTTAGTAGCTAAAGCTCTTTCATCCCTAGAAGAAATAAATTTTGAGCTGTGTTCTGGTCTGCTGCTGGTTGAAGTGACAGAGAAGGCCAAAAGTTGATGAATTTCTAAAAGGGATTAAATCTTACCTGTAATATTTTGAGTTCATGTCTGCACAAGGTGCAGAGACACAATGGCAAAAAGGCTGCGAGTGTCACAGACTTCTGGGACTGAGAGAATTTGTTTCAACCAGTGATAAAATGCCAAACAAGAGAAATGTCTGTCAAGGATCAGCAGACCTACAATGCTGACGTTTGGGGGAAAAATCTTATACTTACCAAATGTATCACATGCCTGCTTGTCCCAATAAAAGACCAAAAACCATATGTGGAAGGAGATGCTAAGGATCAATTTATCCAAGCCATCAACATAAGGAAGTAGGATCAAATAAGTGGAGAAATTATTATTTTTTTTATAAGAATCTTTTTTTTTTTTTCAGTTTCTGCCACAAACTCTTCTCAGCAATTCTGCTTTATTCACTGAACTGTGTTTCCATTACTGAAAATTTCACTGGTGAAGAAAACGAAGTTGCTCTCAGACACTTTTTCTTGATACTGAATACATCTGTAATAATCAGTGTACTCTTAGAAAAGGGTTTAGCAAGTAACTTCTGTTTTCTGGAACAGCATTCTCTGACCTTGTTGGAAGTGTAGTTGCTGCTGATGTAGGAATAGACCCTGTACACTATATATTCTTTTGCCCTTCTGAATAATTTAATTTTTCATTAAGTAGAGTTTGTTAAATCCACTCAGCTTTTTACGTGAATGACAATAAAGTCCTATTTGAAGGAAATTACCCTCTTTATGCTGAAAGAAATTAGGGTGCCAGGAGATGAAGTAGTAAATTCACAAACTCTACATGAATGCTTATGTTTGTGCACAACCATAGCACTGCAAAACTATTGAAAAATTGCTTTGCTGGAGAACAGATTTCTCCCAGTATGATTTTATGTATGTTACAGGAATATAATTATTGAGATGTAAAAGCACAAACCCCTCAGCCCAACCAGACAACACTAATAAATCTATCCAAATTTTCCTCTTTTGGAACTGTTCTGCTCTCAGCTCTTAAAGAGAATGGGCTTCAGATTGAAAGCAAACTGGGCATCAAAGCTGTGGCTGGTCTGGAACTCTTGGGTTGATGTCCTTCATGGCTGGGATAAGTGCAAGACTTACTGTGGGCTTGCTCATTTTCTTTCTCTAGAGAATTCATGTATTAAAAATAAATTGTCCGTGCCAGGAAACACAGAAAATCTGAGATGGGCTTTAGTAAAACACGTGGGTCTGCATTTATTTCTTTGCTCAATGCTGCTCTGAACTATCCCACAACCTTGGCAAAGATGTTTGCCTTTGTTACTGTTCTGTGTTTCACATACTGAGATCATATCATAGGGTTGTGGTGCTTTTTTGTTGTTAATGCTTGTTCAGTTTGGTTTTATGTTTGTTGGTTTTTTTTTTTTTTTTTTCACTGCATTATCAAATTATAGGATATGGCTTAGTTTATGTTTTTTTTTTTTTTTTTTTTCTTCTTAGTCAAAATTTGCACCAGGAAGCCTTTCACAATACAAAGCTTTACACATTTAATGTTTGTACCATATATGTAATGTGTGGGTGGTTTTGCATTTGATATATTGCATTGAAAAAATATTTGATATATTGCATTGAAAAAATATTGGAGGAAAAAAATCTCGCAGAAAGACATCTCAATGAAGGGCTTGAGTTTCAGGCCCTTCTGGCTGCAGAACATGTCAGTACAGTAGGCATTTGTATATTTATAATGTTTGGGTTTTCAGCATTGGTTATTTTAGTTGATTTCTTTTTTAACACAAGGATGCCAAACTATTATTTTGGCACTCATGATGGTAGGCAGCAGAAGTGAGTTTTCTGTACACTGCAGCAAAGGTCAGTGGTGCCTCTCTTCCCTGGTTATCCCCCTGCAGTTTTCCTGCTCTGCAGTTCTGGGATCAGTACCTGGCACATCCTCGTACAAAAAGGGATGAGGACCTGCTGCTGCTTCTCTTTCTTGACAACCTTAGAGTAACAATTAGTTTATAAAAAAAAAAAAAAAATCCCTTCTGAGACCTGTAAACTGCTCTGATTTTACACTCACACTGGCTCTGATTTGATTAATAAAGGCAGAAGCAGCACTGCTGGATGGAAGGAGGGTGGAGGGAAAGATGAAATGTGGTTGATGTGCACCTTTCCTGTTTAAACTGACAAAATGCAGAGGCAATGCAGCTGGAGGTCAAGTGCCCATTCCCTGGTAGGATCCCATTCACTGGTCTAAAGAATTATTTTTGGTCTCTGATAAAATGCAAAGACTCCCATCAGAGCCCTGTTTCTTAATATGTTTTCCTGAACTTTCTACCAAAAGAAAGTAGCAAATTCAGGATGTACTTCTGGGAAAAAACCAGATTTCATGTTGTCTGTGCCACCCATCAGGTGTGTCTCTTCCTTATTGGTCCACAGGGTATTCAAAGTTGAATCCTCTTTCATCATTCCTGTTCATCTTCTGCTTTTTTCCATCCTCAGTTGGCTTACAGTTACAGTGTTCTCTGTAAACAAATACAGAGACTGAGGCTTTTATCAATTTGAGATTACTTATAAAATGTGGGTACAGCAGAGGAAAAATTGTGATATTTTTCCAAGGTTTCATTAAATTAAACAACTGAGTGTAGGTGTCTTAATGTCTTGGGCATGAGGTCTGTGCAGGTGACCTGAGAGAATGCTGTGGTGTTCTGGGTGTGTTTCAAGCCGTAACACTTAATGTAGTTTTCCTTATTGCTGAACAAAAAGGATTATTTTTGTCCTTGACAATCAAATATCAGCTATAAAATAAAAATAACCACTTCTAGGGAAGGCCTTCTCTCTGCCACATTTTATCTACAGCCCAGAAATTGAAATAGGGCTATGGTTTGGGAGAGACTGAGAAGTGTAATTCTGTATATACAGAACAAGTAGGGGTTTTGTGGTTCTGTCTTCTCTTGGTTTTGCAGTGCCAGTATGTTTCAGTAACTTGGAAAATTTTCCTTTGAGAGTCTGAAAACAGAAGCACCAAGTACCTTCTGGGTGACTTGTTAAAGTCCAGTGGTTCTTACAGTGCCTTCCTGTTAGAAATTATAAATGTGTTCAGAGGAGTTGAGTGAAGATGCACCTTCAACAGCCACAGACCTCTTCAAATTAAAAAAACCCCAAAAAAATAAGAAAAAAACACTGCAACAGTCTGCTGAAACCAAGTCCTAACTTTTTACTTCTGAAATATAGATGTATTCAAATCCTTCCAGAGCATGTAGACAGAAGTTACTGGAAAAAAAAGAACAAGCAGCTGCTTGCTTACCTTCTGTTATCCCTGAAACTTTAGTTTGACACTCACAACATACCTTGAAACACAGCTGGTTGAAGGAGGCATCTTTGTCTTGGCAAGCTGTCACCTCTCAGTTGGCTGTCAGTGAAATCCCTGCATTCTGCTGTGGGTAAACATGTTCCAGTAAGTAACTCCTGCAGATGGGGGGAGTCTGAGGCAAAAAACACAATTCTATGAATATCCGTGCCTGTTCTTCTCCCAGGATGAATGTGATGACAGTCTAATGGGAATATGAAGCACAAGGCAGTGAAATATTGCTCAGAAAAAGGGTCTTTACTGCAGACTGTCCATAAACAAATTTTTGACACCTTGTGGAGTTGTTTCCATTTTGATCAGTCTGTTTTGGCATTATATGAAAACTTCTTTGGAGTTGAGTTTAACTAGAGATTTTTGGGTTTTTTTGTTGTTTTCCAGTCATGCTTTACTGGGCAATCTGGAGGAGGAGCACTATTTTTCCCCCTGACAGTTGTGAATCAGCAAATGTGACCTTACAGCAGGAAAAAGTACTCTTACTGCTAGAATGTCCTGTGAATTTGTTCAATTGTTTGCTACCTTTACTCTCAAATACAGAGGGCAAATGATGTGTACACCACAAGGCTATTAGCTTGATTCATCCCTCTGGCTGGTTGTTAGAGGCTTTTGGACAGAGCAGTATTTAAGCCCTTGGTAAACTGAAGTCAGTGGATGATGTTTCTGGATGTGAGGGGTTAGTGCTTTGGATCAGGAAGGCAAATCTAAGGAAAATCAGCAATGCAGAGTGAAGTTTTTATTCTTTTGTATATGGAAAAATCATAGGCTCTCTGAGACAACTATTTAAACCTGCCCAGCCTCTGGATTTTCTGTCTTTCTTTCCATGGTAAATGTGAAAATGCAGATAATGAAATCTTTATTTAGCCATGTTTTCCAAAGAGGCCAGATGAACTCAATCACTGGAAGGCAGTGCTTGTGATTTCTGTCAGGATGTTGCCTGAAACCTGAGGAATTTTAAATGATTCTTTGCTGGCTGAAATGCTTCCTTCCTTTGCTTGACATGATGGCAACAAAGGTCAAATGATGAGCTGGCAGTAGCCATCTCTTTGTGTATCCTATGAAAAAGCAAAATGCAGATTTGTTTTTAATGAAGGCATGGTTGTCAACTCTGCCATGTCTCTTCTGTGTTTGTCCATCTAATTGCAAATTTTTTTTTTACTTCAGACTGTGGTAAAACACATTTTTGGTCTGAGTTTTATGCATGGTAAGAAACCAGAGAAGATAATACCCTCTAGAGAACCTGCCCATAGGGAATTTTTTAACCAAGTTTTTTTTGATTCCTCTTCTATCTTCTTATGCAAGACAAATTATAGAGAAATGTCAGTGGGATGATTATAAAAAATACAAATGAAAGTATCCATATGATCAATAAAAAATCAGTTAGCTCTGCTCATGCCAATATACCTGAGAATGTAACAAACACCAGTAGCAGAACATGGGAGGAAGAATGATTCAGATTTGCTTTGTTATTCTCTTAAATACAACTGATGCATTCAGTCTTATAATGTGAAGATAGGATTTTTGTGTGTGTGTTTTTCCTTGATGGTTGTTCACTCTTTCTCTCTTACAGAGTTTGAAAAATTAATATTTGATCACTTGCACTACTACCTAGGTCAGGTAGCTTGACCTTCTTAGTAACTTACTAGTGGAATGTATGTTAGTAGTACACCAATTTTCAGATGATTATTCTGGTGTCATGATGGACTTGGCTTGATTCAAGGCCACCTCAAGTACAAAAAAAATCAGTCACAAACTGCAGACAATGAAAGTTTTTTTTGGTTTTTATGGCTTGATTTTTTTGTTGTTGTTGCTGGTGTTTTTTATGGTTTTTTGCTTGCTTTTTTTGTTTTGTTTTTTACAATGAATCATTTCAGGAGCTTGTCTCTGGGCAACAGTTGTAATGGATTTTCTGGAGGAAAAGGGAAACATTTTCTTAGGTTATACCTGGCATAAATAGTTAAAAGCAGTAATTTAGGTGAAGTTGAGGGGGCTATGCAAATTTAAGCTATTTGACAGTTTCCTAAACCCCCAAATGTACTTAAATAATTTGTTTGAATTCATGTGCTTTTATTCATCTTAGTTGGAATTCCTTTTCATAGCTTGTCCTATGCTCTATTTAGCAATTAAATTGTACTGAATGCATCGTGAGAAAAATGCCTGGACAGAAATAAAGAAAAACCTCTTAATATAATCAAAGGTGAATTAGTTGTATTAACAAGTTCATTTTGGCCAATGTTTTAGTTTAATTTGGGGAGATGGCTCTTCCTTTGGTGATCACCAAGCCTTGGTTTCCATTTTCCAGTGCTGTTTACTTGAGGAACTCCAATGTACAGGACATGAGTGAGAAGGTGGAAATTAGAAAGCTTTTCTCTAGCACTGTATAGGAAAGGCCAAACTGTAAATAAGTGTGTGAAAATATGTGCACATCACTGCTGTGAACTGCAAGGCCATCTCTGCCTTATCAAGTGGCATTAAAGAGGGCAGTTGATAAGAGGGGCTGGCACTGAGGACCTGCTCGTGCCTTTTTGAGAGCTTTTGTTGTATGGACTGGAGCATCTGTCAGAGCTTGGAGAGCACTGCAGGTGTTCATGGAGTAGATCCAGTTCAGTTTCATCCTCAAGAAATCTATTTGTGCCTCCCAGGAATGCTGATAGATGTGAACCAAAGCAAATGGGAATGGTCAGATTTGTCCTGAGAAGGTTTATATGAGCAGCAAGGTTGGGTAGGACTCACCCAGAGATGGGCACAAAAGAAATTTGATTCCAACCCAAGTCTGTATTCAGATTACAAGCAACTTCTTGCAAACAGGTGAATGTCTGAGTTTGAATTTCTGCCTGAAGGAAGCAGGTTGCCAGCCAGAACATTTTCTCAGCCCACCTAGATAATAAAGACCACTTCTAGAAGAATTGTCCTAATCTATTGGGTGTTTCAGTGAGCAGGCAGCAGAGGAAGCTCAGAACAAAGGATGTAAGCCTGACTTTGCCCAAGTCAGCTGTGAACTATTGTTGACTTGAGAGGCTTGTTCTGAGAGATGAGTTCTGCCCTTTCCCCATCTGCTGTGGTTTCAAATGCCAGGAAAATGTCCTGGTGGCTGACTGGCCCTATTTCAGATGTTCTGGGGGCTTTACTTTCACAGTCCTGATGGAATTAGGGAACCATTCTTCCTGTCTGCTAAAATCGAAGATCTATTCTTCCCCTTGCATTTCTAAACTTTAATTAATTTGAACTTACATGCTGTTGTTTCTACCATTTTTCATTTTCAGTCTTGGCTTTCTTTTTCCTCTCCCCTCTTCTTCTCATTCTCTGTTAACAATTAATGAGTTTTTCGGGCTTGTTTCTTTGGAGGTTTATTTGTGATTTATTCTGTGGGGTTTTTTACTCCTGGAATAAGTATCAAATCTCAAAGGCAGTGTAACTAGGTAAAGCCAAAGTGCTGCCCCTGTGCTCTGTGTCAGTTTACATAGTGCAGGAATAGATGATTAGAGGGAGGAAGAGGCTTCTTTTGGCTTCTTTACCACTTCCCATATTTTGCATCCAATTTTGGTTACATCAAGACTTGTGGAAGCATTGAGTCATGATATAATAGAGAAGAACCTACTCCCAGTTTCCCTGTCCCAGGGGCAGGAACTGAGCTCAGGCAGGATTGTTCCAAGTAATGTTTGACCCAGGGATCAGATAATGTGAGGGATGTTTCTCAGGGCCTCAGTTTGATGGGAAATTGTTTCCTCTGATTATAGGACTCTGTCACTGATGTGTGACATGACACTATCATTGAACCAGGCTTCTTTTTGAGAGGAGATAATATCAGAAAGTTTAAAATCAATCTTCTTTAGTGCATTACCCAAATTATTTAGGAAGAATGGGTTTCCTTCCAATTACTTCTCCAAATATGAGAATTTTGTGTGAGGATAGTGTAAAATTTCTATCTGAATACAGAATGCAGGCAGCTGTCAGCCTCAGCATGCTCCAGGGAGGCCTTATAGTCACATTTTGGTTCTACAGATTGGAGGACCTGCAGAAAATCAGTCTCACTGGGTGGTAATATCAAACAGTGGAGCCTACAAGCACACTGATCTCCAGGGACAACTTGAAATCCACAGGGAACACACCCATGTTAGCTGCATGACAGTGCCAGCTGAATCTCTGTCATGAGAAAGCTGAAACTTGCCAGATGTTTGTATCTGAAACACACCCCTAAGACATCAGAGTGATTATTGTGTCAGAGCAAAGGCCTCTGCAGTGCATGAAATATCCTTTTACCATACAGGTGGAGGTATTTCAAGAAAGAGAAACTAATTCAAGCGGGGTAAAGTTGCATTTTCTCATTTGTAGGGAAATGGATGGCCTCTAGAATCAGACTCACCAACTAACAGCTGACCTGCCATGTGTTCTGAGGTGTGTGCTGCTGATGTGGTTTAGGACACGTTGTTGGTAATGTGGAGCCTGTGCCAGCACTTGGATTGCATGTGCTGACTTTTCCAAGCTAAAGGATTTCCATGCCTTGCAGGAGGAAGGGTGATCTGGCAGAGAAGTGGTGTGTGTCAGCATAAGGATTTTACCCAGAATATGCTCAGCCTGATTTCAGTGTCCCTCGGGTCCTGCCCGTTTGCTTTTTCTCCTTCAGAGTCCCTTTTGTTCTTCCTGTGTACCCTGGGAATCTTAGACGTGCCCAAGTTTCAGTGAAGCTGTTCCCTCTGTGTGTCTCCAGGAGTGTCCACTCAGTTTTTCTCCAGGGGAGCCTCTTCCCCTCCATCTGTGCCCCTGTGCTGGCTGCTGTCACCCACCCCTCAGAGTGCTGTGGTACCCTGGCAGTTCTGTTTTGGCTTTGATGCCATGACTAAAGGCTGGGGCCTGTGCTGGCTGCAGCAGTGATGAGGAGGTGCCCTGGCTCTTGCTGGCGGTTCCTGTTGCAGGGGATGGATGGAGGTGGCTGATTCAGTTTGGGGATCAGATTCACATCCCCTTGTGCTCCCCTGGTGACAGTGGTGCTCCTCCAGGCTTTCTGCTGGTGAGTGAGAACACTTTCAGTCACATGAATGCACTTACTCAGGATCTGTATAAAGCCTGAGCACACCGTAGGGAAGAGGCAAGCTAATGGAAAATGAGGATGCCTCTCAGTGAGTTCATTGTGCCTTGAAAAGAAATGCTGTTCACTTTATTTCTTTTAATGTGTTTTAAACATCTGTGAAGGCATAATGCTACTAGCAGGTATAAAAGTGCTATCAATAGCCAAAATTCAGTTATTTCATCCCCTTTATGGAATTTGCAGTAATTTAGTTTAGAACTGTTGACTGGTTTCCAGCAGTGACTGGCTTATTACAATGTACCCATAAGTGTGCATTTCTTTGTTGCTATATGAGCAAAATAGAAACTCTTTAATAAAATAGTTTCACATATTACTCCCCTTTAAAATTATTAGTTATTTGTTAGTTGAAAAATGGTAGGAAAATAGGCAAACTGCAGTATAGGCAGAAGGTGGTTCTGTTTGTTCTGTCAAAGCAGCTGAATTGCAAATGCAAGTGATTGAAGCAAAGTGTGAGAGTAATAACAATTACAATGGTATGGTATGTGTTTATGCTTCTTTTATCTTTGATTTAAAAGGTCATACACTATCTCTGTAGCAGTGTCTTGAAGAGTTTTGAAATATATTTCAAAACATTTGGAGAGGGAGTCCTTTGAATTCATATGAAAATGTTGTTATTTATTGTGACCAAAACAGTATTTGCTTTTTGGTTTTTTTTTTTTTTTTTTTTTTTTTAATATCCAGAGTATAACTTGAAGAGGTATCTGTTGTAAAACTAATTTTTCAGTGTTCTGTGTTTTGAAATTATTTTGTTTTCTGCTATTTGATTTAAAACAGGATGAAATCATCCATGACATTGCAATTAAATAATGAGACAGAGAAAGAATAAAAGGCAAAATGAGATAATCAAGATGTATAAACAGTTAATCATGCAGGTGCCTGATAGGCACTGGCATGGAGGATTTCTGCTTTGGGTGGCTGTGGCTCATAAAGAAGGTTTGCAGTGTTGAACAGGTCTAGAATTGGCAATGTTGGATTCAGGTGAGTTTTCCTCTGTAGTGTTTTAATCACAGACAGCAAACAAATACCTCAAAGCCTTTTACTCCTCCCTCCCAGACAGCTGAGCTGCCCTGGCCATGGTCATGCTCCCTTCCAGCCCCTTGGGCCATTTCTCACTGGCAGAGCATGGAAATGGAGAAGTCCTTGACTTAGATTAAACACTACTTGCTAACAACTAAAACATCAGCATATTATCAACGTTATTCTTACTTTAAATTCAAAATGCAGCTCAGTTACAAGGATGAAAATGAGCTCCATCCCAGGTGAAACCAGGACACCCTACAGATGTTCCATGTGGCTGCCAGAAACGGGGACTTAGAGCACAGCTGTACCACAGATTCAAGAGTAATGCTTAATTCCATAAAAAGAGCTTTTGAAACTAATTTTGTGAGGTTTGTGAACTTCTTAAATGCATCAGCAGAACATGGTAAGAATGTTCACAAAGAAAATAATTTTTTTTATGTATCACATAACAGATACAGGTTTGTGATTTTAAGCACAGGACTGCTCAGTGAGCATAAGGATGAAAGTAAGTTTGTAGGGATCTCTTTCACTGCAATATGCAGGAGTCCTGGTGACAAAAGATAATATTTTACTCTTCATTTAGAAATGGCATTACAGTAGACAAGATTTTTTTTTTTATTTTTCAGGCTATCTTGAGTCTGGTGTTTCCTCCTTTTGAATATCTGCTTAGCAACCATTTCTTTGTATGATTTTGTGGAGGCAATTTAATATTTATGTAATGATGGTGCCCATGGGCTTGATCAGGATCAAAGACTTGTTGTACTAACATGCATGTAGACACAATTTCTTTGCTCTTAACTGTTTCTCCACTGGAGCTTCTAATTCAGTGCCATCACATCAAAGCTCCAGGGAAAATATGTCACCTTACAGCTGGTTTTTAAGTTAACAAAGCTGTATTATGACTTTTTAGAGAGGAATATTTACATTCTGTGGAAGAGACTTGGGATGCACGAACTTCCCTGAAGGTGAAATTAAGGAGTGCTGAAAACAAAGGTTCCCCATGAGAACAAAATTACTTTTTTTGGCAGGGTTGCACGGGGACAATTATGGATGAATACCTGCTTTAAAATCTTTCTTTCCTATAAGAAGGTTAACTGGGAGATAATGGGTTGCAGATTTTCAATAAAATGGCAATGGCTTTTTTTTTTTCCTCTTTGCCCACTTGGTACAGCATGAGGACGTATAAAAAACTTATTACTGCAAGTAGAGAGAAAAAAAGGTGTTTGAGCTTTATGCACATTCAACAGATAGAACCCTCAGCTTTTTGGATTCAATGTTTAGATCAAATCCCAGGCTGAAGTTTTCAGTACTGAACCGTAGATAATTTCTCTTCAGTGGTCAAAAGAAGAAAGGAAAAAATCATACCAGACTTCGAAGATTTAATTTATGAAGATTAAGAGGCTGACTGAAAAGGAATATATTTTATGGGTATTTCAGTGAAATTTATGTATTTGAGGGGAGGATGGCTAATGTTAAATGAACTCTTTATTCATGCAGAAAGCAAAAGGGGGAAAATCAAAAGATATTAAGAAAGGGTAAGAAAGCTTGAGTGAAAAATTTTTACACATTGAACAATAAATGTACAGGAAAAATACTGGAAAGTTTATTGAAGGCAAGCATTGATGGATTCTAAAGGTGTTTGGTTTCTGAAGATGAGAAGATATGGAAGTGAAATAGCTGAGTAGAAGTGAGGAAAGCATAAATAAGATGCCAAGCTTAAGTTGTGTCGTTTGGGTTTTTTTACCTCTTTTCTTGAAATTTAAGTATTTAAATTCAGGGAAATGTGTTTTAAAGAGAATTGTTTTGTTATTCTCACTTTCAAACCCTTCTTTAAAGACAGAAGCAAGATTTGAAGCGCTCATGCTTACTGTTCTTTGAACCTTACCTCTAAATCTTGGTAACTGCCATAAAATATTATGACAAATTATGACACAAAATATAATAGAAAACATTTAAGGAAGATTTTAAATTAGCTAATTGTGTTTAGTTATTTGCAAGCTCTATGTGAATGGAGTCCAGTCAAAGTTTTCTATATTGTAGTAACATATGTAGGTCCTTTACACCAAGAACCTCAAAATGCAAAGAAAAATCCACAAAATGCTTAAAAATAGACTGCAATCAAAGCTGTGTTTAAAGAACATACTGAATTAGTGGTGTTTATATGTGAAATATTGGCACTTGACAGCAGTTTTGTTGAAGCAAGATGTTTCAGTGCAAGATTTAAAATCATTGGGGGTTGTCTTGCTTCTCTTTTTGGGTGTAGTTATTTTGATTTTAAAAACTTGATACATTTTTCTGCTTGGTAGACCAACAGAGGGATGTGGATGTCAGTTCAGAGTGTGATGTTTTGTTGGTCAGGATGTGCTGTTTGCATGAAGTGGCTGGAATGGGGTGTGTCTGGACAGCAGAGTGTGTTTGAGGTCAGACCTTGTGAACAAACTCATTACATTTTTGAACCTGCTGCCTCATTTGTGTCTCCCAGGTGCTCATGTAAAAAGGTCTTTTATCCCAATGGAGAAATCCCAGATTACAATCTCATGGTTTTAAACTTTTGAAATATCCTCGAGATGTTTTGTCAGCTGTTCAGATGTGCTGGAAATCATTGCTCAGACCAGCATCTTCCAGCCATGGTGCTCATTTTGGACCTTGCCTTTACCTTTGCTGCACACAGAGCTCAGGCAATCCATCATCACCTAAAGCCAGGGAAATTCAATCACTGCTGGGTTCTGATACAGGGCTGTGAGGGGGATGCAAGTCATCTTCCAGCAGTAATCAAACAGCTGTGGTACATGCCACTTTAAGCTTGTATCATCCCATAATAGATGGGTTTCTTCTACATGGGAGCCTGCTGCAAAATCTTCTGACAGATGGACTGTCTTGCAGAGGTTTCTTTTTTGCAGAATTTAAGGCTGTGAACTAGTTATTGACAAATACTACATCATCAGTTCCAGCTGAAGACACAGACTAATAAGTAGAACATTGGCACTAATCCTTATTTAATCAGCCTTAAAATGGTAATTTCAAATTGATGAGGGCATGGGGAATAGATTTTATACTTTTAAAGTGCTTCTAAAAATACCAGGAATGCGTGTGTACAACCCAAGGATGAAATTAAAGTGCATTCTGCATGTATGGTGAGTGAAGCATGCTGCAGAAGGCTGAGGCTGGAGTCATACTGGCACCAAAGAATTTCTTGTTTTAAAAACAATGCATTCCCTCTCCGGGTTTCAGAGTGTCTGAGGGACCTCTGTTGGTTTATTTTTGGTCTGTGGCTTTTTGTTATTTACTCAAGCCCTTTCAGAAGCTGTTTAAAGCGTTTAAAATCATTAACAAACTTTAATATAAAAAGCCCCGAAACTGTGGCAAGCTAAAGCACCAGAACTCATTAATCTGAATTCAGTTATCTGTCTAATATAGCCTCAGTATTGACAATATTGACAATAATTTCCCAGTTGTCTTTACTGTATATTTAGAGAACCTGAGACTGATAGCTAAACCTTTGATTTTTCCAATTTAAGACACTGATTTCTATAATGCTTTTATTTGTTTAATAGTGGTACTGGCTATTATTATTCAATATGACCAATTCATATGAAAGCAGAAATTATTTGTAGCCACTTTGAGAGTTTCAGCACAAAGAAACACAGTGCAGATTTGCTGTTCAGGTGGAGTAATACAAATATTTAACAAGCCTTACTGAGTGCATTGGTGTGCAAACATCAATCTCAATTTATTTGGAACCTAAGGAAAGTAAGCCATGGAACATGCATCAACCATGCAGGTGCTTTGTTTGGTTTTTGGGCATTATGAACTTGATTTAGATGTGGGATTTATCTACATACAGTTAATCAATCACCTAATGATGGAAAGTAGCTTTGTGGAACCTGAGACCAGGAATGTGAACAGGCACCAAATTAAAGGTGCCACAAGCCACTGAAAGTTTGGGAGTTGTCACTGTATGGCCTGAGCTATTGGAGTGCAAGTGTTCACCCAACCTGAGCAGAAAAAGACTCAGCTGGGCTGCCTTGCCCTGGCAGGTGCTCAGGTCAATTCATCCAGGGCTGAAGTCTGTGCCCCTTGAAGAAGTCTGCTCTTAGCAGACTTTAATTTATTTATAATTTCTATTCATTTTCTATTTCTTTAACCTAGGTTAGAATAGCTTTGCTACACTGCAGCACAGAGTCATTCTGGGGCAAGGATGGACAATGCAGTGTCTAGAAATCAGCCCAGTATTTTTATGTAGAGATAGATATATGGATAAAAGATCATATTACTGTGGACAATATTTTGCCTGCTCTGTGAGAAAATCAGAATAAATCAGTACTAACTTTTGCAACCTTTACATTTAGCAGCAGTTCAAAACAAAGAATTAAGCCAAATAATTTGAAGAAGCAGCAAAAAATGGGGTTGTGTTAATGAACTGAACCCTCTCTTTTCCTTTTAATTCTTGTTCCAAACCAGCAAGCAGAGTTAGAGTGTTTTTATAAAGCTTCTGATAGTTGGTACAGAAAATCTGCTGGAGATCATTCTGCACTCTTAAAATATATTTAAACTGTATCTTTTTTTCCTCAGTGAAATAACCAGTAGATTTACTTGCAAAGATTTTTATCTATTTGATAATCTCTCCATCCAGCAGTTCTGGAGTTACCTTACAGACACAATTACCAAAAAAAGAAAAGGAAATGCACCTGAACCTTATTTTCAAAACATTTTACCAGGAATACTGGGAGATGTAAAAAGCCTAAACCAATTGATGTGACACCTGGACTACTGAAGATAACCAAAGGAGATAGGGAGGAATGGGTTATGGCCTTTGGTAAGCAGCAGAATTTTGAAGGCCTGTAATAAGCTTATGATGTGCTTTTCTCCCTCTCTCTTTTGAAAACACTTCAAACCTTACAAACATCCACTATGCAGGTAAAAAAAAAATAAATCCACAAACTAGGCACTTTTATTTTGAAAAACTCTTGGAATGTACAGGATAAGACCACCTTCTTTGGCAGTATCTTGCTGTGAGTAAAAACAGGTGAATGCTGCCCACAAACAAATACAAAACCCCTTTGTTGTTGTGGGTTTATATTTTGAAAGTCTTTTAGCAGTGCAGCCCTGGTGTAGCCATTTAGACCATCACCATCCCCAGCAATTTCCCTCTCTCTCCTGCCTCTGATGTCACCCCATGAGAGGGAACCTGAGGCACGTGTGGTGTTATCCTGCTTAGGGTTTATCCTCGTTTTGTAGAAAACAGGAGTTTGTCCCTGTAATTGCTTTCTCATCTTTGAGGTGAGAATTGGTTTCCAAATACTGAATGTAGATTAAATAGTTTATGGGAGCTGAGGGAAAGGGTAAAGAAGGAAAAAACTGTGATATAACAACCTTGTGTTTTACAGGATGTTACAACTGTAGCAGTGGTTCTGGTAGAACATGAGAAAAACAGTGGCAGCAATTCTGAAAAGATGTTTTATTACTTAGTGCATAACAAAAAACTGGGAATAAAGAGGAGATGAGTTGTAAGAGCAGATTCAGACTTAAAGTGAGAGCAATTTAGGCAGAATATGTATGTTGAGTAAGCCTCTAGAACTAACAAACATAAGTTATAAAATGTTTTTAGCAATAGTACAATTAGGTAGGAGACACAAAGTATTTCATATTCATAGGCTGGAGTTCAGGAAAACATACTTTTCCACACTGTAAAAAAATTCAACAAGTGAGTGAAAAATTTCATCTGGGTCTTTTCTGATCTCTGTTGTTTGATGAAAGCTAAGGCTTTAGCATATATTATGCAATATTTATGATTTTTATTTTCTAGGTACAGTTTTCATTAATATTTTTAATCAGTTGTCATTGAATTTTTTCCTAACACAGGTATCACAAAATAATAACAAAAATTATTGTATGCTAACCGAAATATAACCATTATAGTGCTTTTTTCTAGTTTGTTTAAGCCATAGGACCAGAATTTTAGTAATTGGTTAGACACAGGGTAGTGTGGTAAGTTGCTTTATTTTGATGTGTTCTGTCATGAGTTTATATGAGCACTGCACAGGTTGCTTTTGCTCCATCTCCTGTCCAAAACACTTGAAGTCAGATGATGTTGAATACTAAACAAAGAGACCTTGTTGCCTCATACCACACTTCAGGGATGTTATGGAGATTGATTTGTTTATAACAGTCTCCATTTCCAGGTGTTTGTGTATTAAAAGGTTGGTTTGAGCTTAGAAAAGGGTAAATTAGCTTTTATCAAAGGAAATATTCCAGAAGCTGTAACAATTTATTCACAGAAATTTAGACCTAGGCTTGACCCTGATCCTACTTTATTGGGTTTTTTGTTTTGGACGATACCATCCAAGTAAAACCTTTTTCTTAAGGTAGGTTGATGTGGTCCTCAAAGGACACATTTGAATTCAGTGACAATTTTAAGATCTTGTGGTTTACTTTTTATAGAACATCTTTGAGGTAGTAACTCAAGTAGACTGGCAAAAAATATTTGGGGTTTATGTTTAAAATAAAAGCATATATTTGAGATTTTGTCCTTTGCTGCAACGCCTTTTTGTAACCACTCCAGGTTGTGAAGTCAATTGATGACTCTTTTTTTTTTTTTTTTTTTGTGTTTCCAGGCACTAAAAAGGCACTGTCTCTCTAACAAAAAAGACAGGAAAGCTTCTTCCAGAGTCTCCTGAGTTACTCTGACATGTCATTTATAAACATTAAGCCTTATTTAGTAGGTCTAAAAGTTCAAGCTTTTCAGAAAGCTTCCAAATTGCTTCCATGCCTAACTCATGAAAGGCTCCTTATAATCCAGAACAGATAAGGGAGCTGCAAGGAGGGCAGCACAGTGCCTGCTGGCAAGGGGAAGGGTTTTATTCCAGATAATGTGCTGTGGGAACTGCCAGAGATCTGCCTCTCCCTCCACCAGGAAATATCTCCATCAAGATAAGATGGTGATAGTCAGTCCCTGAGCCTGCCAGGGGAAGGCTGCTGCCTCTCATTGTTCATCTTTAGAAGGAATAACTTCCAAGAGCTGCAAATATTTCAGATTAGCTACCAGGGAGCAATAGTGTGCTCCTTTTAGTCTGACTGTTTGCTGCAGTTTCCCTGTTACCACTGTGAAAGTCTGCAGTCAAATTCATTTAAAATTTCCATGTCTGCATAGTGTCTTAAGAGGGAGCAAAGAAGCTGGAGAGGTTCTTTACCAACTTTGCTGGGGCTGTGTTTACCATCTTAAAAGTAAATTCAGGGAAGCTACTCACATCTTTGGTAGGGATCCTTTAATATTAATAAAACTTGTTCTACCTTCCTCTAAATCTCTAATTGTTTGGTTCAACTGTGTTTTGAGAACTCTCCTATGACAAATCCAGAGAAGGAAGTTTGAAAAATACTAATGAGTCCTGCTTATCCATATCGAAGGTAGTTCTAATTTAGATGAAAATACCAGCACAAAGTTTGAGTGGCAAATAAATTCACTCCTCCTGAGCACACTCACTTCCATCTCCTGTCTGATGAAGTAAAGTTGGGATAACAGATGAAGTGGAAGTGCAGGGATGGCTTGTTAGAAGCAGCATTCATTTCAGGTGTCAGAGTAACTGATCCTCTAAAGCCTTCACTTTCATGTAGGACATGCATGTCTTCAGCTGATAGTTCTCTCTAATGGCATAAAGAACTCTCAGTAATTAGAGGGAGTGAAACTTGAGCGTTCTGAAAAATGAATTTGGTTCATGTAGAAACTCTTGTCTCTTACTGACAGTTATTTTCTGTGCTGGTTCATTTAAGTGTGTGCTCCTGTTGGAAAAGGTAAAGGTAATAATTGTTGATGGGAAAAAGACTGGTTAATATGTTTCACTGATGCTTGAAACTTTACATCATCTCTCTCAGGAGCACCAGCATAGTATCTATATAACCAGATGTCTTGAGAGAGCCTGACTGTCAGTGCTGTATTATTGAACAGATAATTTAAATATTACCTGGATTTTTTTTTTTTTTTTATTTAATTCTGGTTGCTCAGTATACTGGAAACTATCTAGGTGGGATCTCAAATAGGCAATATGGTTTTGCAGAATTTCCATTTAGAGGTTCTAATTTTCTTTGCAAGTCCTGCCCCAAATCTCCTCAAGCCCTCTGACACCTGGGCTGTTTATACCACTGCAGCTGTATTGAGATTGTGGAGGAAGTGCCAATAGTTGCACTGTAATTAAACCTGCATATATAAAGTAAGAAAAGGTTGGAGAGGGGAGAGAGAAATTTTGGATGAGAACCCAAATGGAAAAAGGTTATTTTTAATATCTTTTACTTCACTTATTTATACCTGCTGTGCAATAAAGAAGGCAGAGGGACCCAACTTGCACAGTTTTCTGTTTGATGAGCTGGTATTTCAGTGCTGGATTCCCTCTCTGACCCTTTCCCCTGGTCACACAGCAAATCTCTGACTACTCCATGTTCCTTCAGACCTGCATGCCAAATTGATGATGACATTTTATCTGAATGATGGAAATCAGGGGGAAAAAATCAGAGAGAAAACTGATGACTGTGTCTGTCACACAATCACTGACTTTTCTTTCTCAGAGTCTCTGTGTTGGGTTTTCTTTGCACTTCTGAATTAGAGCAGCTTTATGAGCTGCAAGGCTGAGGACTGGGATGAGCTGCCAGCTATTTGACAGCTCTTGAGGGAGAAAATGAGAACTGCAAAAGAGGAGGAGGAGGAAGATCCAACTTTGCACGATCTATGAGTCCTCTGGAAATATAAGTCTTGAAAATTTGGTATTTTTACTCCATACTGACTAATACCCAGTTTAGATTTCAGAAAATTAATATCCTCATTATAAGATAATTTAGCAACATATGGAGAAACCTCAGGCATTGGAAATGTTGTGAGCAGCAACCTCTTGGTAGCTCAGTGCTTAGTTACTTCTCACTGGCTGTTACTCTTGCTTGTACAGGATGTGGAAAATGTGCATGGTGGAAATTACATTCCAAGGAGGGATAATCATTTATAAAGTGCCTGTTTTAAATAAATTTATGCATTTAAGCAAAGGAAAACTTTCTTCATTTAAACAAAAGAAAAAAACAGTAGTGGAATGTATTATATTAGTCTTTGGCATTCTTATTAAGTCACTGCTTTGAAGGTCTAAAGAGCTATCACATCCATTTTCTTCATTAGCAATTTTTTGGTCTTTGTCAGTCTTACCAGTGTTTAGCATATATATATTAATAAGTATCGTGTGTATACATTAGTTGTATGCATACAAGTTTAGAAAGTCCAAGTTTTAGTGCTTAAATGGAAAAAAAAATAAACAAGAAAAACCAAAAATGCAAAAACCCCAACATTATCTCTGCTGGGAGATGGATCTTACTTTATTAAATTGTTGGGGTCCGTAAACATTTTTTTGTTTTTTTAATTCCTTTGAGAGTCAAGTTTGAGGGGGGACACTGTGTTCATCCATGTGGGACTATAGTCTTTGATAAAATCAGAAGTGTGAAGGATGATCCTCATAGCAGAACAGCAAAAAGACAAGAAAATGCTGCGTAGTTAACCAAAGGTAGAGTAGTAAAAGGCTTGTTCTGAATGCTCCAGCTAACAATGCATCCTAACCCCAAAGGGTTCCTTTCCCTTCCCCTCCCCTGGAACTGCTTTTTCATGTTATCTCTGCCTCAAACCTCCCATCTCTGCTCCTTAAGCTTCAGCATGGAAATCATAAAAAGGCAGGAGCTGTGGCTGTAGAAGCTTGAAAAGAAGTGTCAGATAATGAGACTAAAGCAGTCATAGGGACAGAAGGAAATTATTTCTTGGGGGAGTGAGCCCTGCCCCCGTGTTTATTCTTAAAAGTTTTAGGGGATGGAATAACTTACTGGTGGATTTGATAACAATTTTATTACCTAAGACTTAAAACTGACTGTTTATGACTTTCAATAATGTTATGTTAGAGATGTTGGTTGTTTTAATGAGGAATGTGTTTCCTTTTCCCCAGATAAAAAAGATGTTACATCTGAGTGTGCTCTTTTTAATAAGAACTTGTTGACAGTTGAAAGTCAGAAAGTCTAAATACAGAGGGGTTTTTTTTTATTTTTATCTAGGTTCTTTAAGGGGGGGGGGGGGAATTACTTTGCTTAGTTTTTTAAGTACAGATCATCACTGCAGAAGTCAGTTATCCTCCTGCAATGCAGCAGAAGCAAATAGGACCCTGTGTAGTTCATGTGTTAAAACATTCATTTGCATCTTTTGAGAACAGCACAAAGATTACCAAAAATTGAGTAGGATGAGCTGAATTAGAAAGTAAAAAGTGGTTTCCATTTCAGTTAGACAGTTATGCCTGATGCTGTTTTTAATGCAGCTTCCAACATGATCATTGCTTTTAGATAAGTCTAGTTCTAAATTTTTTAAATGTATAATGACTATGAACAGATAACCTGGTATTTACTGTTAGATTTATCTAAGAGTAGTTCAAAAGGAATAATCTTTTAAAAGTCCTCTTTAATGTAACTAGTTTGTGATTGTTTGTTGACCCACCTCTTCCATATAATGATAATGGGAAAAGCCTTAATCTTTTTTCCATCTACCTAGTTCCAGGAAAGGAGAGATTTTGCTAAATGAAAGTCTAAAAAACACCCATATATTGTATATTTTACATGAATTTATGATATGTAAAGTTCTGCATACAAACACAACAACAGCATGAAGAAGATTACATAACAATAACATAAAAAGGGTTTCAATAACTGTCTGTAAAAAAAAAAATCGAGAGAAAACAAAAATTGCAAGCAGTTAGAACTGGAAATAAAAATTTACTAGTCTCACTGCATTTGAAAGTTCTTAATAATGAATGGTAAATTGTATTTTTCAATTAATTGCAAAATAAACATGATTTAAACAGCTGTTCCAGGAGGGGAATCTGCAATTTGTGATGCATGATTTCATTGCCCAAAAAGAAACTATCACTTTGAATCTTCTTTCTTGAATCAGCTTCACCAGGCAATCCCAGCTTGAAATTACTTGTTTATTTTGTTGACAGAGTATTTTGAGAGGGCAGTGAAATGAGAAGGAGGAAATATCAACACAGAGATCAAGTGTTTGCTTCAATCTGTGGCCTGTTATAGCCACAACTCAAATTTTGTGTTGTTGAAATAAAAATCAAGATTATCTTTAGTGGATTTAATCTATTAATGGAAGAACCACAGAATATATTTCAGCAACAAAAGTATCTCAAAGAATTTTTAATCAGATCCTATTAGAAGATCCTGGTAGTTCTCCAGTCTTTAAAGAAAATTGAAAAGCACAAAAGGAGCATCAAAAGTATCTTTGGTACTAAAAAGCAATCTGGCAAGAGAAATATGGCCCTGTATACAAATTTTGAGCTTGCTCAGCAAATGACCTATTATAGAATTTTTTCAACAAGATCAAGGAAATTAAGTGTGACATTATTAGAATAGCACATTCTGTGGGTGTAAAACAGCTACAATAACCAATATTATTATGCTGACTTGCATCAAAACAAAAATGTGGCAAATTTAAAAGTTTTTAATTTTGACACATCAAAGCCTTTTCATTCCCAGCAAGTGTTGTTTCCTGTTTTGCACTAATCATCACTTCCACAGCATTTTAAAAGTTATTATTCATTCTTTTGAAAAAAGCTCAAAATAATAGTAGCCAGCAGATATTCCTATAATTGCAAGTGTCAGTCACCTCGTTGTGTGTATCAAATGAATTTGAATCCAGAACACTGTTTTGAAGTTGTAGATTTAATTCTGCTCTATTTTTCTTCCTTCTGCTGTTCTGCTGAACCCAGCTACCATACACAGGGTTCAGAGTTTGTGTATTGTTGGATCCACTATGAGCTTAAAAATCAGCAAAACTAATAACTTCTAGCAAATTAATAGTAGATCAAAAATGTAGCAGATATTCATTACTAACCTGGCCTACTCTTCAAGTTCAGACCCCAAAAAAAAAGAAGATTAGCTTGCAAATAAGGAAAAAAATTTAAAAACTGCATTTTCTTTTTAAGCTTTAAAATTACATGAAAGGAAAAAAAAAAGAAAGTAAATGGTTGTTCTGGTCCATTTAATCTAGTTTATTTCATCTTTGTTTAGAAAAATTTCTATTTCTGCAGATTGCAAGGCATGGCAGTGGCACTGGGGCTAGGAAACAATCCTGCACAAACTTGTGGGCAGAGGCAAATACAGATTAATAAGAAAAAATATATCTAAAAAGGGTGATTTTAGAATCATCATGCATACCTCTAATACTGTGTCAGGAAAATGGAGATTTGTTAAAAATTTATGCTTGCATTTTTTTTTTTCAAATATGGTGCTCAGACTTTGTCCTTTTTTTCATATTTTGTTGTTCATTTAAGGGTTTTACTAAATAAAATAATAACAGAGAGTGGTTGTTTCTGAAATGGCAATTTTCATTATGTGAAAATTAAATATATTCATTTAGCCTGATGATAAAGTGTGTGTAGAGCACACTGCCCACAGGGAGACCAGCTGCCACGGGAATTCTCTGTCTCCCTTTGCCTCTTCTGGGGAAAGCAAAGCAAAGCTGTTCTGTGACTGGTGGAGGAGTCTGAAAAGATTTTATCTCCAGTTCAATGAACACTTCTCAGTCTTGGAATGGCCATCTCAGATATAAGGGAACATCTTGCAAAGTTTTGGGGGGGTGGTATATGTTAATTTTTCCTGAAAATTATTTTCTTCAAATTGGGAATCCAGAGAAATGTGCCAGCAATACAGGGAGCAATAAAAATGCAAGACAAACATTAAAAGCAAAGAGGATATTTTGTATTTTTTTCAGAAAGTGTCCCTCTTTTCTGAGGGAGATGAGTCCCAAAGCAAAAGGGTTTTATGCAATTCCAAAATGCTGAAGGAATTATCTGCTGTCCAGCCAGTGACTGTTATGTAATAGTACCACATACAGATGGAAAATGGAAAAATATGAATATATAGGACTTATCTTAGTAAACCTTAATATATATATATAATTATAAGGCATGTATGTATGAAACATAGCATGCTAGAGGAAGAACACAAATTTCCCCCATGGATCTCTGTTTGGGTCTACAGTAAGTTGATTCTCTTGTGTTTGCTCAATCCTGTGGTAATCCTAGAGAGTCTCACTTCCTCCATAATGGAAAAGTTATTTTCTCTAAGTTAGTGATGCACTGTGATGTGGTTTGAATGGGTGCTTGTTTTTAAAACTGGGATTGCATGAGTTAGAATATTCATAATTGTTTGACAAAAAGGATAGATCTCTTCAAAATGCTGCTCAGAATACCATGAAAGGCCCAAAACTTGTAGTATCTGACTGTGGCTGAGGTGAAAAGAATCGTTATTTGAATTATATAAAAGAATTATTATTTGTATCATTATTTGTTGGAAAGAAGCTGCCTCACTGGTCAGTATAAATATCCCAGGTAGAAAATCAGCTCCTGTCTAACCAGGGCACGTGTTGGAGCTCTCTTCCAGTGGGTGTTCCATGGATAAAGAAATTTCTGTGTCAGAGGAAGGAGATTTAGTAAGAAAAAGCAGCTCTGTAGGAATACAGTTAGTTTTTCTCTCGAAAGAAAACTTATTTAAATCCTTAGTGAATTAGAGCCCTCTGGAAAATTGTATTTGGATTTTTTTTGGAGAAGGGTGGAGTTATAATTGAAATTGGAAGGAGCTCCCAATGGCCCGGAGGTCCAAGTGCCTTGCCCAGTGTCTCATCAGGTTTGGTTGCTCAGGATCAGCTTGGTGGTCCCACAGGGGTGATCACTCCAGGATCTTTCTCATATTGGGAGACTTTAGGGATATTTTTGTCTGGCCCCACACAGGGAAGTGAGCTCACTTGGCTGCATTTAGAATTCTCTAGAATTCTAAAAAATGGCCCACTGTAAAAAATAGCCCGTGCTGTTCTTACACAGGAAATAAAAAATTGAAGTCACTTCTCTCTTTTTTTTAATTTGGTGAAGGGGAGCTTGGAGAGATTTTGTATTTCTTCTTTTTAATTTTGCACATTTGACTTGTTTTAATTAAATTTCTGATAAATTTCATTCTATCCATTTGTTGGTGGAACATATTTTGTATTCTAGAATGGTCACCTGCAGGCATGTGGGAGATTTTTTTTTTTAATATTCTTCCACCCCAGTGTGGATGTAAACCACATCAGAGCATTACAGTGTGTTCTGTTTTAGATCACAGGAGCAGTAAATTACTTTTAAACTCATGCTGGACACCAGTTTGTTTTTTACCTTAAAAAATTCTTACTTTATGTGCTTTAAGAAAATACTTCCAGCGAACTCATGCTCTGTGTCTGATGATTTTTTTTTCTTCTTCTTTTCTCATTATTTTTACCTATTCATTAAAATCACCAGCTGGGTAGCTTCTTTAATTTACTTCTGAATCTCTTTGGAAAGCTCTTCTAGCAGTAATACTTCACCTCATGCATGTATAAAAGCAGCTGCTGACCAGAGAGCAGCTTATGGCTGCCAGAGTGTCAGCCTGATGTGCAACACCTGCCTCAGCTTCTCATGTGCTGTGAACAACAAGGTGAGAAATAAGCACACCAGGAGCCATTGAAATGCACAAGGAATTCTAATGCAACCTGGATAACTCAGATTGGGGGGGAAAAAACCCACAAAGGTGCAAAATAAGTCAGTAAATACAAAAAGAAATGTTTTGTGCATTCTCCACTTGCATTTTTCACTGTAATGGCAAAGTTAGTTTACTGCAGGTTTTAATCCTGGTATATAGGTAGAAGACAAAATTCATTTTTCTAACAACAAATGTTAGTGGTATTTGGTGTAAGTCTCTTGGTGTTATTTGATGTTTTTTCCAAACCTGGATGCTCTTCCTGAATCACAAAAAGTAAGAGGCTTTTTTTGGATGTGGCTTAAATGTTTATTTATCTTAACCCCTTACATAAACATGGCACCTTTATATTGCTTGTCAAGAGCATTCAGTTAGAGAGATTGTGCAGTGGGTTGAGATCATCTCTTTGATTGCTTTAGTTCTTTTATAAATGGATTTTCCTTCTCATGCCTTCCTGACAGTCAAAAAGGGAATCTTTCATTGCAAACCAGGTCCATCTCTTTGTGCCCTCCCACAGAGGAAGGGTGAAGAATTGAACAGCTGTTCTCACGACTATCTGTGTATCAGGAACCTTTCAGTCCAAAAAGCAAACATTTTGAAATGCACTCATACATTAGAAAAAAAAAGGTTTCCTTTACCTTTTCTTGAAAAATCATAGATTTTGATGCATGTGTAATTTGAAAGCTTTTTCCTATGAAGGTTTACATTTGAGTTTAGATAATGTGTTCTTCAAGGAATACCATGTAGCATAAATATCTGCTGTGTTGGTCAGAAGATGACAAATTTAAAGGGTTTTGAACATATTTTGCTGCACATGGTAGTGGACAGTCAGCAAGCCATGAATAAACAATATTTAAGGCTGACTTCAAACTTGGGAATCCAGATCAGATTCAGTAATTTTGTCATGACTGGTGCAAGTGCCGGCCTATTGAATTTGAAATTTCTTGGTTGAAGAAATGCTAGCTGCTGTTTCAGTACGCTCAGTTCCAAACTTCAACTGCCTGATTGAAAGTGTACTCTGTGTGTAGCATGGATATTTATCCACAAATATCTTGCCTATTTTTTTTCTTTCACCAGTTTCAATTACTATAGTTATTTTGCTTTTCTTCTGTCTGTAAAGCATTTTGTCTGAACATACCTTTTTGGAGCCAGTGCTGGGGCCTGTTCTTTTTCTGTGTATAGATGCCAGTTCTGTGTAAAATTAATTATAATAAAATTCCTAATTCTAGGAGCCTCCTTAAACAAATATAATTTCTGATAAACTTTTTCCTCATGCGTATGTGTACCTGATGTGCCACTGAGCCAGATTTCTCTTTTGAATTCATTTCCATATCAGAATCTCCATTCAGGCTTTCAGTGCAATGGGGACAAGACCAAAATCAGTGATTTATTGCTGGTCAGAGGGCAGTGTGACCTACCCAGCTGTTGCATATCCAAGCAGTTCAGATTAGCTCCTGTCTGGCCATGTTGGCAGGTGTATGGAAATAACAAAACAAGTTCAGACTCTTTCTGGGTCTCTGGTAGAACTTCCCATCTTGTGACAGCATTGCAGGCTGATGCTTGCATTTCTGTTTGTATTTCTGGAGAGCTAGTGAATAGTACAGATTATTAATTAAAGAAATGTATTTATTTGTAATCTAATTATCCATTATTTCTTACTGAAACCTCAAGTAAACATGATTAGAGAGTCATTTAACAAATGTTGTAAGATTTCTTAGTGCCTCTGCTCAACTCTAAAAGTTCTGTTTAGTGTGAATAACTTATCTTATTTCTGACAAAAATTGGGTATTTCACATTTTATTGTTACTATTACATATTTCCACTAAAACATTTTGTGTCAGTACCTGCTTAAGTGTTTTCAGGACACAAAAACCCATGAAGAACTTGGGAAGCATAGGGCTTTCAGAACTTTCACTGATTCTGTTTTTTCATGTCATTTGTTTCATCTCCAGCTATTGGCCAATGGAAGTTCTCAAATAGTTTTTGAGGGCCTGAAAAGAATTTTTCTGTGTGGCTATCATTATTTTAAGGGTAAGAAATATAGAATGGCAAAAAAAATAATTACAAATTATGCTCAATAAGGCCTTTTCCTGCACTCTTAGGATAATTAGAACATTCTGCATGCTGCTTCATAATTTTTCACAGCATTTGTTAATATTTCTTCTATAAACACAAAGTTCTAAATCAGTCTCAGTACTTTTAGCTCCAAATCTATCAGGTTTTAGTGTACATTTCTCTAATGAGTTGCCAAAATCTGGAACTTGTTTTTCTTCTTTTACAGCACATGCTTTTTAAAAACATCAGGTAAACCTCTCCACTGAAGATTTTCTTAGACCTGAAGTAACCAAGAAATTCTTTGATTACTTCAGAATCCCTGTTGATCTCCAGGGTGTGTTTTCCCTTGCCTTGTGGGGATTTGCTATTTTGTTAGGGTGTGACAGTAATGAGATAACATTTTCATTTTTAACTCTGTAGTGTGTTCTTACAGAATGAACACGCTCACATCCTGTGCAAAATTAATTACTGGTGAAGTTTTGCTGCTTTTAGAAGCAGCTATACTTAAAAAATAAAAAAGAAAAAAGAGAGCAGGCTGATATTTTCAGCATTGCATTTCTGCTTTTGGTCAGTGTAAATGAGAACTTCACAGAGATTTTGTATTTTTGTTTAATTTAATCTGTTCATCAGTTTTATTGAAAGTAATGTAAAGTGACAATTAATTCTATCATATTTGGCTGATATGTAACTCAGCTGTCATGCACCCAGAGAGATTCTTTAGGGTGTTCAGCTGTCATGTGTAATTTATAATAAATTTCTGTTGCAGGACAGATACAAATTTAAAGCTGAGTATATTTGTTTTTGTTTCTCTGAATGGAAGGGAAGGATCTGATAACAGTCTTTTTTAAACTGGATTTTCATATATATGCTTTGATAATACTGACCTCAGATTTCTATAATGACAAAAAAAGATTCAACAACTCAACAAAAAAGGATTCTTGCAAAAACATTCTCTGTTACATGCCTGCTGCTGGGAAAAAGAGGTCAGAAACAGTAGAAGAAATCAGATTATATCAAAGTAGCAACTCACCCAATGAAATAATGATAAACAGTCATTCATGTCGTTCACTGAGAGTTGGATCTCTTTGCCAGCTCTCTTAGTAGGTTTTCCCACACGTCCCCTCCTGTATTTAGTACTCAAAATATTGATTTAAAGAGTTTAATTTATGATCAAAGGAAATTAATCTCAGTGGAATAAATCAAATATGTCACCCATGAAGGGTAATCATCTTTCATTTTCTCAGCTCTTGTTCCATCCTGGATTTCTTTCTTCTCATACTTGTGAAGTAACAGATGCTATTCTATATACACTAAAATAAACATTTCATTATTTTAAACACATTAAAATTGTGTTTAATGGGGAGAACTGATAGAACTTTTAAAATTACTTTATTTTTACAATGACCAACCTGTGTTATTTATAAAATTTTCTTTTGCATTTTAGTTTCTCAACAACTTTTCAGCACAAACAAACCAGACTCTCATAATAATGTATCTCAAGGTTTTTTTGGTACCTCATTCCTCTGTTGTGATTTTAACATTTTATCCAAGCTCAAGAACAATGTCTGTAGAAGTAGCATGGGTAGCAAACCCTTTATTTGGATGTGGTAATTTATCAGCTGTCTTGCTGGGCTTTTTTGTCTAAAGTGCTGTGTGAAGGACAATGAGGTCATATTCAAAAAAATGTATTAAAAAAAAAGGTTTCTTGCATCCTTTAGCTCCAAATTTTCTAAAATATATGAACACCAGTGTCATATGTGAAACTATATCAGCACAAAGAAACATTTTCTCCTGAGACATGTAATGTTTTGAAATATTTGGAAGAAGAAAAGCAACTTTGAATTTTGGCTGATATACTCTTTATACTTTATAAGCTATTGCACCACCAGGGCAGTTTTACATTGCATAACTTGTACCAACTAGCAAGGGAAAAATTAGTGAAAAATATAAATAACTGAATTATGAACTAAGAAAGTACATTTCACCTGATTTTCAAACCATTCTTGATAAGCAAGACTGATCACAGCACGTGCTGTGCTCCTGGAATGAGAGGTTTAGCATCTGAGTGATGCCTGCCCTGACCCTCCATACCCTGCTCTAAAATATCTTTGCTTCTTAGTCAAGAAAACAAACAAAAAACCCAAACCCACCCAAAACAAAAAAACTCCAAAATCAAACCAAAAAAAACCCCAAAAAACCCACAAACAAACAAAACTGGAAAGAAATAATGGCAATATCCCAGTTTTAGAGGAATAAAATATAGGATATGTTTAGCAATATTTGCGTTGTTGTTTTTTTATTTTCATAACAACTTTTGTGTCACATTAGTCAGATTTTTAAATGTTGTATTTGCATTGTTAGTCAGGAAGAAAACACTGACATCATAAATCATTAATTGAATGTGACAGGGGTGTTTTTCAGTTGCTTATTCCAAATGTAAAGAGAAAAAAATAGAGGATAATTTTGACAGCATTACAATATTGAGTTGATATTCATGTTACATTTTATAAAGGCAATTAAATACCTTCCCATAGAAAGTATAGATATCTGTGGGATTTCCAGAATAGATTTTGATGGATTTTTTTTACTGATATTCAGTGTTAAAATAAGATTTCAGTTTTCATCTTTTTTTATGTGGTTACTTTTTTTCTTTTTGTCCATTTATAACCTATTTGTAATTCATAATCTGTGTTTTCTCAGAAGTGTCTCTTGTCTACTGTGTTTTCAAGTATGTTTAGCTTGGGTGAGCTTCACTTAAAATTTCTACATTCTTGCAGATAAAAATCAGTGAAGCAGAAATTGTTACAGCTTCTGATTTGGTACCACTAACTGCAGAATGAGGAAACCTTTCCATTCTCTTAATTTATGTCTCAAAAATTGTTTACATATTTCATATACAGAGGAATAATTACAGCAGGTTTCAGCTCAGAATATCTTCACACATGTTAATTAGGACAATTATTTTGCTGTACTATGATTACTCAGACCTTCATGTTCTGTTAAATTAAAAAGCAAAGATGTGATATTTTCATGAAGTTAAAATATTTGTGCTGATTCCCAATAATATTTTTGATCAGCACTTAATTACACGATCAGATTGTTTTGACGTGAGGCATCTTGCTAGATACTGGAGAGATGAACAGGGATGTGAGCAAGCAGTTTATACAGCTGCTGAGAACTGGGTGAGTTACTGTGTTAACAAGTGAGTTAAAAAATTAATTTGCAAAGGAGGAGGAGATGTGTTTGAGGAGGAGATGTGTTTGAGGAGGAGATGTGTTTGAGGAGGAGATGTGTTTGAGGAGGAGATCCTCAGCTGCTTTCAACATCGCAGCATCGTGTTCCGCCACGCTGCAGAACAGGTAAACAAGAGCAGAATGAGATCTCATTGGAAAATCACTGATTCACTAGAAGGAAAAGCATTTAGAATTTTCTCCCTAATTTCCTGCTACATTGAACCTGTGATTTCTGAGTAGAATTGGCACATCACCCACAACCCAGTAAAAAGGTGTGAAGATTGTTAATTTACCTCTGTTCAAATCTTGCTCATAACTTGATCATTACCAACGTGATTGCTATTGGGAAAAAATAGTTTTTTGTGTCTTCCTAATATTCTTCAACTTTATGCTCTGGTTTTTCCTCCAAGTTGCTGAAGGGAAATGTTAGAGATTAGGTTTAGAGACTTTGTATGAATTTTTGCATGCCTCTGGCTGTGTATTACCAATATATCTCTTAAACTAGAAAGCTTCCATTTGATTAGTTTAGGCTGTTAATAGGAAATTGGTTTTTAACTAACTCAGGATTTGAAAAAGGTTCATTGGGAAACAAGGATTTCAATTTGAAAAATTGAAAAAGTCACTTTGCCTCAAAGGATGTACAAGCGTTTAATGGAGAGTAATGTGAGGAAGTACCTGAGGCACTGAAGAATTTGAATTTTTTTTTTAAATCCAGGTGAACTCTCACGATCACCAGAAATATTCATCCAACAAATGTGCAGTAACATTAAAAAGAGTTCCACCATGATGTTTATAGTCACAGATGCATAAAAACTGAATTTTTACCAAACTTTCAGTCACTAGAGTTTGGTTGCTAATAAGTAGAGTATTCATTTGAAGGTAGGGGAATGATAGCAAGCTTCATTACTTCTAAATTTCCTATGAAATCTGATGTATAATTCATGATAAAGGGTCTGAAGTTCATATCTTGCCTTAGCATAATTTCTTTGTTCTTCTTGTGAACATCCTGATTCCTCACTTCATTTAAGTTATGATTTTTGTATGAGATTATAGACACAAATCATTCCAGTGATTTGTTATGTGGACTGGCAGAGGCAATTATTGGAGCAATGGCTAGAAGGCAGACTTGGGAGAACTGTTTTTCTCAACAAATAAATTGAATTGGCTGGGAAAATTTGTTTCCCCAAGAAATACAACCCGTGCTTTTCTGTTTTATTCTGGCTTTCTACAAGAAAAAAAGCATAAACCCCATCTTTTACTGCTTTTCTGGTTTGATACCAGATTCTCTTGTTTAATCTTTTTTAAGTTTCTTCATAGAGTAGGTCCTTGTTTTTCAGAACACATTCATTTTTTGTAAAAATTTGCAGAGACCAAATAGATGGATTGAGTTAAACCACTGGTGTTTGGCACTTGATCACTTAAACTGAATTTTAGAGTTGTTTTCCTCTTTGATGGACAAGAGTGCTTGTGTGATAATTTCAGACAGATACAATCTTTAGTTTTATTTCCTTGCTGTTTGAAAAGCAGCTGGTTTATAGATATCATCTCAACTGTATGTTTCAAGTGCCTTGAAAACTGTGTCTCCCTCTGGAAAATTTATTTCTTCCTCAAGTTTTACTTCAGTAAGAATTAAGTTTTTAAGTTACCCTTTCAGTGCACATCTAATTTATATTACAACTTATATTTGAAAAGACACATTTTTTCATCAGTTGTCTTAGACCTGGGAGTTAAGGTGAATGCAGAACTTTTCATCAGTAGAATCACAGCAAAGGAGTTGATGGGAACAATATTTCTTGAAGAGCACTGCTGGCAAAACTAAGCAGTGTTTTCTCATGTGGATTCCATTCAAATGCCTTCATAATTTTCTGACTGTGCTTTTGAAATAACTGCCAAAATCACAAATAGCCAAGTTTAGACTGTGCCTGTGATAACAGCAAAATTAAAGATTAGATATTGGTTCCAAACTCCTTTAATCCTGTGTTTTTAAGGATGTTTTGGAAAGCTTCTGGCATTTCTGACCTTGACATTTGATAGGAGGCATGCACTTGATTAAAAATAAGTGTCATATTCAATACTCTGTAATGAACAACACCTCTAATATTCTATCAGAGGGAAAATGTTTAATCCATTTTGCTTGCACTTGAAACTAGGATATAGCTTTTGTTTTTGCTGTAGAATATAATATAGGGTATGCCAAATGTCACAAAGTCTGCATTTCCATGTTTGGTAAGGTTTCAGAGTTAGTTGCTTTTGTTAGTTTCTTGTCCCAAATTCAACCTCAGAAAAATTAAGAATACATTTTATGCATAATTATTTTACAGAGGAAAATTAAAGAACAGGCAGGCAGAATGTGCTTGCCATGATTTCATGGCAGCTGATAAAGAGAATAGAGATTTCCTCACCTTTTAGATTTTGATTTTTAGTAAGATATAACAAATGCTGTATTGCTGAAACTGCAATTACTTTTTTTTTCTACAATTATTATACTGATGATGAATTTGTGAAACTTTTGACAGTAATAATGGTTATGAGTAATCAGTCATTTTTGTAATGAGAGACTCCAGAGCAAGGGTGATACTCAAAATTGGAAATCCCTGACACCAAAGATTTGGTGGCACTGTTAGTGTCTTTAGGATTTACCTTCCTCTGTCAAAACCCTTCCACTTTTAACGTTCCAGCATTCAGCTGAAAATCAGAATGGATAGATGAGAGGAAAAAAACCCCAAAGGATTAATTGCAATTCAATTAAATTAGAAAATTTTAGGAAATTTTTATAGGGACAAAGAAAGATGATAGACAGAAGAGACATTTTTTACATCCCAGCTATTTTTGTTTGCTAGTTGCAGCTGGCCAGATAATTTATTTCAGGGGGGTTCTGAAAAAAATCATTTGAGTTTGTAACAAAGCCTCACGATTTGAATTTCTTCATCAAATGATTTATAAATGAAGTATTTAAAATTTCTTTGCAAAGAATCATAGTAATTTTTTTGGGCCTAATGACATCTTTCAAAAGTCTATAATACAAAACCAAGATGTTTGAAAATGAGAAGTAATGGTAAAAGAAGAAAGCTAAGTGTTTTGTAGGAAAAGCTCCAAGTAAAATGTTTTTGACAGGCTCTGAGTATGTTTTTTTCTTTGAAATGTGTTTTCTCTAAAATCAACCCATTTATTTTCCTAATTTCAGCTGCACTTTATTTAAGATTGCACCTCAGTTGTTTCTGACTCCTTTTTTCTCTCCCAGTACCCTATGGGTAGGTAGACCACAGCAGGGTGTTTAGACCACACTTTTTTAGTAAATCAGATATAAAAGACTCTTGGTGTGCCCCTTTCCCTGTCTGAGGGAGCTGCAGCAGGGCCACCTTGCCCTCTTTGTCCCTTCCCTCTGCTGTGGTCCTGCCCTGCCGTGGTGCAGACCTGCAGGTTTGGAAGGGAGGAGCTGGAAAGGAAGAGGCAAGCTGTGCTTCAGGATTCCACTGAGCACGTTCTGCTCCCTTCTCTGCAATGCCTCCCAAATGATTTTAAGCTGCTGTTTATCCCCTGCTGCTGCTGCCCTGCTCGTGCTCTCCCCATGTGCTGTGTTGGAGTCGAAGGGAGCCTGCATTGCACAAGGAACTGCAGAAAATGCAAGGCTGGGGGGAGCTGGGGATCTGGAGTGATAATCCCTGAAGACAGAGGGTGGCTTGAATAATTTCAGTCTGGTGGCTGCATCAAATGTAAGCCAGAGGAAGCATAAACAAGGGAACAGGGACTATATCATGGCCTTAAGCTGCAGCAGGGAGGTTTAGGTTAGACATCAGCGAAGAGTTCTTCACTGGAAGAGTGACTGGGCACTGCAATCATCCCCCCAGGGAGGTGGTGGAGTCACCATGCCTGGATGTGTTAAAAACAGAGGATGTGACACTCAGTGCCATGGTTTAGTTGATGAGGAGATGTTAGATCAAAGCTTGGACTTGATCATCTCAAAGGTGTTTTCCAACCCAACTGAGTCTGTGATTCTTTTGTAGGGAAGGGATTTTGTAGGGATAGGCCTAATCTGAGTTTTGTCTATCAAAGCACGCTTGGACTTTACTCTGGTCAGAAACTGCTGCTGTGGTAGCTGCAATGATCTGTTTTTCAGGGCATTAACTTTCCTCTATCTCTTAGTGAAACTCATGTAGGAAGGATCTGCAGAAGCCAGGCAGTGAGGAGCAGCAGAGAGTTAATGGGTCTAGAAGGCTGCCCTTGAACCAGATAAGGAAAAATGCAGGTAGATACTGCGTGCTGAGAACTCCACAGAAATAAAATAGAGAATCACTTCATTCTCTTTCCTATTTCTCTGTTACTTCAGAAAAAAAAATGAAAGTACATTGTCTGATTTTCTTGATTCCAGTTGAAATTGTTGATCCTTCTTGTTTATCCATAATGTAATTTCTGGGTTTTGTTTTTTTTTTCATGTGGTGAAGTCCTACTTCTATAAGTTTACCCTGAAAATTCTAGTTGTTAAAATTCTATGTTGCTTTGTTCATCCTTTTCCTATTTTTTCTTTCTATGAGAATTTATGATTTTTAATTGCATTGTATTTGTTTAATGTAACATTACATACTCTTTGATCTTTAATGTTAGTAGTACCAGAACTTCTGTCAATATTTCGCTCCCTCTCAGGCCACATACAATTCTATGGAGTTTTTATTCAGAGTGCTGCCACAATAATGAAAATTAGGATTGTTGTTAAAAGCACTGAAATACGAAAAAAATAATGATGAGGATGTAATGCACAGTATCAGTTTCTTTACACTAAAGTCCCGATTTGCAAATGTGAAAGATTGACTTTACGTTTCCAGGGATGATTAGCTGCCAGCTCTAATCAAATTGAGAAGTAATTAGCAAATCAAAACTTGATTAGCTCTTTGCTTGATTTACTAAAATTACAGTTTATGCAGTTTAAATGATGGGGGAGGGGAAATGCCTCTCCTCTGCAGGATCCCTCGGCTCTGTACCAGGGGAGCAGGAGAGGGGATCGTGGCTTGTGCTGCTCAGCCGTCAATTCCCCAGCACCAATAACTGAGTGAAGTGATGCTGGAGAGGCCAAGACTTCATCCCTTTCCAGCTGTGGAGTGAACGTGTTGTGAGCAGCTGTGGAAAGTTGTTTGGGATGCAGGTGACCCAGGTAACCTGAATTGGCATTGCCAGTGCTCCTCTTCCTTCATGAAGTGCTTCAGTGTTCTTGCACAGTTATTAAAATGTGAAAGCTGTGCACGTGATTCTGCAGTGGAATAAGTTATCTAATTGATATATATGATACTGTAACAATACAGGCAAGGTTGAAAGTGACAACAACTCATCTTGACAGTGTGAAAATTCAGTTTTCATCTCTGTCACCTACTGGCTGTAGGATATTTGCCTTTGCTTAATTTTTGTTTTTCCTCTCTGTGGGGCAGGTACCATACATTTTGTTCTTTTACCTTGTTGAACTTTGAGTTTCTGATGGAAAAATAAATAATCAAAATATAGTCGAAAATGCTCTAATAGGCACCCCTCTAGCTACAAAAATCAAATACAAAATATGATATTTTTATCTTCATGAGACCAAAACTATGTCTGCTTTTTGAAGTATGCAGTTATTAGAATCTTCCTTGTCTGTTTTCTCCTTGAGATTACATGGCTGTAATGCTCTCTGCATTTACATTGGGACCAAGACACGTTTTAATGCATCTTTTATACTTGAGTCTTATTTGTTACTGAAGTAACTGCAGTGGAGAGCTTCCCAGAATTAATTTAATGGCAGAATTAGCAGGCAAGCTGTAATCCCATTGAAGTACCTAAAATCTGCACTTTTTGGAGATAGCTTTATCGAAAAGCAAGAGGTTTAAAACAAATTCAGAATAGGGTGTAAGATGCTATTTTTTTTCTCCTTCTGGAACTGCCGTGCCAATATCTTAAAAATAAAAAGTACAATTTAATTAAACAGAAGACTAGAGAGATAAGCCCAGTGATATTACAGTGTGGAGTATTGCAGAGCTGCTGATAGAGAGCCCAATCCTGCTCTTAAATGCTAGGTATGAAACCCTGATTAAAGCAAATGGAATCTTCCTTGTGTTTGTATATCTCAGAGCCAAATGGTGTTCTCATATAGTCTACACTTCAGAGTACATTCCAGCAAAGTTGAAGAAAAAAAATGGATGCTCTTTTCAATGGACTTTTTCTTTTTTCTTTTAGTTTTTAGGGCACTTTATTTTCAGACATGGGTTGTTTATATAGCAATTTAATATATTGAGTATTTTTGCCTCAGGCTGCAAGGTTGTGGCATGGCAGCTGATCTATTTCTCTTTTGGATTAAGTATTTAATCCATAAAATTTTCCTTACTCTAGGGGACTTCAGTAGCTTTAAACATTACTCTTGGGCTTTCCAACTTGTATAGACTATTAAATGAACTGCAGTGTATTTTTTATCAAAACCTTTATTTACTTTTTCTTGAGCTCTCAGGAACTGCACTTACTTTCCCTGACTTCTTTCCTCCTGCAGACTCTACCTGCTGTTGGTACATCTTGTCTTTTCCTGCATCTGCTGATAAGGAAACCTTTTTCCCCTTGGGCTGGAGAGTGGCCCCGCCATCAGCTCGCAGGGATTGTCACAGGGTGTCACCTCCAGGGCAGCCCTGGCACACAGGGCAGCACAATTTCTGTACCTCCAGCTGGAATGTGCTGCTGGAGGAGGCAGATCTCAAGAGGAGCAGGAGGGGCAGGAATCCTTGACAGGCAAAGCTGATGGTTGATAGCTCTGTGAATGGGATTTGTGTGATGTGTGCTGAGATAGGGGAGGGATTAAGCTGATCTCTCTGATGTCCCATCCAGTGCTCAATTCAGGGGCCTGATAGCTGGAACTTCAAGCTGAGAGAATTTGTACACTTAGAAGGAGGACATTTCACTTAATAATTTTCAGATTAAGTTCTTAAAGGAATAAGTAGAAAAAAAACCCCGAAACAAAACCAAACCACACTTTTTCTTTTTTTTTCCTTTTTTTTTTTTTTGTTTTTTTATGCAAAGTCAATGGATCTGTTGTGACTGTGTTGCCATCAAGGCTGATTTTAGTTACAGAAAACTAAGTTTTCATTTTAAGGCGTGTGGAGTTTGTTTTATTGCCTGGAAGTGTTGTGATGGGAGACAGCAACAATTGAATAAAAGTATGTATTTGTCAAAGAATAGAAGATATTGTTTTGACAATGAGAATGAGGAATATGTAACTGAAACTAATTTCCAAAACTGTTTGCTATTGTTTTCTCTCAGTTTTATTTGCTTACATTTCCAACTGCTTACAGATTTTGCTCTGAATTACATTGCTTGCAGTCATTGTTTTACTGATAGATTTTTTTTTTTTAATAAAAGGAATAGTTTAGCTAACTTCACTTTTTTAAAATAAAAGGATTGTCAGAAAAGCTTTGGAATTATTCTCAACTTTTCTTCCAGGCTTTGGAGGTCTGAAAGGCAGTAAGAGATCTAAGGAATATTTTTGTCTCACGGGTGGCTTGTTTCAGGATGTTTCTATTGCAGAAAGTTGCCATCTTTCAGGCTGATTTTTGGCATTCTTTTCATATAAAGGTGGCTTTTTTGAGTGGAATGACGGTGTTTTCCATTAAATTTGTACTGGGACAAGGAGCTTTCTCCAGAGCAGCCCGTATGGTGCTGTGCTTTGCGTTTGTGGCTAAACCAGTGCTGGTAAAACAGTGATTTTTGGTGCTGTTTGCTGCAAAACCTTGGTTTTATCCAGCCCCACAGAGACTGGAATGCTGGGAATGGGCAAGAGGCTGGGAGCAGACACAGGACAGCAGGGCCTGGCTCACCAAGGGGATATCCCATCCTATTTCATCTTCTCCTGTGGTGTGCTCAGACATGAAGGCTCAGGGCAGCAGGAGGAAGGGACATTCAGGGTTAAGGTGTTTGTTTTCCTAACAGCCATTAATGTGCTCTGAGTCTCTGCTTCCCTGGGAGGTGGTGAACATCTGCCTCCAATGGGGAACAGGGGATTTTGTTGTATTTGCATGCACAGCTTTTGCTATTATTCCCTGCCATTGTCTTGTTCCACGAGTCTTCTTGCCTTGCTTCTGTTTTCTCCCTACCCCACAAAAGAGTGCAGTGAGCAAGAGGCAGGGTGGGTATTTGGCTGCTGGCTGGGGTCAGGATCTGCTGAAATGATGGAGGTGAAAGAATTTGCTCTCCCTGGTTGGCTTGGAGGTACTCGCATCCCTCAAGGGGAAATCCCTGCGAAGTTTCAGGTCCTTTCCTCAGTCTCCAACTTTGGTTTTTTTCCTAGCATGTTATCAATACATACTTCAGAGTGTAAACTTGAGTTCTCCATCAGAAAATCATCCATAGTCAGCACCAGCTGTAGCTGCTGCCATGAAATTGTAGTGGCAGAAAAGCTCTGATCTGTTCTATCTGCTCTGGCCCTCAGGCAGCCACTGCTGCAGCAGGGCTGTGGCCATTCCCTGGGACCTTCTCCCTGGGACCTTCTCCCTGGCTGTTCTGAGCTTTCACTGGGAATTCTCTGTGAAACAAGATGATTCTTTGGTAAACACTCCAGGCTTAAGGAAATGCCAAACTCCCATTTATAAGTATTGCATTAAAAGTCTGATTGTAATGGCATCCCAAGTTTCAAATATGAGCAGCAGCTGAGTAGGTAGATAAGAGTCTGAGAGGTTTCAACCTTACAAACGTTGTGTCTCAGCAGATGTGATGCTGCTTCGTGTTGTGTGCTGCCATAATTAAGAAGCATTCAGGGGCTGTTTCTCTTTCAGAGATTTCAGACATGTTCTTGTGATTCGAATTTTAGTGAGGATCATAACCTGTACTCCAATAGCACAATTAAGGTAATTGACAAAGGCAAAACTAGTTTGCAAAGTTAATTAGATTTTTCCATCTCCTCACTTTCAATTAAGCTTGTTGGTCTGATGCATTTCTTCCTGTTTAATTGCCTTTTAAATTTTTTTTACACAGTATACAGGTTGTAGTAGTCAGGTAAATAGTTGTTATTGAAATAATCATGAAGCTGAACTATTTTTTCCCAAGTTGTGCTTGTCCTCCCCTGTTTGAGCCAGCAGTTTCATAATTAATATTTACTTCATTTCTGTAGCAATTTTGATTGGTGCTTTGAAGTACATTATTTTTTTTGTTGTGTGAGGATTTTTTTTTTTTTCCAGAGAACAAGAACCCTACTGTATTGCAGAAACAGATATAGCACATTAAAACAACTACAATTACAGCAGATGAAATATTGAGAGACTACAAATCCTTTAAACTGTTCATGGTTTAGGTTAGAAATTATAGCAGAGCTGAATGTTAAACCTGACAGTGTCAGAAAAATATTTATGGCTTGGGTAACACAGCAGTATTAAAAGTTGGATTGCTGCCCTGCAGATCATACAGTTCTGTCAAACACTTTTCATGGGCAACTATGTTAGGATTCAGCTGAATAATTCACTCCTTTCAGAATATGTAGTGGTTTACAACACCATTGATAAATTTATTCTTTTGATTGTCATGTAGGTGAAAGGAGGACAAATACAGCTAAAGATTAGATGCAGATCACAGCTAGTGTTCATAAAGCATGTATAAATACATATTTTAAAACCAAAATGTTTGTTCAGCATGTGTATACAAGCATCTGTCCAGTCCCTGCAATCATGAGATACCAGAATCCCTTGGTTCAGTTATGTACCTTGCAGAGAGCAAAAAGTAAAACGCATTATTCTCTTAAATATGATGCCATTTGTGCATTTTAGTGAGAATCTGTGGTTTGACAAGTTTGAGAATGCAAACAGCAACTCGTATGGCAATATTCTCCACTCTGCTCTTCCACCTCTGAAGCCTGCACTGAGCTTCCCTGCCCGCTGCCATCCCTTCATTGAATGCCCCTGGGAGGGACATTCACCCTCCTGTACTGGCTGCACACTCACATCCCCATCCCAGGGTCACCCAGCCCTGCTGCTGTGGCTGGAGCTGTCCTGGCTGTGCCACAGGCCAGCTCTGAGGCTGCTGCTGCTGCAAAATGCACTCCTGTCATGTCAGCTTCATCCCACCAGAGTCTGTGGGTTGTGAGCCTTGTCACCCCATGGGACACGAGGTGGCTTCCTGCTGATAGTCTGGAGCTCTCACAAGGGGTGTGAGCTGCAGCTGGGCAAATTAATTCTTGTCATACCATTGAGTGGCTTAAGATCCTCATGGAAAGCACAGCTATGTGTTCATGGTTTATCACTATTTTATTTTATTTTATTTCATTTCATTTTATTTTATTTATTTTATTTTATTTTATTTTAATTTCATTTTATTTTATTTATTTTATTTTATGTTATGTTATTTTATTTTATTATTTTATTTTATTTTATCATGGTTTTCTGTTGTTTCATTTGTAAACCCTCCCAGTCCAGCTCCTTAAAAACTTACAGATTACTATTGGACACATTGGTCCAGGAGTCAGGACATGTGGAATTTAACAATCTTGTGGGTAAAAGTACCTTGTTGTTTGAGTAATATACCCATTCCATTATCTGAATAGTTTCTGAGTCTATTCTTACGTAATAAAAAATTATTTGCATCTTTGAGACTAGTCCTCTACTCAAGGGGATGTTGTAACATGTAGGGGCAGATGATTTTGATATTTGTAGGCATTTGCAGGGGTACATACATCTTCAAAATAATTGAGAGTTTGCTAGGCAGCTAGATTTGTATTTCAGCTGTTGTTCAGTAAAAGTTAAGGGTCTGGATTGCTTCTTTAGTCAGTAGAAGGGGCTGCTTAATACCATAAGAAGGCTGATGGTTTTTATATCTATGTTTCCCTAGATAAGATGGATGAAAACAAAAACCTTGATATTTTCTATTTCTCTGATGTATGCAGAGATCTTTCTAAGTCACAATGTTAACATTCATGGTGATCCATTAGGCAATTGTCTTGCCTAATCATATGTTTCAAATATGAGTTGACATGTCAAAAATATTTAGCTTTCATCTTACATTCATTCAGCTTTCTGGAGGACTGTGATCTTCCCATCAGGAGGATGTGCTGGGCAAATTAAAAGGGCCAAGGACAGGGGTTTTGAAAACAGTTGGGAAGTGTACAGTCTGCAAGGCTTTTGGTTTATAGGGCTTTTGTTTCCAACAAACATGTTTGACTTTCAATGCCAGATAGCAAATAGAGAGTCCTCAGGGAATTAAATGTACAAATAGGAGGAGCTGGGAAACCTTTGAAGTTGTTTCAGACTTTCGAATTCCTCTTGGGCAGTGATGATAGCTCAGAAGTGAATTGATCTGTGGCATGCAGGAGGGAAGGCGTTTCTTAAATTGGACATTCTGTGGAGTAAAAACCTAATCTCTTTTATTTTGGGGTATGTGAAGGTGAGAGGGCACATCTCCATAACACAAGCCAGTGAGCATTCTTTTCTGCAAATGTTATCAGCTGTATCTGTGCCAGCTTTTTTTCCAAGCTGAATTTTTCATGCCATGTACCTGTGCTGGTTTTGTTTTCTTTATACCATTGATTAGATGATAAGTTGAAACTCCATAAAGATCAGCAAGATGAAAACCATATTTCTCTAAACATGGAAGTGCAGGGATTCTGAATGCTCAAACTGTAATGCAGGTAAAGCACTGCTAGAAAAGGCTCCTTCTCTTGAGGGCACCATAAATGGACTGTGCTTCTGGCTCCTGCAGAGGAGACCATGCAAAAGATTCCAAACAGAATATTTTCTTCCTGTTATCAAGATATCAGTCTGTTTACCTCACTTAAAAAGGCTTATCAGGGTGTGATCCACTGACTGCTTTCCCTCAGAGTTTACCTGGCAGGCACTGCTGCTATTTTATGGGTTGAGGGAAGGAGCACCAGCTTCTACACATTCCTCTGGTGGTTCAGTTTATTAGGGAAATGATGCATTTAACACCCCTACAAACAAATAGGCTGTGTCATGGGATATTAACTTTCTCTTGCCTGAATTAATGAAATCTGTTTGAGGTTTTTTTTTTTTTTTTTACCCAACCTCAAGTGCCTTAAACAGAAGGTTATTTTCTGGCAGAAGAAAATGCAGTTCACAGACGCAATAAACTGCAAGGTCTAGTGACTGAACCACAAAATATTAAGCTAAAATGATGCTGAATGTTAATTCAGAATTCTCCTCTATGGAGTAATTCCATGGCAATCTGGCAGCCATGGCAATATTTTGTTTCTCTGTGCTGCAGTTTTAGAAGAACCTGACTTTAAAAAAGAAAGCCTGGAGGGAAGGGGAAATAAGGCAGAAGGGGATAAATCTGTCAATTTTTAGGCAGACAAATGCAAATATCCAGAAAACAAAGTGTAAATTTTGGGTTTAACATTACCTTGTGCACTAGCCACTGCCCAGGGAACCAGTGTTGGAGACAGTTGGTTTCTTGTAGTTCTCATTGATATTCCTGAGTGATGCTCACGCTTGTAGGTCAAGTAAAAGGTCACTGAGCCAAGGCAGGAGAGGAGATGCCTGCCAGCCTCAGGTTAGTACTGCCTCTGGAGGTTTGTATGTCAGCCACTTGGATTTCACTGTATACCTTTGTTAAATACTGGAGCTGCTGTGCAGTCATTCAGGAATTAGTGAAAATTGTGTAAACCCTTGTAAATACTCCAGGTATGTCATGGTTTTGATGGATGTGACTGAGAAGGTGCCTGAAATTTGAACTGCAGGAATTCTGTATATGTTTGTCTCTTTATCAAGAGCTAAACCAGAGATGCTTATTTAAATACCAATCTGAAACTTGTTAACCAAATTTCTCTGGAAAAAAAAAAAATGATTTCTGAACTGAGTATAAAGTATGAGATATCAGCAAAGCCACAGCTTTGACTTTTTGTTTTGTTGCTGCCATATTGTGTTCTTAACAAAGCTGGGGAATAGATGGAGCAGTCAGCTGCCAGCAGAAATCTCCAAAGGATCACTTCTGTTTGCTTCCTCAGCTGCTGCCAGTCTGGTGTTTTCCAGGTTGTCTCCATAGGAAAAGGTTCAGAAAGGGTGTGAGGAGAAGAGCTGGTGTTAACAGCGACCTGTTTGGGTTCTATTCTGTTGAAAATCAGCCTCCAGCATTTATGTTTAAAAGCTTCTGCATTAAAACCAGAGAAAACATGCAAATACATGGCAAAAACCACCAGGCTTTTAATGAGCATTCGAGAGATTTATTAATAGCCCCAACTATTGTAAAAATACAATGAATTTTTGACTAACCTTTCCATGAGCACCATTATTCAGAAGTACTTTTGGCAAACTTAGAAATAAATTTGAAAATCTCTGCTAATGTTATGTTTATGAGTAAACACAAAGTTATTTTTCTTTTCTTTAGTATCTTTAGGGGCTCTAAGTACTGAGTGAATGGACAAAAAAAAGCATTAAAGGGAAAAACAAAAAAGAGGAAATAGAGGAAAGCTAAAGGCTGTCTGTGTTCTAATGTACCATTGCAAAGTTTAGGTTTTGGTGCTTCCACTACAAAATGAAAACATTAGTATCAGTGGAGAGATTTCCCTCAAGTATTCCTGTAATGATATTTGCTGTCCTTGGGAGCTACAGACTTATAAGGGAAATAGGAAAAAGAATTATGGCTGTGATGATAGAACTGCTTAGGGTGATGAGAAGGAATGTCTTTGCCTTTGCTTCTTTTCTGCTGCTTTAAGTCCTTTATGGCATTTCAATCTCTGTGTTAGTTTGTGATCAGGATTTCTTTTTGCATCATTCTGGGCTCAACATAGAGAAAAAAAAAGTAGAAAATCCAATTTTTTTGACAAATATTGATGCCATATTAAAAAGAGAGGAGAAAGCATAATAAAGTAGTACACAACTTTGGGTCACCTGCAGAAGCCCCACCTCTCAGCTTTCAAAAATCCACCTTCAATTTCATTTGTGAAATAAGGTTTTAAGTATCTGCTCCCTTGATTAAAAAATCTTTAAGCCTGCCTTTTCAGATATGCAGAATTTGAGAATCAATTAAATTATTGTCCTTGATAATGAATTTCTGGATACCATTTCAGTGTAGATGTGCATTATATGTTCTATAAACTTATTTCTTGTTGTATCAGCTCAGATTATACTAATTGCAGTTAAAAACAGGATGCATTTAGGGTTCAGTAAGAAAGAAGATCTGGACTGTACAGAAGATGGACTTCCCTCAGTTTTTCACTTACTTGGATTCATTTCAGTTTTCTTTTATTCTTTTAATAGCCATGCTTATTTTTTGTAGTTTAAGTGTTAGTTCCGTCCTAGTTTTGCTACCATATTTATTAAACCACATTTATTCTGACTTTTTGTTCATCCCGACTCTTACTCCCATCAATACCAAGAGCCTAATACTATGTTTTGACCTCTTATTAGTATTCTTACCATCCCAAACAGAAGAGTATTTCCTCAATAATTGATAAGATAAAATAATGTAATGCTCTGCAACCACCTCGTTTTTCCTCATTTGGCTCCCTTATAAAGATGCTGCGCAGCCATCTTCCTAAGCAGAGAGCACATTCCTTGCCTAAGGCCAAAACAATTATCTGCCATCATAAAGAAGTTAAACCAGTGTGGACGAGGGGGAGAAAAGGCTTGAAGTGCTACTTATAAATTCCAGCAGCAAATCTGCAGGAAAGTGAAAGGAATCCATAAGGGCACCTCTTGAAAGCAAAGCCATGTCCCATTTGGCGTAAAAAGCTCTGGGCTGCTGAGTTAGGAGAAGCTGAAAGGGTGAGCCTGCTGCAAGGTCTTTGCATGTTTGCTGTTTTAAATGACTTGAGAAATAGTTTGGCTGAAGATAGACGTGGTTTTAGATCTCTCTGTCTAGTTAGACTTATCAAAGGGCAGCACTGCCAATGAGGAACTGTGTCCTCATGTGTTATGAGGCAGTGTTTTGGCTTATGGATCAATTTGTCCTTTACTGGTTTCAGTTACTTTGTTATTTTTGTTTCTTTTTCAGTTACAGCATTTGAAATAATGCCTTTGTCACTGCTATTAGACATAGGCTTGTATCTTAACGAGCAGTACTTTGTCAAACTGCAGAGTTACCAAAAATGCAATGTTGCTTTCATCCATATGATTGCAGAAACTGAGGTCTTAAGAGGCATTTGTGTTCTTGCAAAATTTGTCTGCTTTCCCTTAAGCAATGTATAAGCATGCTGATCAACTTTATTTCTTTTTTTTTGGTGAAGGAGATTTCTCATGAGTCCATTAATTTTGGTGTCACATAGCTGATCTCATGGATAAACTGCTTGTTTATGGATGCTGAATGTCTAAATAATCAAGAGACCAGAATATAAAATACATGATGAAGAACATTTTTTTTTCTTCCTTGGGTTAGAAAGCTCTCATATGAGCATAAATATTAACTGTTGACTGCACTGTCAGCTAGACTTAGCTTTTAAGAGAAAATATTTAAGAATCATTTTGCTGGAGAAGAACACTGATTTTATAAAATTCTTCCCTTTTCCCCCTTCCTGACCTCACTTGCCCCTTTCTGATATAAATGTGCCTAATATTTTTATATAGCTTTTATTTTTTAAAAAGAGGTTGTAAAATATAAGTCATGCTCTAGCTGTTTCTCAGACTGGTTGTATTTTTATTGAGACTAAGCAAGCTCTTGTCACAGTCAGGTTTTTAGTTAATTTACATTACTATTTTCCATTCATTCATTGTGTAATTGATAAGACTATGCAGTACTACTTGATCTATAAACACAAAAAGGTAATAGATGGTCTGTGTCATGCAAGAATAGAAGAGCTAGCTAAAAAGTTAAAAGAAAAAAGATGAAACAGAGCAATAGAGTCAGTAAGATGGTGTTGCAGCCCTGTTTGGCACAGGGGGCTGCAGGTTGAGTGGGGTAAGAGCCTTTGCTGTGATCCTGGCAGCCTGAGGAAGGTGGATTGAAGGGGCAGTTTCAAGAAGATGAACACTTTAGGTTTGTAGAGCTGCCCTTTCTATTAAAATGGGCTTTGGAGCCTTCCAGCTTTGGTTGAGAGGTAGAAATGGTATCAGTGTTGAGGTGGAGAAGGGGATAAGACAAGAAGGCTTAGACAATGAAGAAAGCTTGAATTTTAGCAATAAAGAAAATTATATAAGTGTCCTTTCCAATGTGTTGATGCACAGTGAGATCCCTTGGGGCTCTGCTTAGCTGTAGTGGGGTTGTGAATGCAAGAGTGTGCTGCTTCCCTGAGGAGATCCCGAGGATTCACTCTGCTCATGGGATACTGCAGTATTCATCTGCACTGAGAAATCTTTTCTCTGGTGGTAGCCACATCTGGAACAGATTTGAACCAAGCAAAACTGCACTGGTTTAGGCCAAAGCAAGGAATGCAGCCATGCAGAAGATGGGATGAGCTTGCTTTCTTTTCTTCTTTTATTTTTTTTCCCCTTTTTCTCTCTCCAAAAAGATTAGAAGGGCTGTATTTCAGAGATACTATGCCAGAGGCATCTGTGGACCAAAATGACAAAGGATTTATCAGAGGGTATAATAAGTAATTTAAGTCAAGCTTAGAAGGCTGAGATGCAGGTGGCTATTCCTATAGAAAGTATTCATGAGAGAGATTTTAAAAGGGGGGAGGTGGAAGGAAGGGATGGTGCAGAATTAAAATCTTCAGTTGAGGTGTAACATATCTGAAATGCATGCTAGACATCCATAACAAAAGGCAAGAGGAAGAGGCTAATGAGATTTTAGTTTGGCTGTGGTAGGACAGAGAGGGAATAAAGAGGTGATTTGTGAGGCAGGTAGGTAAAGCTGCTACATTCACTCAGGATATGTGAGTTTCTGGGTGGGATTGTGCACAGGAGACCTCTGTTATGTACAGTGGGCTTGGAGATCCTTGCTGAGAGCTCAGGGGAAACAAGGAGGCTTTGATGAAGGTCACCAAAAAAAAAAAAAAAAAGAACTGGAACACACAAATGAAGCAATGAATAAACAAGGTGTGACAAAAGTTTGTTTTCTTTTTTTTTCCCCTGAAATTTAGATTATCTAGACTTCAGAACCTTGGAGAAAAGTGGTGCAGCTGGAATTAAAACAAAATGGGAAGAAGTAGTAGTTGATTAGTTACCTGGTTTTATTTTTTTTTTCCTTTTTTTTATATTTGTAAAGGCCACAGATAGGAAATAGCTTCTTTCAGAGGCAAGAATTGGAGCTCTTCACTGCCCCTCTGAATTCAAGATAAATGTGTAAGGAACAAAGGCCCTGCAAAGGAAGTCTTTTATGTATGATTAGGAGGGAGTTTCATATTTTTCAAGTAATAAATACTTGGGGTTGGTTTGATTTAGGAAGCAAAATGATTATTCTGAATTTAATATTTATATACCTATAATAAATTTCCATAATTATTTTTATTAGCATCTTATTTTGTGCACAGCCTCTCTGACTGCTGTACAGAATCTTGCTCATATAATGAAAGGGTTTCTCTGAGTAACTTGGCTATGACTAATAAGAAATTTGCTTGTTTTCCTGTTACACTCATTTAAATAACCTTTTAAAATTCAGTTGCACAAGGCTTTGACAATTTATGTGTAAGCCCATAGGATATCTAATAGCTTATAAATACAAAGCAAACATTAAAAAAGCTTTCTCTTGTTTTTTTTCTATTCATTTTTTAATGGGCTTCATAAAACCCCACAATAATAATGAAGTCCAGAATTTGTTTTACAAAGCATTTCTTAAAGTTCACCTATGAATTCATGACTTAATATTCTGAAAGCTCTTAAAATTTTGTAACTGCAAGTCTTTACATTGGAGCAACACACATTTATGTATAAATCTATATGTATATAAATATATGCATATATGTAGCATATGTAGAATTTATATAAAGTCTGTCACATTCAAAAGACAAAGATTGCAGAGAAAAATATCAGATTTTCATGCTAATACTTTCATCCCAAATGTGAATGTTTCAGCATTGTCACCTGGGATACAACAGATATTAAAAAGTGAGAATTTTAGAAGACAAAGATGAAATAGTGAATAAATGTAAGATGTCTGTTGTTCTCATCCATCAGGAAAAAGTAATTTGAAGCATGACAGTGATTGAATTTTTAATATGCACTTAATTCAATAAATTGTGTTAATGTGTCCAAAATGCATGTCAGACAAGGCAACAAGTATGATTATGTCAAATTTGGTTACAATAAATATTTTCCACCACCCTAATACAACTGGCATTACATAAGCCTGGTTCTTCTGAAACTCCTGCTGTTAAGAGCTGAAAATGTCTTTTCACATAAGATAACTGCACCTGGGGTTCTTTACTGAGATTTTGACAACAATTTTACATCAGAGTTTCTGGGGCAGATTTGTTGATTTTAAAGTCATTCTTTGGCTTAATATGTTAATAGTAAATGTTTGTAATTTTACCTTATTTCTGTAAAGTGGTCAAAACCTTTGTCTAAAGCATTATCCCAACCTTTCCCTTTCTCAAAACTGGTTTTAGATTTCCAGCTAATTCAGCAGTTTAGGGTCATCACTACCATATTACCAGGTCACCAAGATTTCTGGTTTTATAGTTGTTTTTTTTTTCTTTTTTTTTCCCCCTAATTTATTCTTCCATTTGCAAATTAAATTTAATGTGTGGGCATGAAAATTACTACATCATGTAATGCTGTCTTGAGGCAAGTCATCATTTGCTGATGCTGTCCAGTTGCTCAGTACTGGAGCTGGAAATGTCAGTTTTTCCTTCCATCAGCACAAACCCTATTTTTTATTAATAAGCATGGTGTGATTAAGACACAACATTAAATTAAATGCCTTTTCCAATTTTGTTCTCTGAACACAGGGAGGGCAATCTCACTCTCCAGTGCTGTTGCTTTGGTAGGGAATGGAGACCTGATTTTCTCTCTCTGCACTTGCAGAGGGAGGCTGAGTGTTTGCCCAATTCCTTTGCCCCTTGTTAAGTTTTCCTCTGTCAGTAGAAAAAATGGATCCTCTCCAAGAAAATTATTTTCCCCAACTTAGAGGAGGGAAACAAAGAGCTGTGATTCATTCCTCCAGGGGTTCGTTAAAATGCATTTTATATGACTGTGGTGGTTAAATATTCTGGTTTCAGTTAGTGAAAGTTCATACTGGCTTTGGAAACTTTCAGGTAATAATTTTTTTTACTCTGAAAAATCCTTCTTTAGTTCTGAGAATGAAGTTCAAAGTCTTGTATTACAAGCATAGTGCTCCTGGAGGGAATTTGTTAGAGCACAGAACCAGGCCAGTGAAGAATGCAAAAATCCTTTTGTTTGGTGGGCAAACAACAGGCTGGGGTTGTTTGTGACCCCTCAGCCCAAGCCTGACCCCATATCCTGACTGCCATAAAGAAAGCAGGAAAAAAAAAAAATCCTACTTGTTATTTTAAGCTTGTTATGAGGAGTTAGTTTGCAGGAGAAAACATAAAATTAATACCCAAACTAGGTTTACAGCTCTCCTCCAGCTTCTGAAGTGTTTGCATGCAGATGAGAGGGGGATGTACGTTTTCAGCAGTTGGCTTCCTGTCACTCATAAATATTTTTTTTCCTCAGGGTATCCTCAATCAGTGCATCTTCTTATTGAAAAGTTTGCTTTGGATGTCTGAGCAGGAATGTCAGGCTTAGTCAGAAAAATCTCATGCCTGTTGATTTTGATGTCAGAAGGAAAAAGCAAACTTATCTGTAGATGCTTTTAACAAATCCATCTGATGGTTTTGGATTGAGAGTCCCTGAGCTAATGCAGTATGAAAAGAGAGAACCATCAAGTTGGGTCTTTGGTGGAGATGGATTTTATTTTGTGAAATGTAATTGGGTTTCCTTTTGTCAGCCAGAGATGATAGTGCCATTGCAAATTAGTGTTTCAATTTCCTTGACTACAATGGTGAGAAAATCAGTGATTAACTCTGTTTTGGTTTTTTTCTCACAAATTCTTTTCAATACTTAACAGAAATATTTTTTTTAAAATGTTAATTACAAACTGATTTAGGTCATGATGGTAATAGGACTATCTTACAGAATGAACAATTAAGTAACCGGAGCTCTTATATCAGCAGTCAATTCACTGAGGAAAGAAATAGATAATTCACAGTGTACCATAATATTGCAATGTTTGTTAAATTCTGTGGTTATTCTGTGGAAATAGTTGTTGAAGTTTTTGTATTATTAAAATCTGCTTTGAATCTAAGTGTCTTTCAGAAAAAAAACTGATCACTTTCATACTCTATGTAATGCTCCCTTGCCAGAAGCCATTTAATATCACCTTTTGACTAATTCTGAGCTTTGTATGTATTTCATACTCAGTGAAATTTTGCTGGCTTTCTACTGGTGGGTGTTCCAGAAGTACAAGTGGAAATAAATCTTTTTGTCAGATCTGCAGGAACAAGAATCAGTAGCAACAAAAATTTTTGGTGACTAGGTGCTGGTTGCTGAAAAAGATACCATGAAGCTTATTACTAGGTCCCATAAAGGTTTGGTTTAATGGAATTATTAAAGATCTGTGTACAAGGTGGTGCCAAGGGGCAGGAGTACTGGTGCAGGCACAAATGGATAGCAGTGAAAAAAGACAGGAATCTCTTAGGAAATACTGGGAAGAGTTGAGTAAGGAGCTGAAATCAGAATCATAATTCTGTGACATTTTGAATAACGAAATAGACAACCTAACTATGAGATTAAGATGAGAATTTATTATGATTAGAATAGATTTCATACACCTGGAAGGAGGCTTTGACCTCAAGGGAGAGAGAGGTTTCTGTATTAACTGTATTAACTTTGTATCTTTGTGGTGCAAGCAGAGTGTGGGCATTGCCATCAGAACAATGTCATTCTCTGTGGCTTCCTCGTGTCAGTGACAGGCAAAGCAGAGAGCAGGATCGATATTCTGAGCCCAGCTGTGCTTCTGGAGCAGATTGGGTCACATCTCTTTCCACTGATCACACAGCTTTTCACTTTGCACAGTGCATCAGTGTTGAAAAATTGAAAAGTGATTTTGGGCTCTTGTTGTCAGTCTCTGGCTTCACTCTTTACATTTAAAGTCTGACATACTCAGACTTTAAATGTAATTTGACAATTATGGCATCAATATTTCATATTACTTAGGATTTATACGATAGTGACTAACTTGTGAAGTGTTAAACTACTGCTACCTTATATTTCTACTACATTCTCATCTCCCTCCTCTTTACGTTGTACAAGAGCAAAGCCAGTAAGTAATTTGATTTATTACCTTCAATTTGTGTGTCAGTATCTTTTGCCTGATTTCCAGTAATGAATATTTTTGGGTTTTGCCCTAACTGTACCATACTAAACATTCCAAAAGAATACACACTCTGGCTTCCCCATTCAGAATTTGAGGTGGAACTATGACAGATTATTTATTATTTGTTCTACAAAAGAGAAATCCTCCTACCATAACCTGTTCCTTTGATAAATTTTGCCCAATGAAATCTCTTTCCAAGCTATTAATTTGCTTACTGTCCTTTTATTATTAGGGAAGTTTCACTGTGTCCTTGCTGTTAAGGCTCTGCTCTTTTACCAGTTTTAGTAATTCTTAGTTCCATTTGTCTTTTCTTCTCGACAGAAGATTTATAGTTTGGCTGTAGATAGACCCTTGCACCAGCTCTGCCTGGCGTGGAGTTAATTTTCTTCATAGCAGCCTTTGTGGTGCTGTGCCTTGGATTTGTGACTGAAACAGTTTGTTGGCTCCTACTGAGCAGTGCCTGGTTTGCAGTTTTTTCACTTTTCTCCAATTCATTTGAGTTTGGTTCGTTCATTTGTTTTTCTTCCCTAAAATTTCTTTATTTGAATGCACTTTTTTTGTTTCTCTTTTTTCCTTTCTTATGTCTGTCCTTTTCTCTCCCCCATCCTGCTGGGGAAGAGTGAGCTGGATGGAGGCTTAGGTGCTGTTTGGGGTCAACCCATCTCACCATTCTTCAGACACCAGGTGTAAAAGGTGATTATGGTGCCAGAATCTGAAAAATCCATCCATCTGTCTTTTCCTTGGAGAACAGTTTATCCTGCAATCATATTTAAGAACAAAGCATATCTTTGGTTATTTGGTGGTGTCCTTCATCTTACTTGTTAAGGTGGCTGATACATTTGCCTTGTATTATGGTCATTTGTTTGAATAAATGTCATCATTATACTGATTAATGTCCTGCCTTTCAGAAAACCCATAAAATTTCCTGTGTAAAATCTCAGTGTCCTATCTTCAGTGATGCAGAGCTACTATTTTTCATATTTAACACACCGAAAATCAGCTTGGGAAAAGGACTTAAAGGAAAAGAACAAACTTTTTAAAAATTGTTTTATTCTTAGGAGATATTGAAATAAGGCCAAAAGATACAAGAATATAGGCAGCTGCTAAAATCTGGGCAGCAGAGGTTTTTCCCTTATTGCATGGTGGGATCAAGATGGAAGGCCCACACAGTCCCTGGAGGTGGAAGTGCCTGGTGTAGCTGAGCACAGATTTCAGCAGACCTGAGCTGGGCTGCAGGTTTGGCACAGAGGGGTTGGTGTGGAATTGGCAGGCAGCTGTTCCTGCCCCAGTTTGCTGTCTCTGATATTGTTCTCCACAGAGCATATCTGACAAGAAACCTGAAGTCTAGTGTGTCATTTCAGTCCAGCTCTCTGGCCCTTCTGCACTAAAGGCAGCTCTGGAGTTTGCTGTCCAGAGGACCAAGAGCACCATAATCAAGCAGGAGAAGAGTTTAAATACTCCAAGCCTGTCTTTAAAATGCTTGTGACAAAGGAGCTAAACTGTTTACATGTCTTTGTACAAACAAGTATTGTCAGATCATCGGGATGACATGATAGCTTATGACAGTTTCAGCAAACAAAATTTTCCCTGATCAATTTGTTGTTTTCTGCAGAGGATTAGATTTTAATGTTTTCTGTCTCTTCCCAAGGACTTCTGCTGAGGACTGAGCCCTGAGTCCTTAGTACCTCGTGCCCTACTTTCCAGTGTCCAGATATATAAATGAAGAGAGAGAGTTTTAGATGACATCTGAGCTGTTTTAACTTCGGTGGATCCTTACTGGTCTGAAGTTCTTTGATGATTCTTTGTTCTTAACCAGTCCTTTGAGGTTTTTTTTTTGCTTTTGTGGCACAGTGGGACAACTGGGTCTCACGGCTTACAGATGGCAGCAGCAAATGCTTTTCCTGCTTCAGGGAGTGGCTGCTGACCATTTCTCCTGGGTCAGCTGCTGGTCCAATAGCTTGGCCACAGGCTTCTCTCAGCAGCTTCTTGTCTTTGGGCTGAGCTCCAGTGGTGCTGAACTCCTCCTGCCACTGCTCTGTCAGCACAGGCTGGAAATGCTCGGCAGCAGTGTCAGATTTTGCACAGCAGCTCCTGCTGCTCTTCTCTCTCCTCCCCTGGCTCAGAGCCTGGGCTCAGGTGCTGTCAGCCCTGTTAAAGCTCTGCTGGTGGAGCTCCTGCTTACAGCTGTGTGAGCTCCTCTGCCTGTCAGGAGGGCAGGGACACCCCATTCACACATTTCCATGCTGGTGCCTTGAAAGCTGCTCTCAGCCCCCACCTGGCTGTGGGCTTCCCCCTCGAACGTTAATTAACATTTTCTTTGTGCTTTATTCATGTTCCCACTACTGTTTTAGTTCTGATGGCTGTTGCACTACAGTGTGCTTTATTTCTTCCCATAATGTGCCTCTCTTATAATGCCTGCCTACATTTTTCTGATGAAATTGGAACTCTGCTCCTTCAGATAGGGATATACATAAAAAATTTTGGAATTGGGTGCTTACTGTGATTATAGCTACTAAATGAATTCTTTTGCTTTTTTTCTTTCATGAAATGCCTTTCAATCCAGAATATGGTTTCATAAATATTGCTGATGGTAGTTATTCTGAGGATAATAAATTTTCTACCTATTTATTGAAACAGAAAGATTTCCTTGCTTGCTCCCTTAAGAATGGTGAAGATGTATTCCTAGATCATATGGTTTTAAGGAAGTAAGAATAACTTGAAATTTCAAAACTTCAGAGTTTGAAAATTGATAATTTTATAATGGATTTCTTTTTCTGAGTAGATAACCTGTTAGTGTCTTTGTAAGTGGCCCCAAATTTGTGTCACTTCGTTATATCTTTAAATTGTTTTGTAAATGTCTGTCAGTGAGCGTGTGTATGAATATGCACTGTTTTCCTCGCTGTCAGTAGGACCTATTCCTCAATAGGTTTGAATATTCTGGTTTTGTTAGCTAGTATCTTTGTCATTGTAGTTTGCAATCATTTAAGTGTAGTTGACAAATTCAGGATGCCATTTGTTTGCATATTGCATTGAGCTTTGTCTCATAATACATAGTTGGCTGAGTGTAGATATTAAATAATTCCTCAAAATATCATAAATAATTACTGCTGCATATGGGGATCATTTAGGGATGTTCAAACATGAAATAGTGATTTTCATAAAAGTATATCATAAATAAATAATTGCACTAATAGCAATTCCATATGAAGAAATATCAATCATGGTCAGTGTTATTACAGTGTGTTGTGCTCATGCAGTGGCAGCAGTGCTTTACAAATGCTGATTAGGCTGGGAAATGAACTAAGAGGAAAGCACAAAGCTGAATGTCACTGCAAGTGTATTTATGAGAGCTTCTGATTGAATCTTGCCCACTAAGTGCTGCAGGTGAAGTGAGAGGAGCTCCCACCTGTAGAGTTAGTGATATTTAATGAACACATTGGTGTTTTGGTCACTGGAGGTCCAGTGAATTTCCATGTGGTAATCTTTATAAAGCAGAGCTTCCAGGGGTCTCCATGTTTCAATGACTGCCTTGCCAAGCAGTCATTGAAAAGCTCTTTAAAGAAATGCAGAAAAAATTCAGTGATGGTTTTAAATACATTTTTACTTTCATAGGCTTTTTTTTTCATACATTAATTTTATTTTCCTTCTTATGGATATTTAAAATATTGGATTTGGCAGGTTATATTTTTCTAAGTGCAACAGATTATTTTTGCCACTTTAGAGTTAGAAAGATCCATCATAGAACATACGTTCCTCTGTGCTACAAATAATATTTGTAAATAGAAAACATTCTTCAACCTGCTGCCACTGAAAATGGTATAGCTGGCTTCAGCCTCCAGTGAATCTGATTTTTGTCAGGCAGCAGTAAAGGAATAGCCCTTTGTCTCCTGTTCTAAACATTTTATTCCCTGTGCATATCTGATGGACATATGCAGACAGGCTGACAACAGATTTCTTATCTACAGGCCAGCAGAAAAATTAAATAATACAAGTAGGAGTCTAAAGAGGAGTGAGTATACAATAAAAACTGACAAGCTCTTAAAAAGAGCTGAAAGAAAAGGGGAGCTCTTTGAAATCCTAACCTTTGTTGGCCTACTTTTTTTTTTTTTTTTGATAGAACAAATATTTAAATTAAAAATACATATAAAAAGTTCTGTATTTCTAGAACAAGCATGCTTTTTTTTACTCTTCTCCCTCTTATGTACTATTTAGAAAAAAAAATATTAAGTTTTATTACTGCATTTAAGTATTTTAAACCTCTGGGCTTGCTGTGCGGTAAAGGAAGTATGAGCAACAAAATGGGGATGTGCTTATATCCAGTTGTTAATTCTGGGACTAGTGACCTTTAATTGCTCTAAGGGTCCATCTGTGTAGATCTTTGCAAGGAGGTCCTTCCTTTGCCTCCTAACTTGACAGGAAGATGATCTGTCCTCAGAGTGTTTTACCTGTGGTGATTATTGCACAATTTTATTATATTATTTCTTAGCTAATAGAATATTATTTTTTTCCAAATAATAACTGGTTAAAGCTGTCTTAGAGGAAACAAGTTCCTATATAAGACAAAAGATCCACAGAGGTAAAACATACACTTGTTTCCTAAGTCTAAAGAGGTAAAACATACACTTGTTTCCTAAGTTTTTTCCCAGTTTCTGCTCAATTTTCCTTTGCCAGGCATAGGACAAAAAAGAAAAAAAGATAGTTCATGAAGAGATGCCAAAGGATTTCAATAAAGAAATGGCAGATGAGTATCAAAGATGAAATTGTGTCTGTTGTTTTAGACAATTTTGTAGTAGGAAAGGCAAATTTAAGCAAAGGCATGCTGGCTGTGGTTTTAGGCTTATCACATGGGTTGGGTGAAAACTGATTTAGAAAATGTGGACTCACCACCACTTACATTTGTATTTATTATTTTTTACACAATGTCTCAGAAGTTTCAAGAATGCCATGACCCTCTTCAGTAAGTTAATTTGTACAAGGTGTCCAAATCACTGCAATACACACAGAAAAGGTCATATTTAAACATTTGATTACTGTTTTCATTCTTTGATACTGCCCTGGCTTCCTTTGAGAAGAGTTGAAGACACCGTCAGGGAGCTAAGCAAAAACTGTGTAGGAAATTATTTCATGTTGCTCAGACCTCTGTTTTCTACTGTGTTCACCCTTGTTCCTCCCAAGAACAATAAAGAGAAAACATTGAGAGTGACTCAAGAGAGACAGAACATTGAGAGTGACTCAAGAGAGGCTTAGACTTCTCAGGAATGTGGTTAGGGGATGAGCTTCTGGAGCCTGCCATTATTCCAGTCATTATTCTAGATATTATTCAGTCTAATCCAAGTCCAGAATTTCATTAAGGGTTTTTATTAACTCTCATTTGTTTGGTCACTATTGAATCTGAATGCTATTGAGTCTTTTTTTTTCCCTAGTCCACTTACCGGAATATCCTCAGCCGTGTTTATCCTGCTAATTTTCTCTCTCCTCTTGTGTTCTTCTCTGCTTTGCTTTGTAGCAATCCTCTGCTGTTTTCTGCACCTCTTTTACTCAGAAACATCCTTCTCATTGCCCCAGTCATACATTCTGCTCCTTTCTTGTAAAAAAACGTGCTAAGGGCCTACAGAACTTTGTTGGTGGCTTGGCTTTCTTGGGCAGTGCTGACAGTTCTTAACAGGGATTAACAGTTCTGTGGACAGGGATTTTCTGCCCTGATGTTTGCACAGTGCTCACTGTAGTAAGATTTGGAACCATAGTGAGATCCTTACCCTCTGCTATTTTTCACATGGAAGTGAATATCCAAATTCTGGTTCACAGTCCAGCCATTTGTTGCTGTCTTAAAGACAATTAAGAAGTTGCAGCCTATTTTAACCAACCACTTCAGCTGCGTGCATGCATTTCTTGCAGTTTGATGTAGAGACAATGTGAAAGGCATTTTTTGCAAATTCTTTCCTCTTTCCTATAAATTGGTATTGAATGGTAGAATCCTCAATATCTTTAAAAAAAAAATTAAGATAACCCTTTAATTCCATAAGCACATTAGAGGAAATATCCATGTCGCTTCCCAACAAGGAGGAGGAATTTTGAGGGATCCCTTAACAGACTGAGAGACAGATTCTTCTGATGGGCAAGTAGGAGAGGAAGCCTAAACTAAGATTCTGTTTTTCCACTAAGACACCATTTTGGTTTTTTGGGGGTTTTGTTCATTTTTGTGTTTTGTTTAGTGTTTTGAAAGTCAGGCATCTCAGTGAGGTGGCTGAGTTTGAGCAGCACAAGCGCACAACGCTCCCCTTTCCACATCTTTCCATCCCGCCCACCCAAAAGGTTCCAAGCCTGGCCCCTCATTCCAGAGCAGCCAGAGTTACACTGGGTGAGGATGAGTAAGAAGCAGGACAAGGATGAAGCACAGCCCTACAGACACACGGGGGTGTGCTCAGTGCTGGAGTCTTGCCTTTGCACCCAACAGGGCAATTCCCCAATCTGCAAAGAAAATGAGCAGATTCATCTTGCATCGATTTCTACAGCCAGGAGACTTTTCTGTCAGGCTCCAATATATTCCAGGTGCTTAATCAATATCAGTGTTAGACTGCCACCCATAACCATATCCAGGGATATTTTTCTTTGCTTTTCTGACTTTCTCACATAATGCCATATGTGTCTTAGTGGATTAAAAATTGGAAGAATACATGTGTAGATGTTTTTGATGAATAGGATCTTTAGTAGAAATTTAATAACCTCAAATGTAAAATATTGATCTTGTTCTTGCTCTTATAAATTCCTTTAAAACTAAGTTTTTGGGGTTTTTTTTGGTTGGGTTTTTTTTGGGTTTATTTTTTAGTTGCAAATACATGGGAAGACAAACACAGCCTTGCTACCTGTAATCTAGCATGTGGCTTGATGCAATACACATTTTTCAGCCCTGAAGGTCAGGAACTTGAGCGTTATTTATTAGGGAGAGAGAACGTGTCAGGAGGGTGTATTTTTAGAGAGAAATGGAACAACAGGGAGAGAATTCATGACATTTTCAATGCCACAGACCTTGTTTAGTGGCTATGGAAATTAAGTACATTGATGAATTTTAGTAAAAGCATTGACAGAAACATTAAGAAATACTTGAGTAGTCTGTGTCACGTATGCTGTGCAAGAATTTGATGATGAGCATAAGCTCCTATAAAATTGCTAATAAAATGCAATGTTAAGCAAAGCTGTGTTCTGGGCTGCTGCTGGTCCTGCTGTGGCATGAGAGGGGATTCTGGTTTATCTGAGGTGCTCTGGTGGATCAAGTCAGCCTTTGAAGCAGTGGAGACCACACTGTTGTGACAGTACAACAATTACAGCAGGGGCAGTAGGTAAACTTTGCTGGAGTTTGTTTTGGGTTTTTTTGTTATTTACTACACCATGGAATGGAACTGTTTCAGGCCTCTGTAGCTGTAGAGCTCTCCTGGCTAAGTCTGTCTTTGTAGCAGAAATTTCCATTACCAATGCCCAAAATGGCTTTTTAGCACCCTTTTATACTTGGCTACTCTGAGGAACACTTCGATGCTATAGGCACTGCAAGACTGTGGAATCTCTTGGGTCTTCAGATTGCCAAACTTTTGGGTTTGAGATTCCTCAGTGTTTGCTTATTCCCATAAATCACCCTCAACATAAACTAGTTTGAGGTTTTGTGTAAAATGAATAAACAATTTAAAAGTTCTAAGCATGGAGAACATAATTACAATTTAACAGAGCAAATATCATTCTTATCTCTTTTTAATCTACTGAAACTCTGTGTTATCTGTCTAATAACCTGTTTGTAATGCAAGAGAAAAGGCTGCTTCTTATAAAAATTCTTAATTTGCCACCAGAGAGGGAAAAATTCCTTTTATACGCAACCTCACTTGAGGTTCTGTGCCTGTTCAAATCTTAATTCAATCAAGAATAATATCTCTAAATCCTAATATAATTCAGGAGTGGCTTTTTTTTAATCTCAAAGTGTTCACAAATCATGACAATTAGTAAATATTAGAACTGTAATTGTATAGGGAGATAAATTATTCTTTTTCTACTGTGATCAAAAGTCATATTAGTGTCTCAATGTACCCAATATGTAATTTATTAATAAAACACCCAAGGTGAAGAGTTGAAGATGAGTTCATTGTGTGTAAAATGGAGTGACTCCAAGAAATTGAGGTTCTTGAGTCCATTTTGCATCCTGTCCCAGTGTTCAACTACCCTCATGAAGAAAGTTTTCATTTGCTGCAAGAACAGCCCATGATAATGAGATTTTGTGAGGTGAGGATTGCCTGGAGTACCCAGCTCCTCTGTCACCCAAGGATCCCATGAAGGCACATGTGTAGAGTTTATTAAAGATAAACCCTTGGCACTGATGGTTCCAGTGCTCTCAGGCAGTGAGCAGCATCCCTGCCCTGGGTGTCACTGTGCCAGGTTGAGGTTGGCACCTCTGCAGTCACACAGTGCTAAGAGAGAAATGATGCTTGGAGTCTAAAAAGAGTTACAAAACCCAGGTGGAGATTAAAGGATGGCAGTGCTTTCTGATGAGCCACAGCACAGCCTGGGTATTCTGCCACACTCTGCTGACTGCACGCTGATTTTATTTTTAAAGCCCTCACAGCCTTAGGAACAGCAAGAGTGAAAACTCTGAGCTATCCCCACTTTACTGATCCACTTTTATTTCATGGTCCTTTTTTTCATAAATGATAAATGCATGTTACTTTTTCTCATGTCTACAAACTGATTTTAAAGAAGATTTTTTTTCTGTACCTACAAATTAGAGCAAATTTCTCTTGCATTGTAACAGAAATGTCATCAGAGTCACAGAACAGTTCAAATTGGGATAGACTTTGGGAATCATCTGGTCTAATTCCTGGCCAAAACTTTTTCAGTTATGCAGCTGTTGTCAGAGATATATGAAATTAAACTCTAAAAATAAGTGTATGTATGTTTTTCTTCTACGTTTGACATAAAAATAATTTATAATCCCTAGAATAAAATTAAATAATCAGCTGCTATAAGAGAAAAGGTTTTGACCAAGCTCCTGAATTTTAGTCCAATGAATGGAGTGAACAAAGCTCTGAATTTGGGTGTCTGCTGAAAACTGTCTTTTAAATAGATCTGATAAAAATTCTGAAGGTCACTCTTAAGCCCAAAATAGATAGGATAACTATTAATCTGTTAGAACTAAACCTATCATTATTGCTTTCAGCAATAAGAGGGAGGTGGGATTTTATATTTTTGTTGTCATAGTAGATAACTGCTTTTAACTCTTGAGTAAAAGAATAGGAGGAACTGTTTCAATAAACCTCTTGGTTTTGTTTTTTAATTTTGTTGTCTTTCTATAGTTGAGTTGAAAATTCCTCAGGAAGAAAGTGAGTTCCTGTGGTTTTGCTTTTGTTTTGTTTGATGGGTGGTTTGTTCTTTTGTAGGTTTTTTGGGTTTTTTTACCATATGAACTCTGAATATAGCTATAATTTATAGAGTACAGAAACTGCAGACAGAGTAACTCAGGCACATTGTGCTGATGTGGCTACAGATGGCAACTTCTGAAAGCCTTGGGGACATGGGAGAATATTGAATCTAACTTGAAATGCATTTGCTCAGGCCCTTGTTACAGGGGCTCTGCAAACTGTTTGTAGTTGCTGGTGCTGCTGTCACTGATTTGTGAGAGCACACGGTGCCAGAGGTTGAGGAAGCGCCTGGCCTTGCTCTCAGAGTGAGCAGCTCTCTCCTGGCTGCTCTGTGCAGTAATTGGAAGGAAAGCAGCACTGTGCCTGTTCTGAGCAGCCTCACAGGCCAGTGGCACCTCAGGAGTCAGGGATTTTCAGCTTTGACTCCTTAATGATGAATGTCTTACCCGTGGTGATGAGGGAAGAATCAATAATGCAGCCACCTGCATTTCAGGGGTGGGTCAGCTGCCAGTGGGTTGCAGCTCTTTGCAGGCTGTCCTTGGAATTATTGCATTGCAAAGTATGAAAAATTTTCATCACAAAGTGTGGCATGGGCTTTACCTGCTTTATTGGCTTTGTGCCACTTCAGTCACCATTTTCTTGGGGAATGGTGTTTGCCATTTTTGGGAATGTGTACTTTTAGGGCTTAGTGGTTTCAAGCAATATTGTTCAACTGCTTTTACTATTTTAATTTCAGTATGTATATTCATGAAAATAGGTGCCTAAAAGTGATCAGGGTTTGGCATCATATTTTTTTGGATGAAATTCTGAAGTTCTCCAATTATTTATAACTAAGTATGAGATGCTATTAACTTTTTGGCTTTGTCTTTTCTTGTCTTGCCACTTACAGTGAAGTATTATGAGATGTGTTGTCTGGACTCATTATTTTTTGTGCTAAACACATGGACAATGAAAGGACAGTCACATTTTTAACAGTTGGATTACTTTCCACATATGTGTCCTTCCTTCCACTTTAACTCCTTTTAATTGTTGTTTGATTTTTTTTTTTTTCTGGATAAAAGAATTTTATTCACATTTTCTAAAGTTTTAGTTAATTTAAGTGTTTTAGCAGAGAGAAAGATGTAGAAATATTACAGCAGGAAATAATGTATGCATGTTACACTGACAGTGCCCAAATATATTTTTAAACATGGAAACACAGCCACTTCCATATTGAGTTAACCCATGGGTTTCTCTTAACACTGGCCAACAGGTTAAAAGGTGGCCAAATAACACAGCTGACCTAAGAGTTAACATTTATGAGTTGAAGAAAATGCTATTAGTAATAGTTCATGCTGGACTTGGAGCAAAGGGATTCTATTTTGTACCCAGAAGCATGAGATTTAATTACTCTTACAATCATTGTCTTTGCTTACAAAGCTGCCACTGTTGTTTATCATCAGAAAATTATCCAACCCTCTTAAAAAACAGCTTTGGTATTTGTCTCAATGAACTTTCACAGCAGTAACTCCATAAATTAATTAAACACTGCCTTGGAAATTGGCTCCTTTTTGCAGTGGGAAGTTTAACATGATTTCATAGTAACAGATTTTTCACACTCAGGGAATAAAGTTCAAAAGAAATTGGGTAGTTTAACTATGCCCTTCGTTATTTTTTTTATACTTTTTTCACAGTTGATAAATTAATTGACCAATTACTTGCATTAAGTGGGCTTCATCCTCCCATACCCCCTCCTCCAGTCTCGCACATTCTTTATGGTCCAGTTCAGTCGAAATATGCAAAAAGTCTATAAATTACAGGAATCTTGGGATCTGTCTTAAATTGCTGTATTACTGATACCATATTCGTGATCTGCCAAAAGTATGTTCTTCTAAAGCTAAAACTTTAAAGTTAACCTTCAATCAAATTCAGCAAATTCACTGAGTTAATTAACATCATCTTAGGCGTCTCCTGTTTGCGGATGCTGAAAGTTTGAAGTTGTGTGCTATTTTTGTTTGTTTTTCTCATGTAAGTGTCAATTTCTATTTATGAGACAAAGTGTAGATCATATCTGAGAGCTATTGAGCATCCCTGATATTAACTGTAATGCCTTTTGTAAAATATTTTCAGATTAAAGATGTGAGGAGAGGTTAGTATGTGTCTTTGTGGGAGTGAAGTGCATCTCAGTTATAGTTAAGTACAATGAAAGAAATTTAGGTGCTGATTAAATTCAAAAAGAGAACTGAAGCCACAACAGAATTTCAAAGAAATGGGTTTCAGCTACGTTAGTTTCTTCATTAAATTCTCCACGTAGTTTGAGATGTACTGGCATAAAAGGGGAGGGGGAGTCACAAGTGCTTGGGGGTTGGACAGAGGAAAGGAACATTCATTCAGATTTATGGTCACTTAATTCAAAATGGTCCCAATGTAAAAAGGCTTAATGTTAAAAAAATGTATGATGTCAAGATGATTATCTTCTGGTACTTAATGCTCCTTATTACTATTATACTTTTATGTCTCTAATGTCTTCTGCAGTGCTTTGAGCTTCATGTTTTTAAATTACCTGGGATTATTGTTAATATAGATTTTCATGGAATTTTGATGAGTGTGCACTCAGCGTGGCACTAAGCTTGAAGAGGACCTTCATCTGTCTTTCTTACATATAATTAAGTATATACAAAAGACCCTGTGTTCATCTAAAGCAGGTGCTTTAACCCTTCCCAAAATCTAGCATAGCAAAGAGTTTTCTATGCTTGAATGAACTACACAGCTTTTACAAACTTAATTCCCTGGACAAAATAATGCTGTGAAAGTTCATTTCTTGACACTCTTGGAGCTCATCAATCCAAAGTATTTTTTTCCCTTTATTTAAATAACTCTAACTTACAGATTCTTTGCCACTGTGTAGTTAATTCCCTGAAAAAACTGCATGCCACTTCTCAGTAGATGCATTCCTGGGTTTTAGGGCAAAAGTATGAAATGACATGTGGCAGTTTGGGGAATCATGGCACTGACAGCCAGTGATCACCTTCCTGCAGGTTCCCCTTCAGCTAAACTGGTTTCCAGCATAACTGATGTGAGCAACAGCTCAGCCACATGTGATACCTGCCAAGAGACAGACAATGTCATGGCTGCTTGCTCTGTTGCTTAGAAATTCCATTTTATTATGTTTTTCTCCTATCAGCTTTGTGAGGTGGCTGTTTGCTGTTGCAGTGTTGGCTGCCTGTTGATTCCTGGATCTTATTGTGTGAGTCATCATTTTGTCTGGGCAGCAAGTCTTTGAAGGAATTTGGTTCATTTGTTGTGAATATTCTCTCTGATAACATTTCTCGGTTAATTTATTTTATCAGGAGTCTATAATGTACAATAATCATCCATCTTGGCTGCTAAGTATATAATAATATGTGCATGTGACTACTGATAATTGCAGCATTACAGGATGCTGAAAAATGCAATTTCACCTAGCCAAGGTTGATATCAGATTATACGGGTTATTCTAGGGCTATTTCCTTTTTTCCATTTATTTTTTTCTAAATCACTGTTATTTTTCTTTCAGTAATCTAATGCTATAATTATTGCTTGATTCATAGCTTACTAAAGTCAATAGAAATATCTCTGTCATATTCAGTGGGTAATAGACATTTTTAGCTTGAATTTGCTTCTTACATGAATTCTTTTTGTTAAAATACTTTTCCATTCATCCATGTTGCACAGGCCAGATTTTTTCTTTCTTACCTTTTCTCTCTGAATGGCAGATTAGAGTTTTAATTGAAAACCATATAAAATCCATTGAAAGATTGGTTGTTTTCTTTTGCTTGGAAGACAAAACAAAAAGGAATAGGAAACTTCTATCATTAAAGAAAACAAAATGTTAGAATTGTAGAAGGAAAACCTGTGTTAACAAAAAGTTGGTTTTCAACAAATAAATGTGTAAATTCATATGATTCATTGTAGAGGGATTTTTTCATGGCTTCCAATAAATATTCTGATCAGCTGTCGTTGATATGTACTTTATCCATATGTTACATATTTCAGCTTATGCAGAGGAACACTTGGTAGCAAAAATATCTCTGGAATTGTTTGCCATGGGATGAAATATGGAAGGTCATGCAATGTTGTCTCTGTGCAAACGATATTTCTGTTCCTTACAGTATTAGAAATGCAGAATTTTAAAAAAATACTGAGTCTGATATGGATTTAGCACTTGTATGTTTGCCATAAGTTGTTTTAGAGCCCAAATATTTATACTTGTGTTACTTTCTGGTTGACAGCTTCTCACAGAACTGATACCAGCATTTTACCTTGAGTGACACTTTTTTGTCAGCATTCTTTTTGTTTCTTTGAAGGGAATCTAATTTGAAATTGCAGTTTGAAACAATATTCAGCTTAGAGTACTTGGTTCTCAGTGGAGCTTGGTAGACAATGTGCTGACTGTAGAAGCTCTTTTGTTTTTCTTTTTGAAAGTATTGTTATGAACTGAAACTTGTCAAAATATTGTTTAAGCAAGGAGAATGCCATGGTAACCTCTCTTTTCTTTATATGCACTTCAGTTGTGGGTTAAAGCAGAGAGAAGGAAAGTGGAATAAAATAGTCTTCAGATAATGTTTATGTAGGTTTCAGAAATTGTGCTTTGAAGCATCATCTTTTCCATGTTATTCTTTTCATCCTAGAGCTACTTTTTCCCTTACTGGGAATCAGTACTAAAATACATGAGAATGTATTTTAAAATACTTTACATGAGAATGTATTTTACTGTTAATGTGCTGCCTGACAGTTTAACCAAGTGTTTATGTGGTTTTCATAGTGATATGAGGAGAGAAACTAGAAATATTTCTCTTTCATGTGATAACCAGCAGGGTGTCAAGTTGCTGTGTCTGTCCTGATCCATTCCCTGACTTCAGAACAATATCACCAAACTTGGTTTGGGTATTTAGTTTTTGTCAGTCTGTTCTTAGGCAGGCCTGATGCACATATTTAGAACACCACTGTTTGGTGTTCACATTATTATTATTTGCCTGTTTTCAGAACATCACTTACCAGTTGTACTAAGGTGCTGATCAAAACCTAAATTGGATGGACAAAATAATATTTCTAAAGGTATATTTTTTATCTGTAAAGATTCCTGGTTAACTAGAAAGATGTAAGGCAGGGGCTTGCCTGAACAACACAATCTTATTCTTCTCCTTTAAAATGCAAACAAAACAAGTAAAAAGAAACCTTTAAACTTTTAATTTTGGGTATATGCAGAACAAGTTATGGAACTACAGTATTTGCTTTGCCTGTTTTATATGTAAAGTTTGATTATGAGTTTGACAAATTTTTGTTTATAACACATAATAAATTATTCAGTCACTCTGACTAAACTTGCAGTCATCCACTATTTTTACTGTGCCAGTGGTATTGTCTATAATAATTTGATAATCTAATTGTGTCTTTTCCATGCTTTCCCAATTGCAATCATATGCTTCAAATATAAAATAGTAAAAACAATAAGAGAATTTGCTGAAGGAAATCTCAATGAACATAAATAGAAATATCAGAAGGTAGCACCTTTTCTGGTGCTAAAGCATTTTTTTCATTCAAATGATATATTGGTCTTGTGACAAGACAGCATTTGTTTTATTTTTAAAGTGATGAAGGAATGGGCAAGTTAGCTTTTGCCATGGTAAAAGCATAACAAAACACCTCTGAAACACAACTGGACCAAACAATGCTGTGAAAGTTCATTTCTTGACACTCTTGGAGCTCATCAATCCAAAGTATTGTTTCCCTTTATTTAAATAACTCTAACTCACAGATTCTTTGCCAGTGTGTGGTTGTAAGTCTAATAATGTGATTGAAATTGCTCGATAATCTCCTGTCTGGAGCTTTTCTTCATTGTGTGTGTTATTAAACCCAGCTGTTGATGCATTTGAACAAACTGATTCCTGAATTAACTCTGCATTGTGCTCTATAATAACACTTCTGAATTATCATGGGCTGCTCCCAATTTACTTTTCGATAATTAAAGGCTGTCTTTATTTCTCTCCGAGTTGCCTGTTTTATTTCCCAGAACACAAGGATGTGATTTCATTCATGCTGCTCTAGGGGGTCTGAAGTTGATAATCATTTTTCTACATCTGCCCCCATCAGTGTCATCTTCCAATATCTGATGCTCCAGCATTTTTCCTTGGCTTTGCTCATTAGCATTCACAGAGTTGGTGCTCTCTTGTGCTACTCTGCCACAAACCATTCCCTGTTGTTTTCCTGAGAAGTCTGTAGAGGACCTGTGGAATAGCCTCATTCCTGGAGTACATTCCTCTTCTTCCTATTGCCTTTTGCTCACATAAACTCTTCCTTTCAAAATTATTTTACCTTAAATTCATGCATTACTTAAGTATTTAAATAGATTGTGTATTAATTAATATGAGCATCATTGGGCTCTTTGTAGTGTGTCTCATATATGGCGCATATGTTAATTACTACATTAAATTTAAGGACGTTAAGATCTCAATATAATATATTTTGGATATTTGTGTGCTTCTCATATCTGCAAATAAAAATGATATATTTTTTCCTTTAAAAAAAAAATTAGCAAAGCCAACCAAACAGAAAAAGACTCCAAACAAGATGGATTTCAAATAAAAATTCTGACCTGAGACATGTTTCAATTTGAGGTCATACGTAATATTTTGCTTCTTTCTTTTGTCAAAACATGTAATTGTTAACTACAATAGGAAGAGTCCCTTGCAAAAATTTAGGAAAAACAAAATGAAAAATGTAAAGGATTTATGGTAAACCCCCATGACAGTTTAAAAGAATTATCTTGTTTATCCCCACTAAGGTTCATTTCAGGACATTCTAGGCTCTTAATAGTCTTTTTAAAATTAGTATTGACCTCAATTTATGGGAGTTGTATATATTTCCCCTTGGCAAAAGCAAGAATTTTAATCTAATCCTACAGCTTTTCCCTTGCTGACGTAAAATTCTTCTCCATTTGCTAATTGAGATCTTTGTGGACTGTGGGGTTTTTTTTCCTTTTTTTAATTCTCTTGAGGGATTCTTGTGGTAGTTTTCAGTGTAGTAGCAAACCTGAGCAATGGACCTGGCAAACAGGGATCCTCACTTTTCTATTCCTTTTTTTTAATTCTCTTGAGGGATTCTTGTGGTAGTTTTCAGTGTAGTAGCAAACCTGAGCAATGGACCTGGCAAACAGGGATCCTCACTTTACTAATCAATAGGATTAATAAAACAGGGTGAACATTTGGTGTCCAAGGTGTCCCTATTTGCTTAAAAATGTAGTGGCAAGATCTTTCATGTCGGTGTTGCCTTCACAAAGCAACTGCTTTTACCTACTTGATTTTAAAGTTTGGGCTCAATGATCTCAGAGGTCTGTTCCAATCTAAATGGATTTGTGATTTCTCATAGCTGTGTATGAGTAGGTTAAACCTTTGCACTACTTGCCAGTGGGTTTTCTGTTTACTTCCTTCCTTTTCATATAGGATTTTCCTCTATTATCCCTCAAGAGGCAGCACTGTTAGGATGCTGTGTAAAAATTTCAGACAAGTGCTAAGGCCCTCTTAACAAAAACACGCCTCTTATTTATGATGTGTCAAATTACTGTTCTGAGAGTAGACCTTTTAGGTTGCATTCAGCCTTTAATTTGACTGAATTTAAATAGCATAAAACGCCTTTTAGTTGGAACTTGGCTTGCATATTACGCCTCTCATTTCAATGGAAAACATTCAGATGCAAATACGGTTTGTTTGGACTGAGTACAAATGCCACTATCATGACTGATGAAGGCTTTTGATCACACATCTACAAACTGAAACCTTAAAAAGGAAGAGGCTATTTGGACTGGCATCTGCAGTGCCATGAATTATTTAGTTCCTATTACTCATAAATCCCTTTGAAGAGAAGGCGTATGAGGTTTTTAAGGAGGAGTACTCATAGTTGTGTTCCCAGTTTCTATTTATGCTGCGACTGACTGCGTGTGCAAACTCCTCCTGAACTGCAAGAATTGTGCTGAATGGGAAGAAGTTGTGTGGCTGAAGTGATCAGAAATGGTCCTGAAAGGCTTCTTTGGTTTCCTGGGATAACAGTGAGGATGTTCTGTTGTTCCTGTCTGCTTTGGTGGGCTCCAAGAGGTGTGCAAGGCAAGAACATGCCTGTAATATTTGCTGAGCTATGCACTTGGTAAAGATCTGGCTGACTCTTGCAGGGTGCTTGTTAACAGCCAGAGCTTGTCCTGTACTCATTCACAGAACTACAAATGTCTTTGGGCTGTGCCCTGAGAGCCAGCAAAAATAGCAACACCTCCCTCCTTTTTGAGTTCTTTTGCTCAGTATCTTTTATTGTGCAGTGTTTGTGCTACAAACGGGTGCCATTACGGAATATTTCCTCCCTTTCCACTGATGATGGAAGCTAAGCACTGGTGTAAACACTGTTTGTGCTCTAAAGGGAGTCTGTGTGCTTGTTTAGCTCAGTGTAATTGTGTAATAATGTTGTCTAGAAGATGCATGTTGGCAGAGATGTCAAGGAACGAGTTAGAAATACCCAGTAGTGTCTTGTTTGTTTGCCTTGCAGACTAGTTTGGTGTCTGGGGGAGTGAGGGAGAGGGGGAGTGTGTGTGTGTGTGAATCCATTTTTGGGATTTGTTTGTTTTTCAGTAGGATTTCATACTGCATTGCTGAGGAATACCTTGAGAAATGATCTGCCTGGTGTATGTCCTGCCAGCGCGTTATAAAATTCACATTGGGGGTCAAAGTACAGTGAAGACTCAAATGCAGCTGCTGTACAATTCATAAATGTACAGAGTTCACAAATAATTTCTTTACCACAACACGTTTGTCATTGTAGGAGTAGTAAGAATAGTTTAGTTCCTAAGACTTAGTTGTTAAGAGGATTACCTGAAGAATCGCTCTGACTAGACTTAGACTTGAATTTCCTAAAATTATATTTTTGTGATACTTTCCAAAAGTTTTTGGAAGGTATTTCATCTTGTCAGCTTTCCACATTATCATTTTCCATTTTCAATTGACTATACACATTTCTGTTTTACCTTCCTGTATTTTAATTTTTCTTTTTGGCTTTGAAGAACTTTGATATTTTTTTGATCATCTATAATTTTCAACTTAGCTTAGTGTATTAACTTGCCACCTGTCCTAGACTCAGATTTTAAGGATCCTGTGCTACATGCAAACTAAAATCCTCATTCTTTTCTTTTTCATTCCACCAAAGCAGAGGAACTTGCAGAATGTTGGTTTTCTCTCTTCATTTATTTCTAGCAGTCGCTCAGAAGTTTTTATTTGGTGCTGCATTTACAGTGGTCCGTGGACCATTGTTGATGTGTCTGTTTGCCAGCTGCTTATGCTGACTACATTTTCACTCTGAATGCACACACCCCCTGCTAAAGATCTTCTCTAATAAATCCTTTTTTTGATGACTCTCTGGCAAAACTGAGCTGTCCATGGGATGTATCTGCTCTGGTTTTGAGCTATGGCCAATGTGTAAATCTGCTGTGAGCATAGATCCCTTCATAAATGACTCTTACCTACAAATAATTTCAGTGCAGTGGCAGCATAATACAAGGAGGAATAGAAATGTGCTTAATGCTCAGAGCAAATCAAAATGGGCCTCTTGTCAATATTAAAAGTATATGTGGAACAATTATAGCTTTTTTTTTGAACTTTAATTTCTAAGGTTTCTAAATAATGTTTGAAATTATGAATTGATTCTGTTTTGGTATTTTTTTCTCTCTGAAAAACATAATGGCTGTTATATGAGAGTTCTTATTCTGAATGTGCAGGTATATGCTTGTAGATTCTGGTATTCATTCATCCATCTCATTGTAGTTATTGGCTTGTGTTTCTTTATATAAAAAAGTGGGCACGAAATCTTAAGTCTTGAATTGTGAATTTCTTTGGTTTGTGAATTTTCAGTTGTATTTTTTATAACTGTGAGAAAATTATAGCTGAGTGACTCTAGCTTGAGTAACTGAGCTGAGTAATTGTAGCTGAGTAACTCTATTACTTTGTATATTCAGCACACATATACATATATATTTAAAACTTTAGGATAAGGATTAGAACTGTATACAGGAAATGGAACAGTGTTGGTTTTGGGTTTTGTTTTTTATTATGAGTAATTGTTTATTAAGTCAGGTGAAATTTCAGATATACCATGTAAAAGGGTGTCTGGTCATAAAGATCAATAAGGCTGAAATTTATCTCTGGACTGTGAATTTCTATAAAAATAATTCCTCATTTACGTGTCTTACCCAATCTATAAAAGTCTTGCTTGGTAAGTCTTGCCAAGGAGGCATCAAATTTGATATTAGCTGACAAAATGGTGTGGTGTTATGACTCTTCTGTTTCCAGTATTGAACTCCTTTGTTCACTATCTTTTTCCTTTTATGTAAAGCTACATAAAAGGAAAAATATAGTAGTTATCCTTATTTTTTGCATGATTATGGGTAGCAGATGATAAATTGCAGTTAAATATTTGAACTTTGGGTATGGCATGCAGTCCTAATGTTTTTGGGGTTTTTTCCACTTTATTTGTGTTTCTTGCACTGTTAGGAAAAAAAGAAGAAAAAAAACCCAGTAAATTACATTGAAAAACACGAGAGTTTTGATTTTTTCTTTTTTTTTTAGTACTTTAATGTTACTTCCCTAATAGCATTATGATAGAGTTGAGAGATTCACCTTATTCCCCATTATCTAAACTGGGATATATACTAGAAATAAATCATATAGAATGCAATGTCTTTTCCTGCCATGTTTATGAGGTTAAATTACAAAGTGTGTGTTTAAACAGAGTCATTTGACTGTGGTTAGTACTATTTTGGGGTAAGGGGTTATTTTGTTCTTTTTAGGGGTCTGAAAAAATACAATATTTGATTTGCTAATGGATCTGAAATTCCAATTCTTAAGTTATAGAAGTACTTAGATTTAGGTCATAGATGTCCATTTGAACCTAAGAAAATCCAATTGTCTGAGCTCTGCACTGAGTTTATGATGGTATTTTTTCATCAGTCTTGTCAGTTATCTAAGTTTGTCTCTTAATATCTGGAAAAGTTAAATGGATAATATTTGGGGAATACAAAAAATATTATTTTTCTGTTTAAGGTTTTAATTGTCTGCCCTTTAGGATGTGTGCTTCTTTCCACATGCTTCAAGCATTGCCCCAGTGGTCCTTAATGCATAGATTAACCTTATTAAAAAAGCATTTCATACAGATCATCTGTATGGTCGTGTTGTAACACTTCTTATACAGAGATACCAAAGGCTATATTTTAAAATAAATAAATAAATAGGGACAGTCACCATACAAAAACCATTAGCTTTCTTTTGATGAGCATCCTAGAGCTTGCAGTAGATGATTCAGTTGGAAGCAGAGGTAATATAAGCAGAACCCCAGCTGTCTGTCTGCCTCCATTGCTCCTTGCTGTGAATGGTACAGGGGTTTTTTGGTTGTTTTTTTGTTTTGTTTTGTTATTTTTTTTGGGGGGGGGGGTGTTGTTTATTTGTTTGGTTTTTTTGTGTGTGTTTTTGTTGTTGTTTTTTTATTGTTCTGGAATTTGGGGGATTTTTTGTTTGCTTGGGTTTGGATTTCCTTGTTGGTTTTGGTTGGTTTTGTTTGTTTGTTTCATGCAGGTTGGAGAGAAGCTTATTTTCAAATACAAGAACCTTTAAACTTCTGTGGGTAAACAAACCTGTGGACTGTGACCAGAAAGAAATGTACATGAGCATAGTAGACCCAGGACATTTCTATTTGTGATAATGTAGGATAGCATATAGGTCATCAAAAGCCAAACCTATGTGAGACATGAATGTCACAGGTTCTTCTTGTTTAGGTTAAATGGACAAGGCATTATTAGAGAGGTTTTGTATGTATTGATCTGCAGATGTGAAGAGACAAAAGCTGCTCACAGCTGCTTGTGCCCAGTCACAGCAACCTGATGACAGGCAAATACTTTGCTAAGTGTTTCCATGAAGGATCTTTTCCTTTCCCTTTATTCTGGAGACCTGACAAAAACACAGAACCTGGGCATGCTTGTGTGTATGCACATTCTGTATCACTAACAATTTTCATAGCTTTTTTGAGGGGATGGATGAATGAGTATTAAAGCTTTTCAAATATTTGGTTAAAGTTTTGAAATAACTGTGAAAGTGATCTGAGAGCAGAACTGGGGACTTGTATCTCTGCCTGACACAACCCTGCTTACAGCCTATTGCACTGCTTCAATCCACTACTCCAGAGCTGTCTTTATACATACTTCTTAAAGCATTCTCTTACCTTGGTAAAACGGAATATAAAAATTGTGTTTTCTTTTCTTCATGAGTTGAATTATTGATTTGCAAGTGAAATTTCTCTGATGTTTTATGTAAACCCAGTTTATGATAAAATTGCTTAGTAGCAACTTGCATTGCTTGTAGAAGTTACATGTCCAGCTGCATTAAACATGCAAAAAGCTGGCATTTTGGGATGGGCAAATAGTCTTATCTCAATATTAAAAGGGCCCTTTAGGACATGATTATATTCATCTTCTATTTTTACTATCCTGTAATAGACTGTGTTATGTGTTTCCAGCTGCTAATGTGAATCAGCTACAGCTGGAATCCTGAACTCCAGTGATGTTTAGATTATAAGATGCTTTGCTGATCTCCATCATGCCAGTCATAATGAGTATTGAGTACAAAATTACTATATTTATACCCTACTTTTCAGAAAGAAAATAGAGCTGCATGTTTTTCAATATTTTGTGATTAGTACTGCATAATAAATGTTGTTGCATGTGATAATCTAGTCACAGTTTTAAAACTGAGGAAGGCAAAAAAAAATTGGAACTTGGAAAACTTATCTGGAGAAAGTCTAGATTATTTTTAAGCATACAATAGGAATAATAAATCTTCAAGTTTGCCAACAGTTACATTTAAGAGGTGTGCATTCTGTAATTTGAACTCCTGGAAGGTATGAGAAGGGTGAAGGAATTGTCCCAGTCTCCTACATGTAATGGTTAGGTTCTATAAGAGCAAAACAATTTACTGTTGAGAGAGACAGTGTGCACTGGGAGAGGTGACCTGGAGAGCTTTTGGAGTCCCCATCACCAAAGGTTTTAACACTGTATCAGGCAATCTGTTAGGAGGGGTCCAAAGAGAACTCATGATGCTTCAAACCACAGCATGCAGTGGCTGCCATCCTCAGAATCCTTCCCATTTGCATTTTTGTCCATTTTCAGTTGGATCTTCAAGACTGTTTTATGTTTCTGGGAGAAATTACCTGATGTCATTTTGGGAACTTGTGTTGTAGATACAATTATGCAGAGATAGAACACAGAATAAATAGAATAAAAGAAGGTCATGTGTTTGAATTTCATTTAATTACATATGCATGACTGCACAGTTTTTTAATGGTTATATGCACAGGGAGGAAGGCTTATCTAGGAGTATATGGATTCTGGTTATATCTGCAAATGCCACTGTCTGATATTTTAGGATTCTCCATGAGAAGAGTATGCAGAACTTAAATGTATAAAATTTATATTCACTATAAAATGCAAAGGAATAGCAATACAGGGAATCAAAGGAAAGATCAGAAAATCAGAAGCAAAAAAATTTAGATTTTTTTGTGTCATCTGCTAGCCACTCTTTGAGTCTAAGCAGCATTGCTTTCTTCAGTTCAGGAGACTCAAATTCCCACCAAGAATTTCAGGTGATGGTGGTGGTTTGTTTCTCCTTCGGTGGCTTTTAGAAAATGCTGGTTTTTAAAAGGAGGATGGGAAGGACTCTGCATTGCAGCACATGTGGGTATCTTTGTTTGAATGTGTCTCTAGTCTGTGAGAGCCCAATAATTTGCATTATTTTCTGGAGGAAATGATCCTGCTAAGGCCTTCTGTCACACAGAGGAGCTTTTCCAGTCAGAGATTCGGAGCTGGCATTTAGGTGACCTAAATGATCAGTGATAATCCGTCTGTTTATCCAAAGGGAAAAAATGCAGTTGTTGTCATCATCATCATCATCATGCTAAAATTAAAAAGAAAATTCTAATTGTTGGTAATGTAAAAATAAGTAGTTTTTTTGTATTTTGTTGTTTTTTTTTTTTTTTAAGTAATCTGAATTATATGTTGGATGTGTTGGGAAATGGGGCTGTGTGGTTGTTGTTGTTTGTTTCCTCCTACTTTGTGGAGTGGGGGATGTTTATTTATGCTGCTTCTCTGATCATATTTCATCATCCTAAAAGATTTTATGGCTGGAGTAAAAATACAGATAAATAAATGCATCCATGTGTCTGGTGATGTGTTAATTTTTTATTGAAGAGAAGAGGACCTCCAGAATTGCTGGAACTGTGGGTTATTGAATTTGAGAGAAAATCAAGGCAATGTACCTCATGAATGTGACTTGTTTTTTCTTGAATAGAGTATTTACTCATTATAAAATTGAAATATTTTACTGTTTGTTCCTCTATCTGCAATCTTAGTGCATCCAATAGGTGAAATGAGAACAAGACTGACCTCAAACCTTTCACTTTTCTTTTTCTTTCCCCTTATTTTTTGAAATAAAAAGGTTAGGTGGATATCTGGGGGAAATGCTTTTTCCCTTTTTTTATTTTATTGAGCTATTGAAGTAATTGGACGGATGTGGTTTTCTCCAAAGACAAAAGACAAAACTCCAAATCGAATAATAAATCACATATAAGAGAAAAATAAAATAAAAGCTATATCAAATCTGTCTAAAAGTGTCTACAAAATTGAACAGTGTAGAGCGGCTGAGTGTGGAGAAAATATTGAACAACTTGTAGCCACCATTTATCAAAGAATGTAATTTAACAATTGTTGGCATACAAAAAGCAAGAAGTCAGAAAGATGTATCACAGAAAATAAAGCACAATATATTATTGATATTTGAGAGCAAGGGTATATTAGGGTTTTTGAAATTTGAATCTAAGCTTTTACATTCAGGCAATGATTTTTTAAAAGATCGTTTCGACAGCACAGCTACAGCAGGATTACTTTTCTGATTTAAAAGTGCCCTAAAAACATCTGTTCTGTGAAATTTAGCTGTACCTGGCAGTTTTCCTCCCCTTTCCAGATCTCCCATGGTGGGACTCCCCTGAGATCACTGACCTTGGGTTCTTGCTGTTCTGTGATGCCCTCACTCACAGACCTTTCCCTGGTGGGCAACCCTTTTGTTTTACATATGCTGTGACCACAAGAGCCTTGAAAAAATACAATACTGTTTAACCTTGCTAGGGAAAATAGAGGAGGTTTATTTCTTGGCCTTACCTAGAAATCTAGTAGCTCTGTCATACCTTCCAACCTGACCTCTGAAAATATGGTCTTTGTTCCTACTGTGGTGGTTTGGTTCACTAATTTGAGATTTCCCAGCCAATGCACCAATTAATGTGGTGGGTTCAGTGCTGGCTAAACTCCAGTGCACCCACTAGAATTTATTTACTCATTTCCTGGTGAGAGATAGGACTGGGAGTAAGGCAAAGCAGGCAGAAAACTTTAAAAGGGGATAAAGAGAAGTTTATTAACAGTACCTAAAAGAAAAAATAATAAGAATCAGAATAAAACCTGTAGAACTCTTCTCCTCCCTCCTATGACCTTTTCTTTCCCACTAACAGTGTACAGAAACAGTTCAGTCAGTTAATCACTTCTAGAATAGTCTTTTTTTCCTCTCACTTAAGGAGAGGAGTTCCTCTTGTCAGTTTATGGAGATTTCTCCACAAGAAAACAGTTTTCTCATGTGTTTCAATTTCCACAAATAAGAGCTACCCGGGTATCTGCAATCATGAAGTCCTTCCCATCTTTCACAGCTGTGTTTATGGGCCATGTCAAGTTATGGGCTACTATTTTAAAGATGAGCTGTTCAAGAGCAAAGATTTTCTTTACTTTTCTCTGAGATCATCTTCATCTCTGAGAACAGAGATCTTCTCCCTGGGGGCAGAAGGGTCTTCATCACTCTTCTCTCTCTCTGTTCAAACTTCTCATGCAATCACAGCTACTTCAATATCTGCTTACTTTAGCATGGAGGCCTTGCTCATATCTACAATTGGAACACTTGAGTCTCCCTATACTTTCAACCAGTTTCAGGGAAAAAGAGTCTGATGTATCAATTGTGTTCTTCTCCATTGCTTTCCTAGAGGATTTCAGCCCCAAAATCAAGGCATCTCCTCCTATCTGGACTTCAGTCTTTCTTCACTGACTTTGGTGTCTTCATGTTGTTCCTCTACATGTTCTCACTCTGTCCTTTTCCCTCAACAGAGGGAGGATTGAAGCTCTGCAAATCTTATCTGTGCACTGAAAGAGTCAATGTCCTGCCTGGGGCCTGCAGATTGTTATGTCTGAGATGGGAGCAGGGCCAGCCCTGTAACCTCCTCTCAGGCAGGAAGGAAAGGAAAGCTTCCCAGGATTTTTTCATCTTTAACATGTGTATTCATAGAGCTCTATCCAGCTTTCTCAGAGGTTTAAGAAATTGTCAATTCTCAAAGCTAATTACTGATTGGTTTTTTGTCAGACGTGAAGGAAACTTAGAGCAGCTTCTCTTAGAAAGTCACTTCCATGAATGGCTCCAATGCATAACCAGCACACCTGCTTTGTCTTTTTTTCTTCTCTGGTCTTCAAAAATTTTCCTTAAGTTCTAAAAAGGTGACAGTTCACAGTTTTCTGTAGTATGCCTTCCTGTCCAGAATAATTTTCCTAAGAAAGACAAGACAGGGTCACTGAAGAAAAGTGCCCTTATAAATGTTCTTTTTTTTACAGATATCCCTGAACACAGAGAAATATCAGATGTCATTCCTTTTTATCCATGTATTGATTGGCTTCTTAATTTAGACAAAGAAATTATGCCAGACATATACAGCAGATTTTAGGTTATAGTGTCCCCAAAAATAATTACTGGCCAGTCCTAAACCGTTTGATTTGTATTACAGAAGTCTCAAATCAGTGTCCTGAGATAGTAACATATACATATTCTACTTTAAGGTGAGGTAGACTCACTGCCTTGAGGAGTTTTGTCTTTTGTCAGGAAGCAAGGAAGTCTAGAAGGAAAAAAAAAGAGAATGTATTATGTGAAATGTGATAAATCATCTGACTTGCTGAAGATTTAAAGCAAAAGTAGATTCTTTGACTGTAATGTTGTTTTTTGAAACCTACAGTCTTTTGTCACTGACATGGGGCATAAAAAGCTGAGTTTTCCCATATCTGATAATCCAGCCAAAATCCCAGCTTCCCTCTGCTAAATTTCAGTCTTGACAATGCTCATTCAAAACATTTGTCTATGCTTGTCTTATATGGCTTTTCATGTAACAATAAAGAGATGGGTAAAATTTTTCAAACATAATGTATATAGGTTAAAAATTGTCTTCTTTTTACAGAATGACAAGGTGAGTAAAAAGGGAAGACAGAAAAATTCTTTCAACTTTGAAAAAATAAACACTTACCTCAGTGATAGCAATGAAAGGGAATTTTCCCTCATGCTAGGTATCAGAAAGATGGAAACAGCTGTAGCTAGTCACCTTCTGTAGGCAGAATTATATTTTGTAAGACCATTTTCCACTAATTTGGCTGTTGTGTGGTTTGAACTTTATGAATTGACTTGTAATTGGACCATGCTGTCAATGGAAAATTTACAAGTATTGAACATGACATTTTTGAGAAGGTTACTGTCATCTAGTCCTCTATTAGTGGGTTTGCAGAGAGTTATAATTGGCCTAACAAGCCTAGTAACCTGTCCTACTTCCAATTATAATGTACAATCTCATTTAATACTTTTCTTTATTTACTGATGGGTAATAATTCTCTGTCTAGTGCACATGCTTCTAAATAAGTTGTCTCATCATGGAATGTGTGGGTTCTTTTAATGTACATGCATATGTGTGTCCATACACATAAATTATATCACTTACATATGCATGTAACTGTGTGTATATATATTCTGAGGAGTTTAAGTACATATATTTTTAATTTATCTTTATATATACAAAAACATATTTTTTATTCTGTTTAATTAAGTACAAAGTCTCCTGTTGCTATTAAATTTTCTGTGGGGACAGGGTGATGGTGTTTATAGTGTTTTCTCCAGACCTTTGTTAAGTTTATGTGATTATTCTGGCTAGAAGGGATAATACATTCATGTAGATGTAATTCTCAGGACTGAAAAAAAAAAGGGGGAAGTGTAATAAAATGAACAGGTTGATGAACTCAGTGCATTCATTATCAACTTAGATTTGCATGAAGGAGAAACTGTTCACTTCTTGTAAAATTAGAATGGCATCATTAATTTTGTTTACTACACAGGCAATTTTAGCACGTGTAAGATTTACGGGCAGTTTGCAGTTGAATGCGTCTTTTTCAACAGCCCTATGGAAAGAGCTCTGCAGAAGTATCTGCACCCCTTGTACCTCCCCAAAGCAGAATTTTTTGTGTTGTTTTCACTGCAAGGAGAATGTTGAAAAGCCACAATGGTGAACCTGGAAATAAAGGAGGGACCAGTGAAAAAATTTAATAAAAAAAAGGTAGCTAGGGGACTGATATTTTCATGCATTCATAAGGTTAAAAGTTTAAGGTTTTCAACAATTTCTTCATATATGGCAACTTGGTCTTCACTTCTACGCACTCTGTGCTTATTTTAGTACAGACTGATGGTGAGACACCAGACCAAAAATGAAAAGTAACAAATCAAGCAAACGAGCCTTTTAGATATGAACAAGAGAAGCAAAGCCATCAGAAAAGGATTTGGTCTTTCTCCTTTTCTTTCATGTCTTCTGGTCTCAAGCATAGCTGCCTTTGAATTGTTAATGTAGTTCTGCCCTACAAGAAGGGCCAGCAGAAGAGGAATTACATATTTTGGGGTTTTTTTCATGGAGATGCTCTTGAATGATGCCTACTCTGAGTGTGCTTGAGAATTTAAAGAGGTTTGGATGGCATCTTTTTGAGTAATTTAATAATTTCATTAACAGAGTGACTCCATTCTAACTTTGGATTCTGAGTAATATTTTATTTTAACAACATTTTCTTGAGCCTCAGAAAACAATGGTTCTGTTTATTTTGGTGATAGTGTGGTTGTTAGTGAAACAATTTAAACTGCAGTGTTTGTTTTTGTTACCCTGCTGGGCATGAAATACTACCGGCATGAAAATGTGTGGATTCAGGATACTGAAGGAAGGCTGTAGTGTCTGTCCCTGTTTCTGTGAGTTTGAACATTGGATCTGTTGTTTAAAATATCATCTGTTCCTTTTGGTTTGCATGCTCCATTAGGGTGCAAGACCAATTTGGTTTCAATGGTTTCAATGAAGAAAAATAGTGGACGTATAGCAAATTATAAAACATTGGAGTATCTGCAGATTAACTGATGCTTATTTGCATTACTTTCACAGAAAAATGATGTATCAAGAAACAGGAGCAAGGGGATGACATAAGATTCAGGTTCTTCAGAATGTACTTTTGGCAAGCCAAATTGTGCTTTAAGTTTTAAAATTCACTAATGTGTGTGCATATGTTCTCACCTACTTGCGACTAATGACCCGTGAATTTTTTGCAATGCTCACTGTGCTTTTTTGAGTGTGTATTCTGGTGTATTTTCCAACTTCTCAATGCAGGGTTTGACAGAATCATAGATCTGAACTCTCTCACAGCACAGCAGTGTCTCTAATAAATAGGTCAAATAATCTTAGAAGCGGTGTTTGTTAGCCTTGAATCGATAGTGATGAAGTTTCTCTGTGTTCTTGCTTGCTCAAACTTCTGTCTAATCTATCTTTGTTCTCTTCTTCTTGTGCAATCTTTTCCTTGCTTCCAGTGGCTGCTACAAAGAGCAAAGCTAGAGGTGAGTTTCTGCCTGCACCCTTCAATTTGCATTGCATGGTTCTGCAGCCCACGCATTTTCTCCCAAGGTTGTTTCTGCTTCTCCAAACAAAGAAAAATATCATTAGGTCCCATGGTATGCTAGATTAGTTCTTTACAATTTTGAATTTACACCTAAATGCATTGTTTATCAATCAGCGCTGCTCATGCTGTATTTTGTTAATTGCTTTAATTTGGGAAGTTTTCAGGAAAAAGATAAAACTAAGTGCATTGTAGTTAGATTTCTGACTTTCATTACAGTAATGTAGGGATACTGATGGAATTTTAATCGAAATGAAGATATTGCATAAAAATTCTCATAAATATGTAAATGTAATTTATATTTTTTATCTCTAGTCGTAGTCATAAATATCTGAACAGAGAACAATGAACTCCTAAGTGTCTCCTAAGCATTTCCTGTCTTTTCACACTAGTATAAATGATCATCACTGTTCCTGATAGCATACCAATATACAGAAAAGCATACTATGATATCTGCAGAGATTTATGGCTTCAGAGCAGCAAGGTGATTGCCACAAATCAGTGTGACAAAGAAGGAAACCTTTCAGAACTAATCATGTAAGGTCAGCAGTGCTGTAAACCATTTCCTGAATTTCAACGAAGCAGTGATGCAGCAAATGTAACCTGAGGGGTGTATTCTGACTTACAGATACACATAAATCAATGGATACACGTTTATATATACAGGTGAATGTGCATTTATACGTGTGAACGTATATTTGCATGGAAAATCATGAGAACATGTATTTTAATGTCATTTTTATATTATTTCTGGTAGATAAATTTGAGTTGCCTGATAATTAAATATCAGATTTTAAGGCAAAAATCTCTGCTACTTTAGATGTATTTTGGAAGTCAAGATTCACAAGGTTTTTCAAAGTTCAGTTCCATACATTGCTTAGCTTGAGGTCATAGAACAATAATAATAATCAAAGAAAATACAGCCAGTTGAGAGTGTTTATACATTAGAATAATTAAACCAATAATTAAAATACAGCTCAGGTTTGTATTTTTTTTTAAACCCTTGCATGGCTTTTTGTGAGATCTTTTCTCAAAAGCTTTGCATGCATTGGGTGACATGAATGAGGGGAGTGAACAAAATAAAATTCATCTATTTGCCTTTGCATGCTTTAAAATTTGCTTTACTCCTTTCTGTACTGTTCTCTATTCAGCTGTGGTGCTGTGTAACAGCGGGTCAAGACTTTGAGACCTTCATAATTAACGAAAAAAGCCCAAACCAAGGCAACATCCACAGAAGGGACTTTTCAGCACAAATGAACACAATCTCATCACTATTCAGTGATTAGCTGATACTCCCATATATTGCCATTAAAACAGAAATTGCCCTGGAGGCACAGGAATTGTAGGATGAGTCAGAATTACTCACGGGTACCACTCATCTGTGAGCATTAACCCAGCCTTATTTCAGAAGTGCACATGCATACTGAATGCACAGCTGAAGCTCTGTATCCTGAAAGAGGTTTGACACTGTGATCTGGTTATCTTTGGAGATCTCTTGCTCAGCTGCACAGTGCCTTCAAGAAGTCTCTGGCTTCTCCTTTGGAGCTGAACAGCCCTGTGATGAAAGCACACAATATCCTCAAGGAATTCAGTCCTGCAATAGCTCTGTCTGTTACCAAAAGCATAGGACCTATTTCATGATCTCCTGTGGTGGAAGACATGAAGTAGATGATGCCTTACTGCTTTTCTCATTACTCTGTCTAAGCAGTAAAGAAAGGTCTGTTCCTCCTTTTCAAGTCTAACACTTAACTGGAAAACAGTTCTCTAATAAACCACTGGAAACATCAATTCACAACTGAGAGAATTCTCAGGAGGAGTTTCTCTTTTGGCACTTATAATATGAAATCCAGCAGTCCTTTATGTCTTTGCTCTTATGTATGGGTCTTCATCTTTCCTTTCTGAAAGTCTGGAATTTGTGCTGCCATTTTCAGCAAGGCACAGTTGACCTCATGCCTACCCTAAGATCTGAGAGTTGCAGAGCACATTATTAAATGATATTCTGTGGGATCACCTGTCTTTTGTTTGTGCATTGTTAGCATGGGAAAACTCCTGCTGGTCTCCACTTCCCTCCCCCTCCTTGTGGCATTGTCTGTAAGCTGAACAACAGAGCCTTTGCTCTCAAACATTGAATTCAATGCTATTTCCTGAAGTATTTTCTCAGTCTTTGTCAAAGACTGCTTGTATTAAGTGCTGTAAAGCAGCTGTTGAACTCTCTACTTTAGCCTTGTTTTGAGGCACTTGGAATCAATCCAGGTTGAAAGGTCATCTGGTCTGCAGGTCATTTGGACTGAGCTACCCTGTAAGAAAAATCCACTTAAATCTGTTTGCTCACAGCCTTCCAGTCAAATTGAAGTATCCCAAGGATTTCACCACTCCAGGATAGATTTGCACTATGATTGCTTGATTTTACAATAGTTTTCTTTCTCAGACTTTTGATGACATAGAAGAAGCTGCATGAAGTGTTTTGTGGTCTCCTGAGTAGATAAATACTTGAATTTTGCACAGGCCAGATCTTCTTTAAGTACTGGAATGGTCTGCCCGGGGAGGTGGTGGAGTCACCATCTCTGGATGTGCTTAAAAAAAGACTGGATGTGTCACTCGGTGCCATGGCTTAGTTGAGGTGTCAAGGAACAGCTTGGACTCAGGGATCTTGAGGGTCTCTTCCAAACTTGTGATTCTGTGATTCCTTTGGACTCCAGGGCAGATGCTGCCACAGGATGCTTATGGGCAGAATACTTAGGGCAGTTCTAGGAAGTCTAGTTCAGAAGGGTTTGAAACGGTGAGGAGAGGGCAAAATGAAACATGAAAAAGGATTTATGGCACTTATTTTGGTGAAGCAGAAACTGAAAATGCCACCTGAAAATCTCAGGCTATCAGAGGTTTTTTCAGTGCATGAATATTTTAAGGACCATTTCTTAATGCACCAGATGAGATTTGTTTAACTTGATCTCTATAAATGAGCATTTCCTCTAGCAGAGCACCTGTTTGAAGACTGCCGTGATCTATTAGGGAGCACTATTGTGATAATTTTGGAACAATATTCTTGCAGATCTCTTCTGGCAGCCATTAACAATGGTTTCCATTCTGGATGGTCTTACCAGATCTGCTATAGATGTGTGAATTTTCAGCCAGCAAGTGGAAGAGAGGGCCAAATGTCTTCATTCAAATGTAATTAGTTGAGAAATGGAGTTCTGTGCTCCTCATTTTCGCTTCTTTGATACACTCAGTTGCTGGCCGATCAGCATGACCCAGGATGAGGACAAGAACTTTGATCTGTTTTACAAATTAACTCTCTATGTCCAATTCTGTCAATTTAACACAGGCCTCATAAGGCCTGTACTGCCATTGGTCCACCCTCACCTCCAAAATGGAGAACATTACAGCAAATCCCATTCCCTGTTCCTAACCCTAAATGGGATTTTTGAATGTTTTCCTCAGGATGTATGTTTGCTTGTACATAATCTGTGGCATGTTTCTTGTTCCGTTGTTCTCCGCAAGGTACAGATGGTTGATCCTTCTGTACAAGGATCCTTCTGTACAGCGCCCTCATGTTGAACGGCTCTCCACACCACTGGTCCGGCATCTTGTTGCTGGTCATGATGATCTTCTTGCTTGTGAATTCCACAAAGGCGGGAATTCCATTCACGGGGACCCTATGTGGATAGTGTTCAGTCAGCCAGAGCAGCTCACAGAACAGGAGCCAGCCACAGAAGTCATCCAGGACTGCTCTGTCTTTGTTTTCCTCGTCACAACCGTTCTGCCATTGTCCCGCCATTCACCACGGGCCTTGTGGGACTGTGACTGCCTGGCCCAACGGCTCTTGCCTCACCCTGGTGGGCCAATCAGCACTCAGAGTTCAATTTTAAAATTGCACGATTGCTGGCCAATCAGGAGTCTCAGATCTCTGATGCCCCAACTTGAGGTAGGCCTCAGGGAACTCTCCCGTGATTTCAGATTTTAGTTCCGACCTTCATGGCGGCAACAGCTCCCGTGAGGCCGCTCTAGTGCCCTTGGCCCACAGGGACCCCCACATGGCAAAACATGTCATGTTCTTTGCTGCAGGACTGCTTGTTGTCTTCATGGGACCCACGGCCAACTTCCAGGTGAGCTTGGCAACACTTTTTCAGTGCCATCAGTCTTTCTTTCTTCTTCAGGTGCACATAGTCTTGAGGCTATGCTGCCTCACAGCCTCATTTCCGGCCGTGAGGAAGTGCACTCTGAGGGCTTCAAGACTCTTCACAACCTGGTAGTCTACTTTGGTTGGGTTATTTACAGTAAAACCTCACTTACATGAAGAGTGAGGGGTGGCATGGGACACCTTTGGTGTTGGGACACCAATGGCTTTAGAATTGGAGGACATGCGGCCTTTGGATTTTGGCGTTAGGCCTCTGTCCCAAAGTGTGCCGTGTCCCAAAGTGGACAACAGGCAGTACTCTGCAAAAAAGGTGATGTGTTTTGCCAGGGTTTAATAACAGGCATCTGTTATTAAAATTTATTGTCAGATCTATCCCAAACCTCCTGTAGTTAGGCAATTGACTTTCAACCCTTCAAAGTATAAATCAGAGTTTCTGATATCTTTGATTGTAGAGTTTGTTGAGGTTTTTTTGTTGCTGTTGCTTTGGGTTTTTTTCTTTGATGACACTTTTCATTGTTGTTCTTACTTTTTTTTTTTTTTTTTTTTTGGGAATACTGAGGATGACTGTGACAACTTTTTATAAAGAAGAAAAGAATATAAAGGCCAACTTTTATTGCAGGAGGGGAAAGCAATTCCTCCAGAAAGATCTGTCATCTGCTTGTTTAGAAGTACAACATTTCTTTCTCTTCATAAGTCTCCTCTGGCCCACAGATTAGAAATGGTGACATTTGCAAGAAGATTCCTAAGTCCCCAAGAAGAAACTTCTTGCAGAGGGAAAGTTGTGACTGCTTTAATTTTGCAGGATTCATGCTGTCCAGTCTTTTCAAAAACCTGTTGGATTGGTAGCTATTTCTGGCATGCTTCTTTTCTCCCATGTCAGCTGTGTATGAAGCTCTATTTTTATTTTTTTTTCTCGGGGGAAGTCCCATTCATATCATAGGGCCACTGCTTCTCACAGCAAAGTTCTGCTGTCATACCTACTCAATGCTATATTCTCTCTCAAAAACTGGCATGAAATCTGTACTTCCCATGGTTGTAGGGAATGTCTTTTTAATAGGATGATACCATCAAACTATTTTTTCTATTTTAGTATTACAGATTTAAGTACTGTAAGTGCCTTGAACTCTATCTCACTTGCCTCATAAGTTGGGTATAACAGGACTATTTTCTGTAGCCTGGTCAACATCCAGGGGATTTTTGAATTGTGTCTTTTTCTTGAGTTTCATTGCATCTGTATCCCAAAGAAACTCTCTTTATTTTTGAGAACCATGGAAAAGCATTTTTGTTCTTTCAGTCATTTCTTCTACAAATGAAGAAGTATATTGTTTCTGCCTTACGTGTAAAAGAAGAGACTGATTCTCCTTCAGAAACATAAGATTAAATTTAACTTTAACAGTGCTACTTAAGGCTTACATCTCAGTCTGTAATATAAATCATCATAGCAGTTGATGCACTGTCTAAAAGCATCTTATCCAGGAGGCAAAGATCACTCTGGACTTTATTCACTTGATTTACTTTGTTTGTTCTCATTATGTCAATGAAATTGGTATCAGCTTATTTGAAGCTTAAGTCAGGAGGGATCGTGTGAAGGGTGTTGAACCAACATACTCTGTTACTGCCTGGATAGTTGTGCAATTACTCACGTTGTCTTTTAGTTAAGAATCAATTTTTTTTCACTGGAGTTCACCAGATCTTCATCATTGGTCATGTTCTACCCAGCCATCTTTGATTTTCTCACATAATATGATAAAGTTTATTGTGTACATTCTACATAAGTATATTTGTAAATATGTACGTAAAGAATAGGTTTCATTCATACCAGAGTTTTGACTGAAAACCGTGCAAACCAGGAGAAATTGTGTTGGCCAGATCCAGTCAAGACAATTGCAAGGCCTACAGGGTCTAAACCTAACAGTTTACATCCTCTCTTTAGGACAGGTAATTAGCCAAGCATATTTCTCATTCAGAAAATTATCATAGAATTAAGTCAGTAACACAGCAGCTGTCCATGTAAGGAGCAGGATGAAATAAATGTACACAGAGACTAAAAAAATAGTATTTTTCTTATTTGCATTATCTTCACAAAGTTCTCAGCTATTCAGTTACTGACATTAGTTAGGAATTAGCTTTGCTGGTGCTTTTTTTTCCCCTTTTTTTTTCTTTTTTTATTTTTTTTTTTTTTTTGGTTGAGGAATAGCTAACTCAGGGTATCATCTGCAAAAATGACACTCTGCAACATATGATGGCAAAAGTTGGGAACAAGTGGAAGTGTATAGATGTTGAAAATGTGAATCCAATATAGAGCCTGGGGAAACTCCATAAATCAGTAGTTTGGAAGAGCATTTATTTATGGTTATAAGCTTTCACCCCTGAGACATGTAGAAATAAAAACCTGTCATATTCCACCTTTACTACAAGGTCATTACAAAAAGCTTGCCAAGACTGTTGTAGTAGCATAGCGGGATTTGAAACCTGATTGAAATTGTTCAGATATTCTAGTGCTATTGAAGCCGAGGAGCTCTGCTTTGTAAAATCTTCTGATGTTTTTATTCTAAGTACAGTTTTGACTTCTAAAGGTAGAATTTTCATATGTCACTTGAAGGTATTAAAAGCACCTTTAGTATTTGTAAGTGATTGTACTTTCAGAGAGAATAACAAAGCCAATGTAGCCTTTATAACCATTCCTTTACTGTCTCTTTGGTATTTCCTCCCCTGTAGTTTAGTCACTGCTTCCAGCTTACAAAGCCTGTGCTTTCCTCCAAGGATTAAATTCTGTCCACTGGTTGAACTTGTGAGGCTGAAACATACGGATTTCAGTTTTCCTCCATGATTTCTCATAGATATTAAGGGTCAGAGTTTTCTCACATTCAGCATTTCTGATGAGGAAGAAAGTGGTGATGTAGAACCAAATTTTATGCTTATCTTTGAAGACAGTCCACAGAGAAACAAAAAACCAGAAAAGTTTGGAAGTGAAAAAGTTTTGAAACGGCCATGTAAAGAGTGCAGAAGGACTGTGAAGGTTTAAATTTAAAATTGTGTTGGGTCTTGTTGAAATTTTTTTTAATATCCTCTTAAATGCAAATTCACATTAGATCGAGACACTAGATTATTTCATGGTTTACTTTTCCATTAAATAATGTAAGACATTATAATTATAGTCTCAAAAAATCATGCAAATCTGCTCAAGTATTTCATATATATGCCGTTTGTCCTGGAAGATTTGGGAGAGAAAGCAGTTGCCTGAGTTCTGGAGAGCTTTTTAGAAAACTCACAAAATACCTTCCTGCCTTTTTGCCTTCATTACAAACTCCAGCAGTGATCCTCAGGGAGAAAAGCTGGAATCATAATGATGATAATAGTTCTTAACAAAGTTGCTGACTGCTCTTTACTCTTTGTAATTATACTTGTGAAATACTTGGCCCTGACATCTGTAAGATCTTTCCAATCTTGAGAGAGCTGAGATTTCCACATGATGTGATGTGTATGCAGTCAAAACGCTCACGATTGCAGCTCCTGTCAGAATTATTTTGCCCTTCAAATTCCCAAGTCCTGCTACGTAATAAGGAAACAAAAGAAACATGAATCAGTTTTTGATTTTTTTACAGCAATCTGACAAGCCTATGTGTCCTCTTTACTGCTTTTAAAGCATTTTATTCTGTTTTCCAGAACAGATGCAAAAACCTCAGTATTAACAGTTGTGCTCATATAACACTCACTAAAGTTGCAGGTTATTATGGAATAGAGCTGCTCTAGCAGCACAGAAATAGCAAAGGAAGGTACAAAGCCCCCCTGAAATGAGATTTATAGGGGCAGGCTATTGTTGTCAACATGTTCTTTCTTATTTGAGAGGCATCTACACTGAGCCAATGTGTCAGTCATTTATTGACTAAATGGTTTTTTTTAGTGAGTGCAGAAGAATTTGGGATGGAATAAGGACAACGTCTGTTTTCATGCTTGTGAAGTGCAACACAGCTGTGGGAGAGGGACTCTAGGGAGGATGCTCCATTCTAAGGTGGACCTGGTTATCACTGACTAAAGCATTTTGTCAGTTCTTATTCTCCAAGTTTCAGATAGGCCACTCTTCCCTCCAGAATGGTTAATACAAATTCTGATTGCCTTTTTTATTTTTTCAATTTTTCTGTGCTCATTTGGATGTTAAGCATGTGAGACTGTCAAAAGCAGTGTATCAGGAGAGCTTGCCATACTTGAATAGAGCTCTGCTGGAAATGTGGTTGCTTTATTTGCTCTTTGAATGGATGTGCTGCTGTAAATCTGGTCATGGTTTTGAGCATTGAGCCCTTATGACTCTCTGCAAAGAATTTCCAAAGGCAGCACATTGCATTTCAGACACATATTGCTGTGTGCTGGCTCAGTTAAGTAATTTGTCAGATTCCAGTCAGACAAAACACTTTGCTTCAGAGTCTAGACTGTTGATTTAGGCACAATCAAAAGGATATAGTGAGTTCCCAAGATGCTTTCATCATATTTTCTACGTCCTGTGGAATTGTTGGGCATGAGTGCCTAATATCTGGCAGTTGGTTGGAGCTGCTGCTCTGATGCAGGTTGTCAACCTCTTTGTCCTAAATATCTAAATTTCTCAACTTCGATTGAAGTTTGGGTTTTTTGTTTTTCTTTTTAAACCATATAGGGAAATGGGATAATAATAATTATATCAGATAATAATACTGAAATACAGGAGACAGTATAACAGTTGGTGTACAGGTTAAACCCATGGTCACTGGTTTTTATTTTTCTGAAGATATAGACACTTTTTAAAATACAGACTTTTCTTTCAGGCTTGGTTTTGTTCAGTGTGCTTTTATAACAAAAGGAAGTGAAAAAGTGTTTTAAGTATAAGGAATTTTTTTTCTTAAAATTCCTCTTTTGAAAACCAGAGGGCTTATAATGATTCTCCACATTAGGTCAGATCTCAAGATTTGTGTCTTAAATCTCTGTATGGGATCAGATCTTCAGAGAATTTGTTTTACTTTAGTGGTCAGTGAAACGTACAGTGTTTAAATGGCTGAGGATTCACCACACTGCTACCATTTTTGGTTTTATGTTAATTCTAACTTGGTTTCTTAGATGAAGCATAAAGGCCTAAATCAGCTAAGACTTTTTCATGTGTGCTGTTATAGTTTTATAGGGATCTCCAGTTCTTTGTAAGTAAGCATTATTCTCAGCATTCCACTGGGATTCTTTCAAGGGCTAATAGCTTCAAGGTTTTCCTCACATTTTAATTATGGGCTGCATATAAAGGAAAGGTAGTGGAGAACACCTGAGCAGTGTTCTTGGGAGGGATTTTGCTTCCTGTGCTGTTCAGACACTACTATTTAAAAAAATCTGCTGTGATTACAGATGGTTGTGGGATGATTTATGTTAATCTGTTGACCACAAGGGCTGAAGGATCATTAGAAATAAAGGAGAGGGAAATACTCAGTGTTTATTTACCATGCACATTAAATTGTCAAATCTGAATTAACATCCTCCATCACTATACACCCTGTTGCAGAACACCCAACTCCTTCTCTGCTAAGCTGATAAAATGAAGTTCATCTCTTATAAAAACTAGCTGGCAACATCACATTTTCTTTATGCATCTTCTCAGCTCATATAAAAGAACCAGAACTCTGTTTGGAGTATCACAAATAATTGCAAATTTCAGAAGGAACCTCTGCCAAATTTCAGAAGGAACCTCTGCCATTTATGTTTTGGAAGCTGCTGTTGTCTCCCAGGAAGCCAAACAGAGATATGAGTCTGTTCTTCACAGATTGCTGCAACTCAAGGTATACCAGTACCAGCACTCCAGAAAAGATAAAAAAATAACCCTCAGGTTTTCCTTTTTAGGATCCTAATTCTAAGAATCTATGATTCTATGAAATCAGATCTAGAAGCTAAATAGAATAACTAATAGATTAATAACATGTAGTAATTAGAAAAAAAAAACCCACCCAAAACACTGTATATATTGGATCTTTTCATTTGTTGTTTCAGCATTCTGTTCATGGGCTCCCTGGGGGCCTACTAGCTAAAAGTCATGATTCCAACTTAGTCTTCTCAGCTTAAAGAATATGACACAAATCTTTAAAACACTGTAACTTGACAAAAATTATTCAAAGGGAAATAAGCAAGAAATTTAAGGAGTTTGAAATGAAATGGAGTGTAGCTGTCAGGAGGGAGGGAAGCACTGGAAAGAAGGCCATGGAAAGGAATCGTGCAGCTGCCCTTTGCAGCAGCCAGCAGTGGAGGTTCTTCCTAGACTTTTCAATATGTGTCAGATTGAAATCTTTGTCAGTTTGCAGAAATCTGGTTTAAAGGATGCAAACAGAGATAAAACTATAAACTCCTGATTTATGTCAGTGCCTGTGCACATTGAACACATCCAACTGGTTTCCCAAAGACTCACTCTTCTTTTGTTAATTAGTACTGAGAGTACTTCAGTCCTTTTTCTTTTGTGAAGGGTGGCTCTCCTATTTTTTTTGTTTGTTTTTTCTAATAGTTATTCTTATTTCTATATGCATACATTAAATATGCTGTGTATGGTATATCAGGAGAAAAAAGATTTATTTTAGTTGATGAAGAAACAATTTACATAACTAAGCTTTTCAAGGTAGAAAAACTTTTTGTGCTTTTTGTGGAGTTTTCCTTTTCATTAAAAAGACCTGTCACTGGAAATCCCTTTGTTTCATTATTTCCTTCAGTAGTAGCTGTTTTCATTTGTCTTGGGGAGCAGTATTTATTTTGTTTATTCATCATTGATTTCTGGAAATGTAAAGTGTGTCAGCTAATGCTTTCCAAATAGAAGCTCAGAAATGAAGGGAGAATATCAATCCCTGCATTAATGTCCATTTGCATTTTAGGAATTTAAAAGTGTGCAACACTAATGAGCTAATAATTCAGTGTTCTTTTCAGATAATGTTATGTACAGAAATGAATAGAATGAATGGGCTTCCCTACCATGGTTGGGCTTCTCTTACAGAATTCAATTTCTGTAATGATTACTGTAATGGACTACCCATCCCACTCCAACAAGAAATATTCCCCAAAAGGCAGACTAGTAAAAATACTTTTCCAGAGCAGACATAGTAGAATTCTCCTGATCATTGGCTTTCCTTCTCTTCAAAAGCCCAGGAGGAAAGGTGAGCCTTGGAGCTCTGTTGAGATGGGTTTGTGGGGTTTGGGACACCAGCAGTGACCAAGGTCCAGTATTTCTCTCTAATATCTGATTTAAACCTACTCTCTTTAACTTGAAACCATTCCCCCTCATCCTGTCTCTACATGTTCTTGTAAATAGTCTTCCTTTATTCACCTGCCATCTTGATCTGATCTAAATATATTCCAAAGTATATCCATTCATTTCTGTAGGTTAGTGACAACTATTTTAATAACGTTTTATTTTTAAAAATAAATTCTGCTTTCTTTAGTGCTTTTGCGAAGAGCAAAGTGTTATTTCCTGTCACAATTACTCTAAAGATGATGTCATATCAGTGATTTTGGCTGTAAAGGTGTCAGTTTTACCTGAAAAATGTTCACATGTTTCCCAAAAGATGTGAGTTTGGTTGAGTTCTTGAAGTACAGTATTCAAGCCCTTTGGCTGATTTTAAAATGCAGGTTGAACATGAACAGCTGTGGAGGTATTCTTGACCATCAAGACCAATCTCTATAGGTATCACATATTTCCTCCTCTGTATTCATTCTTCTGAAAAGGTGAGGATTTGTTGGTTTTTGTTTGGTGTTGGTTGGTTTGGTTTCGGTTTGTCTTCTTCCTCAGCTGGTAATTTCATTAGGGAAATTCTGAATCCTTCCCTTACAATGACAGGTATATTCTTCTAATGTCCAGAAGCAGCATATTCACACAACTTTTTCTTTTGTCAAGATTATCTTTGATTATAAACATCTTCCCACATGTGATTTTTTTATGGCTGTGAATAATATACATCTATAATTTTTTTCTCCCAGTTGTCGTTTTGGTAGACAGGCAGATCTTTTTCAGTCTCTTCTGTTTCTAGGATGATATTTTTCGTGTGTCATGATGCAGATTGCCTGCTGTTGACTGAAGTGAGCAGAAAATTCTCCAGTGTTTTACCTGGAATTCACTGCATCTTTTCTATCCAGCCTTCCCACATCTACCAGAAATATTTCAACTGCCTTATAACTGCTTCCCTTGAAGCTGCTCCATATTGGTCATTCATACTCATCCAGTGATAAATTAGAAAATGTGTCTTCTTCTTGCTCGGTTGTTCTCAGCTGATGAGATTCTAGGGTAGAGCTGAAGTTTCAATTTTTAATCCCCAAGTGCATGGGGATTTTTTCTCATTTCTATTACTCCAGTTCTAAAGGTTGTCCAGCACTTTCTGTGAGATGGATCAGCCCTCTTCTATAGATTTTAGATTTCACCTCTTCCTGGTCATTTGCAGGTAACAAATTCACTTTTCCTTCCCAAGTTACACAAGGTGACTTGCTGGTGGATTTGTTAGCTGGGGTTTTTTGGTCAAGATATGGATATTTAGCAAGTCTAATGCTGCTAAGTGGTGGTAAAAAAGCAAGCAGTGAGATATAAAAAAACCAAAACAATAACAGCAACAAAAAAATTTCTGATCTCACATAAATTATGCCTATACTACATAGATAATAATTTCCTGATAGGTGGGGTTTTTGTATATTTTTACCATAATTTTTTGCTGGTCATTTTTTCATGAACTTTCTAGTCATGTCTTTACTTCATCTGTATCCTAAGTACATAAAATAATTGTGCTTTGTGACATCAGAATTGCATATGGACTAGCTGTTAAAGACTTTATTGGACGTTTCCTGGTTTTTGCACCATTTTGTGTTTAATTCCTGAAGTGTCTTATGTCTGTCTTCCAGAGCATTCCAATCTGCTACAGATATTGTTAATCCTCTTCCATGGTTCCTATTTGCTTGTTGGTCACATTCTCTAGCTTATCAGTACCTCATTCATGGACTTCAAAATTATTATATATTTTTCTTTCCTTTTTTTCTTTTCCTTTTTTCCCTCCCCCAGGCACTCATGGCACTATATTACATAATAAAAACTTTCCCTTGGGAATTCTTGGTATTCAGGCATGCTCCTTGTTTTTGCAGTGATCCATGACAGCCAGGCAATGATTTTTTTTCCCCTTTTTGAATATGTGCAGCATCACTCAGTACCAGACTTGCTGCTCCTGTAGAGGCACAACTTGTTACTCTGTCAGCAGCTTGGGGAGCTCAACACCTGTTCCAGTGACCAGCAGAGATGAACATTTTCTATGTCAGGTCATTTACTTGGCTTGTCAGAGTGCAAGATTATGGTGAAAAGGGTGTATTGACCTGAAAACATAAGTTTATGAATTTATGGAACAAAGTTCCAAAAGTATGAGGCCTAATATAGTTTTGAGTTGCTGTATAAATCTAACAAAGTCTATTTTGCCTCCCTCATTGGCAATAAAGGAATCTGTTATGCTCCTGACATAGCATTTCATGACTGGACTGGCTTTAAGATGCTTTCTCCATGCTTGGGGCACAGAAGAGGTCTTTTAATGTCTTAGAATTTCACTAGTTGATGTTTCTTTTCTGATATCTCAAGTTACTTCCTAGGAAAGCAGTTTCTGTATCTTGCTGGGTTTTTTCATGAGATAGGGTTGTCTGAACCCTTTCCTGGATTCTGGTCAAAGCCTTTTACAGAAAAGAGGGCAAAACAAAAGTTTGATGTACATGAGGCCAGTGCAAAGGGTGATGGCAGGAAGGAACTCCTGAAAGGAGTAAGATGGCACTGAATTAAGTGGGAAATTATTTCTAATTAAATGCTTACAGAAATGTTGCATATTAGTTAAACTAAACCATATTTCTACTGCCCAGCTTGCATAGCAATTTGAATTTCAGAATAATTTCTGGTAAGCCATCCCATGGTCTCCCACTGCCAAGGATTTTTTGTGGGTTTTTTGTTGGGTTTTTTTTCAGCTTTCTGTCACTTGTGTCACTCAGGTATTAAGGCCTTGTGGCTAAAGATGTCTCTGTAATGGAACTTGCTGGGTTGTTCATGGCAAATTATTTTACACACACATTGTTTCCCTGTTTCTTTCTGCTTTGTTTCCTTGAGTGTGTGATGTGAGCTTCTATTACTCACAAATTGTGTATCCTGGGGGATCATAATAGAAAACCACAAATCACCAGTCAGTCTGAAGCATTTTGCAGCCATGCTTAAGAAGTGCGTGGGACAAGTGGGGATTGTTAGAGGAGGAACTGCTGTGCTGGAGGAGAGATCTGGGCTGGTGGCAGGAGGATGCCAAGACAAGGCTTCTCAGCTGCTGCATTGTGATAGAAATCAGCCATTTATACTTACAACCTGTTGAGCTTTGTGTTTCAGCCATTGCTGTTCCCTTATCTACAGCATGGCAGTGATTGGGCTGTTGGATGTGTTACAGTGTGAATTCAGATTGTAGCCTCAAAGTTCACTGAAATAGGTTCGCTTTTTTTTCTAAATCAGTGTGAAACTAAGCAGAATTTTTTTGGATCTTGAACTCTGTGAGCCTCCAAAATGCACAGATGCTGCCTTAGATACCTTTAGATTCATTCTTGAACAGGAGAGACTGGCAGCTGAGACATACTTAGGCAGCCAAGGAAGCCTAGAAAATTGATATGAAACAGAAGCTGAAGAGAAGCAGTACCTCCAACTTATTTTATTTTCCATTGGTTTAAATTTTCTATCAAAAAGTAATGATCACAGTGTTTTCTAGTGGGGATTGACATCTATTTTTCTTAGAATAAAGGGCAAAAATGACATTTGGATTCCAGAAGAAATGTCATTTTGCTGTGTCAAAGAAAGTATCTGGGACTCTAATGACCTACTTTCCTGTTAAGTCTCTAGGCCATTGCTGACGTTAGGAGCATAGGGAAAATACATTTCATCTTCAAAGACTTCAAGATGAGGTTTATAACTTTCTTAAAGAGAAAAAAAAATGAATCCTCTCTCCTGAATTGAGACAGATAAAGTTTCAGCCCAAGATGGATATTTGTCCCTGAAGATTTGAAAATTTCAACCACCTGCTTTAAATGGGAAGTAAAAAAAAATGCACTGTGTTAAACCAGAGTATTCACTTTGAAAAGAAGGTGAAAATTATATGCTTTTACTTCTCTATAGGTCTAAATAAATAGAAAAGGCTTTGGGTAACACAAATAGCACAAGGACTGAAAAATACTCTCATATATCCATGGGTCCGAAGGGTAGTGACAGATGAAGTGGCTAAGTCATTATATTTTAGAAGTTGTGGCAAGGTGGTGAAGTTCCCACTGGCTGCAGAAAAAGGAAATATAACCCTCATTTTTAGAAAAAAAGGAAAGATCTATGAGACTTTAATCTGAAAGAGGGTTGTTTTAGATTAGATGTTAGGAGGAAATTCTTTACTGTCAGGGAGAACCCGAGCATGTTCCATCCCTGGAAGTGCTCAGGCCCAGGCTGGATGGGGCTTTGAGCAGCCTGGTCTGGTGGAAGGTGTCCTGCCTGTGGCAGGGCTGTTGGAACCAGGTGATCCTTAAGGTTCCTCCCAATCAAAAACAGTCTGTGGCATGATTCTATGATATTTGAATTGGAATCAGAACAGCTTTTGAGTATTTGGGGAAAAATTACACTTTGTGTTTTCCTGACATGTCATATTACGGCAGGTTGAGTATCAAGTGTATTTCACCATGTTTTTAGCTGAATCTGATGCCTTCCCTACAGACTTTCATCCTTTTGTCTTAGGAAGCAATGAAGTGCTCACAACCACAAGTCCACACATGTGTCAGGTAACCAGGCAGGCTCACAGTGACTCTGCATGTGGGGGTTTCAGATGGGTTTCCCATCCTCTGGAACGAGCCACATGACAGACTGCTGTGTCCTTATGTGCTTCCAGTTTGGCTGGGAAAATCTGCACTTGGTTTTGATTGTGCCTGCTAAAAATCCCTGCTCTCACTGCAGCTTGTGGAGTTCAGTGAGGCAACCAGAGGGAGATGCTGATTTAGGTGTTGAATCAGAAATAGCTCAGCTAGGGCATAGCTGTGCACCAAAGCAGCCGAGGCACAGGGGTAGAAGAGCAGCAGATGCTTCTGGAGCTCACTGCCTCAGAGCTGGGGAGAGCTGTGGCTTTGTGCCTCTTTGGGCCACACAGATACTCCCCACCCTTCACTGCTATTTCAGATTCTTTGGAGCCTTTACTATAAATGTACCTGTTCTGAAGCCATCCTTATTTTGAAAGAAGCAAAAGGGGTTTTTTAGAAAATTACCTGTCCATGATGGAGGAAATATCAAATTGATATACCGTGCTGGATCTTGAATTCTCAAATGCCTTTTTTTCTTCATGAAATTGAGTGCATCACTGCAATCAGTACTTCAAAGCTTTATGTAGCTGCATCACTTGAGGAAGGGCTGTGTGGTGAGGAGTAGGCAGATGAGAAGAAAAAAAAATGGAAGGAGGTGGAGAAGACAGTAATTTTTTATTACTTTTTCAAAATATTCATTTTTGCGTTAGTGGCGATTACTCCTGACAAAATATCAGACCTGAGTAAAAGGAAAAGGAAAAAAGGTAATATTTTTGTCTCCCACTTATTCAACGGTTCTCAAGCCCTCCTGTACATGAACTCCAGCACCTTAGCACTGTTGTGTTGGAGCTTCCTGCATAATTCATCATAAAAGAACATGAGGCATTCAGCAGTCAGTGCTCATTCAGAGATGTTCTGCATTACTGGCAGCACTGGTAAATATGCCTGCTCCATACATAATTTATGGTTCTCAGCAGAGATAGTTTTATGCTTCATAATAGGCTAGCTTTGATCCCTTAAAATTTGTTTGTTCAACTTAGGGGTTGGGTGCAAAACAAAGACTTTAAAATCTCTTTCTTGCATTGCTTGTTTCAGCAGTCGTCATTTCCCCATCCCGTTAACAAGGTTGAAATTGTTTCTGACCCACTTTTGGGGAAATGAGCCTTCCTGTAATGGATTTTGTGTGTAAGACTTTTTATTAGCCAATTCCCTCCACACACAACTTGAAGTGGAATGAAAATTGGTTTAGAAACCTTAGTGTAGTCTATTCTGTGCTTCTGCTTAAGGAATTTATTGTTATTTCTTGTGACCTGTAGGAGGAAAATGTAGATAGACCTTGTGTTCTGTGAATCCATCTTTTAATGCTGTGATACAGCTAGAAACTATATATAAATGTGTAATGAATGTATTGGAACTCATTGAGACAATTCCATTCTTCAAACTCAGTAAGTTCTTAAGGTAAGAAACAAAACAAAACAAAACAAAAAGGCAGTTTTAAATGTTTCCATTTCCAGCAATATTTCAAAACAAAATAACAACCAAATGTGCATTTCTAAATGCAAATTCTCATTGCTCCTCTCTGCATTTTAAAGACTGTAAAGTCTGGGGATTTTTTTAAACAGAGTATCATTAGCATTGATGAATTTTTGTGGCATGTATCAATTTTTCATTTAAGCATTTTCTGATGGAGCTTGTTCTTTCATCTTTCTCCTGCTTGATGCAATTTTCCCTGTCCCGTTCGCTGTTTTGTTTGGTTGAGTTTTTTTCCCAGTGATTGCTACACTTTAACCTATTATTATTCTTTGTTTTTACAAGCCTTGTTCCTACCCAAGCTATTTCAGCTGTAAAATTTCAGAATTGCTAAGTTGTTTTCATTTCTTCAGCAAATAGTAAGACCTGCCCTTTGGAAATTTGGTCCCTTTTATGCATGTCAAGTTAGGCATGTAAAGACTGATTTCAAGTTGCTTGTCACTGTTCAGACTTCTTGTCATAAGCCTTTTTTCCCCTCCAGTTTCTGATGTTTCAGTCCTTTGCTGGTAGTCTGCCCAAAGGAAGGATTTAAATATTCTCTCTCTCTGCAGTTCATTTTTTTTTATTATTATTTTCTGCCCACTGTCCAGTATTATGACCCTTGCTGCATCAGGTTCAAGCTGTGTAGTGACATCTTCAAGGCATAACAACATTTTAGTCTCCCTCTCTTTTTGCTGTTACGCTTCAGTGTTTTAAATATTGATGGGTGGGTTTGTTTGGTTTTTTTATATTTGTTTGTTTGTTTGGGGTGGTTTTGTTGTTGTTGATTTTTTCTTTTTTACATAATGTGGATTCTTGGCTATTTTTAATGATATTAAATGAAGCCTACCTATACACCATAAATTCAAGATGGAAAATGGGGTAGAGTAAGCTTTTTTACCATCTTTTTGTCTTTTCTTCTCCAATCATGAATCTGTGTGTCATCACAGACCAAAAAAATTTGTTTTTCTCACTTTTTAGGAATGTATTTGTTTGGAGAATGGGCACAGCTTTTCTACCTCATCTTTAATAGCACAGTGAAACTGGAAAGCTACCTTCTGCTTTTTACCTCCATTTGCTATTTGAATACTTTTGGCTGACTCATCTGTAAGGATAAGGGAGAACAAATAAGAAATTTATTTATTTGTTGAAATTTCTTGTCTGGCAGAGCTAGAAAAAGTTGCTTGCAGAAGTGAGGGGGAGGCAGTTCCTCATTGTATAACTGTGCTGGAACAGATGCTGTGAGATGTCATGATCTGTATCATTAAATGGACACAGCTTCTGTAACTGTGGAGCAAAACTTTGATTGACTCTCTCTCTTGCAGTAATCCCTGTGTCTGCATTCATTCATTCATGCAGAATGTGCTGCACGGGCTCCAAGGGCTTTCTGGAATCACTGGGTTTGCCAGACATTGTGTTCCAATCTATTGGAACAGAACTTCCCATGTCCAAACAAATGTGATATTGCTTTGGGGAGTGAGAGGGGTTGCTGGTTTTGTTGGTTTTTTGTTTGTTTCTTTGGTTTTTTTTTCCTTCTTCCCCATGATGCTGGCCTTCTGTATATGGAGCCTGGAGCAAGAGCATTTGTAACATCAGTAGTTAGAGCAGTCAAAACAAGTGAGTTTTCAGCATCATTGTGCTAGTTCTCAAATACAGACTGGGACAGAACTTTTGGACTTTTCCTTGCCCTTGTGCCAGCATCTCAGTGCATTTGATGTGGCTTTTGGAACAGAAGAATCAGATTGCAGCAGCATTACAACATGCAGTCATTTCTTTCACATTTTCGTTTGTGTCCAAAAAAGAAAGTTCTTATGTCTTGCTACTCTGTGACAAGTTTCATGTTGTTTGGTGTTACATTTGTTTTTTTTTTAATTAAAGCTCCAGGTCTCCGAATTGCTGTATTATATATCTTTTTTCCCAAATGGCACTGCATAAAAAATTGGAAATACTTATGTAAATCAAAAATCATAATTTTAGTTGTTGGCTTTGCCACCTTATTTTCATCCTTTCTTGGAGCAGATTCATTTGCTTAAAAGATTTTTTTTTCTTGATAATATTTTTGGATGGAGCTGTTCAACCTATTTTAAAGTAAAGTTAGTAAAAATAAAATACTCTTTATGGTCTAGTGCAGGTCTACAAGAACTGTATATAAATGGTTCTTACTGAAAACCTGAGGAGGGTCTGGTTTTGGTTTTGTTTTGTTTTTATTCCACTCTTATCCCAACACAATGCCATTAAAAGCTATTTTTACAGAAGGTATCTTCTAAGAAGCTGTATATACTCCTAGAAAAGAAGGTTTCTATGCGTGCAGGATGAGATGCTCTAGCTACAGTGAAGTTATTATTTGAAATAATTTCCCAGAAGCAGTGGAAATACTGTTAGAGTCTTTCAGTGAAACAGACTCTGCAGTGTTGGCTTGCTTGGAGATCATAACAGTTACCTTGTTTTGTTTGGTTTTTTCCTGTGAAAACACAGAGCCAGAATTATGTTTAACTGAAAGCCAACCAATTATTCTTGGCCATTTAAATATGTAAACTCCCTTTTTGAAATATTATTGTGAGTTGTTTCTGTAAGTGAACTTAGTGTAATATTTAAGAGAACTCTGGCCAAGTTTTGACTCATCCTCTGTAATCCTGCTAATGGGGCAGTTATTCAGCCCCATGCATCTGTTTGCATATGAGTTCACAAGAAATCCCAGATATGTGGCTCAGTAATGATTTTCTTTCTTACAAGCTGATACCAGAGAAGTTCCTCCCAGTCCCCATGACCTGGGTTGCACTGATTGAGCTGTCTGCCATCCAGCCTGGGACACCTGAAACCCACTCTGTGCTCAGAGATTCAGTTCAGTTCCTGGCCAGCCTGACAGCTGGAGTGCTGCAGCAGCACACAGGCCATGGGATGGGAGCAGCCTTTGGCAAGGGAAATGAGCATCTGGAGGGAAGCAGCAGAGATATCCTAGACTCTGCTGCCACTGCTGACGGTGGTCACAGGGGTTCGTAGAGGATGGAAGAGTCAGGATCTTGATTCCATGATCAGAAGGCTTGATTTATTATATTATGATACATATATGTCATTATAACTATACTACATAGAGATAGAAAGGAAAGGAGCTTCTTCAGAAGCTGGCTATGCTAGGAAGGAGATAGAAAGAATGAATAACAAAGGTCTGTGTCTGCAGAGAGCAACAGCAGCTCCACCGTGAGTGGTCAGCAAATCCAAACATCTACAGGGGACCAATCACAGGTGGACCTGTTGCATTCCACAGCAGCAGATAATAATTGTTTACATTTGCTGCTGAAACTTCTCAGCTCCAGCAGGGAAAATCCTACAGAAAGGATTTTTCACAAAAGGGTGTCTGCGACATGCCACTGACAGAGGAAGGGAGATTTACCCATCCAAACCTCTCATACAGGAGGAGCATGTGTGACAAAAGGCTTCAAGGCAATTGCTTTCCATGGCTGAAAGTATAAATTCTAAGTGGGTGGATGTCTAAATTAGACATGATTTAATTACACATCAAATTAATTGAGAAGATCAACTTTTCTTTTTTGCCCCTGAATTTTTTAGACGTGGAATATTTTACAGCAAGAAACACTTCCAGCTTTTGACTCATGTTGGCATTACTGTGCTGATATATCCATGTTCATCATTCTGGGAGAGCTGAAGAATGGGAAGCCCAAAAAATGCTGTAAGAAAGATTTATAAGTGCATGTAATAGCCTGTAATTCCATGGTGCTCAGGAGAACTTGCTCAGGCTTTTTATACAGTGCATGATAGTAAAAGATGTCTTCACTGCTATCATTCTTTGTGTTCCTTTGATTCTCAGAGTCGAGCTGAAGGAGCAACATCTAAAAGTGAGTAAAACAGCACTTGAAAGCTAGGCTTTTACTAAGGGTTTGGAAAGAATTTGTTATGGATTTTCTGTACCTTCTCGAAGTGGGGGATAGATAACTATTGAAATTAGGATTAAAAAAGCAATATAATGATGTTGCAGAGGACAGTGAACTCTCTTCCACAGCTGCCTGGCCCTAAGGAGAAATATGGAAGATATACACTGATGATAGAATTTAACTTACCTCAGTCATTTATGTTGATATGATTTTTTTTTCCTTGTGGTTCTGTGAAAAAAAGTCGGGAAGATCAGTAAAAGTGATGGTTACACTGTGAATTGGGTATAGTGTGGAGATAGCTGTGCTTGCTGTAGGTCAGAAATGGAGAAACAGGAAAATGAACCCTTGTGGGACTTGTCCTGTGGCCACTTTCCATTGCCTGCTTTGAAGAGAAAGCACCAAGCTCTGCACTACTGTGCTAAAAAACGAGTCCAAGTGTGACAGATGCCTCGAGCCTGAGCATCGAGAAGCGATGAGAAGAGATTGAACTTGACTGAGAAGAGATTTGAACCCTGGGCAAAGTCACCCTTTCTGCTGTTTGGTGTGCTCTGTGCTCAGAGGTGTAGAACTTTGTGCACTCTTTTTAAGCTGTATGGCTTCATCACAGAAAATCCCCACTACATTATCAGCTCCCCTTTCAAAAAAAACATTTTTCAAGTCTTTATAATCTTAGCTAACTACTCCACAAGAGAACCAGTTACTCTGCAATGGCTGCAAAGGAGTCTGCATCTACAAACACGTGGATGTGTGTGGGTATGAAATTTGCAGTAGCAGTGTTAATAAAGCACATTGTGTTTAAGCACTTGCTCATTTGCCTTGTCAGTGTTCATAAACAAGTGCACGGTCTTGAGAATACAGAAATCTTGATACTCAAAACAAAGGCACTTGGTGAACAGGATCAGTTCTCTTGCCTTCCTCTCATACATGGTGCTTCAAGCAGGGATTCTGATGGCTCTGTGGAAGAATGCCAAGAATGAGATGCTTTGTGCAAACTGAGAGGAAAAATTTAGTTGAATGAAAGCAGGCAACAAGATGTGGAAATATGCATGTTGCATTTTCTTCTCTGTAGGTCTAAAAAACGAACAAAGACCAGCTAGGGGAAAAAAATATAAAAATACTTATTTTACTCAAAGATAGGACAGGCTGTGCTTGAAAGTTACTAAAATTATTATGCTCATTCTAGAGAGCTGTTGTATGTTATGTGTTTTTAAAACTTAACCTTAAAATTCCTAAGTTCAGAAACTCCCATTTAACTTAGATTACTCCACTCTGAAACACATTAATTTACTGTAATGCTCTTTTATTTCTTCACCTGAGAAATGCACTCTGCTGTCTGGAGAAGTCTTGTTATCTCAATCTGTTCAACAGATGTTCATCATTGTGTCTCCTCCTCCCCTCTCCTGCCCTCCCCTCATATGCAAATATGGTCTTTGACATTTATATTTCCCTAATGAGGAAATATATTTCCCTGCTTAGGGCAGGTGTTGTGACTGTTTAAAAAACGATTAAAATCTCTATATTAGAGCTAGTATATCAATTTTGTAAATTTTATCATGCATCCCCCTCTACCATGTAATTTTTCCTGTAAAATGCAGGAGGTGAGGTAATGTTAGTGTGACCAGGAACAGAATTTTTGTCTATCCTGCAAATTTTACCAGAGCAGACATTTTATCAAGCATGAAGAGAGTTAAATGTTTTGGGTTTTTTCTCTTTTCTAGAAGACAACATTATATTAGGTACCAAATAACCTTCATAATAATTCAGTAAATTATAAAATAAAAGGCTTCAACTAAAATGTTCTTACAGCCAAGTAAGGAATCTAGTCAGCCTTTACTGACATTGATTCACCGACCTAGAAAATTACTTTAATGCACATATCAATTTACTTGCTGATTTCTTACATTTGAGTGGGTTTAAAAAAAAATATTACTTTGCAAAACTGTTATTGTTGAGAGCCCTTGTGGGTCACGTATTATAAAATTCACTAATTTTTTTTATGTTAAATCAATTACAGAGTTATTGTAGTCTTTTAGGTTAACCTTTTTATTTTTTTTTTTTTAAGTTGAACTTAGCTGTACAGATATGAGGGTATTTATATGGAGCTGATTAATTTGATTCTTTGCTTTTTGAATACAGTTAATTTAAGTGTGATTCTCCTTCCAGATCTGTAAGGGATTCTTTGTGCAAGAGGACATACCTAAATATGATTTTAAGGAAGACAAAAAAATTTCCTAAGAAAGATAAAGTTTTCTAATTGAAAGTAATTGATGAATAGAGTTATTTTGTCAGCCTGTTGGATAGAAATTAGTCTTTTTTGTTAAAAAAAGACAAAGGTTTCAGCCCAGATAACACTGAGAATAATGCTAATACTACTTGTGGAAATTCAGAAGTCACTTCTGAGTTCCTGGTTCTGCCACTGACTTCACGTAGGTGCCCCTATCCTGTCCCTTTTTGTACTTTCTGAGGAGTCATAATTTAATTGTCTCACAAGAGAGGAATAATGAATGCCTATATCTAAAAATATTTTTCATAAATGCATAACGTAAAGAAATTGGGATTTTTTTTTGGCTGATTCCTATTCTTAAACTAAATTATTACCTTTAAGAGCAGTAAGGGCAAGAATTTCAAGCAAATATGATATTTGGGTTGAAGCTTTTTATTCATAGACAACTGAAAATGACAGACTTCATGTTGAATTCTCACAAATAAAAGGGATACAAAGGTCAAAATAAAAAAAGAAACACATTCTAGAATAAGAACTTAGAGATTTTGAATAAGAGACTGTTCTACCACCCACTGCTAAAGTGAGGTCAAGTGATGAAATATAAGGTTTCAAAAAGCAGTTTTTGAGGACAGCTAGAGAATTCAGGAATATCATTTCCTTTAAATTACCATATAATCATAGAAACAGAGAATTGTTTGGGTTCTAAGGGACCTTTAAGTTCACCCAGGCCAACCCCCTGCCCTGGGCAGGGGCACCTTTCCCAATCCCAGGTTGCTCAATGTCCCACCCAGCCTGGCCTGGCACACTTGCAGGGATGGGGCATCCACAGCTTCTCTGGGAAACCTGTTCCATGTTTTAGATTAAATTCTAAAACATTTCAATTGTTCTTACCCTAAATCCCTTTAACAGTTTCCATTGTCACAGTCTGTACAATCTGTTAGGGACACAATGCTGAATGCAGCTTGCATTTAGCATTATATAAATTTCTGAATTTATACTGGCAGGGAAATAGAAGACCAACATATGAACATATATTTCTACTTTATATCTGTGTGTTAACCTGAGGTTCAATAGCCCAGCAGGGGAAGTTTAGGGGATGTTTTAAAGAGCCCAGGTTTGTGTTTAGCTGCACGTGAGGAGCGTGGCATTTGTAATAATGCTCTTAGAGAGGACTGGAAGAAAAAAATACAATCATTATACAGCACCACGCTCAGTGAAGCCACAGCAGCTTTTTCCTGTCTCTGCTGCTGCATGGCACACATCCAGATATCTGCTGTACTAACATTTGCTCCTGGGAGGAGATGAAGAAAAAAGGGTCCATAAGGTTTCCATTGGCCTAGACAACTGAAACATCTGCTAGATTCATGAGCAGCTTGCTGGCCTCAGTCAGCAGGGAGAGCTGCTGCAGATCAGCACTGCCATATCAATGGATATTTCATAGGCCACAGGGAGGAAAAGAGAAAGTCAAGAGAGTAAGTGATTTTATTTCAAAGTACACCCAAGTCTAATGCAGTTTTGCATGGAGTGATATCTAAATTGCACAAAATTAGAGCCACATCCACAACTGATCTGCATGCAAGACTCATTAGGGAAACAGGTACATGAAAGAATAGCAGGATCCAATCTTAATCTTCTAATATCTGCTACCAGGAACAATTCACCTGGTTCCCAGATGAAATTTGCCAAAAAGCAATCACCTGAGAAAACCTTCTCTTCACTCAGAAGGTTGCAGAGGAAGAAGACTCTTCTGTCATTCTGAAATACTAATAGTGTTGTTGAGAGGGAAAGGGCCATTCCTTGTTGGGACACAGAGCAGAGGGAAAGAGCAAGTGTTGAGGCAACAAGAGGACAGGGCAGAATGGAAAATCCATCCTTCTTTGGTGTAAACTGCCTTGGATTTTTGTAGGTCAGGCCTGGCTTCTGATGCCTAAAAGTGCAGTCTGGCCGAAGTAATTTTTTTGTTTATAGTTTGGTGCCACTTAGGCTGAAAAAGGCTGCTAGAATTGTATAAAGCAGTTATTCTCCAGACCAGTTCCTGGCCTTATTTTATTGTGTAAACCAAGAGAGGGGAAGCAACCCATCAAGTCCAAAGTCAGTTTTAAACTGTTGTTTTGTACTTGAACTTTCATGAGCTTAAACAGGGCTGTGATGTCCTCTGCACAAGAAAAAACATCAAACATCAAAGAAGGTGGATATCGACAGGATGGTGAATTCATCAGGAGTGAAAACTTTGTGAATATACAGATGATCACAAGGGGAAAACACTTTATTAATCATTCTGACTTTTCCTTTGTGAGAATCAGAGCTGCTTTCTTCAGGGCACATTCCCAGCTGGCCAGGATGTGTTCAGGTATTGATCAGCACAAGGTCATTAAGGGAAGTGCCTGTTCAGATCAAACTGCATGCACCATATTTCCACCTTTCAGACAGGGTTTCTTTTGTGTGTTAAAACACAACTCTTCAGAATAGTTTTTAAATTCATGAAAGGGATTTTTTCAAAAGTTTCCAAGTAAGCTTGTCCATATTTTGTTCCATTGACGGAATTCAAAGATCTGACCCCTGTATTGATCCCCATTTACTGCTAGGATAGTTTTATCAGTGCTATTTACAACTACAGAGTACTTCACTGAGAACCACCAGTGATGTAGTAATCAGAACAGATAAGTCTCTGATCAAAATCTGTTTTCTCCACCTTTGCTCTTTTCTTCATTTACCTTTGAGAATGACATGACACCTGAAGCAAACTGAGCAGTGAAATGTTGGAAGTCCAGGTAGCCAAGATTTATGTAGTGTACTGGTGCAATGACAGGTGATTCTTATTCAGATTGTTTCCAAACCAGGGGTGGTAAGATCAGTGTTTAAATGTGCTGCTCTAGTCTAATTAAAATATACTGGACTAAAAAGAAGATAAATCCACAGAAACAAGCTGGGGTGTATTAGCAGTTTTATCACTGTTCTTCACTCCCCTCTCCTATGTGGGCATATATGTGTAAATATGTACAAGACCTGTTTAGTTCTAATTTTTTAACAAGAATAAAGCGACTGTGTGGGCAAATACTAAGGCAAACCTAGAACAGTTTTCTTTTTCACTTTTGCTCAGCTGTTCAATAGAGTGAAAAGTTCAAGCTTCCATTTAAACACAGGAGGTTCCATTTGGTGAGTGAGCTCTTGCTATGTGTGTTCAGAACTGAGAATAAGCAGTGCAGTTATGGCACATTCTGGGGGATGTCTGAATGCTTTTTGAGATCACAAACATTCAAACATTCAAACAGCACTACTTGGAGCTGATTGTGTAACTGCCTCTTCTCTGTCTTTTAACTTCTCTTTGAATGACTTTTCAGAAGTTGGTGAAACAAAGTTAAAAGTGGAAGGATTTTAAACCTTGGTTGTGTTCTGCTCAGACAGAAAAAAAAGGTCAAACAGAGAACAAAGATAAATAGGTGTACAATAAGAAAGTCCTTGCCTGGTGGGTTACCTACATGTTGGACTTCAAATAGCATAATTTGTCTTTAAGGATGAAGGAAGGAGGAAAAGTGTATTCCTAGAGGGATGCAAATATCTTTTCTTTTATAGACCTCAATAGCTGGAAAGCCTAAGAGAACATTTTCTTCCAATAGATTTACAGTTTTTCACAAATGAGAAAAGGGAAGTTATGAAAAGAATTGTAGCAAATTGAGGAGGGAAAAAGTGAATCAAATCTACTGATACTTTTTTTCTTCTTTGTGTAATTATCTTTCAGTGGAATGTTTGATTTGAAAATTTGAAAACCAAAATATTTTGATTTTTGCTGAAGAAAAATTTTTTTCTTTTAATACTGTGTGAAAAGTTAATACTTCTAATTATATCAGTCCATCTTTTCTTCTAGCCAAAATTTTCTTAATTACTTTGGAATTTCTAGTAATTCCCATATCTTTTACACATTATCTATTTGCAATTAAAGTATTATTTTTCAAAATATTTGCTCCTAGCATTGATGTTAAATTATATTTATATTTACCCTGAAATTACTCTGGGCAATTTGCCCAAAGTATTTCAAACCAGGATTAAAATAGAGGAGAATTGTGGGAAAGGCTGTGGTTGGCTTTCTGAATAATTGGAGGTTGGCAAAGGTGTCCTTGGTATATATTACAGATTAGGAATAGAAATATGGTGACAATGAGACCCAGATCCTGAAAGAAATTGAAGTGTCCAATCCCTTACTCTTCGTGTCAGGACTGGATGCTGTCCTGCTTTTAGAAAAAAGGACTTTGCAGTTTGTTAAGGCACAAAGAATTGAGCATAAAGCTTTAAAGTGACAAGTGACACAAAGCTCTGAGCCATATCTGCAATTATAAGAACCAGAAAATTGATCAGTTTGTTACAACTTTTGTGGGCAGATGAGGTTCACTTCAATTATGCTTGGATTTATAACTTCCTCAGGAATTCAGAGTGCTGGAAGAGAATGCCTTTTAATAAATAATAACTGAAGAAAATCACTGGATACTCTTCTCCATTCACAAGCAAGTAATACCATGGTGATAGCCTGAAAAGAGTCAAAACCAGTCACTTAGGCAAGGTTCCTAGGAAACAGCAATGTTTTTTGTTTTTTTTTTTTTTTGTTTCCCTATTATCACTCTCATACTTTTTTCCTGTTTATCATTGTGGAATAATTTTACTTCAATGTAGGGTTTTTTTCCAATTTATATCTGCAATCTCTGTCACTGTCATATGGTCCAAATTAATTATATTTTGAGTTAGCTCTTGGTTTGGAAAGGTACACCTGACACAAATGGAGTGAAGGAAGAAGGGAAGAAGTGGCTTCTTCCTTTTCTATTTCTGCTGTCAGACATGAATTTCATAGTCTGAAATCAGAGGCTGCACTCTTGTCCTTTGCCTTTGCATTATTTTAGTATTGCTGAAACATTTAAAAAGGCTGAGTGACCCTGAATGCACAATCTGGGGTTAACAGTTCTTCTCTGCATTATTTCCTCTCTCTCTCCTGTCATTCTGTAGTGAGTTTCTGCAGTGTTCTCATTAATTCCAGTGTTCTCTGCAAGAGCTTTTGTTACTGGAGTATGTCACAGTTATTGCAGGACACAATTTTGTTTGTTTTGTTTGGTTTGCTTCTTTTTTTAAATGATGTTTCTTCAGTGAGCAAACAACTTAAACTCAACAGCATAACTGCATAAACTCAAAAAGTATTTACTATCCAGAAATAGAACTAAATTACTGTTATTTAAAACAGCAAGTTCAGAAAGGTGAATTCATCCAGTCAAGGACTATGTGTATCAAATAATGCTCAGGCAATCTTTTGTTCTTTGAAAATGCTGCATGAATGCAGTTTAACATGCATGCACATGGCTGTGTTTTCTTTTAGAATAAAGTAAAGCAGGTAGTTATGCATCAGGAGTTAAACTGCCTTTTTTAATCTGTCATCCATAGTTTTACCACACTTCTAAGGACTGTTCTAAAAAAAAAAAATTAAAAATAGTAAAGGCAACAACTTGCATAGTTTCTTCCTTCAGAATTTCCAGGACATGAACCTTCAATCTGGTCTCCATGCTGACAAAAAAGAGAAGCAGATTCATTCCCATTGCAAAGTCAGAAAAGCCCACAGTTGCACAGTAATGCAGATCTCTGTTTGTTCCTGCTGAAATGCACTTCACCATATCATTGCTCTTTAAATTAGGTAAAGACAAGCTAATAACACTTTGTCTCCTTGGAGAGATGTTTGCATTATTTCATATATAAATTAAGTGAGAAAGCCAGAAAAGTGATTCAGTATATTAGATATTTCATCATAATGGGTTTTTTCCCCTAATGTTTTAGTTTCTTTACTAAGAAAGAAGGCCAAAATTAATCTAGTCTCCCTACAGATGTAAGCTGCTATTTGACATAGTAAGCTCCTTTCCCTCCCTCCCAAATATTTATTTTCAGGGTCTGGTCCTGTTAAAATCAATATTAAAAATCAGACTGTTTTGAAAATTAATTTGCTCAAGTTTGGGCTTTTTTTAATTTCCTCTGCTAATCCTTTGCATTTTTATGGGCTCTGGTTTAGGCTGACACCATGCTGTAGAGGCACCAAATAGAAAACCCCATGGCTTTGTGGTTCCATGCAAGACTGAAAAGGATAAATGTCTGCTATAAAACTTCAGACTCTGCTTTTTCCCTCTTACATGCTGATAAACTTAATTTACCTCATGGGGACACTGGTCTGCCAGGCTCTCAAAAATAGAACCAATGTGGTGAAACATTGATAATTCACTGCTGTCTCTCTCACCTCTTTTCCAGGCCATGCTCTGTATCTAAAACCATTTCTTTTTCTGCCTTTTTGGTACAGAGTGGCAAAGCTTGCTGCCCTGATAATGTGAAATGCTCTTAATTTGTGACATAACTGTTTACTTTACAAAAAGAGACCTTTGCAGAAACAAAACTAAAGAGAGAATTGTGTTTTCTCAGTGCTTACAGCCACCTAGTCACATTTATAATTAGCCTGGTAAATTGATTAGAATGTATCACCTAAGCATCAAGTGGGAGTGTTAAACTCATTAAAGAGCTTTCATTGTAATTGCAAAAAGAAAAAAAAACCCCAAAACAACAACAACAAAAACAAAACAAAAAGCAAAAGGAAAACCAAAAAACCGAGCACAAAACCTAACCCAAGCATAAACAAAAAACCATGAGGTGAGCTCACATGATTAATGTTTACAAACTGGACCAAATAATGATAATTATTCTACATAGACTTGACACATACTGAGATAAAAATCAGTGCTAAATGTAACAACAGTTTAGCCATGATTTCTGGGTGGGAAAAAGAAAAAAATAAAAAGTCTTTCTTAACAGGAAACAGCTTGTGGCTAATGAGATATGAGAACTGGTCCTCCACAAAGCATTGCAGAAACAACCTGTGGTATAATATATTCTAACATAGCTCCATCTAGTCCAGAAAGTTGAAATAATATTGCTAACAAAGCTTCTGAAATGAGAGAGGGGCTGGGATACAACATGACAATGATGTCTTGATGCATCTTCTTTTCTGCAGTAATATCCCACTTGTTGTAATTTAGCTTTGCATAACCTTGTAGTTTTTTCCTTTTCAGATGCAAGGGAATTATTAATGTGGGCCATCAGTATTTTTTTTTTTAATCTTTATTGGTGTATTGCATACAGGCAGTAAAATTTTTTAGCCCTCCCTCTAGATTTGATTTTGGAACAGAAGGTAATTTTACATAGTGTAGTGGATTGATTGATTGATTGATTGATTGATGTGTGTGACTGCCTTGACCTGCTGGTAGAGGTTAGAAATGTCATCCATCCCCAGCCATTTGCTGGGAGGATGGCAAGTAAGCTGGATGGGTAACCCTGTCTTTAGGATGGTCAGCATCCCTGTCATATTCATTATCTCAATTATAGCTGTCAATCTCCTCAGGTAATTGTGAAGTAGGAAGTAAATTCTTCTGAACTTGCCTAAAAAGCTGTGTTCAGTGCAGTGAAGAGAACAGGAATGGTGTGTGAGGAAAAATGCCACCCCATGGCAAACCTTCAGCACACCTGGGTCTGACCCACCCATGGGACTCTGAAGTGTGCAAACAAGAATACCAAAAACTGGCAGGAAAGTGGCATCACCTTTGGATTTCTGCCTGCTGTGACTGCAGCAGGGGGGCTTCCAGGTCTGGGCTGCACACTTCAGAAAGGAGAGGACACATGGAAGAGGGCACACAGAGGCACAGACTAATTAAAGGATTAGAAAAATGAGATTTCTGCAGAAAGACTTAAGAGCTCAATTTATTTAGATTATCAAAAAGAAGGTTAATGGGTGATAGGATCACAGTCTCTAAGTACCTCCAAGAGAAATTTGATAAGAGAGGGCTCTTCAGAGCAGGGAAAAGATACAAGAGCCAGTGGAAGCTGGGTGCTACAGCAAGACAAGTGCAGAGCAGAAGTAGATTTTGTGGTTTTGCTTGAACAATGGTGACTGTTGCTCTCTGAAGGAAGTTACTGAGGGGGCCACTAAATTTTCCACTACTGGAGTTGTCAAGTCAAGATGGAATGCTTTTATTTAGGGGGTGTTAATAGAAACAAGGCCTCTCCCACGAAATATTGTCAGATGCTCAAGATCCATAAGGAGTCTCTAGTAGCATAATCCCCTTCTTTCACACTTTACTGCAGCAAAAGGGCAGGATGGTGATGCTTGCTTTAGTGCTCACCTGTTTCATACAGGGCTTTACAACCTTCTCCTGTCCTTCCAGCCCTACTTCAGTATCCCAAGTTAGATGCAAACAGTAAAATAAATCTCATAATTTGTCTTTGTCTTAGTTTTCCCATCACTTGCTAATATTTTTTGTTTTCACTAAGAAGAGTGCAGTATTCATTCATTTGGACTTGCTTTATATAGTTTTCTCTGTCCTGCAAAGGCTCCCTTCTTTCTACTCAAGCTACTTTGCATATTAAATTTTCTCTCATTTTCTCTGTACCTTTTTCTCCAGTCCAAACCTCCCATGAAGCTCTGTGCATCTTCTCCAGAGCCATACAGATCCTCTGTTGGCAAGAGATACAATGAACATTTTTGTCTTATTTTTGTATTCAAAATTAATTCTTGTTTCCAAATCATCAGCAATCACTAGGTTGGTCAGAGAAAAGAAAATTCTTCTGACCTATCCAGGTTATGGCATCTACAGTTTCCATTTATATGGTTGATCAGAGTAGTTTATTCTTGACCAGAGATGAGTCTGAGCTGGCAGTCACTAAAATGAGGGAGTGCACGTACACTGACACCTTCATGATAAGAGCTGTAATATCAGACACAGAACACAGCCTAATTATGGGGAGATCTCCTCATCTGTGTTAATTGGGTCCTGAGTCATTACAGCAGGTTCTTTATTAAACTACCTCCCATTCCAGTTCTTTAATGGAAGTGGCAGATTTCACTGTGCTCATCTCTGGCACTGGGTTCTTGCAATGGTTCTTGGAGGCAAAAAGGGTTTTAGCCCACATAGCCTCCTGTTCACAGCTCATACTTTAGAAAGTTATTCCTTTGGTAAGTTGCCTGTAATTTAGTGGAAGTAATAACAGGCTGTGGGCATTTTTCTGGATTTAAAAAATTCCAATTTAAATGATAAGCAATTTATGCAATATCCTGAAGTTCCTTGACACATTGGAATTGAAAGAGGAGAAGTGGAAGGAAATTACAAATCTTTTCTGTTTTCTTTTTTTTTCCATCCTTGTTTATGATTTTTCTCTCATCATATATTTCTCAATGTGTGGTTTTCAAGAAGCAGGGTTTGATTAATGAAGTGTCAGATATAGAGGACGTCATGAGAATTTTGGCATTTATTATTTGCAGCATTTAAATTAGCTATGGTATTTTTAGTATTCCTATTTTTTTTTACTATATCTGTTATCTTGTTGATAGTCAATACCCTCTTAAAATAAATATCAGTACATGGTAAATCTTGATCATTAGACAGCTGTAGTTTATATTTATACAAAAATTATACCAGTTATTCAGATCTGCATTTTGATGGAAATATGTTGTTTATTTCACTGATGTGGGTGATTTTGTTCCATGTCTAAGGCCATCAGGATTATTTTATGTATGGAAATCAAAATCTGACTAGAATTCTGCTTTGTGCAATATCAGTTGGTCAAATAGAAGTTCAGTTGTTAATCTTTTATTTAGTACTTCCTTACTCTGGTCATCTGCAGACCTGTATCCCAGGTAATAGATTTTCATATTTTCATGCTTTTATATAGAAGACATGCCTCAGTTTAATGTACTTGGGAACAAGTCTGATGAGAACCACTAAAATAGAATGTTTCTCTGAAGGTTTTATGCTGGGTTTATGATTTTGCATTGTATCATTAATGGGTATTGTATGTGTTATCTCCTTGATGTGCTTGTGACACATCTATGAGCTTGTTCCCTCCTGTAGGACTGCAGAGAGGTTTTTAATTTCTGACACATCCCACTTGAGTGTCAATCTTGGCATTACACTTCTTATGCAAGCATCTCTACCTACTCTTCAGTGCTTCTTTTAATAGAACCTTTATACAAGCAGGAGAAGAAAGAAGCAGATATTTCACTTGGAGTATTAGGTTGTTTTACATTGTACCCTCAAATAAATATTATATCTCCTAGTTAGCAATCATATGTTCAGTGAAGTGTCTGTTTTGCATTGTATCCTCAAATAAATAATATATCTCCTAGTTAGCAATCTTATGTTCAGTGAAGTTTCATGCTTTGGTGATTATTGAAGATTTTTTTTCTTTCCCCACCCATGTTAAAAACCACTTCCATGTTTTTTTCTGTGCACCCTTCTTGCAGTCCTTTTTTGTCAGAATGTGTTGTGCTGTTTTCCAGGGGGTTTGCTATAACACTACATAAACACTAACTGTGCCACTGGAAATGCTTGTGATTCAGGAACCTGACTGATCCTGCTCCTCCATTGTGCAGAGGCATTTGGAACCTTCCCAGGGACTTTTCAGCAAGCACTTAATGTGATAAATGATAATGCTCTGGGATAGAAGCACAGATGTGAGAGAGACCTACTCCATCACCTCTTCCATTTTCATATGAGATCAGGTTATATTCCCCCAACAGAGCTTGCATCAAGTGTTAGATTCACTCTACATTTGTTCTCCAACAACTTTGCAAACCTGACACAGAAAGCATCATCCTGAGAGGCCTTAAAAATGTATTAAAAGGAAACAGAGAGTCAAGGCTCCCCATCCCTCTCTGTTAAAAACTCTGTGGATTTTTATGTTATGTTTTCAGCAATGATTTAACTGTATTGTCTGCACTGAGTTGTCTTTGGTATGTCTGAGGAGACAAAAATGCTGAGTATTTCTTTGGAATTAAATAGTGTGATTCACAGAGGAGGACAAAGAAGGGGGAAACCCTTATTTCTTAATTCATCCAGCTGTTTCTTGGTTATAGGGATTTTTTTGTAAATGCAGTTTTAAAAAATTTATTGTACTACCTTTCTTTGATCAAACTAGATCACATTGAATTCCAGGTCTATCATCTGTGGGAAGCTGCTGCAATAAATTCAGTCCTGCAACTTAAATATTTTCTTTTTTTCTCTTGTTCTCTTCCTTCCTGCATCCCTTCCCTCCCTCCTCAGGCAGCCAAGGGCAGTTTCCACTCACACAGAACGTCACAGTTGTTGAAGGTGGAACAGCAAATTTGACCTGCAGGGTCGATCAAAATGATAACACCTCCCTCCAGTGGTCAAATCCAGCTCAACAGACGCTCTACTTCGATGACAAGAAAGGTAAGTTGTTTCCTGAACTCATAATTCTGCACGGGTTTTTTATAAGAAATAAATGTTTAAAATCATTTCTCTTTAATACTCTGATGTGAATGTATTTCCCATATATTTTAGGAATTGATGTCTTCCGTTGCAATTATTATGTGATTTTTTTTTTTTTTTTTGACTGGGGTTCACTGAAATACTCTCTTGCACTTTATATTATATTTAAATTATTAAAGAAAAAGAATAGGATTTGAAAGGCTTATTTTAAGATAATTTGCATTGAAAGACTTATTTGAAGATAATTTTGCATTGTTGAAAAATATATTGGAAGAGTATTTATGAATGGAAAAAGAAGTATTGGCCCATAAAACTTGTGACTCTCTTTTATTAGTGTGCATGCATAAATATTCTATATATTTTTACATTTATGTATATAGTTCCACAGTTTACCACTAGTGTACAGCAGTGTGGTTGCTGGTGCAATGCCCAGTTGCTGTGGTAGCTGTTCTTAACAGCTAATAAAAAATGCTTGGATTTTGTGTCCAGATGTTTCCAATGTTTCCATGCACAGATTTTTTTTGCATTTTAGTTAAATTAGTGAAGAACAAAAGACCAGAAAACATCTATTCCTTACAAAAATAAGGACAATATTTTGAAGTACTACATATTTGTAGACATTGAATTGAACTGAAAAAGCATTGCATCTTACATAATAGGGCATTAATGTCAAGATTGCAGTACATTCTATAAAGAAATTAAAGTTAGGAGTAATAAATTCATCACTTGGCTTTAAAAATGTAAAAGCTTTGGTGTTGATTTCAGTAGTACAAAAGTTCAACAGTTAATTCTGGTGCTTGAATTTATTTTGAAAGGTGCTACATCCTCTAGAACATATTTTAACAAGAGCAGTTATTACTCTGCTCAAAATTAAAGAACTGCTGTCCAAATGCTTTGCTGAATGATTACAAGAGTTTAAAACACCTTGTAGGACTAAAAACGCTTTGTGGATCTGTGCACTTCAATAAAAGAGAATCTAAAACCTGTCATTTTATACCTGCAGAAGCTGCAATCAAAATATGTTTTTTTACTATTAATATAATAGCTGAATAGAATCTCTTGATGGTGTTGAAGTGGTTCCTTTCTCTTTTATCTAATTTCCTGTAGCGTGTAATCATTTGATTTGCAATTTCTTTGAAATCATAAGTACCTTTTGAATGTAGGATTGAAGATGAGAGGTTTTACAAGGTGCAAACTTTCCCTCTGTAAGTCCTGTGCTGTCACCTTTGCCCACATGCAGCCCTTCATTTTAGCTGCAATCATTAAGTGATTTGGGGTGGGTAAGTAATGTCTGCAAAACTAAAAGAAGAGGCACCTTGTCTGTTGATAGGGCACATCATACTCAGAAAACCTGTATATTTATAAAATAAGTGACATTTTAAGGGATGCTGAGAAAAAGGACTGAGGTGCTGAGAAAGAGGGCTGCAGATACTTTGAAATCACACGCAGCCCCTCATTTTAGCTGCAATCATTAGTGATTTGGGGTGGGTAAGTCATGTCTGCAAAACTAAAAGCAGAGACACCTTGTCTGTTGATAGGGCACATCAATACTCAGAAAATCTATATCTTTTATAAAATAAGTGACATTTTAAAGGATGCTGAGAAAGACGTGTGAGGACTGCAAATACATTAATTTGAGTATTGCAGCCATTTTGGTGTGAATTGAATTTTCTGTGTGCTTTAGCAAAATCTCTACTTTTACAACAAATAATTGAAGTTTGTATTAGTTTTGAATTTAATGAATTAAAGCAACAGAATTTGAATGGCATGCAGAGTAGTAAGTACTAGAAGCAATTTATATTCCCCACAGGAGATGTGCAGAGCTCAAGTGTGTGAATTTAAGGGACCACAGTCTTTATTGAACTTTTAGCTCGTCCCAAGACTTGAAGGAATATTTGATGATTAATTTTATGGAGGAATTACTCTGCATCTATTACACATGGAAATGTCTTCATGCAGTGAAGAAAAACTCCAGATCCTTCAGTTGGAGATATTTAGTCTTATGTCAGCAGAAGTTTGCTCTCTGTGTGATATTTCCAGGCTCAAGTATTCTGAGGAGAGTGAGCAGTACATCCAATTCCTGCATGGAAAGCATTCTGCCACTTCTGAGAGGGAAGCTCCAGCTTCCACTGGCAATTTTTCCTGTTTGTATATGTATGGGTTCCTATAAGTAAGAAATATATTTCCTTCACATGCTTTTGATGGTTGCATTATTGAGACAAAATGGAGAGAGATATTTATTAGTGGTTTTGTCAGGAAATGATGGCAAATGAAACTGTATAGGCTTCCCCTTATTTTCTTTCCTTGTTTCCCACTTCTCCCAGCCAGGCATATAAAAAAGCAGCTTTCTACTAGAACCAGTCATTGCCTTTAATTTATTGACAGCAGGGCCTCTGCCAGAGTCTATTCAAACCTGTCTCTTATTGTTAGCCAAAACCAACCTCCAGGTCCTGCTTGTCCTTTCAACACCACCAACATTGCTTTTTAATAGCTGTGTTTCTCAAACCCTGAAAATTAATGGAAGCCTGAATAGCTCTAGAGTTATGTTCTGTTGGAAAACAGAAGCTTAGGCCAGCAGCATCACCAGCAGCCTTTCATTGCCATCAGAGCTGAGCAACTCTTGAGTGTTGCCATGTTCAGAAATAAATCAAATTTGCTTACTTTGAACTTCACTTCCCCTCAATATGTTATTTTCTATTTATATGACTGGCACATGTATTTCTTTCATGTCTGGAAGCATAAAACAAATTCAAGAAATCTTTTTTTTTGATAGCTATATATTTTAATAATTATGAGAGAGTGAAATAGTAAAAGGAAGGAATGAGTGTGTCAAAAGAGGGTTGAAAGTCCAACAGAATGTGAGGGAGGTGAGAGCTGCCAGTGTGTATAATAATTAAGGTTAGAAAAGGCCTTTAAGGTCTCATCAAGTCCAACCACAGACCTTAGGACCAGCACCATATGGCAGAACAGCTGCCAAAAACAGAGGAAATTTTCCATGCAGGGAAAAGCTCTCCCTGGCTGGACTGTCCTTGGCAAGACCCCTTCCATGCTCATGCTCCTTTCTCAAGCAAGTTGGTTCCTCTGTCTTGCAAAGCCATTTTCTGACAAAAATAGAACTTCTGGTGAAAAAAGAAAAAAAAGTCACCTGGAAGAAATATGACCTTCAAATTCCTGTGCCTTTCCACAAGGGGTTAATTATTAGTCTCCAGTTTATTAAAAATGGATGACACATATATTATAAAAACCACACTCATGTAATTTTGCATTCTTCTGAACAGTGATGCAATCATTGACATTGAAGTTAGGAGTCATTCTTCCTTTTCTGTTCTAGATATTCTAAAGTACAGAAGTGCAATGAGCCAGATGCACTGGTACCAAAACCACATTATTAAAATTACTCTTCTGCTTCCCCTCATACTGCTTTGGCCACCTCTTTCTAAGAGGGTTTTTTCTCAGTTAGGAGGATTGTGTGGCTGGTAAAGAACACTTCCACCCACAACCTTCACATCAAATTAATATTTATTTATTATTTATGAAGGAGACAAGAGCTATTTTTAACTTGGGACATTTCTGGCACTTGGCCTATACAGCCTTAAAATGATAAAGACAAAAAAAAATCAGGAGAGCCTTGTTTCAGAAAAGGCAACACTGAATTTAGTGAATGTGAAATTACAGTTCAGAGGTTGTTTCCAGGTCTTCATCACTTGGAGTATACCTACTTTGTTTTCGTTGTGAATTTAGGCCTAAATGTGTTTGATTCGTTGTGGTGATGGGAATAAGGAGGAGAAAGAAATCCTATTTTCCTACAGGAAATTAAGTTATAGCTTTTTTATTATCCAACCAAGGCAAAACTGCTGCTTCCCTCCAACTCTTTCTTTGACAGTCTGAAATATATTAAGATCCAAAATACTTTTGTCCTCATTATTATTCTAACACAGAGTAGCTAAAATATATGAAAATAGAAATGTTGGATCTGGTGGGCTTGGTCTCACTGATGACCACCTGTCTCCTTGCTGTCCTTTTTGGTACTTCTGTCCTTTTCTGGTTCCTCTACCTCAGAGATTCAAGGGCATTGTGTATCAATTGTATTTTTAATTCTTTCACTTTCATTTAAAAGATCAAATCTTTACCAGACAGTAAAAAATACTGTACTGAATAAGTATTTATATAATACTTATTCATATATATATAATAAGGATACATGCTCCTAAATGTTAATAAGCTTAACAACTTTACTCTGGTCTCCCACCCCTGCTTCCCTAAGAGAATTTTAAAGATTGTGTCTTCCTGAAAAATAGGAATCCACAACTGTAAGGAAGTTCAGATTCTCTGGAAACAAATGCAAATTGTGTTCAGCACTTGAAATGAGTCTTTCCCTTCACAATTTTCAATTAAAATGAATAATTGCCATAGAAACCTCCGTATCACTTTATGCACCCAAGTACCTATAATTGCATAGCTGCCTTTGGAGGAAGCACAATGTGCAACAATGTAGAACTGGCAGATATTACTTTAAATTAATATAGGTTATTTTATTTTATCTTCACTGGTGTTAGTTCTTAAGGATTTTGAGAGGGCAATAAATGCAGAGAGACATAAATATGAATGCAGAGCTATAAGAAAAAGGCCATAGCATGGAAACTCAGAGATATTTGATAAAGAGAAGACTGAAAAGAACCTTTATGCAACTTACTACAGCAGCCATCTTCTCATATTCCCATTCAGTAGGGAATATAGATAAATATGTAGCAGGATATTGAGTTATAAAGGAGGAATGTACACCTGAACAATGGCTGTTGATATCAAAGGTGTTTGATCTCCTCAGTATAAAAATGTGTAATCGGACCATCAAAAGGAAGAGAATCTGTACCTGCTGTGTACAGACCTAACAGTTTTGCTCAGTCAGGCAAGTGCAAGTGTGAAATACCTGCTCTCCACCTTAACAGGCAAGTTTTCAGGTCTCTTGATAGTAAAACAAGGGTGTGTTGACATTGAGCATGAAAAGTTTGCCACAAACTGACACAGATTTTGATGAGACATGTGCCTGATGCTAATCGTAGGTGGGTACATGTCCCCTGTGCTTTCACCAAGTAGTAGCACTTTCATGTCTTACTGAAAAATTAGAAAGGATATTCCAGCCTCAGAATTATTCATCCCTCAGCAGCAGAAAATGTTTCTTTAGATGACCTTTGATTTTTCACGTGTAAGAGTGCTTGGCATTTATGTAGCTCTCTATCACCTCAATACCTTTCAGAGATAGTGGGGTACTAGACAAGGGCTGTGAGAGGCCACTGATTTTGCAAAGCCCACAAGAGCTTCCCTGATAGGCACAGTGCCTCAGGTGATCTTGGGAACATGTTTGGGTACAGCTGCAGCCCGTGAGGTTCAGCATTTGCTCCCTCTCAGGGGAGGCAGTGTTGTGTTGGAACTTGCATGTGTGTTCAGAGAGTTTAGGCTGTGTCTCTAATCAAACCATCGTGACTGTTGGGATGTGCTATCAGCTTCCTACAAACAACTCCTGACCTTTTTCTTTCTCAATAGGAAGATATTTAGAGAGACACAGAAATTCACTGTGTATTAGGCATGCGATTTTAATTCCAGTGGCACGTATGTCAGTTTAGAAGGATTTGTTAGTGCAGAGAATTTTTTTATTCTAACACTAAAATGGTGATTGAGTTGCCACCCAAAAGGCTGGTCCTTTCAGGTATGAAAATGATGTCTTTATGATGTTATAGATACTGAACTCCATCCTAGATAGCTGTATTTATTCTTTGACTTGTTTTGTCGCAACCAGGCTGCCGCTGTTGAATTTAAGTATAAACCAAATCTACGCCACTCTCTGGTGATTCAGCCTCAGATTCTAATCTGCATAAACAAGCAGAGGTACTTGTGAGTTACAAAAATAATTTGAGGATATTTCTGACTGGGGAGAAATCGTGAACTTACCTCTTGTAGACATTTAACAATTCTAGTAAGCACTTGAATTTAAGATGTAGGTGAGCGTGTAGACAAAAGGAATAGACTTGTACAAAACATGAGTCAGAGAAGCAAAGAAAAAATTGTTTATTTTTTGCAGTAGAAAAGAAAGCAGAACATACATGGTTTAAATTAGTTATGCAAGACAGGGAGGCAGACAAGCTGTATTGTTGGGAGGATGGAGAGCATTAGCATTTAGGTAATGTGAAATCGAGTAGTGATGATGAATGGACTTACGTCTCCACCTTCACATGCTCTGCTTCCTGTTACATAATTGAGTGGAGATGGTATCAGACAGGAGATGATGACCAAGCTTAACCCCATCCTAGGGTACACATATAAATTAGATTCACTGTTACTTGGAGTTTAATAGACCTTTTCAAGGAGAGAATACCTTGCAATCAACCTATGAAGTAGCATGAAGAGCGATGGGAAAAATGCAAGAAAACTATCCAGATAATTATTGAAGGATTATTTTTTTGGGAGAAGTTAGTGCAGAGGGATAGGATTTTATTTTATCTTCTTTTTTCTCCCTGACCTGAATAACAATAGTCTTTAAATGCTTTATAATATTTAGGAAGCTTCTAGCACTTAACAAAAAAAAATGTATGGGGTAGGAATAAAATTTTCACAATGAGTTTTCCATAAAAATCTTTTAGAGTAGTCGTTCCAAGGTACATAGTTGAGATCATCTTTTTCTGTCAGTCAGATCTGTTGATGTCACAACTGTGCCAGACAAATATCAGTAGCTGCCTGGCCAGGTCTTATCTTCCTTGAGACCCACAGTATGACATATAGGAACAGATAACCTGGGTTAAGTTGTTCAGCTGTAATTTCTTTCTTACTAATGGGTTCTTGCTCTCACTCCCTTGCAAGGGGGGTAGCAGAGAGAATCAGAAGGGCAAAACCAAGAACAACTTATAGATCAAGGTTAAGAGAGTTTAATAAGAGAAGGAAATAGGAATAAAAATTTCCAAGGAATGGAAAGGCAGTCATTCACACTGTCCCACCAGCAGTGTGGTGTGCCAGCCAGTCTCCCAACAGTCCCTACCTGGACTTCCAAACAACTTCCAAGTTTTTTATTGCTGTATTTATGGACTATTCCATGGTCACATTGGGTCAGAAGCCCTCACTATGTACCTTCCCAACTTCTTGGCCACCCCCAACCTTCTCACTGTGGGTGCAGAGTAAGAAACAGAGAAGGCCTTGACAGTGCTCAGCGATATTCAGTGCGCTGATCTATCTTCCACAACTTGGTCATGAACCCAAAACCCAGCATTGTACAGGTTGCTATGAAGAAAATTAATTCCATCCCTACCAAACCCAATGCAGCTTCCCTCTGGGCCATGGATAGTAAACAAGCTTAAATAATTTTGGTTGGTAGTTCTGTAGTGCTCTGGGGAAGGAAAGAAGCTGTCTTAGAGCTTTTGAGATCAAGTGTCTCACTTTATCCTCAACACCCCATGGTTTCAAAACCAGTTGCCACTTTTGAAACCTGGAATGTTTGTGTTTGTGCATCTTGAAAAAGATAAAGTGATAAAAGGGACCAGGAGTCTGTTAAAATCTCTTGACAGCTATTGTCTGCATGAATATGAAAATTACATTTTAAAAATGTATTACAATGCATTAGAATATTATTTCATTGCAATAAATTAGTAGAACTACTCCCACTTACAGCATTTATTTTTCCATTTCTTAGCAGAATTAAGGGAGTAAATGGCTGTATTGTAGAGATGGTTAGAAAGTGTAGGAGTTTGCATTATATTGTGCTGAAGTGTCGGTATGTGCAGAAATTGAGTTTACCAGCACTCAAACTAAATGGAGAATGAAGCTGATACATTGGTATATGATGAATTGAAGCAGTAGTTGTGATGACACTGCTCAGATTACTCTGTAATGAAGTTTCATGATACTCAGGCTGCTGGCTATTTTTGTTTTAAATGGCAAAGAATATTCTATGAGTGAGAATTCCTTTTTCTTGAAGGGGGACAAAGTTTAAAAGAGGTGCAAAGAGAAATTTCTTATATCTGCATTCTCTGCACTAGTTGTTTACGTGGATGAGCCAAACTTCCTGGGATTTCTGAAGAAAATTGACCTGCTACATTGAATTCTGAACCTGTTGGGGTTTTTTGAGACAACTCTTAGAGCAAATGATATCGAGGAACAATTGGAGTGCAGGGAAGGGCAATGGGACAATACACTCACAATGATAAGCAGTAGATCCTGGAGCAGTGGAGCTCAGCATTGTACATCATAAGAAACGTGAAGGTAGGCAGAAAAAAGACATTTTGTTTTTAATCAGGAGCACAGTGAGGAGTGTTCCTTAGGGAAGGTGAAGGTTATTTTTTTGGAGAAACTATGCGACAGGCAAGAATGCTGATTGCTATATCACAGGGTGTTCAGTACAGCAGAGTTATAGGAATAAGGGGGTCACCAGACAGACCAGAACAGGAATGTTTTGTCATATAAATGATTGTTAAATCCAAGAAAACTGAACTATGGAGAACAGAAAGAACTGACTTTGAAAACTGAATTTTCACCTGGTATTTTCATGTCTGGTGAAAATTATACTTCTGGGAGGAAAACGGCAGCATTGGAAAATGTTGAAGTGCAAATATTTAGAAACGACATATCAGAATATAAATGAATAGCTTTAGGATAAAAGCATAAGAATATTTATGATTAAAAGGGAAAGACAATCATGGAGCATTCAGATATTCCCCAGACAGAAATGTGTGATGTTGGATACAGAAATTCACACCACAAGTGTAGTCATGACTTTGCATCTGGAGGACAAAAATCTTCCAAGGGCAAAGCAGAAACCCCTGAAAACGTGACAGTATCTGTGTGGCACAGTGCCATGAGGAGACATCTGAGCTAGCTAAGATATTGCAGACAGGTCTGCCCAGCTTCCACAGGGTTTCTCCAAGCAAATTAGATCAGCTGAAAAAAACATTTTTAGGATGGCTCATAGAAACAGATGTAACTTAACACATTTAAAATTTAAGATTCTGCACCACTCTGCGTAGTGGTACTGGAAGCAGTCAATCAAAAGCTGACTTTGAAACAGGAACTGAAATGAAATGCAATATAATCTCAGCAGTCCTACACTAACAGCAGGTGGTACAGTCACTGCCATTCCAGCTGCTTTTGGAAGGGTTAACGTGGAGATTAACAGTCAGTAAATGTTGCAGGAATAAAAAACACAGCAGGTCAAGGAGAAATGTAGTTCAGAAGAGCGATTCAACAACACATTTTTAGAGAATTACCCAAGTGGATGGGAAAGAACTCCAAAGGATATGACTGAAGGACAGTGACTGCCAGGTAGGAAAATACTAATGGAATAGGAAAAGCCTCTTTTGTCAGCATGATTCAGACTTCCCACTCTGCCTTACCTAGGCCTGAGACTACCAGATTGATTCCAAACCCACCCAGAACCTGGTCTGACAACGGAGTTCTACCTGTGGGCTCAGCCCTGTGCCCTCTGAAATTACAGCCTCTCTGGGGAGGTGGAGGCTTGCCAGATCCTGGAGACATTTCCATCTTGCTCAGGCAAATAGGGTGGAGATGTCCCAGAGATGTTCTGTCCCCACAGTGCTGAATTAGCAGGGTTTGGGAGCCTTGGCTCAGGGGGATAAATCCTCTCTGAGTTAGAGCTGGCTGCAGTACAGTGAGTATGAGCATCTCTGTAGCAGGCTTGTCTCCACACACCCACCAGGGTGAGGACAGCTTGTGTCTCTTTTCACTGGGTACATTAAAAATATGCATAATATACCCACTGAAACAAATTTGTAAAAGATGTGTACTAAATCTAAGTGAAATTTTTGAATACCTCCTGTGCTTTAGTGTCACACTTTATCACATGGATAGAAATTCTGCTCTATTAGCAAAAATAGAATACCGTATTTAAATGTCTGACAGCAGTGGGAAATAAATTAAAGGCAATTTTTGCCAAATCTACAGTCAGATGTTATGAAGCCAATCCAAAAACCAGATGAATAGCTTACAGGAGGATCACGGTATTAAGGTCAGGCAAACTGAGGACTTTAATATATCCAAAGATTTAAATAAAGGCAGTAAATGTACACTTTCATAGTGCCTGGATGTGCCTAAAAATAATACTGTTTTCAATTTCTGAGGTGGAAGCATGGGATCTCCCATTATTAGAAGTGCCCATCCTTCCTCTCCCTTTCTGGTAGAAACTTATTTGAGGAACACGATTGTTTCAGCACAGAAATTGTAACAAATCACCGTGTCCTGGATCTTTAAGGATCTGTGTGCAGAAAAGTAATTGCTGATGAGCTGCTGATATGGGGTGAAAATCCTCAATACCTCAGTGAGAGACTCTGCAATGTTCTGCTGTGAGCCAAAGAAAATAACTTTAAATTTAACTGAAACAAGAACTGAATCAACCTGAATGAGATTACTTTCAGAGGCTTGTTCTCTGGGTAAAAGGAGCTTGAGGAAACACAAAAACCAAAAGGCAATTGTGTAAATGGAAAGAGGAAAAAACAAACCAACAAACCAATAGCAGAGAGACTTTAATCTCATATTAACAGATGTAAAAAAATAATTAAAATGCCTGTAACAGTTAATCTATGGTAATGAAAAGGCAATTATTGATATTTGTATATCCACTGTCAAATATCAATAGGTTTTCAGTATGCTGTTTAAATAATATAAAATAATCACAAAACTGAGTAGAAAAATTAAGCTTCTGAAATCTAAAATAAAACCAAGATGTAATATAAATGGATAGACAGTTACAGCAATATTTTTTGAAAGAAAAAATGCAGATGAGAATTTTCATCATGGAATCTGAGATAGTAAAAAGCATTTCTTGCATGTGACAGCTATATTAATCTGGAACAGCATCCCAAGTGCCTTCTAATTCACTGAGATACATCCAAAGTGTTGGAACAACCATTATCTTTTCCTTCCTTGAACCTCAGCTTAGCTATGGGAGCACAGGCCCATTGTTCAGTCTGATCAAACATTTTAAGTGTAACCTGTCACAAGCTGTTACTATTTTATTTCTATCTGAAGCTCTGTTGTCCAGCAGCAGCCTAAGAGAATAATAATGCCACACAATTACACTGATGGCTCACGTGTGTGTTAGATGGAATCAAAGCAACTTAAATAGAATTTCTCATTATCTAAAATAATATTTAGAAGCAAAAAATACAAGATGGGTCTTCCCATCTTACTAGATTGATCTTCCCACAAGGGTTATCTGGTCATGATTTAGTTTATTCCAGTAAACAAAAGCTTAGTATATAAAATGTATGATGCAATGTACAGTCTTAGCACATGTGTATTTTTTATTCTTCATGCAGGATGTCTTTCCTGACATTCTTCACATTTTTCCTTTCTTTTTTTTTCTTTTTCTTTTTTTTTGCCTAAAAATAAAGCAGGTATCATTTGTATCTTCCCATTCCTGAATGAAATTAGCATTAACCTCAGTGCAAGTCTCATTCTTTCTATTTTAATATCATGGTTGTGCTGCTTATTAGCACAGAGGAGAAAACTTGTCTGCATTGAACTGTGTTCAGAAAATGAGTCAAAGTTGAGCAGACTTACATGATATGGGTGCCAAGAATTAGTACTTATATTAATTGTAAATAATAAAATAAGTGCAGACAAGGCTTAAAATCTGCCTCATTAAAAGGAAGAAGAAATTCCAATGACTTGGAAATGGATTCATAGCATGTGAGTCTCAGAATAGTACCCTGAAATCCTTTTTACCTCAGTTACAGAGACAGTAAGTTGTGTCAGCCACTACAAAAGCAGAAAGGAAATAGTGGCACTGTTCATACTGGAATCAAACAGTTTTGGGTCTGCGTGCTGTTTGAGCAATTGAGTGGTGAGCAAGCTTTAAAAATGTTATTATATTATTAAAAATACATATGAATAATTCAATCTCTTAATTGTCAAAGGTTGCTAAGGAGAAACAGCACAGTCACATTCCATTTCTTTTAACAGCATGATAGAAAGTTTTTGTACACAATTAATGCAATGCTTATCTGAAAATGAGAGATATGGTCTGAGAAGTAAAGAATTGCCTCTGTTGAGTTGAACCATGGGGAATTTCTGGAAGATTTACAATTGTATTGGCTCATTGCTTAATCGGATGGCAGAAAGATGTTCTCAGTATGTATTCCTTTCTTTAATGAAAGAGGTGATTAACCCATGCCAAATGCTATCTTTAAAGACTCTTTTTCTCCAACTACCTAGCAAAATTATATTTAATCTGTCTACAGATGCACAGTATGTTCTGCTGATGTAGTTGATAAAAGACATTTTTGATCATTTTTAATTTTTGAACGGTAAATGTTTATCACAGTCTCATCTTGTGAGAAAAGCAGAAGAGACATGAAGGGCTCTGTACAGCTGAGCTCTTGGCAGGTCTAGCAGCAGCACTTTAAAACGCTCCTGTCTCCAGTTGTCTGCCCTGCCCCACTGCCAGATGTTATTTAATGGCATTGTGAAAGCAGCAGCAGAAGGGAATTTGCTCTTTGCCAGCTCGTTTCTATCTGATTTTGTTCCTTTGTTCTGATTCTGTTATGGGAGTGGTAATTGCTAGTGCTGGGAATAGAATCCGAGGCTGCTCCTTAAACCACCATTACTAATTCCATCAAAGCACTTACGCCACAACTCAGACTGCTACAGAATAGCTCTGCTCTGCAATCCTCTGCTCTGCCTGGGGAACTCTCCTGACAGTTCTGATCCACTGGAAAAGTAGAAATGTCAACTTAAAAAGTCAGACTTGTATCTGCATTAGTCAGAGCTTTCTTAGCAACTGACTCACACACACGGAATTTTCTCTCTGTGCAGATAAGCCAGGATTGTGAATGGGTATTTTTTTCTGACCTGTTGAAGGCTTCAGTTTCCCCTTATTAGCATAAAAACATTTTCTTATCATTCTCTTCCTCAGCGCCTTGATGCTGCCTGGTCAGTGTTTTGAATTTTAAACGGCTGTTTCCCGTACATGAGCATCTGTCAGGGTGGGCAGGGTGGTGGGGCGCTGAAAGGGGAGGGCTTGTTCCTTTTTTTCTCTGCTGCAGTGTACAGTTTCATACTGGAATTATTCTTGCACTCTGCTGGGAGGGTCACCTTAGAGCTGAGGCAGGTAGGAGCCTTGAAATCATGCAAGATGCCTTTCCTCTCAGTCAGGAGGCCGAGCACCACCTGAGGTGTTCTTGTTGAAATACCTGTGTCAGCCTCCGTTCACTTGTTCTTGGGCAAGTGTTTGAGAGACCTCATGGGTGTCAGGTCCTTCTGTCTTGACAAGGATCCCTCCTGTGTGTTTTCCAGGTAAATTGGTTGCTCACCAGTCACAGTAAGAAATTTTATAAATAAAGTATCAAGGCTTCACATGGATGACACCTGCATGATCTTTCAACCTGAATTAACTTCTGGTAAAGACTAGGAAAAGACAACATTTTTGACAGGGAAGGACAGAAAATATTTGAAAAAAGCATTAGACCACTGTACCCACACTTTCTGTAACAAGCATCCTTAGTCATCAGAATGTTTGTCTTTCAGGCATAGCTGTGCATTGATGCTTAACAAGCTTCTTTACTGAAGCTTTTGAGTGTTAATAATGAAAACTTCATGTCTCTTTTATAGCTATTCTCCTTCAGAACTGAACTGCAGTGAGATCTGGATTTGCTGTTTTTCAGGAAATGTCACCATTTTAATATTCTTCTTTTCAAAATGTAGCATTAAGTATCAAACGTGATCTGGGGAGGGGAAAGAAATTGCCTGATGTAAACATATTATCTTTAAAAATAATTTTAACATGTTTATTTCGGTTCAGCTTTATAGGTATGGAATGGAAACTTGTTCTAAATGAAAATCTCAATCTATGTTGTGCACGAAAACAAAACACAGCCCTATTCCAGCCACTATGGAGAAGCTTAATTCCACCCTGTGTGCAGCCAAAACCAGCACACCATTCTAGCATCACAATTATTTTTTTAAAAAATAGAAAGCAATTTTAAAAGAAAGTTTTAAAATAGAAAGTAGAAAATGAAGCATTGCTACCTCAATTAATTAGTGATTTTCTCAGGAAGATGGTTTTGTCAATGTCGGCTTTTTGCCAGTTTTGTGTGAAACACATCAGCCTATCTGCACAGATCACTGATAAGGCATCTTTCCTTTCCTTGGCTCTATTCAAGAGCCTCTGATTGAAAACTGAATGTAATTTAGGGTTTGGTTTCATTGCCTCACATACCCATAACAAGGGAGGTACATTGGAACCATGGAAAGGTCTACTTCAAGAATCAGGCTCATAGGTATAAGAGTTGACCTAAAACTGAATTTCAGTCTCTTGGGAAATAGGAGGAAGGGATGAACCTTGGCACTGCAGAGCACAGCACCACCAGCACAAACTGCTTCTTAGAATGACTCTTCCCCTCAAGGATTACCTTACTGTCAGAACAGCATCCCGTTCTGACAGAGGGGAGATCAGAGCTGTGAGCTCATTCCCTGCTCCATCACAGATCTGCTCAGGGCTGAGGCACCTGGGAGTGAGTGCCTGCTGCAGAGAGTGAAGGGGCAGCATTGCAAGGTACTGTGCTGCTAAATAGCATGACTTTGTGTTGTGGAAAGAAAGCTCTACTAATATTAGAGCATATTTTGGTTTCTTTTTTGTGCCAGTTTCTGGTGGGATTTGTTCCTAGGAGAAGCAGAAGCAGAAAAGATGTCTCCTGCTTCCTCTCTGGGGCATCTTGGAGTTTTTTTATGCTTATTTTCAGAAAGCGAGCAGCCTCAGCAGGCACAAAATAAAGGCACAGTTTAAAAGTCCTTTAAACATTTTTTTCCTTGCTAATGAAAAACTGTGCACACCTGTCTTCTAAAATAGGAGGATAAAAAAGCAAGATGTATCTTTGTTTTGATGCCCTGCTCTTTTGTTGAACTCTTGTACTTCAACTCCCAAGGAAATGAAAACTATGATATGAAGCATGTGGCTTTGTGTAAAATAATCCACTTCTGCAGTGAGTTAGACTTTTAAAATCCAGTTTGGTTTGAGTGTTGAAGTTACCAAGGACGTGCATACTTTTACCCATTTATAGATGAGAGTGTGCTAAGCAGAAAGATGTATTTTACCCATTCCTGCCAGCTACATCCTTGCTTTATTACTCACATTATTCTCTGTCTGACTGTACTGAGTTAAGGTGATGTAAGAAAAGTTTATTCCAACCATATTTCTGTCTGTTCTGCCTCTGCTCCTCGAGCCAGAGTTCATCATCCCAGGATGATGCAGGGCCACATCAGCACACAATGCAGAGGCTCCTGAGGACGGTGTAAATGCTCTCCTATCATGTTATGTTTGAACCACTCCTTTTGAGAGGCGATAGGGGAATTCAGAAAAGTTAATGCAACTCAGGTCAGCTTGTGCTATTTCCAAGGTTTTTAAGCCTGGATGAGCTCGGACTCATCCTCCAGATCGATGTGTCCTAAAGTGTATATCATTGCTTTTTCAAAAATGAGAGGATTTACTGTCCAAAAAATGTCAGCCTTGCTGCTGAAGGCTTTAGGAGGTGCAGTTCACCGTGTTTAACAAAATCTGCTGGCAATGATGATGTCAATTTGCAAGCAGGTAAGTGAAGGGGTCTGTGTACAATCCATCAGTGCGCTGCAGCTTCCTCAGGGATGGTTTTGACATTGGTCAGTAAAAAACTCACTTTGCTAAAAAAAAAAAAAGCTAACCCCACACCCTTCTAATATAGATTTTCTCTTTCTGATTGTGACAGAATCTTCCCTTTTCTCCTAAGACACTCAAGCAGCCTACATCTGTGTTTATGTTTTCAAACATGGGAGAGAGTAGCAAAGGAAAAGATCAAATGGCAGTGATATGAAAATGCCCTTATTCATTTTTATGTGCTTTGTAACAATTTTAAAGTAAGATATTCCAGTAGTCATATATCCTTTCCTTCTTTTATCTACAATAATAAATGGATATTTTTTTCCATCAAGCTGATCAAGGCACAGTGGATCAGAGTTGTCCTTCAAGTTGTTATGGAGGCGATAAGGATTAATTTCTTATTTTAAAATGTGCAAATTACTCTCCTTGTCTGAGAGCAGTATGTCACCCAGCCATCCCCCCATTACCACGGTTTAACTTATGATAAAAAGGGCCTTGCATCTCACTGTACAGGCATGACATGAAGGAGACCTATTAGTAAAGATTTAATAGGCCTGGAATAGAGGGTAATAGAAATTGAATTGATGTAATTTATGTGGCACAGAAAACAATATGATCTGAAGATCTTCAAAGGTTTCCTTTCCTCAGTGGCTAGAAATGATCAGGTGTTTTCAAGCCATGTTCCTGCAAGGGGTGTACTGTCTGTGTGGTTTTTCTCAGACTTGTTCAGGAATTTTGTGAGTGTGCATTTAATCTGAAGTGCTGGAAGAAAAAACATTTTTAGCTGGTGTTCCTAGTGAATTGTACCATATGATTGCACCATCATTTAACTCACATTTTCTTCTTCCAAATGCTCCCTTATTATTATGTTGTCCAGTTCCAATCTGCTTTAAAGAAAGTATGAGTATCAAATATCTACAAATTCACGGGTATTAGGAAAATAAAAAAAAAGTGATCTAAATATATTCTTGCCACTGCAAGAAAGGCAGGTAGGTAGTACTTTTTTTTTTCTTCTCTACTTGAAGAGGCAGAGACTGACCAGGCAGCTGAGAGAAGAGAGTGAGGCAGCTCTAGACCAGGAGGGTAAGTCCCAATTCTTTCTTACGCAGCAGGAAAAGATGGAGAAAAAAACTTTGAATTTTTATAAAAGGGGCAAATTACTATAAACAGGACAGATGTGAATTCTTGGGATTTCATGTTTCAGAAGATCTTTTCTGAATAATTGACTAAAAAATCCTGAAAGAGCCAGTTCTTTAAAAAACTTTGGGTGTTCAAGAAATTACAATATAATTTATCACTCCCAACAGTTGTCTCATAGGCAGGTTCTGTGTGTGCCACAGAGGAGCTGATACAACTCTGCCCTCTGCAGTGGCTTAGGAGTTAACATGGTGCTGCAATTTTAAGTGTAAAGAAGTTCTGCACCAGGCTGCAGAGGTCTGTAATAAATACACAAAGATGAAAATGTTCTCTTTCCTGGAGCTCTGCTGGAACCTTGTTCATCCTCTGCTGAAGTGAATACAAACAAGTGTTCCCTGCAAGACAGTATTTGTTTCCAAGATAAAGAAGAGTTTAACATCTTGACTTTCCTTCTGAAATTTTGAGCAATTTCACAACACACTAGGAAAGAAGGATCCATTAAATATCCATGTTAATGATATAAACTGTCTCTGAAAGTAAAATAGATATTTTGACAATGTAAGGCTGAGCATTCTTACAAGAATAAAAAAGGACAGTTGAAAGACTGTGTAAGTAATGAGGATTTCACCCACTGCTAAAAAGTCCTTGGGGGCAAAATAGAAAATCAGAACCACTGAACAGGCTAACTCACTATTTTATGCTTAAAAAGAATCAAAACCTACCTTAGCCATGTCACTAATACCAGATTGCAGCTGTTTGGAATTGAATGCCAGGCTTCAGGCACCGCTTTTTGATATGCCCTACTCCAGAAATGGATAGTTGTCCTTGTTGTTATTGTTGTTATTTTTATTATTATTATAATCTTAGCATAAGAAGTGGGAACCTAAAAGCATTAAATGAATTATAGGAAACTTAACTCCTCAGCTGAGGATATTATCTTTTTCAGGTTAAGATAACAAACCAAATCTGATTGTTTGCTTTGGATCTGTGCTACACTTGGCTGAGGTATCACGTTTTACAAGACAGACTTCTATTTGATCATTGCCTGAATGGGAGCCTTGTGATAGTTTTTGGGAGGAGGATGATGATGATAACGTTGGAGATTTACTAGCAAGGATTTTGAAAGCCTATAGAGCTCACCAATTTAAAACCCAATTTGGTTTTAAATTATTATTTCAGAATACAGGTGCTGGAAGTTGAGTATTTTGGATGAGATTGACATTACTGGGACCCTGACTGTGACTTTTCCTATACCATTGACAAGGTGCAATTTTAGTTAAAGAGAAAGCTTTCAACATATTTTAGAATCTGTGAACACCTATTTTTGTCTGAGTTTTTTTTTTTTTTTTAATATAAATCTGAGATGGTGATACAAAAGATGTACAACTACATTGGGAAAATTGAAGTGCCTGGCTCTCACTGCAGACAGATCCACTTCACTATTCCCCACCAGGACCTTCTTCAGGAAAAGAATTTCTGGCAGTTAGCCATACTTTAAATGGTGCTTGACATCAGGAATTGAGTTTTGCATCCTAATCCTAAAACAAATGGACTCCTAGATGATAATTGCTTGCCCCAGGCGCTGAGGCAATGAGTTTCAAAGATGGGATGAAAAACCAGGAATCCCTGCCTTGTAAGTGCCCTGTTACTCAAGGTATTCTCCCAAATATTTTTCAAATGATAGTTTATAGAAGTAATAGATATCACAGTAGCAGTGCATTGTTTTTGATTGATGAATCATATTTGTTTATATGCAAGACCTAGAAATTACTGACGAAGTTTCTGTATTAAGGCCCTTTTTTTCACAGGCAGTTTAACACAGCATGTCAGTCCTTTTGTCTTTTGAGGTAATGACTTGAATCTTATTCTGTAAGTGTCATCCAGAGAATAATTATCTTTGTGTAACTATTCAAAAACAGAGTTTGGTTGATTTCTTTTAGCTTGACAGCCATGTTTCTTTGGTTCAGTAAATGTTATCAGGCATTCTTTGGCTGCTCCTATTGCATCAACTTTAATTAGTTTTTGATTGCTGTTAATTTCACAGCTTTTTCTCCTTAATAAATTGCATCAAAAATGCTTGAGTTTTTTGTTGCATCAAGTTTAATTAGTTTTGTGCTTTGCTTACTTTATTTTGCTTGCTCTTTTTAAAGAAACTCCCCCACAGCTATTCTCCCTCTGAATACATCTGAGTCACTGATTCTGATGTTGATGATTAAAGGAGATTTCAGAACCTCTGATCACTGAACCTGTCTCTCTCCAGAATGATGAGAACTCTCCTGTCTCACCAGGATTTTCTGGTGGATGTGGTGTGTGACAGGAATGTCACCAAAGGGTGGTGCCACACTGGTGCAATGCCCTTTGCAGTGACATTCTCCCAGCACACCAGCAAGCAGAATTCTTGGGCTCCTGATCTCAACAAATTCATGCTCTAAACTTCAAGTTGTTTATTCTAAACAGCTCAGAAGGAAAGCAGTGCCATCAAAATGCAAAGTGCAAGGGAACTGCATGTTCACTGACTTGTGGCAGTGACAGACTCCTGCTATAATCCTTTCAATATATTCAGGTGCTTTTGGGGGGCCATGTTTGGTGGGACTGATAGGACATTTCATGAGAACTATCACCCCCCCCTAATGTTCTAGTCCTAAGGAATTTAAGTTTAAATGCACAGACTTGGAATTAGATTCTTATCATTCTCTAGTTGTTCTAACTCATCACTTTATGGCTAAAGTTTAGTTCTCATCAAGCTCCATTTAACCCATTTTAAAGATTGTCTTTTTAATCTCACTTCATCTGGAAGGCTCTGTACTCCTTGTTGCTCTCTTCATTTTTGCAAAGTTTCACTGAAGATTTCTGTAGGACTCATGATTTTAAGTAGTGAGTGTCCAAATGGTCCTCAAAGAACATCAGGAGGTGAGATTTCAGTACTCTGCTCCTTTAGGCTCCTTCTTTCTGTAGAAGAAGGTGGGGATTTCAAAGAGAAAAGGGAGCCAGAAGCCATATCTGGGAAGAAAAATGGGAAATGAAGAGGGAACATAGATGACTTCAAAGATCAGAAGAATATCTAAAAGAACACTGTCAGAAAGAAAAAAAACCTCATCTTAAATCACTTGTGGTAGTTTAGGTATCAGTAGCAGAATGATTCCTCAGTAGGACACTGTGAGGGCAGAAGCTGGCTGAGGGGAAACTGATAATTATGGAAAAATTATTTTTGTATCTAAAGTACTGGGTTAGGAGTCATGAAATGTGATGTTGATTTCTCTTTCAATCAAAATTTTCTTATGTAGCCTTTGGTAAATAAGATGGACTATCATCCATCTTAGGATGGATGGAAGTATTCATGTCTCACTTTTTTTTTTTTTGCATTAATGAAGGCAATAGTAATGTTTAGCCATATTTCTGCAGCATTTCTCTGGTTCAAACATGAAAAAGCATTAAAACAAATCTTACTTTGATGATTTAATATTCAATGCCATCTTCCATCTGAAAGTTTCCGAATTTACATTTCTAATTACACAGAAAATATCCTTGACCACCAGATTAAAGATTTTGAGGGCTTTGATCGCTTCTTTATAAAAAATATTGTCTGTTTTCAGTAACAAGAGCTCTTTTCATCTGTCCCTTATGAAATTGTGGTCTAGAGAAAATGAATGGTCAGGATTTTTCATAAGGGTTTTTTGGGGAGGGGGATTTGACAGAGAGTGAGGAACCCTTGCCTCTCGGGAAGTCTAGGGAGATGGTCAGGTGAGGGTTTTGTTTTGTCAAACAAGCACTTCTGCAAATCTGGCCATCAATCTCTTTCAGCTCCTGTCTGATGCCTGTGCTTTGGAGCATTGAAATGTCTGTTCCCTCCTTCTCTGCTTTGCCTCATATATATAATATTATATTCTGTCTTCAGGGCAGGGTATCTTCACCTTTGTTAGTGCCCAGTGACTCTAAATTAAAGATGTGGTTTAGGTGTAGTGTAACAACCAGATCAAGCAGTAATTGTTTTTTCCTAGCAGCTGCCTTTGAGACTGCTTTGTGTTATTCAAGTGGAAAGTGTGTAAATATGTTGGATAACCCACAGCAAATGTGATAATATGGGTTATCTTCCACATGAAGGTTCTTTCTGTGTTTTTGTAGTTTCAGTGAGGGCAGATCCTTTATTTCACATATGAGGCTTTACGAGTAAGCTTTTATCCATGTGAATTTATGAGTTTCCATCTCAGTCTTTGCCTTAGCAACATCATGTATAGAATTATCTCCGATGTTTGAATTGCTGAATAATTCTGAATGATGGCAACAAAACCCAATATTGAAGGTGTAGAACTGGGATTTTGGAAGTCTTATTATTACCATAAAACTTAGTTGGGCATTTCTAGCATCCAGAGTCCAAGAGCATTTTGTCATAGGCTTCTGTTAGGAATGAATGGGTTGTTCACAGGAGCTTTCAGTGTCTTGCAACATTCCTGTGAATCAAGTCAGAGAGTAATCAGATGTATGGGACTGACCTCACAGTGCCTGAAAGCAGTGAAGCAGTGCAGGTTCTTCCTGAGTTAGCTGACCAGTAGATGTAGGAGAAAATTCACAATAGATCTGTAAATAACAGAATTAAAAGAAAAAAAAAAAAAAAAAAAAAAAAGGAAAGTACTCCGTGTTTAAAATTCCTTCTCAGAATTCTAATTCCAGGCTTCTGGCTCCTAATGTCTCCTGATGCCACAGAGGAATTGCTTAATGATGGTTTTTCTATCACAACCCTTTTGAAATGTGATCACTTCCCATCAGTGAGGTTTCCAGGCTCAGCCATGGCACTTTTCATTTGCTTTCCACTGTTTTCCCCTCCTGTGTTAAATGAGCTCAATTGCCCCGTGACCAGACTCAGCATGCTGTCTTTTCCTCACAAGTATTTTGGCTGTGCCACAGAAATTCTCCTTTGTTAATGAAATTGAGGAAATAATTTGAAGCAATTTTAATGCAGCAGTTTGCTAAAGTTGTTAATTGAAATGTTCCCTGTGATTTTGCAGCAGAAGTTAAAAGTCACAGCTGTTTCCATACCAGAGATTTTTCTTCTTTATGCATATATAGGATCAATGTTTCCTTTTCCAAAGGCACTGTAGATCTGGCTATAAGCAAATATATTCCCATGGTAAAAATAAATTTTCAGGTCACATGCAAGTAAGGTGTAATAGGCTAGGCTGCTATTTGATGGAAACAAATCAAGCAGTAGCTGGATGTTGAAGGTGTATATTTTTATATCTGGGAATTATTATTTATGGTGTTTAGCAAAAAAAAAAAAAAAAAAAAAAAAAAGAAAAGAAAAAAAAAATCCAAGCAGGGTAAAAAGTGGAAAGGCAGTGGTCTAGGGAGGTTTCTTTTTTGTCTTAGTTGTAGATGTTTTCATGATGTGGTTAGAAAAACAAATAGCATTCTTTACAAATTCTTAATATTGCAATCCCTGACATATCAAGCCATAGCTTAAAATCCTAGTTCTTTGGGACTTCTAAATTCTAAAATTAAAAACATAGAATTTGATATTGTCAGACCTATACCAGGTTTAAAAGCTATCATATGAAATTTGCATGGAGAGCTCAATTCCTAGAATGCATCTTTAAGTAATGATAAAAGGCAGGGAAGAGGGGTATGTTTATTATGTAATTTCAAATGTACTTTTGAAAGAACTCTTTAGTAGTTGGTTTCCTAGGCAGGTTTGGTTTTTTTCTCTCATGCTTTTGAGAGGGGTAATAACTTGAGATAAGAAATGCTCAAAGAAACTGTAAATACTGTAGCAAAAGTATTAACACAAACAAAGATGTGCTTATGTTCCTGAAGGCTGTTTCTGGGGGTTATCATGACATCCTTTCTTCCTTTGACCACTCATAATGTGTGGAGTCATTTTCCCCCCTCCACTTCTAAGCTTTGGCAGTATATACAATTTCATGTACAAACAGGATCAGAAAGATTTTCCAGGGTTTTATTTGTAATGGAAAGTTTATCCTTTTTTATTACTTTCACTATTGACTCTTGGTGTGTTCTTGCCTCCACAAATGCAGCTGAAATGGCTTTTGTCATCCATCCTGTGACAGGTTTTGGCTGCACAGGTGCTTTAGGGTCAAATGACAGCTCATTCAGTCAAAACTGTGGTAGCAGCAATTGCCAGCCTCAGGACAGGTCCTGAAGTTTGCATTTTCAGGGTTGCACTCCATGATTGCTCATAGTTCAGAAACTTCCACCAAAATTCCAAAATTTTAGTCTTCATTAATTTTATATATACATAAATATATATATATATATATCTAAAGAGCTGTCTAAAAACCTCTGGTGATAAACTTCCATCCATCCTCTAAACCAGAGGATGAATATGATAGGGCATAAAGCACATAAAGTAACTGTCAGGAGCTGATTAAACTTCAGTGACTGCCAGGATCTCAGGGTTCAAACAAACACCTGGTATTTTCAGCTGCTGTTTGTGGGATTAATTCATGAATGAATTCATTCATTCTAGAAAGTTAATCCATAGGAGATGACAGTTCCACAAACTCAAGCACGTGTTGTGCATTTCCTTCTTATGCTGACAAATTCCCTTCTTCATCAGAATATACTATTTTAGAACTTATTTTATAGTTTTTTCATTTTAATATTTTAAATAATGGCAATTTTTAAATACAATTTCCAAAAGTCAAGAGTTGATTTTCTTTTTAGAAAATCAGGAGGCCCAAATGACCCTGTAGGTACTTCAAAAATTTTTAGTTAAATTCTAATATTAAATGATTCTTTGGATAGCTCATCAGGTTGTTGGGAAATTGTATCCAGCAAAATCAATAGGATTACACATTAATACCATAACCCTGAGAACTTAGTTGATGAAATCCTGGCCTATTTTTGATTGCAGTTCTTGAATTCTGAATTTCCTAAATTGTCAGCTCAAATAAGGACAGAATATAGTCAAGTGTGTGCAATTTTTGCCTCTGAACTTCTTTTTTTAGAAGTGTTAAAAGAAGCTTCATCTTATCCTCTTATCCATTTCCCCTTACAAAACACTCATTGAAATTTTGTACCAACAATTTACAGATGATGGAGCTTTGCTTGTCTACTGAATGAGTCACTGTTCTATTTTTCCACTAAGTCATATAAACAGGATAATATTTTTATATTCATTAATATTTTAATGAAAGCTTCATAATTGTATGGACCATTTTCTTTTCTTAAAATACGCATTTCCTTAACATTTTTTACTGACGCTAACTCAAGTAGATAAAAGGAAGTAGTACAACTCACAAAGATGTGCTGTTTTGAGAAGAGCACAATATTTGAGAAGTTTACAACTCAAATTTGAATTTGATGTCATAATATTGCTTATCTTTCCTGAACGTTGTTTATGTTTGTTCCACCTTTATTAAGTTATTTTTTCATAAATGTGGTTACTGTTGTCACTATCAAGATGAACATGTAAATGTAGTGACAGTGACATAAGAATTGCCGTGGGCTCAGAAGGATTTTGTGACTCAGTTATCATCCTGGGGCAGGGCTTTTGCTAGAAGTTTAACATTTCGAGTTTATGTGCCCATTTTAATGTTCTTACAGTGATGATAAGATATCATCCATATGAGTAAGTGTTTACATGATGTGCTTAGAAACACTGGCACAGCTGGCTTGGACCTTATCCTCTGCCATTAAATGGTTTTAAAACATCTGCTTCCCAGCTGACTGAAATTAAAAGGGAAGACTTTTCCATAGGCTTTTCCAAAGCTTCATTCTTTCCATTGTCTGAATGGTCCTAATGTACTTCAGTTAAAAATATGGATCCCTGAAGCACTCAGGAGCAATGACTTTAATTTTTGTGATGAATTTAAAAAAATTTATGTTGAGCATTAATAAAACCTGCTTGACTCATTATGACTTTAAAATATAGCAGCCATTGTAATAATGGATTTTTTTGCTTTTAAATACAGATAAAATAGTAATATTTTATATTGTTCCCTCTGTTATTTTAGTACTCTGCACCCTCATTTATCCTTTTTACAGAAATTAAGCGTGCTTTTAACATCTGGGTATCCAAAACTTGGATAGACTTACAGTTTTACGGAAAAAAAAGTCCAGATGGATCATACATGAATCTAGGAATTCTACTTTCTTAGTAAGCACTGAAACAGCCTAGTATTAATTGCAAATGTAAAAAGAATTCCCCTCCCTCTTTTTCAGAAACTGATCTGTCAATTTTGACAGACCTTTTTATCTACTTCTCAAAGTCCCAGATCACAGAATGGGTCAGGTTGGAAGGGACCACAGTGGCTCATCTGGTCCAATGTCCCTGCTCAAGCAGAGTCATCCCAGAGCACATTGCACAGGATTATGTCCAGAGAATCCTTGAATATCTCCAGTGAGGGAGACTGACTAACAGGAGAGTAAAAAAAAAAATTATTCTACATCAGCAAGGTACTGGTACCTCTATAAACTACTTCTAAAATGTATGTCTCAAATCTTGGAGTTATAATTTTAGAATAGCTGGCATCTATAACAAACTCTGTGCTGGCTCAAGGCCAATTTAAAGCCCTATTTTTATTGGTTTTTCCGCAATTAGACTGTAATTTTCAAAAACAAAAGGCTGCTAGCCCCCCTCCATTCCATGAACAGGCACAATCCTTGTGTCATTACCCAAGTGCTCTTTGAAGGGTCCTGCAGTCACCTGAGGCTTGCCTGGAGTTAGAAATACAGGATTTATACCTTTATGCCCTCTTGGGAAGAACAGGTGAGGCACTTCATAGCAGGTGTTAAACCAAGCAAGATATTAAGGGTTTACTCACCTTTTCTGAGGATGGATGGACGGATAGATGGATAGATAGATGGATGATAGATAGATAGATATGTTGAAAGAGAGCAGGGCTCTGCATGAGAAAGCATCTGAGATAGAAAGTATTTGTGTAAAATTGCCTTCACATTGCCCCAGAGAAATAAAGCATTAAATGGCAGCTAACTGCAATGGTAATTGATAAACAGCTTAGCTGGTGAGCTCTCCTCATCTCTGTGAAAAGAAACAGTATGAAAGAGCATTTCATTATTTTGGAAGCAAATCTGCAGTAGCTATCTTTGTAAAGTATCTATTTTTGTAAAGGTTAAGGAAAAATGATGAGTCCAAATACTCACATTTTTTTCCTTGTAACAATTTTTAATAGCAAAAATAGGACCAGGGCTGCTATAAATACATAGACGTCACATGCCCATACTTTGCAGTACTCAGTCAGTAAAACAATGCTGTTATACAGATTGTGGGACTGTAGCAAATCTTCCATAGGTTTTGCAGCAGTGGAGTGTTATGAATTCCTGGATCTTGGATAATATCTAGGAAAAGGTTTTAAGTTGAGCACCCAAATGACTTATTGAAGGGAAGCTATGAAAGTTACTGTGAGCTTCTGCATTGCAATCCTCATTATAGTCCCAAGCAAATCAACTGTTCATCTAGAGTACTTGTATGAAAGGAGATTTCTCACATAGGAATTAAATTTAGGGAAAATGAAAAGAATCCATTTTTTCTCTCCCTGCCTTTTGGAGCACTTAAACAAAAGAATGAGGAGATGCTAACATATGCATCAAATGTCACCTCTGTTTCAATTCTCCAGTCTGCTTAATGCATAATACTTATCATCAGGTGAACCATTAGGGGAAGGGTTGCCTGTGTGGAGATGGACCTTTTCATCTTCTTTCCTTTGGCAGCGTGGAGCATGAATGCTCGATGCCCAAGTGTGTCATTCATCTGACAGCTTCTGCTGATATGGAATGAGTCAAGGCTGGCTCATCACAAAACAATTTTAGAGGACAGCAGTTCATTCAGTGTTCTGTGATCCCAGTGTTTTTTTAATCACATCTGAGGATGCCCCTCTTTGCTGCTTTTTTTTTTTTTTTTTTTTTTTTGATAGATGCTTGTAATAGCCCAATGCAGATTGCTGTGACCATGTCCTGAGTGACCTGAGGCAGCTGCACATTTCTCTGAGAGCATGGCAGTCTTATTCTCAGCTCCACCTTATTTCCAGGGATTATACTGTTGGTTTGGTGATGTCTTCCTTTAGGAGCTTAGGCACAAGGAAACGTGTCATGCATTGAGTAGATTTTTTTGGATAATCTTAGGCCAAATGTGATGTTAGCTGAGGCTGGACAAAGGCAGAACCATCTTCACAGAATCATTTAGGTTGGAAAAGACCTCCAGGATCATCAAGTCCAACTTTGACCAGTCAGCCCCTTGCCAACCAGACCACGGCACTGAGTGCCAGGTCCAGTCATTTCTTGAACACTTCCCGGCATGGTGACTCAGCCTTGCTGAGCCTGAAGACCTTGCCCACAAAAATATGACATCTGGGTATTCATAAAATAGAATTAATCTTTTTCTTCACTGAATTCTGCCTCTTTTCAAAATTTTTCAAAATTTTTCTCTTTTTTTTTGGAAATAGTTTCCTTGTGTTTTATTCAGTTTAATTTTGGATTTTACCCACACAACATCATCTGGTATTTTTCTACAGAAATATTCTATTGCCAAACTAATTTTTTTTTTTTATTTAGGAAACCTTCTATTCTTACTTAGGCTAAAGATGTAGTTCATCCCAGAAAATAGCCCTCATTTTAGCTATGGTTAGCTAAAACAAGGAACAGACTTATAGCTGGAGTGAAAGAAACGTTATCAGCTTGTCATTTCTTACAATCCCAATGTCATCAGCCAGAAATGCATCCATTATCACACATCGTGTCTTGTATGTTGGATATTTAGGAGAGCAGACCAAAGGATAAGCTGAAAATGCATCACTGAGCTCCTTAATCCTTATACAGTTGTGGATACTAGAAATATGATAAGAGAATGAATAAGAATCAAGTGTGCATTTTTATTCTAATAGAGGACATTTAATTTATTTCTGATTAAATTGTGCCTGATTGAGTCAATCAGAAAAATCAAATGTGATTTGATCTCAGAGATTGTGTATTGTGATGTAGGATTTATTTTCATACACTCAATATCTTCCAGTGAATTAAAGGTCTCATTAATTAGTAAGAGTTTTATAAATATTTAAAAAAGGAAAAAAAAAAAAAAAAGCTGGCACTTTTTCTGTGGCTTTGTTACAGAGAACGCTTTTTCTCTTACTTTTAATGTACCAAAATGTTATGAAGAAAAAAACCAATTTGACAGAACATGCTGTTTTCATGGCATAATATAATTGCATAACAGTCACAGAACAGGAAGAAGTAATTAGACTACTAGTATAAGTATCATCAGAAATAGGAAACTTGTCAATTTTCATAACATTTTGAGAGTAACTGAAAAGACTGAAGAAAATTAATAAATGTAAGAGAGAATTGGGACTTTGCCTCCCATGGTTATTTTGTACTCTAATGTAACTATAGATTCATAGCATTAGCAAAATAATTATCATTAGAAAAGGAGGTAAGAGTTGAGAACCTTCAGTCAAAAAAAAAAAAACAAAAACGAAATGGTTCAATAAACTGAGTGGTAAGCTATCTTTTTTTCACTATTTAGTATATTAAATATGGATTGTAGAATTGTACCTCTGAGAGAGTGTTATCAAAGAAAAAAATCAGAACAAAGCCCTGCTACTTTATTTATAAGTATGAAATCACAGCCAGATAGAAGTGAATTATTTGCCACTCAGTATTCTACTCATGGGGTCAGATTCATGAACACAAGTTTTTTATGTGTAAAAACAGACAGTTTAGAACAGAAATATGTTGCAGGGGGAAGGAGGGACTGGGGAAAAAACCCCAAACAGATGGGAGAGAAACAGGAGTGAATCAAGGTTCCTTAAAATACCTGCCATGAAATTATTTGCTCCTGTTCTTGTTGCTAATTAGAAAATTGTTGTCTTTTGCAAATTCTGAAAACAATGTGGGTTTAGGAAACTAATATTTTAAGGTATCTAAAGGTCTAAAGAGGAAATTCAGCATTAACACAGGCCTAGCAGACACACATTCTTATATAAAGGGGGAGACTGGGATCTGCCCTTGCTGTGCAGTCGCTGTGTCTGTGTCTCGTGCAGGCAGTGCTGCTCTGGAGTCATTGCTTCATCTCCTTCCTGTGTCATACCACGGGAAATTTGACTGACATCTGAAATATTCCACTTTAAATTAAGAACAGTTAGTTGTTAGAGTGTTTCAGTTGTTAAAAGGTATTTCCATGCATTCGTATTTTCAACATAGTTATGGAAATAAAGCAGAACAAGAACATGTGAAAGTATGAGGAGAGAGAGACAGGGAATGTGAGCCATGATAGGTTATGTGCTTTTCCAGTGCCTTTAGTGCAAGTGTCCCAGAAAACATGCAGTTATTTACTATTTTGTTTCCTTTGTGTTATCTTTTCTCCTAATGTGCTTGTCACTCTAGTGTGATCAAATGGCAGTGTGCAATACATTTAAATTGTGTGAAAGCCATGGCCATCATTGTCTTGGCCACCACCATTTTACAAACCTTGCAATGACTATTAAATGAAAGGGCTAATGTAATAATTGTGTAATTAAACTAAAAGCACAATTGAGAAATTACCTTGTTACTTCAGAAAAAAAAAGAAAAAAAAAAGAAAAAAAACCCAGATTAGGTCTGAGTCCTTCTTCTAAATTCAGAAACCCTCCTTAGAATGCATGGTGGCTTTGCTCCTACTGTGTGCTTCAGCACACTGTAACAGTGCAGAGACATGAAAATAGATAAAGGGAAAACAAAAGGAATAAAAGAAGCAGAAGATAATAATAAAGAGGCACAATAAAAACCAGAGTAGCAAAACCATGTAAAACAAAGCACATTTGTGAAGTACAGTGACATAAGAAAGGAAACGAGAATGAAAACATAAGGCAGGAAAATAGCATGTGGAAAGGAGGCTTGAAACAACTGGAATAATCATAAAATTTTTAAGGCTTGATTTATCAAATCTAAAATGGCATGCCAGCCAGAGAGAGCAAAAAAGAAGAGGCATTATTATTCAAGGAGAAAGTACCTCAGAAGCTTTTGAGCAGCATAAATTGCATTGGAATAGAACAGGACTATTCTAAGATTATTGATGAAGGATTTTATGTCACTAACTTCCTATTCAATGAAAGTAATATAGTCTAGTATACCCTTGAGATGTGTTTTGAAGACTATTTCTTGCAAAATCAGTGCTACCAATATTTAATGTGAACTAGGAAAGTCATGATTTTAACTTCAAGGAAAAAAAAAAGTTGTTTTGAGCACACCTACAAGTACTTGAGGGTTTTTTATGTATTTATATATCCATCTTAGAGATTGCATGTCTACTGTGCCTTGGAGTTTGAAAGATAAAGTCATGTTTATGATGTTTTTTCTCCTAAGCACTGTCTTCCTCAGTGGCCCAGAACATTTGCATCATGCAGGTCTCCATCTTAGATAAAAACGAGGTAGATCTTGCAAATTCTCTTGATTCATCAGCTAATCTAATGATAATTCATTAAAACTATGCCCTTATCCCAACCTCAGCAAAAATACTGCAGCCCTCTCAATGTGCTTTTCCCTTCCAATTGGCTCAAAAAAGGAGAAAACAATATCAGCAGTTAAATAAATACCTATATAGGCTCCCATAAATGTAATTTCTAAGTGAACATGTCCTGTCTCTGCTTCTCTGTGAGTAGGGCTACCTTAGGATCCAAAAATCCTGCACAAAGCTCCCTGCCATGGGGCTGATATGCCCAAGGATCTGCTCCTTGTCTGTGAGTCCTTGAGGATATGTGTTATGCTGGAATTGTCCCGTTGGGAGCAGGAGGTGAGTGAAGGTGTCCCTCCCAGTCAAACTGTGACATGCTTGGACCAAAGGCTGCCACAGGCAGGAATTGCCAGGTAATTGATTGCAGCAGGGCTGCTGCTGATTAAGATGCTTCTTGATGTGAATAATAGTGACAGATTGTCTTTGATTGAAAGAGTGTTTGATTGGAAATGTTTAGTGTCAGTTTTAGAGGGCTCTCAGTGATGTTAGTCTCCCACCAGGTCATGGAATAATAGGAAATGTTGAGTTGGAAGGGACCCATCAGGATCATCCAGTCCAACTCCTGGCCTTGCAGAGACCCCAAAAGTCACACCATGTGCTCTCTGAAGTCAAACAGGTGATGCTGTGACCACATCCCTGGTTCAACCACCTTTTCCTGATACCCAACCTAAACATCCCTGACCCAGCTTCATGCTGTTTCCTGTCACTGGTCACAGAGTGAAGAGAGCAGTGCCTGCCCCTCCTCTTCTGTCATGAGGTCATTGAAGACCACAATGGGGTTTCCCCTCAGTCTCCTCCAGGCTGAACAGCCCAAGTGACCTCAGCCATTTGTCAGAAGGCCTCCCCTCCAGTCCCTTCACCATCCTCGTGGCCTCCTTTGGACACTCTCCAATGGCTTCATGTCTTTTTTATATTGTGGCATCCAAAACTCCCCCAGGGCTGGAGGTGAGGCTGCCCCAGCCCAGAGCAGAGCCCTACCTTGCCCAGCTGGTGATGCTGGCCCTGGTGCCCCTAGGACAGGGATGTCCCTCTGGCTGCCAGGGCACTGCTGGCTCAGATTCAGCATCAACCAGGACCCCCAGGGCCCTTTCCATGGCACTGCTCTCCAGCCCCTCATTGCCCAGGCTATACACACAGCAAGGGCTGTCCTGTCCCAGCTGCACAGTCTGGCACTGTCCTTGTAAATGCTCATACAGCTGGTGATCACCCATCCCTAATAACTTAAGGTCTCTCTGCCCTCAAGAGAGTTGAAAACTCCTTCCAATGTAGAATTGTTGGCAAACTTAGTATTCCTGTGTGTCCTGCATCCAGGACATTAATGACGATGTTGAAGAGAACTTGGCCTGAGCCCTCTAGAAACCCCCTAGAACCCAGATCCAGTGGTGTGGAGGAAAAAGTGAAAAGAACACTGGTTCTAGCACTGCTACAGTGGGTAGCTTGCCTGTGCCTGGCAGAAGTCTGGTAAAATGCAACCATGAGCTGCAGAATAGTCACAGTCAGCTCTGCTCATGTCAGGTCAATATGAGACCTGTCTGCTACTTCACAGAGCAGTTTTCTTTCCCCTTTGCAAAGTAATTAAGCTTATCTGTGATGTATATTCTCTGTGTCAAACGATCCTTTATGGTGCATTGGCTCAGGTGGTCTGATTAGCAAAAACATCACCTTGCAATGAAAAATGGAAAATAATTTCTGCTTTATCTTCCTGGTTATAGACATAAGAGACACTTTTTATTCTATGCTGTAAAAACTTATTTGAAGAACTATTCCCAATATGATTTGCTGATGTAATGAGCATAAGAAAACTACTTAAATCTAAAATAAATATTGCAATAGATGAATGATGGAGACTGATCAAATATTTAGGCAATTAATGGTCCTGTAAATCGTTACTGTGAATTCTGATGCACTCTTGCTAGTCCTGCTGGACAATTATAATCCACTTTGTAATGGCATTCTACAGTATCTGAAGAATAAAAGGTTTCCTTAACGTGAAGGTTACACATAATTAGTTACAGGAATAAAGCAGTTCTCTGTCTTGTGGGGTTTTTTTCAGCAAGCAATGTGCCAGTAAAATCACATTCAACCCACTAAATAGGAAAATACTTGGAAATTTCCCACAGTGAATTACAACATTGCTGTGCTAGTGAAAGAAAAGCCTTGCAAAGAGCCTTGAAAAATATCAGTATGTCAGTCAGGAGGCAGAGATACCAGCTGAGATAGGCAGCCAAGGGCAGGACTGTGCAGAAATAGCAGCACAGGTACTTGGTGTGTATAACCACATCACTGTGCTTACATTGCTGAATTCAGCTGCTGCAGCTGGCCTGAGGTCAGATCCCTCTGCACCCTGCCATCAGTGCCATGCTGGCTCTGATATTCCTCCTGTGCTGCTGCATTTTTCACTGCAGAAGCAGCTCTGGTGGGGACTGTACTGTACTGTTCCTTCCTATATCTGATGCATTCTTTGTTGCACCTTACTTTGAGGCTGCTCCAAAGGTCACTAACTCAAGCCACAACCACCAAGAAGTACATTTGTATGCAGAAACACATTTTTGTTGTTTATCACATCCTGTTTCCCCTTCACTTCTGTGTACAGCTTAGCCTGGCTAAGTCTTTCAGGGGACTCTTTTGTCCAGCCCCAGGCAGTGGCACTCTGCTGTGTCCAGTGACATTCCACACTGGCACTGTGTGTAGTTCCTGTGCATCCACAGGGCACCCTGAGCTGGTACCTGCTTTAGCCAGGTGACAAAGACAAAATAAACTGCTTCCCTAGAGCTTTCCTCTCATCATATTGAGCATTTCAGATGCCAGGTATGCCCAAACAAAGAAGGAAACTCTTCTCTGGGACTGTGCATATACAAGATGTTGCTTCTGTGGCCTAGGAGCAGGGAATGGCTGGTCCAGAGAGTTGTCCTGGTTCAACAGTGCCATGCACATCTGTTGCAATTGCAATTTATAGCTATATTTAGGTACAGGCCATGGAAAAATGGAATATAGTTGTCCAGATTTTCCCCAAGGAGCTCCAGGCTGTGGAAATGGTCCCAATTTTTATTAGAATTTTATTTAATTTTCCCGTCTTAAAATATCCTAAATTGTGATGGGTTTTGTTTGTTTGATGTGTTTTTTTTTAATTATTGTGGGGTTTACCCTGTGAGATAATAAGTTGTAGAGCACTGAGATAGTTGTGATGCTACAATTTTTTCCCCTACTTTGAGTCTGGTGTTGCTAATTTACTTGATTTTAAATGCATTCTCAGATGATTTGATTGGCAGTAAAATTAATTTCCCTGAGTCAAGCCTGTTTTGCCCATGATGGTAATTGCTGAGTCATTTCTCCCTGCCCTTATCCTGACCCATGAGCCTTATGTTATATATTCTCTCCCAGGAATAGGATGTCACTTACCATTTTGGTTAAAACAATAAATCATGTTTTCTTTAGGTCTTTCCTCTTTTTTCTATGAATGGACCCAATATCTCTTGGGCTGCTAATAAACATCATCTGCTTTTCTGAAATAGGAGTAGAAGGTAAAATCCAGGTTTATCAAAGTGTTTAGGAACTGGCATAAATTTTGAGATAAGAGTATGCAATTCCTGCCTCTCAGACGTTTTGGTCATGCCTCATTTTTCTCAAAGCCTTTTAGACCAGTTTAGAGCTGTTTTCTTCCCAGTGCCAGTGTTTGTTGTCATGTTGCATGTGGCTGTGAGTGTAATTTCCATTTCATATTGTAAAAGTTGTTATTGTTACTTTAGCAAAGCGCTTAAAATATTAAGCTAGAAACTGAAGTGATACAATGTCATCTGAGAATCTGTTTATGATGAGCAATGTGTTAGAGCAGAATTACATCTGAGTAGTTCTGACTGAATGATTCCATTCATTGCTAATTTGATCAAGATCACATTCTTTCATAGGCAGAATAAAGCTGCTTTGACAGGAGGACATCAGAGTGTAAAGGACATCATCCTTTCAGGCTCTCCTGCAATAATTCAAGGGTGCCCTTGAAACCAGAGGTTTGTTTAAATGCATTCATTTAATTGTTGCTAAGTTTCACTGTGGAGTGTGACACAGAAAAGTAGAAAAGAAGTAAACAGTTTTGTGGCTGTATCATGTTTCTGAGATGTGTTACCAGAAACTTTTTTGTTATACTATTAAAAATAACAAGTACCTATTTTCTGGGGAAAAATGCAGAGAAAATAAGGACAAATCTTTATATTAAAAGGCAGAATTCTCTCCATTAAATTTCTGGGGATGTGCTTATAAGAGCTGCTGCTCTCTTAAGAAGGTTAATGACTATGCTACAGTAGGAAGAAGCAGTTCAGCTAATGCACACTTCAGTAAATTATAAACCCCTTTGTTGCACTCGGGTGTTTTATTCACATATTTTCCTTTTGCCATGTCCCAAGGAAGACAAGATGGCTGAAACTTCAGCAGATTCCTGCACCTAAAATAACAATAAAAACCTCTGTTGTCACCACTAACATGTAAGCAGGAAAAAGATGTGGGGGAGGAGTTACCCACTGCCCAGTTTAGTGGCTAGACAGGTTTCCTGCATTACTGCAGTAATAAGACATGATGGGGTGTGCATTTCTGAGCTTTGGGGGTTTTCAGGTACTGTGTCGTGATGCCTGAGAGAAATAACTTCAACAGCTGCAATAATGTGCCTGCAGCACAATGGTGCCCACTGACACATGTCTCATTAAAATATATATCACTGCATTGTGATGCAGGTGCAGGGCAGGAAAGAGAGGGCACTTTTTTGATTGTCCTACACTTTATGAATTGTTCTGGTTACATTGGCCAGTGTTAAGTATAGTGCTAAAAGCACAACCTTAAAGCAAAATGATTTGTTGGAGGTTGTAAAATAAGAACATTACCAGTCAAAATCACTGAAATAAGGAAGGAGGATGCACTGGTTTGTAGTCAGTGAGGAGAATGGAATGGAATTGATCTCAAATGCCACAGTAGCAAGCACATGGACATACAGCAGTGGAACTTAAAGAGTGTTTTCAAATGCCTGTTCAGTTCAGCTCTTCCAGACAAACCCTTGGTTACTGTTCTTGTTGCTACTGCCCCAGCACTCAGCAGCCAGGAGATGAACAGAGCTGTTAACACTCACCCAATTTGTGTTTCTGTGTCAACAAAGGAATGTGTTCCAGCTCACTCTGCAATGAGAGCTGAATCTCCCTCCACCTTTCTTGGTTCCCTTACCTTTTCCCAAATAACATTTTACAGCAAATGTGTAGATAGAAGGAAAAGTCACTGTGAGTGCATGGGCTTAGGAATCATGGGCTCAGTGAGGTAAGAACGACTCCAGACAAGGTCAAACCACAAACCAGGATCCAAAGCAGAAGCAGTTCAGTTTCAGTTCAGTGTCTCTCAGGAGCACATTTGGTGCTTTGGAGAGGAGCATGCCAGCCTCAGTGGGAAATAGATTGCTCACTGCTCAGGATTGTGCCTCTCAGTGTTAGTTTCTGCATGAGAGGTGGATGAATCAGAAATTAAAGGTCCTGGGTGTTTGCTTTTAGAAGAGAAAATATCTCTTGTAAGTCTTAAAGGTGAACCTTGCTAGTATAGGTCTGTGCAACCCCTCTGGTGAAAGGAAATAATTGCAAGGCATTGTGGCATTATAGGGTCCCTCCTTCAATTGCTGATGTTCTTGAGTAATAAAGAGTGATTTGAATTTCAGTGGCATTGCATCCTTGTGTGGGAAAATTTTGCAAATGCTGTTTCCTGTGTTTTTAATAACAGAGAGTTACTTCCCCCTTGAGTTATTCTACAGAACTCTGAAAAATTCTTGGTTCATCTCAGAGTATTTTCTACAAGTTGTTTATTACTAAGTAAATGTGACAATAACCAGAAAAGTCACTTTTTTTCACCAACACTTCACTGTGTAGATCGTTCCTTGTTCCTCTCTTTGTAGTTTTACCTGTCTTACAAGATTTCTGTGCTAAAGTTAAATGGTGCTGCTTCAGTGTTGTGCTCTACAGAGACCTGTGTCACTTACCATTTTTAGTAGTTAGGAGCTGATGTGGCAGGACACATTTAGGCTTTGTTTTCTGAGACAGCTAAAAATAGAATTGTTTGATAATATTCCATTATTCAACATGATGCTACCTTAGGGGCTATGCAAAACTTAGTTTTGTTTTCTACTAAGTGGGACAATTGTCCAGGAGCTGATACCTAATTACTATGGCATTGCAATATCAGCAAATATAACTACTGAATTTGAAAAAGCACTGATAGCTTCAAAAGAAAGTTATATCAAAAGTTTGTGGGAGCTCACAAAGGTAATGCAGAAAAAGGCAATAACAAATAAACCACCCCTAAATCCATCAATACATTTTTCAGAGTGCAAACTGAATGCCTAGGACTGTCCCTGTGTCTGTTCTGTCAGTCTCCAACCTCCTTTTATTAGTCCTAGATAGAAGATAAACAACAAGACTGACAGCTTTGTGTCCTTTGGCATTTTTGTGTCACCATCACAGAGTAAGAGGGTATTATGTCATCACTCAAGCCTGTCAGGTTTAGTTTAGTCTGCTGTTTGTCTTAGCGATTGTTTTCCTCATTTTTTTCCTCTCAGTGGATACACATACCCTGTATAGATTGTATATTGTTGATGGTACCAGCATCCATTTTTCAGAGGAGAAGTGTTTTTAACTTCAGCCATAGAAATGTCACCTTTTTTGTTCCTGTACACCAAAACAGAAATTACAAAAAGAAGCATCTTCTGCACTCCATCAATTCTGGTCTGTGCAAAACTTTTTCATAACTCATAAATTCAAACATTATTTGTACTAATATTACAAGCAACAAGGACTCTTAGATTTTTATTTTATTATGGCTTTTTTCAGGAAAGTTCATTATGTATAACTGCTGTGGAATCTCTGTAGGTTTCAGCACTGTACATTGATGATTGGTGCCCAGTACCTGCCTTTAATTGTATTATTTATGGATGAAATTTAAGAGAATCTTAGCTGAGGTTTGTCTATTGAAAACAGTCAAATAGTTGTGATGGGAAGAGTCAACACTTGGCTTTTGTTAATGACTTTGTAGCATGTGGAAAGTACTGGTTTTCCTCACAAGGCAAGCCATAGGCTGTTTCCACAAATGAGGTACCTATAGGAAGTATCTGCCTCAGATTATACATTCAAGCTCTCTGAATAATGTCTCAAAAAAGCAAGAAAAATTAGGAGCAGACTACTCTAAAATATAGAAAGCTGAGGAAGAAGACATCTTAACTAAACATTAAGTTCTAATGAGGGGGAGTAAAACCTGGACAGCCAACATCAACCTAAAGGATTCTGTTCAGGGCTTCTTGGGACTCTCCACTTTTCCCTCAAACTAACATGTAAGCCGGGTCAGATCTTGCTCATGCTGCAACAGACACAGAGAAGAGGCTGCTTAGTCTGGCTGCTAGCCAGAGAGCTGCATCAGTCAGTGCTAAGGGGTGGGAAGGAAGGGACAAATTTTTAGTCACAGTCCCTAATGCAAGCCATTAAGAAGACCTTTTGTCCACCAGTCTTCTCAGAGAACATTGTAACCATCTGGGCCTTGTACTTAATGGATTTTGGTCACACCTTTACCTACTAAGCTATGCCACTGCAAATATTCACAATAGGAAGCAGGAAAAAAAAAACGAGCTAGCGGGTAGGAAACACAAGAAAACACCTAAATTTTTCCTTTAATTAGTATGTATTTATAGTTATATGGGTAATGTCTGTATTCATATAAAGTAGGACAGTTTCAAAGGACACTTTAAATGACAGATGCCCCAAAGTCCAGCAGTGGTGGAATGCAAATAGATGGTCAAGTGAGGTGGAAATTCTGGAGTCTGCCTCTTCTGAGCAGGGCTGTCTAACCCCTTGTGGGTAACAGTGCATGTTTGGGACAATATCAGTCAGGTTTGGGACAATCCCAGTTTGCCAGAGGAGATCTAGCAAGGAATTCTGGGGTTGTCTGGTGGGTGAGCTCCTGGGTAAAATCAGTGGAACAGCAGTTTCTTTGGGAGTTGCCCTGATGCAGAAACAGGATCCATCCTGCACTCCCAATCCAGTTAAATGACCCAGGAGAATTCAGGCAGTTGCCTGGAGGCATTTGCACCTTCTGAGAGACTTGAGCTCAGCAACTCAGCTAGATACTTGTCATTGAATAATTGAAGAATTTCAGCAGAGCCCAAAGGTTTTCCTTAGGCACAAAGATTCATGTTTCTGATGTTTGCTGAAGGTTTTTTTTTGGTGTTAAGTTCATCCCCAGCTAGAGCTAGGTGCCATTCTTTAATAAATTGCCAGAAATATCAGAGACCAAATAATGGTTCAGAGGGCCATTGAGCCTCCTAGGTATTGCTGTAGTGGCTTTTTGACAGGTCTGTCACTGCTGTCAAATTTATTCCAGTAGAGATCACCTTACAAGATGATACTTGATTTACATTACCTGATTTGTTCTGTAATGGGAGAGAGCAGAGTCAGTCGAGTCCTTGATTTCATTTTCACAGGGAACAATATATCTTTAATTTTAAAATGGATTATCAGCTCCTACATTCAGAGAAGCTGGCTACTGCAATCCCCATTGCAGAGCAGTGTAATCATCATTCCTATCCTACTTTGTTGCAGTCAGAAATGTTTCATCTTGCCTCATTTGAAGCTGTCTGTCTTGGATCTAGATAGACACACCTGGGCCAGATCCTCAGGTAGTCCCACAGTCTTTCCCCCTCCCTTCCCCTTCCCCTGACTTTAAGCAGTCTCCAAGGAACCTTATCCTCTAAAGTGCTGTTGGGGGAGACAAAGGCATTTTCTGCCCCTTTTTTGGGCTTTAATCCACTTATTGTTTTATGTCTGCTCGTAGAATTAGGAAGAGGGATTTGCACTTGAGGATAAAATTTTGTCTTCATCCCCTGGAGTTAAACCTGGTTGCAGATTCTCTAATTATTGGTGTAAAACTCATGATGGAGATTTTACAGTAGGAAGCTCCCCATGGTCTCCTATACAACTTTAGAGTGCCTTTGAGATAGTGTTAATCCATATGGCTCTGATTACCCTTCACCTGTGTGTGAAGTTAAATCTGCTGCTCTTCTTAAATTTATAGAATTTAAGAATAGCAGTATTATAATAGCAGTATATAAGTATTCTGGGCAAGAACAGTTTTATAAATTTTATTTCATGTTATTTTATTGGTGGCAGTGGTAGTAGATTGTTGAATTCTAATCTGCCTCTGTTTGGTGATACTTTTTAGGATTCAACTAGGCAAAATTTAATCTGGGAAGGAAGTTTAACTAGAGAAATTAGCTCTGAGCATTTTTCTGTAAAATTATTGTTTGTTTGTTTCATTGTTTTTTAGTTCAGCTTTTTAAGCAAGGGTTTATTCAATTCTGTATGATTTAATTTTTATTTTCCTGATATCAGAATAGACATCTTGGAAATAAAAGTAATACATTATGATTTTTGTCTATTCAAGCAGAGAGGGTTCATAAATGTATTCAGTAAGTCAGCATTTTCAGATCTAAGTGGCCAAAGCTTCCAAAACTCAGGGGTGGTTGTTTTTTCTGCCCATGATGCTATAATTCCATGGTGATGAGGAGGTTTTCTTGGGAAGCTCAAGCTTATGCTATCCTCCAAGTGCTAAAGCAGCTCAAACCAGGTGCCAACCCATAGAGCAGGATGCTGGAGCATGTGAGAGCTCACCTGTGTGTACTCAGACTAATATCAGGGTCCTTCTTCTTCACCTTCTCACTTTCTATTGTTCTGTCTGGAAAGATTTTCACTGATTCAATCAAATATTTTTAAAATTCGTTTTTTATTCTGGGAAAAGACTGTGGGACAGTCTATCCAGAACAGCACTCAATTCCACAGTTGATCACATTAATCTGTCAACACTTTCCCTGTAGCAGGTAAGACTTATTTCTATGGATGGATAGTCCTCAAAGAGTTTTCTTTATTACAGTTCAGCAGAGCACTCTGCAGGGTATCAGTTTTTAATTATACAAAAGCAATTTCAAAGCCAAAAAGGTGGAGAGTAATGCCTGAGAAATGTTTCTTTGTTTGTTTGTTTTTCTGTAGTATTATGATACACATCAAAGCTCTATAAATCAGAGAATCCTCAAAGAAGCCTCTGGAGATCATGCAGTGCAACTGGATCAGCCAGGGCAGATTGCCCCAGACCATGTCCAGTCAGATTTTGAGTGTGTAAAGCTGGAGACTTTACACCTTTTTGGGATCTTGTCAAATACAGTGCCATAGTTCTTTCTGAGATTAAGTTTTAAGTTAAGGACTATCTCCAATGCTGGAGCAGAAGTGTGTGAGGAGGAAGCAGCAGCACAAACACTGAGTGATTAACTCCATAACATTAACAAGAGGGACTTCTCCCCCTAAATGAACTGAAGAAAGACTATTTTAGAGGAGGTAAACTGGCTGAAATTTTAGGTTTTGTTTCTTTATATTGTCAGTGGGTTGTCGGGGGAGAAGTGTCCTGAAGATTTTGTTCTGATTCTTATTACTCTTTCTTTTAGTTACTGTTAATAAATTTTTCTTTATATCCTTCTAAAGTTTTGAACCTGCATTGCCTTTCTCCTAATCCTATATCACAGCAGGAAATAAGTAAATACATTCTGGTGAGTGCACTGGTGATTAGCCAGTACTGAACCCACCACATGAACTGACCACAGCTGCTGGGAAAGAGGAGTTAAGAGAATATTGGGAGAAAAATTAAGCCTGGAAAGAAGGGAAGGTTGGAAGATAGGTGTTTTTATATTTGATTTTATTTCTCTTTAGGCTACTCTGATTTGATTGGTAATAAATATTTTGCCAAGTCAGTTTTGCCCATGAAGTAACTGTTGAGCAATCTCTCCCTGTCCTTATCCTGACCCACGAGCCTTTCATTATATTTTCTCTTCTTTGTCTACTTGAGGAGGGGAGTGACAGAGAAGTTTGGATGCCATCAGGTCCCACCAAAATGGTGGATGTTGCCTTTATGGCCCTGCTCCAGTATGACCTGGCTCTGTTCCACTGGGTGAGCCCAGAATTGGGATCAGACCTTGAGGAGACTGCAGGGATCCTCTGCTGGGACCTGCTGCAATGCTCTTCCTAATACAGCTCAGGATAAGTGTCAAATAATTTCAATTTACAATTGCTACGTTTTTGAACTTCTGCAACAGATAAAATGTACTTGGGAGTTTATAGTTGGAAATATAAAGTGATAAGTTAATTTGATGTACTCTTCCCTTTTAAAGAGTTGCTGATCAGTATTCCTGATGTATATTGTATATGTAATTGGTTTAGCCCATTCTTAATTTTTTTTTCCAGTGGCCTCATTCTTACAGAGAACCTGACTAACACACAGAGGAAATAAAATTATTTACTGCAGAAAATAGGAAAAATGTTACTAATATAGATGGCAATAGAGTTTTTTATCAATTAAAGATTGATGAGGAGAAGATTAAAAACTGGAGTAAAGGACAGTTTATTCCAAAGATTGGCAAGATCCACTTATGTGTGTGATCAGGAAAGATTTCAAAGAAAAGGAACAATGAGGAAAAGTAAGAGGAATGAAAAAATGAGGAAAGGAAGGGATCAGTGAGGCAGGAAAAATATTTTCTGTTTGAAAATAAGTGTGTATTGAGTATTGTATTGAGTAAAGGCTGTGACACGGAAAAATAATTAAATACAAAATCTTATTTAGTTTTTGTTAGAGAATTAAAAATATTGAAAAATATTAAAAATAGCCACAAAAATTGATCACTATTGGAGGAACTCCTTGCATTTTTTTAAATTATTAATTGCTTCCTTTCATATGACAATCATGATGTGCAAATCTATTTTTCACAGGTAGCAAACTGAAGACAGATTAGTTTAGGTGTTTTCTTAGTGAGTCTTCAAACTGTATCAATTAAACAAAGTGTGAGAACCAATAATAATAATTAATTGTTGCAAACGGGAAGGGTTAGTAGCATTCTCTAGCTATAAATGAGTGTTAGTGTCCATATTTCTCTTGTCAAATTAATGTCTTCTGTCCCTTACCTCTTGCTACGATTTGAACTGCAAAAGGGACAGGCAAGAAACAACAGGAAAGAACCAACAACCATTTTTTCCCAACTCATAAGAAAAGGAAATTCCTCCAATAAATGCTTAATTCAAAATTTCAAGATACATTCAACTGCTTTTTGGCTAGACATATGTGTTAAGCATGGACAAGTTTATTGTGGTATACTCAAATATATCTGGTGTATGTGAATGGCCCAAAAAATGTCAGATCTTGAGGATAAATAGTACCAATGGTACCAGGACTGCACACATCTGTTATTGTCAGTATCTACTGTTTGGTAAATATATGCATTTATTCACAGTAGAGTTGTTTGGTTTTTTTTTTTATTTTGTGCATCTATCAGTACTTGGAATGCTGTCATATGTCAGGTGTTTGTTTTTATTTATTTTCAAATAATACTCTCTAGTACTTGGTGAATATATCTGGCTGCCACTATGGAGTCCAAATATTTTATTGCTGCACTTGTGTCACAGCATTCTTGGAATATAACTCCCAAATAAGTGCATTTACACAAACTAAATTTAGTCTAGAAAAGTTATTTTTTATCTTCCTCTCTCTCTTTTGTTGTTGTTTTTTGTTGGGTTTTATTTTTCCCCCCATTGTCTATAGAGGGGAGAGACTGGCAGCCTCTTTTTCATAGGGACTCAAATCCTCATCTTCCATGAGGGAGGAAAATGCTGAGGAAAAGAAAAAGAAGATAAATCTTTGTGAATACCTACCAAAGGGCTTTTTAGTTGGCACTTCAGGATTGGTCACACTTATGTATTTTGTGATATGCAGGTTTTTTATCCCAAAATCATCCAGAATGACAAGATCCCAGAATGTTTCACATTGGAAAGGCCTCTTGAGGTCATCTAGTCCAGCTTGTTCTCTGACTGTGCTAGAGCAGCTTCCTATGAAAATTAGAGGTCTAGATCTGCTGCCAGTTTGGGTTTTTTTTTCTTTTGAATTTGGATTAACTCCAGGATTCTCTGACCTTCTTGCTAAACAATCCTAAGTCTCTTAGCCTCAACTTATATGAGAGAGGGTCCAATCTTTTAATTATCTGTTTCTGACACCATTTCTCACTAACAGGCTCCTTCACAGCACATCTGCATGTGGAAAACTAAGACAAATCCCACAAAAGAGGGAGCATCTGTGTTCTTGTGGTGGAGAGATAGATTTTCTGCTGCTCAGCTGTGTGAGAGAAATCATAAAACTTTAAGGGCTCTATCACAAAAGATGTTGCAGCCATTAAAGAGCTTTCTGGAATCCTCCCTGGAATTGCACTAGACTCATTTTGGATCTCTCCTCATACTTTGTTCCATATTTCAATTCCCTCCTAGTGAGACATGTGAGCCATCCCCAACAGCACTAAAATCTTCAGTATTGATGTATACATTAGGCTTTGACTCTTCATTGGGGCTGGGATCAATTGCTAGGTCGATTGCAGATACATTCATCAATCATTGATGATTTCTTGGCTGTTTTGTCCAGGTTCTGTAGTCTTTTCAAGGCAGTGACCTGTTCTTAAGTGGCCTCTGGAGGAAGATGACTTGCTCCACTGGCTGCAGCAGGAGTTTAAGGAGCCTGAGTGCTTAATGTGGTTATGAAGAATGAGCATTCCTGTGTTGGCATCTGTACCAACATAGCCATCTGCTACAGGAGGGATGATGCTCATTTCTGTATCTACCTGATCAACAAGTGCAGGAAGAACAGGGGCATCTTACAGCTGTTCTCAGGTAGAGAAAAATCTCTTCGAATATCAAAAGGTGAGAAAGTCTCTATCTTCTGCTGAAATAATCTGTTTGAACAGAACAGCACTCTTTAGAAATTAGAAGACTCTGACTTTCCAAGGAATATGAAGCAGAGCCCTAAACATGACTCTACCATGAGTAACACTCCTTCATGCCACTAAAAACACTCGCAGTGCCATGGGATCATTAAGCTTAGCTAGTGAGTGAGCAGAACTGTAATGTCACCATCTGCAAGGTCAGGGAAATTCAGCTTCCTTGAGGCATGGTCAGCTGGAGACACACACAAAAAATGCGTTTGGGCAGGCCTGAATAGAACCTGGCTGTGCAGCAGTGCTAAAAGTGTAAAGTCTGGCTGAGTTATTTTGTGCCCCCTGTCCTTTAGGAGTCCTTTCATTCAAAGCTGGCCAAAGCCAGTGCATGAAGGTCACCAGCAGTGACTGTGAAGAGCAATCTCTTGACAAGGAAAAAGAGTATTCTAGAACTGATGTTCTTTAAAATACATAGATGGCCTTGGTAGAGCTCTGTGCTGTTTGGCCAGACAGTTTTTAATACCTACATAAGCTTAACTCTGCCTTGGTCAGGAGTCTTTAACACACTGATTATTATCAGCATCAGTAGCACCAGGAAAAAGTTACCTGGTCTGGTCTTTGCAGGAGGACAAACTTGGAAATCTGTGAAGCTTTGTTTTGGCTTGCAAGAGGATTAGTATTTATTTCTCACTTCAATAAAGTCATTATCTAACATTTCTCACTCACAGTGAAGTCCCATTTAACCTGAATCATATAGAAAAAACATTTCTAATTTCTGTTAGCCTTTCCTTAGGTAGATGTGGACTTATTACAGCTCTCCATTGTATTATTTTCATTTTCTTAGTATTATTTTTGCAGCAGTAGTCCATCAGTAGACCTTCAGAAATTCTCTTCCCAACTGAGAGACTGTTTCTGTCTGTAATTTACAATATATGGCACAGTGTGGTGTATGCTATTTTGAAATGTTGTAGCATTTTATTTTACCATAATTGCAAGGATCAGTACAACCCAGAATAGGATTCATCTTTTTAGAGTGGTGTTGCATTTGAACATATAGTTAAATTATTTCCTCTATAATCCTCAGGGCTCCTTTCCTGCATTACTGTTTTCAAAACATCCATCTCTAACTTGCTACATAAGACTACCAATTACTTTTATCTATTGAATCTCATTTATTTTAATTCTGTCCATCTCTAACCTTGCCAGATCATTTTGCAGTTTTAAGCTTTGCAGCTGTATGTTTGAGAAGTATGGTTCTTAAATATTTTCTGGGCTACTGTGCTGTAGTACATGTCCAGTTGCATTAGGATAATAGGAAATCTTGTAATTCCCTGTTGAACAAGGAACCAGATGAACAGACCTTGAAAGACAATGTTTCATCCTGACTAATGTGATTTTTGTTTTATTGTTTGGAGGTATGGTTAAATATTATTCTTACACAGTAAAACATTAAAGCAACTTCATAGTTGAAAGCCTGTGTGCTTTGCAAAGATTTGAAAGTTAAATTTCATATGGGAAAGAGAGTCAGGCCTCAGACCTCAGACAATAAATACCGTCCTTATGATTCTCAAAAGACATGAAGAAAATAAGTTCACTGCTTCTTTCGTGCAAGAAACAGGCATTACAAACACCATAGATGGCGAGTTTTTCCTCTCTTTTTGCATGTTGCAAAATTTCATTTTTCTTCAGAGCACACATTTCTTGAGTGCTCTGAAAAAGAAGCCAATACAGAATATGATTGTGAGAGAAGAGGTAGCTGAGTGCAGAACATCTGCCATGCAGGAAAGTTTTCTTTATTCCATCCATGAAGGGCATGTAGTCATCCTGGCCTCCGTTTGTCACTTGGCAACAGTTGGTGAAACCTCAGCTCAGCAGCTGTGTGCAAGATCATGAGTCCTTGTAAGTCACCTTAAACTCTTTTTCATTTTATCCAGATTGCAGGAAACGGAGAATCGTTGTTGTTTCACTGAAGAAATTACCTTTCTGTTTGGGTTTTCCTCGTAAGCATCTAAGGCTGTGTGCCCTGATAAATAATAGATAAGGCTGTACAGGCAGGGTCTGAGTCCCCAGTGCTTTGGCCTTTTCAAGGCAAGCACAGAGGAGCTGCCTCTCTTAGTGAGGCTGTCAGCACCTCTCCTGATGAAGGGGGTTTGCTGCATGTCTTTGGCAGATGCATTATGCAACATGCAAAAATTGTGAAAAATTTAAAAAGGAGGAAGCAGCTTTCTGTTGAGCATTGTTCTCTAAATAACACAGTCAAATATTTCAGCAGTGTATCTCTGCTGAAAGCAATCTAGTCTTTTCTTATTACACTGCAAGCCACACCATAAAGTAGGAGATGGCCAGGTGATTAGAGGTGGGAGAAGTATATTTCTATTGACCCCATTTTTTCTTCCTTTTGATCACCAGATACTTTAGAAATGCACTGGAATGAAAGTAAAACCTATCTCCAAGGGTTCATATGTAGTTTTTCAGTTTCTAAACTTTTACTTGGTACCTTATATGAAGCTCAGTGATGCCCCAAATTTATTAAGTACATGAACGGGTTTAAAAAGTCAGTGACATTGAAGTACTCTGAGCATCCAAGTGACTGAAAACTGTGAAAGGCACTGTTTGGAATGTCTGTTTGAACTCATCTGTGTTATTAATCATTTTCCTAATGGGGGAAAAGCCATCATGCATCTGCAAATTGATCAGACTGTTCCACAGCCAATTAGCCAAAGATCCCTCCACAGTATTGCAACCTTCAGTTTATGTGATTTCCACTGTTTTACCTATAAATGATGCCACCTTTAAAGGACACCAATGGCACATATGTCAGCCAATTTGACAGGTTGCATAGAAAAATCCTAATTCTTTTCCCTCTACATTAGCATTTCCTGTGAAAGTAGACTCAGTTTGAGGACTTCTGTCCCAGGGGAAAAGGTGATGGCTTCACCAATGCAGTGCTGTGGACAGGTAAGAATTGCCTCCACTGAGAGGTAAAACAGCCTCAGCACGTGCCAAAGTAGAAATAGAAAACATGGAATTACTAAAATTTCACACTGCCACCCTCGTGTACTTGCATGAAAGTAATCAACTTGCATGACTGGAAGTGGCAGAGGAAGGAAATGGATTTTATTTCCACATGAGAAACAACTGAGAAGTTTTAAAGTCTTAGGAATTCAGATACCATGCAAGAGCAGACTAGATAGGTTAGGCATGAATAGAATAACTGTGTATCAGTCCTTCTTCTTTTTAAGGAAATGTGAATCTTTTGAAAAGAAATATGAATGTTTAGAAGACACAGAATAACAATACTAGGTTGGTGTGCTCCATTTATTCCCATTCTGTCTCTCTTTTTTCTTCCTCTGGTGGTGGTGGTTGATGCACAGCTATAAGCAAATTTTGTAGATCATCCTATGGGAAACTTGATATATTGAATTCATTAGGAGCAAAGAAAAAGGACCTTCTCAAGTATACCCAGAAACACACCTTAAATTCCTCTAAATCTATTTCAGATTATGGTACAGCATTCAGAAAGCTGGAATCTGAAAATCAGAGGGATTGTTGCAGTTCCATAAATATTAGAATTCTGGGGGTTTAGCGTGACCTGCAGAGTATCAGAAATCCTTCTGGCTCCAGCTGGTGGTTATGTTATTCCCATGAGAGAGGGAAGAGCTCCAACATAAGGAAGAAAATTTTGTTAAGTGAATCCCAGGATGGCAGCATAAGTCAAGTTAGTATTCTCAAAATATCAGCAAGTTACTCTAGAGAATTTGGGGATTTTGTTGTTTGTTTTTTTCCCCCATTCCTCGAATATATGACTCAAAATACTACAAAGATGTGGTCATTTTAGATGAAATGGCATTAGAGGTGCTGCTGTGTGGCTACTGTGTCTAACAGGTCCAACTGCCTTTTCGTCATGGTATGAAATGTGGATTTTTTTCTTCCATTTTGGCAAATTTCTAAGGTTCCTTTTTCTCTCTGTTATAATTCCTGTTGCAGGATTTCTCTTTGGTAACATATGATCATGATATTATTATTTTTTCCTAAAAATAAATTACAGCTTTGTTTGATTGTGAACGAGGAGGTCAGTTTATTGTGATGGTCATCAGTCTCAATAATTGCTAATTAATGCAGCTGAAATACATGACTGTATCTCTTACTCATAATTACCTAAACTATACAAATTATCAAGGTTGCTTGTTTCTGTGTCAGAGAACATTCTGAAAGGAAATCTTTTCCACAGGAAAAGAGAATGACAGGTAAAATAAATGAAGTGTGTCTGCTTAGGAACAAGTGTTTTATGCATAATTATTTCATGCCTTGCAAATTAACTACATCATATGTGCCTGGGAATTATAGAAAACTGAAGTAATGTACCTAGGGCATATTGGAATTTACTATGTAATTATATTTCTTGTTGCATTTTGTATTTTTCAAACAGCTTGCAACATGAGAATCCAGCAAAGTGATACCAGTGCTGGTATTCTCTGTTACTGCTTTTGGCATATGTGTATTTCCCAGAAGTCAAATAAATATTCTGTTTATTTATCCTTTTTTCCAGTATCTCTGTAGGTATGCAAACTATGGATGGGATAATGATTAGGCAATGTAGGTTAAAATCCCCAGGAAGAGGCCAGAAGGGTCTGTTTGGCTTCTAACAAAGTGAAATGTTAAAAACAAAGGAGTTTCTAAGAAGGTTCCAAAAGAGCAGCGTTCTACTTTTTTGTGTTAAAGTGCTAATTAAATGATATAGAACATTTTTTATTTTACTTTATGGAGCTTTATTTGAAGTACTGTGGTGGAGCTGCTTACCACTTGGTACCTTTCAGTCGCTGCCTTCTTTCCAGGCTCCGTGGGCTGCTTTGCTTCATCAGCCAGGCTTGGCAGGGTTTTCTGCCATGAGCAAGACCCTGCTCCACTCACTCACAGTCCTGGATATCAGGAGTTGCTAGGATTGCCCCTGGTGTCTCCACTGTTGCTGTTGTTTCCAGCACCCTTTTAAGCAAAATATACCTAAAACAGAAAATGAAAACAAATCAGTTCTGGCATCCATCATAGCTATCAAAATTTCATGAAGAGAAACTGGTATATTTCTAAACAGATGAGGATATAGAAACAGGAATACAATTTAAAAATAAGATTCTAAAAGTCTCTGTGTAAGTGCTTACTTTGTCTGAGCCATACCAGTAAAACTCGGTTTGCCTGTCATCTGCATAGACAGGAAACTCACAAATATTCACGTTTGAAAATGATGGAAGAGATAATTGGTTTTAGACCCAGCACTTACAAAAATGCTTCTGACAAACAGCTTTCTTGCAAAGGAGTGTTATGTTGGTGCTCCTTGCAGCATTTATTGCAAAGGCTGGGTTGATATTTCCGTTACAAAACTTCCTTGCAGTTCTTTCGATAAAAATCCACTCCGTAATGAAACATGGAACATCTGATCTCATCTCTTGACCAGTGGTTGTTTTTACCAGCTTTCCTCAAAATTGACTGAGCTGAGGCTTTTATATTTTACAAAGGTTAAAAAAGGTGTGGAGGGGAAGAGGTGAGGAAGGGAGCAGTAAGAATGTAGCTGATGGAAACAGTTTGTATTTCAATTGTAGGATCACAATGCTGTGCTGTTGGCCTCATCTGTAGGCCAGCTGTGCTGTAGTGGAATTCATCACTGTTCTTCCTAGGGCATGAAATCCTACCCATTGTCCCATCTGTAGGACAATATTTCAACAGATACATAAATCTTTATCACAAGGCAGTAACAACTGAAAATTATAACAAAGTAAAATACTCTGTAAGATGTTATATTGCATTCTTTTTTAAATAATTTCAGATTACAGGGACAGAAAAAATCACCACTTCCAAATTGTAGACTGCTGAGAGGCTTTTTGGTTTTTTGGTCTGTTTGTTTGCTTGTTTTGTTTTTCCATTTTTTTCTGCTGTTGCCAAATTATATAAACAGGTATGGTGGTGATCAAATTTTTAGGAAAAACTTGAATAATTTTTAATTTTTTTTTTTCTTTTTTGAAGGTCAGTAATATGAAATAAGCTACAATTCTTATGTCTGCTCATTTGCATCTGACTGGAATTGACATGCTGAGAAGGGAATTCTGAATCCCCATCTGCTTGGTCAAAGGCAGCAACAGCTTCACTGTTAGAGGAGTTTAGGCTGCTAAAGCCACAGTGATCAGCTTTGCTGCTGTTTGGGGTTGCTAGATGCTTTCTTTATGTGCTTTTTTGTTTTCCTGAGCTGGTTTTTCTCAGCTCTTCTGTCAGTTTTGCATTTTGTGGCTTCTGGTTTGCTTGCTTTTTTCCTTTAAGGTTGCTCCTCTTTTCATCATTATATAGACTTGATATTATAAACTAAATAATTGTGGGGATTTTTTCTTGAAGTGGCTGAACATATGACATTTCATTTCTGTTTGGGACGTGTCCATTACACACAGCCTCAGTCCCTTTGATGTTCCTTGAAGAAGTTCATGGCATGCCTTGTGTTAGGTGTGATTAAACTGCCACCTTTCAGTCCTCAAACCCTGCAGAAGAAGAAGCTGAGCTTTAGCTGGCCTACCCTGAAATAATCAGCAAATTCAGCTGAAATTTTCTGGTGGGAGCAAACCTAAGTGGCAGCCTTAGAAGAACACAAATTCAAGTGACCTTTTTGCTGAATCTTTGCTGTATCTTATCTTGGTGTAAATCTACCTGGATCGACTTGGATGGCAGTTGGGCAGAAACATCTAGGTTTAGTAGCAAAAGAACCACAGAAAAACTCTTTATTTCTTTTTTTGTCATTTGAAGAGATATACTAGACAAATCTAGGAGTCTTTGGAGACTTTAGAAAGAGGAGAGAGAGAACAGCATTAGGGACTTGAACACCTTTGTTTTTCTCACAGATGCAGGTGTAACTGTCTCGACAAATACCACAGTCCCATTTTGCTTTTGACTTTCAGAGGTTTGCTGTAAAAATAGACTCACTGAAGTTTCACACACTATCAGGCCAGACATTTCAATCTAGAGGTAAACAGCTAAACTTCCTGAGTTACAGAGGCATTTTTATTGTTTGTTTAGGAAAATTACAGTGTTTGCTCACTTATATTAGTATTTCTATGCTGGGGAAAGGCTTGGATAATATATGTAGATTCCTGAAGCAACTTTACTGCAGAAAAAAAATGTTTGGGAATGTTTTTGTCAGTTTTTCAATAGAAAATGGAGGTTAATCTGAGTATAGATTATAAAATACTTTAAATTTAAAGCATTAGCTAAAGGGACATTTTGAATTTAAGTGAATCTACATTCTCCTTCTCCCTCAATTGCTTCCATGCAAACAGAAGAGATTGAATTTTTATTCATAATCAAAAATGGAAAGCCACTATATTCAATTATCTCAACTTGTTTAATGTACTACATATGCATGTGTAAGTTGAACTTTCAGTCTACTAGTAAATAAAAATAAATAATTTACAGAATTTTAGAAATCTGATAGTCCAGTTCAATTGATTATTAGTAATAAACATGAGAAAAATCTGTAGACAAACTATGCAGGGCTAGATACAGGATTTTCAACATTTTTAAGTATGTAAAAGCAGGCTGGCTTTGGAAAGGATTTATTTTAGGCACCGAACAAGGCTGTGAGGGGGCAGAAATCAAAGTCATTGTTGGGATTTTTAAAGGAAGACTGGAGTTAACTCATGTCCTGTAGTTTCCAGGTTTATACATGTTAAAAATCGCTCAATAGACCCCTCAAAATCTTGCTCAGCTCTTCCGCTTTATTCCACAGAGAAAACAAACTGCTCTGCATGGACAAGTGTGTCCACACCCCTGTGTTCTAGGGCCTGGTTTCCCTAGGAATGGTCACGGAGCCTCTTGCACAACGCCCCACGCTTTGTTCACGCGCTGGATCCAGCAGTAACGTCGATTTTGTGTGGTTGTTTTTCAGCTCTGAGGGACAACAGAATCGAGCTGGTGCGAGCGTCGTGGCACGAGCTGAGCATCAGCGTCAGCGACGTGTCCCTGTCGGACGAAGGGCAGTACACCTGCTCCTTGTTCACCATGCCTGTCAAAACTTCCAAGGCTTTCCTCACCGTCCTGGGTAAGCGCACGCTGAGCCCAGCAGAAAGAAGCAACTGTTAAACTCCTCGGGCTCTGGCAAATTATGATAAGAATGAACTTTTCTAAGGCTTGGCAGAAGATAAATGTAAACGTCTGATCTGGTTTCCCCTGATGTTTATTGTTTCATATTGCTGGGCTGAAGAATAACATGCCTCTCAGTGTTTGCAGCCTGGCAGGATAATGAGTTGGGGAGCACACAAACACCACGGAACGAGTGCTCCATAAAATGGACATAACCTCTACATCCCCAGCACCACCGGGGCACAGAGGGTGCATGTGTTCATCTCCTGACAATCTCTTGGATAGGGCAAAGGGGAGAAAATCAGAAAGCATGAAATCAAAACGGGCTTTAGAGCTTTATCATTTTTCCTTAGCTGTGCATTTTTTTGGCTCATTCTCCTTTCTCTTTTTTTTTTTTTCAGTCTATAAAGTGCAAATTTTCACTGGGTTTGCTGCTTCTTTTATGCTTTATCCTCTAAGTGCTCTGCTGTTTTCCCCAAAGGTTATAGACACACATAGAAAAGCAATAGATTTCAAGAGATGCCCAGGAAATAAAGTTCTGCTCGAAGCTTTATATGATTCTATGAATGTCAGTAGCCCAATCAGCCAAAATTGCTATAGTTCACTAAAACACACCTGCGAACCTAAGAGGCTATATGATTGTAGAGATTGATTTTTATTCTTTTTTTCCTTTTTTCTGTCCCTGAACATGACTCTTTCTCTCTTTTTGTTTTATTTTTATATGTGGATGGGCAGACAGTTGAATTTAATAGAACTAATGTAAGATATTCTCTGTGGCAGTAATATTCACATTAATCCAGCTAGGGAATTGGTTTTGTGCTTAGGATATGAAATACATCTCCCTTTCAGTCCCTGTGAGACTATTTTACAAAAATCTTCACAACTTTGCCATTAAGGACAAAAAGTACCCACTCAAAGCAAAATATTCTGGAATAGCAACTGCCTATGCTTAATCTTCCTTCTGTAGAGAGGCATTTCATGATCTAAACAATTGAGGAGGGCACCAGTTTGACCTTTTAAATGGCAGAAAGACATAGAAAGGTGTTGCAAAGACAAGAAAAGCCCCAAAATATCTAAGCAATATTTATTAATAAAAATAGCTTGATTCCTAACAGTCCTTTAAGCTTGACCTTCATTTTAGGGGAGGGTTTCATGAAATATTCCCAACATCATTTACTTACCTTCCAAGAGAGAAAACTGCACAGTTTAGGATTCCTGCCTCTTTTCATTTCGTATTTGTAATTTCCTTTTTCAAAGGAACCTTTTAAACTCCTAAAACATTTTCTGCTGGAGAAGGGGATCTTTGCCACTGAAGTGTATGCATCTTTTAATCAGATAAACTATCCTTTTATGTACTAATAATCTCTTTATTGACTGCTTTGCTTTCAATTAGATAATTTAAGTGTCAGGGTATTGTAGTAGATGCAATTTTCTGTCCTGAAAGAGAGGACTAGGTTTATTAAAGAGATGTACTATGCAATAGGTGATGCTGCTTTGCTTTTATGTACATAACCTGTCATTTTGGAAAAGGGATGTAGAAAAACCGAATTATTAAATACAGGGTGCAGGATCAATTATTGTGACCAGCCTTTTATCTTGCCACAAATGTGAATGCACTAAAGCAGTGTAGCTGCAAGATATAACTGATTTTTTTGGAGATTTTTAAATTACTGTCATTAGTATTACTTTAAAGTAAGTTATTCTTGTGTCTTCATAAGTTAAATGGATTTATGCATGCATGCAGTGATCAAAACTTTCCAAATTTTCTTTGTATTTCCTTTTTTGTTCTTTTTTTGTGTTTTTTTTTTGTTGTGTTTTTGTTTTGTTTTGTTTTTATATCTTCCATTGTTCATTAAAAAACCATCCATTTCCATATTGAATATTATGTGTATGGTGTGTCCAAATCATATGATCTGCTCTGAAGAACTCGTGTGAAGCAGAGGACCCTCCACAGTGGGTGGAGCTGTGATTTTACCTCTTGGTGTTTTGGTTTTGTTTCTCTGAAGATAAAGCCACTCCAATATTTATTTTCACCCTCCCTTTTCCCTGTTTCTTTCTTTATTAAAGTCTTCATTATTTAGGTGTAAATATATATTCTCAACTTAGGTCAGTTCACCTTTTTGTTGCCAGTTTAGTGTTTAATTTTCACAGCTGTGCTTCTAATGTGCTTTGTCATCCTGCTTGCTGGGCTGAGCAGTTTAAATATTGTAACAAGTCAGACTAGACCTGCATGCAGAATATACAGAGATAAGGTATTTATTAAAATGCAATCTGTTTCTCTAGAAAATTAGGTAATTCCTGCTTTCTTTATTTATTTAGAATCAACTACCTTTCAGATTGATGGATAATTTACAATAGGAAAAGGGTTTAACTGACAAGGCACAAGAAATTAATTATCCTGTTTCCAGAATTTAGAGCATATGAAGAAGTGAACTTTAAATTGGTCGTGCATTCGTGGCAGCAGCTGACACTATCAGAGACTTTTTGCTTGTTTGCTTGTTAGGTGTTCCTGAGAAGCCACAAATTACTGGATTTACCTCACCAGTTATGGAGGGAGAGAGGATGCAGCTCACTTGCAAGACATCTGGTAGTAAGCCAGCAGCTGATATCAGATGGTTCAAGAACGACAAAGAAGTTAAAGGTATTTAAAAGGATTTTGGTCTCATTTGATCCAATTGTCAAAACTATCCATTCTGTAGAATTGTGGTTTTTTTAATCTGTGTTTGAAAATTGCTCCTATTGGGTCATGAAATGAGTAGGGGATAGTACATAGATGGAGAATTGATTGTAATTTACTGCAGTGGTCATATAACCATCTTTTTATTGTTTTTTCAAATAGTAAAAGCTGATGTGTTGGATTGCACAGAACTCTGTGCAGCATAATAAACTCAACTGTGAGGCTTCATAGAGAACTGTTTTCTGGATTATTATCACAGTCAGACCTCTCATCCCTGATATTTTCCTTTTTCATTTCTCTTGTGCCATTCCAGCATGGGGTATGTCTGATTTAGTTAATTCCCAGAGTTAGGTTACACTCCCCTAAAAAATGTGCCCAGATGAGGCAGAACCATCTGGAGCAGACAGGAGAATGCACTTCCCAAAGGGGAGCTATGGAGCCTGCCCTGGTGAGGAAGAGCCAGGATGCAGCAAATGAGGGAATCTCAGCTGGGAAACTCAGAATCTCCAGCTGAGGCAAGGATGCTGAGAGTCTGCAGTGAGGAGGAGGAGAAAATGGACTTTCAAGGGGATCAAGGAAACTTCCCAGGGGCTGGGAGAATTGCACAAAGTCTGCTGTAACTGAAAAGCCACTGAGTGACTAAAACCAAAGCTGACAGCAAGGCTTTGCCTTCAAGGGTGCAGCGAGCTAGGAATGAGCTGCAGATAAAAAGCTGTTTATTTCCTTCCCATCTTCTCTTTCACTTGGTATGTTCTTTGCTTAGAGCTCAGTTTTCTACTCCATATTCTTAAAAATGCTGGAATAGTTTTAAGTCCTTGTTGGTGAATGAGTGAGTGAAGACAGCTTCCTGATGGAGAAGGCTGTCAGAGCTCCAAACCAGCTGAGGTGCCCATTATAAAGTAGATGGATAAAAAGGACAAGGTATTGCTATTTATTCATGTCATCTCTATTCATTCTGCTATAACACCAGATAAATAAATGAGTCAAAATCCACCTTTTCTGTGCAGCTTTGAAAAACAAAAACAAACAAAAAACCACCCTTCATTTATCTAATTTGTCTAATATTTTGGATTTCATTAGCTCAATAAACCGCCTCAAGCAAAGTTACAGAGTTAATTACAGAACCATTTATCTTCCTTTCCTATTCTCTTCCAAGTGCAATGTGCAAAAGCAGAGCTCTGGTATAAAATTGGTGAATAAAGGAGATTTTAGATGATTGCCTAAATAATCCTTTTCATTCTAGAGGTGTTCTTATATTTCTAATGAAAATGAGAATAGTATTGAAAGGAACAAGCATTTTAGACTGGAATAATTTGAAATGTGTAACAAGGATAGAAAATGAGTAAAGAGAGTAATAGTAAATGAGTAAACTGAGTAAATGATAAAAAATGAGTGAACAGAGATTCTTTTCAGTACTGGGAAATTTGAGGAAATTGATGAAAGAAATAGAACAATTAATCAAATGCAAGTAAAAAGAAGAATTAAAAGCCCTAAGAAGAGGGTGGGGAAGAAAGGAGTATAAAAAAAGTGTGAAAAAGAACAGTAAAGGGGAAAAAAACCCTGACAACCAGAAATAGGAGGAAAGTACTGAGCACATTCATTTCAGTTCCGTTTTCTAGGTCTTCTGAAGAGCACATTGCCATTTCTCAAAGGTTAGAAATAAAATAACCTAACCAGTCTGCAGTGGCATCAGCAGAAGTTACATTAGCTTTGTGCAGCGTAAAAGGTGAAATGATAAATCTGAGAAAATAGATATGAAATGATATGCTAATGCAGCTGACATTAAAGGTTAGCAGTTCGTCTGTCTAGCACCAGTAAATCCAATTGTGTTGCACTGTATTATACATGCTGCAAACGAATGGAAATGATGCACTGAGATCTGAGCTGCACCAAAGGGGAAAAAGCCACTCTGAAATTGTAGCTCCATTGCTCTGACTCAAAAAAGGAATCATCATCTGATAAAGGAATGGGGTTTGATAAAGTAAGTGGTAGTGATGAGAGACTGAATGTGAAGCACTGGGTGCCACACCTTTCAGTTTACTGTTCTGTCACTCATACGTGCACCAGCTTAACAAAGGGATCTGCAGTTTAGCATTCTGGTGACATTTCTGGAAGGTTATTAAGAACAAAAATACTGGAGAAGCTAAATGCAAATTTTTCATTTTGAAATTACCTATCTTTTTCAACAAAAGTTGTTTCATGCTCTTTGAACTTATATAAGTTCAAAGTCTTTATAAAAATTATATAAAGAATTTTTTTAGACTTCAGGAATATTTTGAATGGATTTTCTTTTTTTTTCCTTTTCCTAGGTAGACTTGATTTTAAAACTAAATAAGTTCATTTTGTTGCAACAGGTTAAGATACTTCGAGTAAGTTTCTTTAATTTTAGTATACACAAAGATTTCAGAGAGGCATTGATCATTGTCTTGAGAACCCTCTAAAACAAAGATGATTTTTTTATTTTTTGATAATAAGGTCATTTCATGTCAGAAATTGAGTTTAAATGTAAACAATAATTATATCTGCCATGTAAAACTAAAAACACTGTCTTTTTAAAAGGGATATTTGTGTGTGTTACAGGTATGTGTTTTTATAAATAGCTTGCAATGAGCAATAGATGATGGATATTCCATCATTTCCATTTATTATTTTCCCTATCAAACTTCTACACCTATGAGATACAACCCTGTTTTAGTTGATACAGCCATATTTGTATGGGCACCTGTCTGAAAGTCATGGCAGTGGGCCTGAAGCTGATCCCCAGGTTTCATTTGGCCCAACATCTGTTCCAAGGTTAAATCAAGGGGCTAAAGGTCTTCTCCAATTCAGGTTTGAAAAGTCTCCCAGGACAGAGATTCCATAGAAGCATTTCTGTCTGGGGTAGATTTTTCAGCATTCTAAAGCCCTCTTGTTTAGTGTTTTCATTATTTGTGGATATTTCATGATACATAATCCAGATTTCTCTAGGTGTAATTTGTGTTTGTTCCCATGAGCTTTTGTTGTACACCTCTGAGGGCATTCTGGCTTTTTTTCTTTATGGCCATAATTGATGTACTTTAAAGCAACAGTTTGATCTGGTTTTAGTCTTCTCTTCCTCAGGTTAGGTAATATCAACTTTCTTAGGATGTCCTTGTACAGCTCCACTGACCACAGTGTTTTTCAGCAGGTTTGTAGTGCATTTTTTTCTTCAGAGAGCCCAAAGTGGGCCTGGTGCTCTCAGTGTAGCCATGCACATGGCAAAGAGAGAAGGATCACTTCCCCTGACTTTGTGGCTGTGTTTTCACTAACAGGGCAGTGGGTTTTAGCTGTCAGCCCTGCAAGGTCACTGCATGGTCACTCATGTTCAACGTGTCCTACCACCCCCAGGTGCTCCTCTATAAAACTGTATCCCTTCAGCCTCTTCCATTACAGTGCTTCCCACACAAAATGTCTGGGTCATGGATTTCTTTCAACTTTTCCTTCAAGAGAATGTTTAGGAGAGAGAGGAGCAGCAAGAAACAAATTAAACAGTAGGCTACAACTGACATATTTAAAAATTCTGTAAAGTATCCTGAGTGATGGTGTGTTCCCAGCAGCTGATCTCCACCATTCTTACATCCCGTTGGGTTGCACTCAGTTGGAACATATTCCAACCACACCTTCATTTGCCATGAAGAAACATCAAAGAAAATGCAGCTGCTAAGGAGGACAAGCTAAAAATTTGTTAGTGAGGATGGTAACAGTTTGTAGAATCTTATCACTGCACTCTTTGCAGAGGAAGTTAATTCTGAGTTGAACTCTTTCACACAATAAATAACTAGAGAGTGACTTCTAAACACCAATTTAGGAAATTACCTGCTTTTGTTTTTCTAAAGGATTAAAAATCCACAACATCTCAATAAAATTAAAGTTGTTGATGTGTTCAGAAGCCTTCTGTCCCCTACCTGAAGTCAGTAAGCAAAGGGATGTGCACATTACTTAAAGGCACAATATCCCTTATATAGGTGCTTATTATTAAATATGGAAACCTAACTTTGGAAACAAAATTACATGTGTTTGCTTTAAATATTAATGAAGACATTTGTTGTTTGATTCTAATAAGTTTGCTTTAGCCCTGGTCAATATATCTCTTACCTACTAATCCCTAAATATTAATAGTGACCATGGCAGAAATGGAAATCTTTCAAGCTTAGCAGCGAACAGGCAGAAAAATTCTCATATGCAAGAAATAATTATTTTTTAGAGAGGAATGGAAACTGTACAACTACACGGTGTCCTTGTCTGTCTGGAGACAATGATAAAGACCACCTCTCTGAAGTCAGAGGTATTTTTAATCTAAAACTATGTAGCTTAAGCCATTGAAGATTTGCTTTCTAAAATTGATATTTCATGGAAATTTTATTTAGGTCATTCTGTTCTCTAATGGGATTTAGTATAATTTGTAAAACTGAAACCTCTCACTTTTTTTAGGGCACAGAGGACATATGAAATCTCAGTGTAATTTAATATATATGTTTAAGTATTTATAGATGTCTTTTCAAGCTTTCACTGCAATAAATCAATATAACAAGCTTACCATTTTTTCTGAAATAAACTAAAATCAATAAGTATCACAAGTAGTTGGGAACCAAGTGAAACAATTCTAAAGTATGTGTAAGAAGATCTCATGTTCCAGTTAATGCATTCAGACATTTTAACTCAAATGCTCAGTCTTTTGGATCTTCATTTCTGATCTAGCATGTATTTTTACCAACAAAATGTTCTGAATGTGAATCTTAACCTTGAGCTGAGATGATGCTTCTTAAGCGTAGCTGAAAACTCCCTCCACTGCAATGTCTGTGCTCAAAACTGAGATTTTTAACTGGATCTGCAAGTATCATGTATCAAGTCAGTTTAGAATGGTGTAAAGCAGTGAGTGGAAGTTCTCTGCCATAATCTTATTTCTGGTCTTCTTGGGACTCCTTTGTATATTCCAGTAAATGCTATGACATGCTCTATTTACAGTTGTTTATTACCATTGATGACTGTACCTGGCTTTATCAGTGAATTAGCATAATTCTAACCAAACAACTGAATAAGTAATGAATAAAGTAAGCACAGGATGAATCTGACTGTGTGCAAGTGGCTTCAGTAATATCCATGTATTGCATTACTGTGAGAGGCTGTAAGAATGAACTTGGGGAATTCAGTGTTCAGTGGCACTGTGAATATGTAACGTGGTGAGGGTGGGACAAGGTCACAATCTTTATCTGATGACCTACAGAGAACATTTATATCAAATGCAGACCTAAACATTCAGGTTTTAAACATACAAAGAGGTAATAATGAATGGAATTTCTGTTTTAATGCAGTATCATGGAATCAGTTTTAAAATTTTCTCTTTCAATATGTATCTCCTATTCTGACAATGAGAGCACATTGAGGAATAACTGCAGTCTAATTACTTTTATATTAAAGAGATCAACAATAAAAGATGAGGTTTTTTCCCAACAACTATGATAGAAAATTTAGCTGTCTAATGCTGGACTACTTTTTTCCAAAAAATATTGTAAAGATAACTGACTGTTTATTCTTTCTTTCAGATGTTAAATATGTAAAAGAAGAAGATTCAGCTCGTAAAACATTCACAGTCAGCAGCACGCTGGATTTCCTAGCAGATCGCAGTGATGATGGTGCAGTTGTAAGTTGCAGAGTAGATCATGAGTCCCTAAACTCTACACCTCAGATAGCAATGCAGGTTCTAGAAATACACTGTAAGTAATACACATTATCCATGCTTGCTTTTATAGTTTTGTTTTGTTTCAGTGTCTGTTGGAGCAAAATTCTCTGGTATTGTGCAGATAGATAACACCTTTCTTTAAGCCGAATTCTGTGGTTTGTATTTGGTTGGTGGGGTGTGTTTTTTATTTTATTTTTACAGGAGTGACTCAAAAATTTTTAATGAAAGCTTAACATTGAGAACACTGTGGGACTGAGTTCTTGGTTTTATTTTAGAAGTAGTGGAAAGAAAATTCATTGTCTTTTTTGGTTACCATTGAAGCAGTGTAAATGGGTTATTTAACATCAAGAGCATCCTAATTCACAGTTTTCCTTGAAAGTTTCTAGAAACTTGAAACAAGGGTATAAATAAACAGTTTGTAGCAGATTGCCTCAATGATGCTGAATCCTGCTAAAGAAACTCACTAGCGTTGTTAATAGCACAGACTCAGGAAGAAAAGCTCTTGAAGATTTATTTTTAGGCCTGGCCCACACAAGTTGTTAACCTAGGTAACCCAAACTTCAGTTGTATTACATCTTTATATATTGGCTATTTTTTTTTTTTCAAACAGCTTTTCTGGACGTGATGTTTTCCACAGTGCATTGTCCCAAAGTTGAATGAATCTGGTTTTCTGTGTACCCTACTCTGAAGTCAGATTGTCCTTTGAGTCAGTGGGGTTTTGTCTCTTATATACTGTGAGAGACACCATCAGCTGACATTTTCATATTCACTTGTATTATATCCACCATTTTTCAGGGTCCAGCTGGTTTTGGGGTTTGTTTTTTTTCTGGAGAATGTGTGTACATCTCATTGCCTAGCAAGCAACAGCAGGCATCTGCAAAATACAGACCAAGGGAAGGCAAAAGAACTTTCCTGAGTTTCTTTCTAGACCAGGTACAATCAACCTGTTATAAACCAGACAAAATTGTCCCTGAAGCAAGCAAGTGTTCAGTGACTGCAACCAGTTCCTGAGGAGCCATGTCAAGGATTGCTGCCATATGTAACTTGTTTCTCAACAGGGATATTTCTATAAACAGGGATATTTCTATAGGCATCTGAGACTTGCAGCACATGTAAAATGCAGGAATGGCAAAAGCACTCTGTACACAGAAGCTGACATCTTTGCTAAAAATGCCATCTGCAAAAAAAAAGTCTGAAAATGAAGAGAATGTGGATTAGCATATGTGCTAAAACTGTTTTCTGAAACATTCTAGCCATCATTTTACTGAGGGAGATCAGGGCCTTTCTCCACCAAATGGCTGTTAAACACCTCTCCTAATATATTCAAATGCATCTGTGCTGGAGACATGAATCCCTAACAACTTTCTTTCCTTGAATTCTAAATTGCACAGCCATCAGCCACTGAACTTGCCCATGTCTTCACTTCCTAATTCTTTGCTCTTTCTTCAGTGCCTTGCTCAAGATGTTGGCACCACAGGAGATGAACCAAATTTAATGGAACACTAGATGCGGAAATTGGACAGCTAAAAAGAGTTTAAAGTGGCTGCAATGCAGTGTAATGTGCCTGAAAGTAAAGGCAGGGCCTTGGTTTGCATGAGCCTCATAAGGCAAAAAAGCCTGTTTGTGGCCTTTTGTATATAAAACTTCTTGAATATTTGTTGTTCCCTTCCAGTTTGCACCCTTGTAGCGAGGCACTTCCTTGCTAAACAGCAGTGAGGTGCATCTTCCTCTATGCTTGTTTCTCCAAATTTTGAACAAGACCCTTCTCCCTCTTCTCTGGCCTCGCTGAAGTTCTCTGACAAGGTCAGACTGCACTGGGCATTCCCATTACTGGTGTGCTTTATGTTAGTGCCCCCTCTAAGGCTGCCAGCTTATCAAAAGCCATAATGCACAAGTAATTGTTCTCTATCATCCCTGCTTGCTCCATTAATTTTCCACCAATCAGTTTAATACTCTCTAGCACTGGTATGGAGTCGTTATACATAGAAAGAGAAGTGATAAATGTGCCAAAAGAAGCTGAAGTTCAGGGCAGAGAGTGGAAGAACCATTTAAAGCTATGGAGAAAAGAAGTATTCTGTTATTGGTGACAAGAAGACTAAGATCAGTCTTTTGTTGTCCTTGTCCTTGCCACCTACATTTCTGTGGTCAGCGTCCTCAGAAATCTTAATGCTGGTCAAATTTTGAAAGGAAACTTTACAGAAAGAGAAAATTCAAGGAAGTGATGATATGGTTCATCAGAGAGCCTTAATGGAAAAAGAGGTGTGAAATTATTCACTGGAGCAATCCCAAATACTCCAAATGGAGTACATTACACTGGAATTGGGCTCCTTGATTTTATTCTCCTTTTGTTGCTCACCGTTGTCATGGATATTACTGCAGCCAGTGAAAGCTGGGGGTTTTTTTGTCAGTCCATAAGATTTCAAACATATAAAAGTCATCCTGCTTGTATCAACCAGAGTCATGGTCACAGGATCCTGTGGAAGCTGATCCAACATACATCCTCAATGCCACCTCGCAGCAAGGCAAAAATAATGCTGACAAAGTTGATGAGCTATGGGACCTCAGAGTCAGGAGAATTTGTTAACCTGGCAACCTGCAGGCTCCAAAACCACAACCAAGTTAGTGTGGCATTGCCACATGCTCCTAATAGCTCAGAGATCTATGAAATTAGCAGACAACTGTGAGAGAAGGATAAGCAAGTCTCTTAAAAAGGTCAAACAGAATAGCACAGGTGAGCATCAGTTTGGCAGAGAATGAATGTACAAAGACGAGGCATCACTCACTAGAATGGCATTTGAGTTTTAAACTCCTTCTTAAAATCTGAAAAGTTAAAACATGGATGTTCCTCACGAATTATCAGTGTATCATCACCAGTTAGAAAGAATGGGCAATAAGAACTTGTCTAGGCATTTCTGCCCTGTATAATTATGCTTAAATGTTGAAAAGCCTGCTTTGTTTCAAGCAGCTGGCCCCTGAAAATGGACAAAATTTGTGGCTCCATCAAAACAAACAAACAAACCAAAAAGCAAAGGAAAATAAAGGAGGACAGTAGGAAGTGCAGGGTTGTGTTTGCATCCAGTGGATGATAGGTAGAGAAAAAAGAAAGCAAAATAATGGAATGAAATGACAGGTTTTGATATATGCCTAGTGAAAGATAGAATAAAATTAAATCTGCCTTAGATGCTGGGACTGTATGAAACAGATATTTGTAATTAGTCCATGGAGGGATGTAGATAGAAGTGCTTATGAGTCCACACAGCTGTTTTTATCATCAGCTTTAGTAGGAAGTGAACTTAACAAAATGAAAGCCATCAGATATAGAATATGTTTATTCCCTCATCATCCCTTTACACAAATCTTATGTTTTATTATCGTGATAGAGAAATCAAATAAGCTTTCCCAGTAATGCTACAGTGTATGAAATGAAGCTGAGGACTAAACTTTTACACTCAAAGTTTTCTTTCTTTTCTATTATTCATATTTATGTGTAGGTGATAGAAATAGAGCCTAAGTTCTTCTGCTGCTCTTTGCTTCCCTTTCTTTCTTATAGTTCAGTCTGACAGTGGAGATAATTTATATTATTATTTTGAAGGAGGGAGTGGTCAATCCTTTTTTTTACAGGCCTTCACAGGTTAATTTTGCAAACTCAAAATATTAAAATAATAGGGGAAAGCATAGCATACCCCCACTCCAGACTACAGGATAATTAGCTCCTCCAGTCTTTTGATTTATTTGTCTGTAATTAATGTTATATCTCACTTGTGCTTAATCCCGTTCATCTGTATGTTGCGCTCTGTGCACTGCAGGGCAGCCCAATTGCCCAAGTCTTTCTGCTGTGCTGAAAGGTTGGGCTGTAATTTAGTTTCTGCTTGGCCAGCAGAGGTTTGTGGTAGCATGACACTGCTTGCTGAGTTTATTTTTCCTGTGACCCTTGCTGTCAATAGCAAACCTAAAATAGACTTGTATCCCCTCTGGCTTTGCTCTGAAGTTTGCTTGTCAGCCCAGCTGCCACTGATTATTAGCCAGTGCTTCTTGTAAGTGATAAATACAAATCTCAAAGGGATACTTAATTTCATTGTTTACTTCTGTGTTCAGACTAAACAAAGAATTCCTATATTAAAGAATGATGGGTACAGTGCTTCAATTTTAAAAACTTCTCGGTACAATTTTTAAGAGATTGTCTAAGTCCTTATGCATGCTCCTGGAAAGACATTTTGAGGGCATGTACAGCTTCTGGTCCACAACTGGGAAGTCAATGAATTCTTCTCATCCCTCCTCAGTGTTGCAGACATGTTGTGATTCCCAAAAGCAGCATCTTCTCTTCCTTCCAGGTCTTATCTGAGCAGAAAACAACCAACATGTTGCTTCCTACTGAAGAGAGTGCCATAAAATTACCCAGTGGTAATTACCTTACCTTAGTGAAGGTTCTCTGACTACAGTAAATTACCCAGCAGACCTCAGTAAAAATTAATTGTGTAAATCTACCCCAGAGGCTGCTTTTGAAGCCTTAAAGTGAAATCAAATCATTTGAACTTCAAACCTAATCATCGTGCTTCTAAAATGGCAGCTGCGATGTGATCCGCGCTAATGGACTCAGTGAGATTTTGCTCAAAAGCTGACCACACTCCCAAATGACAGCACTAATAAGCTAAATATGTGTTATGTAAAGAAGTGTCTAGAGAGGCAATTTTGAGTAAATTCCATATTGGCAGACACAGATGTGCAGTGAATTGTTGGTCTGACAAATCTTTAGCCGTCAGCTAACTTGCTTCCACAGGCTGTTCCAACACGTTTGTGTGATAGGCACACTTCTTCTTTTGTAGGCTGTTATTAGATTCTTTTGCAATGAACATCTGGACTTGACTTTAAAATTAGGCAGCCATTCCACGAGAATGTTGAAATTGTTGTCCTGGAAATAAAGGTATTGATTTTGCATTAAGTAAAGAAAGCCCTGGGAGTGCAGCAGGCTGCGGGTCGGATCAGCCACGCGCTGGTGCGGCTGTGTAGAACACGGGGTGTCTGTGTGTGCTCGTGTGTCTGTCTGACAGCACCCTGCCCCTCTCACTCCTGATGTAACAACAAATGGAGGCTTCCCTGATGGCAGGATGGGTCCAGAATTACTGCTGGTCCAAGCAGAGTCATTTCATCAAAGAGTTCCCTGAGGCTCGCTAGGAGGGTTTAGCACACTTTGTCTGCTTGGCTGCTTTCAAGTTTTTGTTGGAGCAGAGTTTCTAAAATACATATTCTTAACAAAAATGAGTAAAAACCGTGTGTGAATATATAAAAATTTATTAATTTTAGTATATAATGTACTGCACCTTCATATAGCACTACATGAAATAAGGCATTCTAAAAACAGGCAAGAAAAGGCAACTGCATAGTTGGGTGCTGGACTTTGGGTCTGTGATGAATGCCTAAAAGACTGAGAGCTGCCCATCAGAACAGTATATAGAGACAAAAAGCCCTGTCTCCCTTAAGTCTTAATGTTCAATTCCAGTGAATGTCACATATTAAATATGTTAGTGGCTCTTCAAAGTGCCTGTCTCTACCCAGACTTGCTGACTCTTTGTAGCCCAGAAAGGGCAGATGTGTGTCCATGCAAAAGCACACGAATGGGATACTTCTTAGCTATGATAAAACAGGAGAGGAAAGGAAAACATTTCTCTGCTGCCTACATATGGTCCTTCTGTACTGTAAATGAGTAAAATATGTGTCACACATTCATTTTCTTTAAGCTGTGTGGCCATTTGTCTTTTTGAAGCTGATCCTAGTTTTCTCTTCATGCACTCCTTTCTCTTTATTTACTTTCATTGTTTCCCCCAATTTTGCGCTTAAAAAACCATCTTTGCTTTTGCACTTTGGCGTATCTCCTTCTCTCATTTGCTTTGTAGTTAACTTTTTTTTTTTTGACTTGTGGTATGTCTCCCAGAACTACCCCAGTGTTAAGTCACACCTATGCTTTAGGAAGAAGGGCACGTCTCCCTTTTTTTGGAAACAGCTTTTACTCTCTAGGCAGAGAATAAGTTTTTCTGAAGTGAAAAAAATATGGCAGTTAAAGGAAATTTCATTCACTGATGCTCCTCTCTCTGGTTTCTGTTCAGTCAACAGAATTGGTCATTCTCGTTTGCTTGTGACCATGTCTTCATTACACTCTCTGGCACCCCAACAGACAAACTGGCTAGAAGTAAAATCTGGTAACATTTGGTGTGATTACTGCCACAATCTTTGTATAGACAATCTGAGATGCATCCCCAGAGTCAGAAAATGCCATGTTAACTAGGATAGTAAGGTGTCATAAGATAGCCTTCCATTTTTTAATTTTTTTTTTTTTTTTTTTTTTTTTTTTTTTTTTTTTTTTTTTTTTTTTTTTTTTTAATTACCCCAAAATACTAGGTGAACTACAACAAATAGCCTGTGTGTTGATTCAGGAGTGAAAATAGTTGCAATTCTTGTGAGAATTGAAACTTCTTTTAATGTTGCCAAGAGAGAAAATGTCTGTGTAATGATTTCAACCAATGAGTTTAACCACACAATTCTCATATAACTTCTGATACAGTGAAAAGACCTGGATTTTCCAGGCACATAATTCCCTAGAGTCATAAAAAAAAATAAACTCACTTGAGATTTGCACACCCAGGGCTTTGCAGCTCTCTATTTCAAACTAACAGGATTCTCTCTCTTCCTACAACCATTTTATCATGGAATAATTTGAGTGTTTTGGAGCTGTGATACCTCAGAGACCTCTGGAACTTGTGGAAGGAGGCCAATATTTGAAGCTTGGTCTTATTGGTTAAAGCCACCTTTTGTTCCAGCTTAAGAATCAAGAGGGGGCTGTATTTTCTCTCTGATGTGCAGACAGGACCTTGGTTTCTCACAGAGCCCCTGACCACAGATGATCTCTGTAACCCTAAGCAGGCAGGGATGTCCCTCACTGTCAGTGAAAACCTGTGAGCTGTTCAGGACCCTGGACAGAAACTCATGAGGTGGATGTTGTCAGAAATGGCTCCCTGAATCTGAAAGGAGATAAACTTGTGAGCGCTGTTCCTGCTTTTCTCTTTCACTGAAGATGTTCTGCTGGATTGCTGTGACCTTGAGAAGGAGACAGTTCCAGTGTCTCCCAGTTGCCTCTCTCTCATATAAGTTTATCCTTTTTCCACATTCAGGTTCTCACCCAAGACTCACCCATGTTGTGATACTCAACCAACCCAAACAGGTTTGGGTTTTGTTTTGTTTTTTTGTTCCTATGAATGTTAATAAGGAAAATAATTATATCTCAATACAGTAATTTGAGGACGAGCTGTTGGTCTATCTCCCTTAAAGGAGGGATTTTTCTATACTTACTATTGTAAGATGCAGATAAAACCAGCAATAATGAGAATGCAATTTAAAAGCTGCAGTTTCAGTACTCTACATCTCTTCATATTAAATAAAAATTAAGTAAAATGTTAATTATATAGCTCAATAATTATGTAAGCACTTTGTTAATTAGTACAGTTACATTTATTAAACTTTTCATACTAGTGAATGCTTGAAACAAATGAAACTTAAAGGATAGTCACTGTACACAGTAAAGGATGATATCTGTGAACAGAAAAGTTTGCTGCTACAATTTGCATGTTTAAATGAGATCAATTAGGTTAATGATGGATGAAAATAAGAAATCCATTATTTAAATGCAAAATAATTCATAAACTTGTGAGTCCATTTACTGCCAAACTTTCATCTTTCAAAGGGGATATCCAGTTCAAAGGGTTAATGTACAATCCTGACCTTTACCATCTGGAGGTTTATGTTCAAATATGGTTTACAAGTGAAATAAAATCTAATTTATTTCTCTGTAAAATCTTATGTAGAAAATCCACAGGGTGGCTTGTCTACTCTGCATAAAACCTTTGAAATCTGGTGTGGGCAGGATATTCCATGTGCCTCTTGTGTGACTGAGAGGGCTCCAGAAGGTTTTAAAGGAAGTTTGGGAGGGAGAGTTTAATAATATTGAAAGCAGGGAAGACTGGCAAGCAGGTGAGACAGTCTGGAGGAAAAGATAAAAAACAAATTTAGAGATCATTACCAGAACCACCCAAGGAAGAGAAGATTGCCATTCACGAGGGTGGGATGAATATTTGCAAGAAGCAAATCAAATTTTCATTTTCTGATGCTACTGCTTAGTTATTTTTGTATAGACTAAACTTTTATAGTGTCTAATATCTGACATGAATGTCAGAGAAAGGACTGAAGAGATACTTGGAAATGCAGAGCATCCAGAGCTCTTATTTCACTTCTCTAACAGTTATGGATGTGCTACAGTTCTTAAGCCATATTCAAGATAATTTAAGTCAGACACAACAGAACAAGGAAGGCTTTAAACAAAAGAATCTGAGAAAGCAGAAGATAAAGTTACATTGAAAGATCAAATGCTCTCTCAAAGTTCAGCATTTCTTTATAACATGGTTTAGGCAGAAGACTTTTCTTTGTCTTTTCTTTTTCTCCTTCTCTTAACAGCAAAACTGAGATAAAACATAAATAAGCTGGAAAGAGTACAATGTAAGGCAATGGAGATGCTAAATGAAACAGATTTTACTGTTTACTCTGAAAAAGTGGCATGACAAAAATCATTAAACAAGATGAAAGTTGTAAAACCAAGCTTCATCACTTGCATTCACTGGAGAAAACAGAACTGATTTGCAAAGAAAATATTGTTTCTACCATATCATTCATGTGTGGATGGGACTTAATGCATAATTCAGAAACCAGTGACCCATTGTGCAAAGGCATTAAAGGGGAGTGGCTGTTATCTGGTCTATCTCCATGGAGTGGCACACGCTCAGAACTGGGCTGACAGTGCCACTCTGTCCTGCCCTTAATCCAGCAGGGGCTGCTGATGTGCTCACATTTATCTCTGCCCGTGCTGAGGCCAAGCACAGAGCAGGAAGAATGATCAAGAACACATGGCATGACAAAGGCAGGGTAAAGCTGTAAATGGATTCTCCATTCTCCATTCAAAATGGAGAAGGGGGAAACTCTGGAGCTTTGGTGTTGTACTTCCAGCTTCTTTTTCCCCCTCCCAAAACCCCAAGCCACATGTTATGTACTAGCACATTTCACACCCTTTGTTGTGTTTCAGTAATTGTGGGGAAGGAGCCTGGCATGACCAGCAGGTGAGGTGCTGAAACAAGTCCAATGGATGTCTTTAACAAACTACCACATAATCAATGCCCACAGAATTAGAAACCTGAATGATTTCCTGCCAGGCTGGTGCTCAAATTGAGGCATTCATGTAATATGAGTGTCAGGAGGGAATATTTGACCGATCAATCTTTCTTTCCCCCCCCCCCATTGGCATCCACTTTCTTGTTTTGCATCCAGGAGAGTGCATTTACACTCTTCTCTTACAAGCTGTTATTAGTCTTTTCTACAACAAACATAATTTTAAAATAAACCAGATGAGATGAAGGATGACACAACAGAATTCATCAAAGAATCTCAGGTAACAAAAAGACCATATGCTGTTTCTGGTCCTGCTTAACTGTAAAGCAGTTTCAAAGGAGTACAAAAAAAAAGACACTGGAATATCCATTTGGAAATGGTACCAAGTATTCACTTCTGTCAAACCTAAGTATTGAAGTATTATCATAAGGCTTAATTTCACAGTGTTGTTGAATACTTTTATTGAAATTAAATGCCATTGCCATGGCACAATTGCTTGAACGAGATTGACTCACCCACAAATATTACTAATTGAATAATTTTTCAGGTACATAATATTGATTTTTTTCTCTCATCCATTTAAGCAATGAGTTATTCATTCTTTTCTGAAGCAGAGTATCAAACTTCCTGCATCTGCCAGGCTACTTTGGTGAAGTTCCCAAGGCAGACCTGCACCTAAGTGCTTATTCAAGGCAGCAGTGCACAGATAGAAGCCATGCTGCTTGCCATTTACAAAATAAGCCAAATTTGGGGAAATGCTGATTCACAGCTGTAGGATGCACAGCTGGTAAGTGTAACAGCTATTAAAATGGTGAGCACTTGCACAGAACTGATTAAAGTGCTCCTCTCTCCTCTTTCTCGTCGCATTTAGGATATCCAATCTGATGCTTATTTTTGTGCATGCTGGAGTGGTTTGTCCTTGGAATTTACTTTTAAAGTCTCTTCTTTCCTAAGCTTATTTTCTTACATTTTTTAGAAATAGGAATGAAATTATATAGGACTACAGAATTTTCAATGAGCTTTGTAATTGCTATCCACGTATGAAAATTATAATCTCATGGTTTCTGAAGGAAAAAAAAAAGTTCCTTAAACTTGCCTGTGCTCACTCCAGTGCTAATTAATTTAGAAAGTAGATATATCATCATTTTCAGAGGTATCTGCTTATTTTATCTTTGCATCTGGAAATGATGGAAAGGTTCCAAAGATATAAGAGAGAGAAAAAGCGCAATGAAAAATGTAGAAGGCTGTGACATAAATAGATTTCACAAGCATGCATTTTGAAGAAAAACAGACAAAAATGGGTAGACAATAAATGAATTAGTCTCTCAGGAAAAACTTTTAAAAGCTTATCATCTGGCAGCCATTTATTACCAGGCAGCAATAATCTTTTATTATCAGACTGTTAGATTTTTATAACATTTTTTAAAATGATAGCACCAGATCTGTTGTTGTGCACTGCCACACTAAAATATCTGAGAAATTTATGAAAGCTTTTCAGTATTCAGAAGGTTTGCAGTCATAAAATAAAACCATGAAGTAAAGACATGCTGTTGGTAGCTCATAATTTAGCTAAACCTGAAAGAAGAAAAATGTGTTGTAATGAACCAGTTATAGTAACTTGCTGTCTGGTACAAAGAGAAAATGGTGGTTTGTGTTCAAATCAAAAGACAACAACAAGGTAAATATATTTGTTAAAAATGGCATAGTAAATCTGAGTGTTATAGATCCAGGCAGGAGGTGCTGCTGCACAGATTAAGTGATTAATTCAGAATTTGGGGTATTCTGGAAATAGCCAGTGGGTAATGGGAGGAAGCTGGGGGTTCTCCTTCTCCTTGCCTGATGACCTGGCAGCCATGACGTGGTTGTTACACCACAGAAAAGGTCTGTGTGTTTTATCTGGGCTGCCTGGAGCTCAGCTGAGTCTATTCTGAACCAGCAAGTTGTTAATAAGACAGGTTCCCTTTGTTGCTTTGGGTCCAGGAAGGTAAAACCTGGCATGCCTGGGATGCTCAGTGATCACAGTGGGAAGAGCTGCTCTGTCCCACAAGCACAGCTTTCTTCCTGAATGGATCCTTCATCATATTCCACACTGCTGGATGCAGTGCTCAGCTAGGTTGTTAAACAAAGCCTTTTCCTACTAGCAGTACTTTAATACTCTTTAGATCATTGAGTATAGGAGAAAATTTCTAGTGACAAAAGGTAATTAAAGCCATCAACTCACCATCCTAAAGGATGAAATAAGGAGGTGGTATCAGTGCCTTTAGCAGGAGGATTGTGAGTAACACTTGTAGCCCATCCTGATGTATTGTGGGCACTTGCTTCCCCTGGCAAACGCAGCCAGCCAAGTGTTTGCCCCTCCCTGCACCTTCCCTGTGTCTTTCCTTTTGCTGTTAACATCATTTGCACTCAAACAACAAGTCCAGCAAGGATCACAGCTTTCATTCACACAAACTCAGCTTCCTGCTGCAGCTGGTGAGGTGTCCATGCCATAAACTACAGAGAGAGTCACTTTGAAAGGAAAGATGCAGCGGAATCAAAGTATTCCAGCAGAGACTTGGGGTCAAATGATGTTAATGAGCTGCTTTCAATTATTTATGACACAATTAGGGACAGAATTGTTTCTGCCCTGGTTTTGAGACAGACACCTGACAATTTGGCTGCATGGAAAATAATCAGTTAGAAGAGCCTTGTTTCGGAGGTTTAGTGATGGGTTGTGTAGAGCTGTTAAGTTTTTGTTCATCACATGCACATGTTTGACCAGCTGTGCCTCCTTTTTTCTACAGTTTTCACAAGGCTTAGTCCTTTTTACTAGAACTTTCAAGACAAGTAGGACATTGTGGTAAAAAAAAGAGAAAATAAGCACAGAATCCCTTGTGTTTTAAGAAAAAGAGATTTAGCCAGCATATATCACACTGATGTGTGCCATGCATGCAGGAAAAACCTGACCAATGGATTTTTCCTTTTGAACCCCAAAGACTCATAAACTAAAATAAATCAAAAGATTTATCTTTCTCTATGCACCATGTATATATTGAACATTATATGTTACTGTCACCAAATGGGACATTTTTTTCTGTGCCAGGTCTTTAAATATTCTACAAACCAGAAAAAAATGCTTTCTTTGGTGAAGGAAAAAAAGAGGAAGTCAAGAGAAATGTGATTTCTGCTTGACACTATGTTGGGTTGACTAGTCCACCACTATCACCCATTTCCTTAAAATTATGTGAACCAACCTATCCAAAACTAAAAGTTGAGACCAATGCTACTTTATGAATTGAATTACTTAAACAGTAAATAAAATCTTTTTTAAAAATATTAATTATTGGATTCCTTTAATCTTGAGAAAATCATGCTAAACATGTACAAAGAGAAGATCCAAACATTTGGCAAAATTATTGTATATCATGTGAGACCTTAAATGGATACTACTACAAGAGATTTTAATTGAAATGTGGAAGAAACCACATCTTCTGTGATACCATTTTACCTTGGAAAGCAGGAATCACAGACTTCATGCAATAAATGAGTTTATTTATTGCACTTTATATGAAATAAGTGTTGAAACATAATTGCCCTAGCTGAGAATATATATCTTACCAGTTTGGACAGAGTTTTCTTAAGTTTGTGTTGGTATTAGTAAAATTTCTAAGATCCGCTTATGGCATTGTGTTTGCATTTAACTATTTTATATTTAAAAAATATTTATTTAAACATTCAAAAATATTGTCATCTTTGATACATAAGAAAGCTACTCTGAGGCCACCAGATCAAAAGTACTTTAAAAAAATAGAGTAAATTTTTTGCATGTAAAGCCCAAGAATGGATGTACCAAAGATTCTAAGGATTAACACATTCCTAGGAAACAGGTGGGGATTTTTAAAGTTGTATGAGTTTTTCTTTTCATAAATATCCTAATCTGGCTCTAGAAAACTTTCCTAAGTGTAAAATGAAGTGTGTATTCTGGGTTATGTTTGCACTGAATGTAAATAGAGGCAATTTGTCCAGTACTGAATTGTTTGAGGAATTCTAACTCATGATGTGTGTTGGGCTAAAAAATTTCTAATACCTGGGTTTTTTTAGTGTCAAGATATCCTGATTTATCCAAACTAGGAAATAGGTAAGAGAAAAAGCCTTTTCACATTCAAAGTGAAATCTTAGTTCAGTGTCTGGCTGGAAGGGAGACCTTAGCATTCCTGGCTGGCCTCTGCTCCTGCATGAGGGGTCCTTGCACTCTGAACCAGACCAGACCCTTAATCCATGAGCTCCAAAGGATGAATGCTCTAATCTCTAAATTATTGCCAAATAAGTATTTTGATGGATCTGATCAACATAGAGTGAATACTTCAGTACTCAGTGGAATAAGTAACCTCTTTTACTCATAAATCACTGCATGGGGTCTAATAACTGATCTTGATGGATTGATTAGCACTTCTCACAAAAATCAAATTATGTCTCAGTGAGGGAGTGTAGAAGTGGCTTCCTGAGTCAGGAAGGTGGAGCAGTCCTCTTAAATGTAGAATGCTGAAGTACAGGACCCTTGGGATTAGTAATTCTACCCTTGCAAGGGAAAAGAAGGAGGTGAACTTGTTCTGCTTTCTGAAGATTCAGCCACATTGGAAGCTATTTGGGGTGCTAAGGTTAAACTTCATAGTACGTTAATGCATTTATTTATTTTTTTAAAAAAATCTATAATTCAGCAGAAAATTTGCAAATTAGGAGCCTTGACTTGGATCTGTACATCTGATACAATATTCCTGTGTAAATTTCTGCAGAGGAGAACCACTAAGACTTTTTCTGTTAATCCTTCTTTCACTGGAACCCCAGTGGAGGTTGAGATTTACCTTTTAACAGAATGTGTAGAGAAATCCAGTGGCAAGAAGTTTATATTACATCTAAAGTAATGGATAGATCAAAATTGCCTGGAGGAAAGGCTGCTGCATGGTTCTTTGCATAGGTGCATTTTCAGCACTCTTGGAATTCTGATGACTAAAAGATTATGAATATTGCTACTCCTGAATAGTCTACTGCTTCCAATTGTTGTTTCTTAAAAGTGCCAATGAAATAGATGTGCTCCACCCACCCTAACATCTACCCAAGAAGAAAGGTGGTTTTATTTTCTGTTTCTGGGATTGTAATTACACTGACTGAAGATGATTACATTAGGGAGGGATTATTTGATAAAACAGGATCATAACCTGTGTTCCTACCATAACCTCATGATAATGCTACCACTTTGTCTCACAAAATGATTTTTCATGTGCTTGTTCATACACACCTGTTGCTGATTAATGCCCTAGGATGCAAAGGATTATACTTTGATTTAGTGATTCAGCCAGAGCTGGGAGTTCCATGAAAGGTTTTGGTAAGAACTGATGGGACCAAGGACTTCTGAAGATACATATGAAAAACAGGCCAAATTCCACTTTTACTGTCTTGGCACTAAGAAGAAACTAGTAGAGATTAATTTTCGGATTCTGTTGTTGGCCTATTTTACAATCCCAGCAAATTTGTTTACATTTATGAATTCAGGTTCCCGTTTTTACACTGTATTTGTCAAGGGTTTGCACATGAAGTATAACATAGCTTATCATGAGGGATTTTTTTCCAGCAGCTTTCATGTGATTACTTTATATGAGTAAATTTATGTGAAGGAATTTAATCCTGCATGTAACCTTATAAAGGCTTGGTGATAAAACAATATAAATATATACTGAAGTCTATTTTATTTCAACCAGTGTAAAAGCTACAAGTACCTTCTGAAAGTAAACACACCTTTAAGCATAGATGTGATTAAGAGCAAAGGTCTAGTGACTGATGAGAACCTCCTTTATTTCGAAAATAGCTTCAAAATATTAAATCAGTCGGTTATGCAGTCCCACAAGGTATGAATGTTGCCATTAGTTGCTGCTAAAAGTAAAACAAAAGTCAAGTGCTGAAGTGTTTAATTTCTTCATGTATCAGATCAGATTTTTACTGGTATCAGCTGGTATCAATTTTCCACATATGTTTACTGATTTTGTGTGTTGCTGAAGATGACATAGCCTGATCAAAAATAGACAAATCTTCCCAAAGCTTTGGAATGGGTTTCCCAGGCTTGTGAGATGAGATGAGCCCAAATCCTAGGAAGATGGATGAAGCAGAATCACTCAGTGGAACTTTTGCCTTTGGTCTGCTGAATCACGAAAGGTTATACAAAATAAAAGCCCCATGCCATAATTCTTACCTGTAGCTGGTATGTCCAGAAACAAACTAGCAGATTCTGTGCTTGTGGAGGGTAGAAGATATGGTGAGACATGTTTGAACCTCAGCTCAGACTGGTGGAACAATTCAGTTGCAGCTCATAAGTTCCTCATGACTCAGACTAAAGATTGGAGGGCAAAGAAGCTCTTGCTGCTGGAGATGGATGTAACTAAAAAATCACTGAGTACTGAAAGCAGTGTGTGCTACTGACAAAACTTGCTGTGGTGCTTACACCCACATAAACCACTGGTTTTTTATAGAATTGGACTTATTCTTTTTGTAATACTTATCTCCTCCATAATATTCTTAGAACTCAGGAGAAGGACATATTTGTAGATATTGTAGAGAAACTGTAGTCACCACGCCCTTGTTCAGAAGAATTTTGCTTTGAATACTGGCCCATGGTATTTTATTGTCATGAAATTGCTGGGCTAAATACTAAAAAATATGCAATTATTAAAGTTCAGGTAAGTTCAGCTTCGTACATATTGTTATTTTTCTACTGAGTTTAGTGGAGGAGGAAAATATTTGACCCACATTACTCTTGACTCTATTCCTTTGTTCTGGTTGTGGAATGAGATTTTTTTTTACATATCTCCATTATTTATAACAAGCTGATAAACATATCTGAAAAGAAATCAACGTCTTTCTATATTACAGTTCTTAATTTTCTTTCTTTAGGCTCTTTTCTAATGTTGGTGTTTGCCTGAGATGCCATGTGATGTTCCAGTTTTTATGATTAATATTTTAAGTGTGACAGGTCAAAACTCACAGTATTGATAGAGTACATTTATACTTTTTAAGTTCTTCCAAAATGAGAGTCACAGTGGGAGGTAGTGTTTTGTAATAGCATCTTGTGTTCTGGAAAAGTACCAGTCAGCAGGGTTCTATCGTCTTTGTAAAAATAAGATATTCAGGTTAGTTTTGATTCAATTCAACTATTCTGAAGATTTCATTTCTTTAAATTATTGATGTGAATGTGAAGGGCAGGTTTATCTTAAAAGTTTTTCCTCTTTAAATATACACTTTAATTCTGGAGAGAAATCAAGTATGGCCTAAAAATAAAAAAAAAAAGAAATAGTAATACTGAGAGTAGATCACTCAAAATAGAATACCTAGTTTTTGAAAAAGAATCATTAATAAAATGCAAAAGTTTTCCATTGTTGTCTTCCCTAAAAATTATATATTGAATTGAACCCTGTGTTTCCTGCTTTAGAGAAACAAGTAGTTACTGTTTAAGTCAATTAGCAGGGAAAACCACTCGGGAATGCATTTCCTACACCACTTTGTTGTGCCTTAGAGGGTGAAACATAAATATGAGACCTTTCTGTGTTAGCTCCGTTTAGAAGTGTGTGGAGAACAGAGAGCTGCCTGGTTGATTAAAGCAGGAATGGGAACTTCGAGTAGGGGCAAGCAGCACTGCATTGATCCATGCAGATGAAAGCTTAATTGTCTGGAATCCTCTCTGCAATTTTATTTGGGTCATTAACAGTATTGCAAAAAATGCTAATAACTTTTTAAAATATTTAAGCCAGGAATAATAGCTAGATTGCCCTTTAATTTCTTCCTTCACCTGTGGCTGTCAGGATTACTTCCATCAAAGTTTTGCTCTTTTTCATATTTCTCTGGAAACCTCTTGATCTCATTGCATAAGTTGTCTCCCTCCCCAGTTAAATTCTTCATGTATTCCTACCTGATACTAATTTGCTCCTCTGGTTCAATGTATAGTCAAGAGAGTAATTTATTCATCTTCAACAGCAGCACTGAAATCACAGAAGTACTTGATGCCCTGATTTATTAAGGCACTCGAGGTCAGTGCCTTAAGCATGTGCTGGAAATGAAGCAAATGCCAGCCTGGCCTCCAAAGGATCAGTCACCTGCAGAATGGTTTGCAGGGTCCTTAAAAACATGAACTTGTGGAACAGATTTTCTACTGGTGTAAGGCTAGAGCAGCTGTTCTGGAAAGCTGAATGATGCTGAAAATTCTTTCAGTGGAATTACAGAGTCTGCACGAAACCTTTCCCTCTTCTTGTCTTGTGCTGCTACTCTGTGGTGTGCAAAAATAAAAAAATCAAAAGTCAGAACGTTTTGTTCCATCATTTTAATTGTTCAGATGCCATTTAGGGTTCAGCAAGACTATTGGCATCTCAGTAAGAAACTGTATTGTTACAGCATTTTTTTTTTTTTGGTTGATTTTGTGGGGTCATATTGTCATGCTCTTTCACATTTACTTAGTAAGAGGACATCAGTGGTGTCACTGCTAAGGGTAACAGCAACTGCAAATTTAGTGAGACAAAACTGAGGTATCCTAGATTTGCAGGATAAAGTGGTTTGCATTAGGAAGCTATAGACAAACCACGAGGAGGAATAGAAATGTTTCTATTCAATCTGATTTTTTTTTTTCTACTGTGACAATGAACTTTGTTTTTCCTCTTCCTAAGGAAAAAATGTGTTACAGTCCTTTATTTATCATCTTTTTTTTGTTCTTTACAAAAGTGGCCCTCTAAGTCAGATGTTGACTATGAAAATGTATTCTTGCAAGCCAGGTGGCAAATATTTTAGAAGTCAAAGACCCACTTCAAATGCTTTATTTGGCATGAATTCGCAGCAACTCTGTTGTGTGTCTTTTTGCAATTAAAGATATAAAACTAATCCTATCACATTGGACAGATTGCAGATTCTTCTGTAGAGCTTTTTGCAGATATTTGAAACATTCTCTTTGCAAATTCTGTTAAAAGATTGTTATGGTTTAGGGGCAGCTTTATTGCATTTCAGAAATAATATCCTGTAAAATGTCTGTAACAAGTTATTTTATCTGAAAGCCCATTGTAGCTTTCTTATTATGACTTTCAAGCTTCTTCCACAACAAAAGGGTTCTTATTCAAATGTACACTATTGCATTCATTCCTCTAATAGCAGTATTCCATCATATCAGCCTAAAAATAGGCAAACAATTGCATGGAGTACTTGTTATTCATCATAGATGGGTTTTTTTTTTATTTCGTTGTTAGATATCAGACTTTTGGATAGTCATAGGGAGTATTTGCATCGAATACAGAAACAAAAAATTAGTTTTCTCTTAGTATACTCATGCTTTCTATCTGTGTCTCCTAGGGATATAAAAAGTTACTGGTTTAGTTACATTGGTCATTTTTATTGCCTTCCTGAAGACAATGGAAATTGCACAAGGCTCCATATGAAACTGTCTTCAAGTGTAAATTAAATCTGTGGTTTAGTCTTTTGTAAATAGAGAAGAATGTACTCTTAGATAATAAATCTTTTTTGTGTATATCAACAAGTTGTCTATTTTTTTCTTCCTAGATACACCTTTAGTTAAAATCATTTCTTCCAATTCATGGCCTGAAGAAGGACAATCTATAATTTTGACTTGTGAATCCAAAGGAAAACCAGTGTAAGTGATTTAACAAGTAATATGTTTTTTGTTATTTTACTTATTCTGCTGTGACTGCAATCCTCAGCTGCAGAAATCTACTGGCTTTGTCTCCTCCTGGGGTGTAAAATACTCTCTGGTGTAGGAAACCCCTTGAAGCCTGTCTTCATTAAGTGTCTATAGAAGATTGCTCTTTTACCTTGTCATCTATTTTAGTTTGCAGGAAGAATTCCAGCTGTGAGGTTTTTTTTTTTTCCCCTGTCAGGTATATCAACCTGAAAGGTGTGCAGGTTTAATCTATCTCTGTTTACATCATTAAATTGATGATAGAGGAGAAAACATCTCATGAAAATCTTCCTACATCAACCAGCCTCAGAAAAAAAATATATTGAACTTTGGCTGCCATTTACAGGGGAATTTGAAGTTTAATTATATGTGCAAGTTGGCTGCCTGTTTCTAGCAGGATTTGGAAAGGTGTAGCCTGCTTTGAGAATGTAAATTGTTTTCCTTGGGAATTAACATCTTTTCTACTAATATCTTTAGAGACAAATCTGCAGAGGTTAACTCTTGCACAGAATCTACTACTTAAATACACTTGACTCTTGAAAACAATTAACTGCTCAGAGGGGCTGTTGTATATTTACTCATAAATATATATATATCTCAATAATCCAATTGCTTAATATTAAGTCATTATGAATTAAGTTTCTTAAATTTTGACCTTCTGCTCAAAAGATCAATATGTAGTGTTTTGATGATACATAGATTTAGAATGGTCTTGAAAATGGTAATGGAATAATATTTTGAACCTAAAAAAAGGTGTAAATTGCATGACAAAAATCATGTCACTTATGGCTGAATTTCTCCCTGGTGTAACTTTAGTGACTTCATGGAGCTGCTTTATGTAGGAGCCTGAAGTCAGATTTAGGTCAAGTAAGGCATTTAAGTCCAAAATTTCTATTTTTAAAAGCTCTTCTGAGTTATGCCTGGCATAATTTAAACTCTACAGGTACTTTTTTGGTTATTTTTTTAATATTATGTGTCTGCATAATTTTAAAGCAACTCCTCCATCCATATCTTGACTGGGTGAGCACGTAGATCAGGCTTCTTCCCTGCTTGAGACCAAAACACTGGAAGTCCATCTAATTAGTCTGGCCTGATGCTCCATGTAATTGGTCTTTTCTGTACCTGTGTACTTCTGATGTGTTTGTGTGTGTGTGTTTCTGAGAAAAATACTTCAGTCAGAAACACAAAAATCCATTTTGAGCCCTCTCTTGCTTTTAGAATGTACCTGAAGGAGAAGGAGTTATCCTTTTATCTCATATCCCTTGAACATTCCCCTGAGCATGAAGAGGTGGAGTCTGTTTCCTCCTTATTTTCAAACTCTGCTGAAGATGTGCAAGTGCTTAATTTTAGGAAAGAGGTCAGCACTGATTGCGCTGAGTGCACCATTGGCTGGGTGATATTTAGCATTTTCCTTATCTCAGTATTTTCCTCATGAATTAACAGATGAAGTGCTCCTTTTGGCTAATAGACTTGAAGCATTCTAGCCCCACTCACAGCAGGATCAGGGAAAGAATCAGAGGTGTAAAAGTGAGATACCTTAGCATACACAATATTTTCTATTTGGTACACAAAATATTCTGGACATACGTTAAACACTAGGAGGCACTAGTTATAAATTAGTAATTAAAAGAGAGCTTCAATTAAGGTGTTACTGCTTGTTTATTTATTTTAAGTAAAGCTGTGTGCTGTCCTTGAAGGATTCAAATGCAAAACTTACATGTGGTTTTGAAAGAGAAAGAAAAAAAAAAACTTCACATGACAGAATTATCAAGACAGGGACCTGTATGTGGTATCTTTAGGGCACAAATATTTTGCCAATAAATGCACCTCTAATTGTCCAGGCCAGAGGCACTGCCAACTTCAGCTGCTCAGAATTGCTTCATTAGGTCAGTCTTTCATGGCACAGGGCCAGTAATAAATAGGCATCCTCCTGGGAGCAGTTTGCAGTGGCTCAGCTGGAGAAACAGGAATGTCATGCTCCCAACCTGCATTGTGAGTACCTCTGGCTGGGAGAGAGAGAGGAATTGGAGAGGTCCACTGAGCTCAGATATGTCAGTGTCACAAGGTAAGTGATGAATTGTGGGCTTCATGGAGAGCTCAGGGCCAGCTGTGGTCTGTCGCAGCCGTTTGCACACCATGGGTTAATTTCTGTGTACTTTATATGGCACAGTCTCTCCTGCTTCCTGCAGGCAGCAGTAAATGAACTCTTACTTAGAGGTGCCTTTCTCTGCATCCCAGAGCAATTTTCACAAGCTTCCAAGTGGCCTTTGAGATCAAAACTGAGAAAGGGCGAAGCCAGGTGGTGGCTGTGGTGACATTGATGATGCTGATTGCTGCTGCTGAGGGATTCTTTTCCAAAGGGGAAAAGCAGGATGAGGCTAAAGCTGGAATGTACTTACAGCATTGTACAGCTCATGCACCATCATAAGTATGATTCTTACAACATCATACACCACCTTACAGCTCATCACCCTGAAAGGTGAATCACCTTCCTGGAAGGGATTCTGTCCCTCAAACCATGTGCATCATCGTTACCCTGATGCTGTGTTTCCAATCTATAACAGTCCTGAGGGAAATTCCTAACTTACAGCCCTGTAGCAGGAAATGGGAGGGAAGACTTGCTGAAACCAAACCTCTGGGAAATCAACTGCACTTTGCATCTCTTGCTGAAACAGCATCCTCCAGGGATACAGCAGAGAACAACTACAAAGAACACCTGTACCAAGGGTTAGATCTAGGGCTCTGCTGAAGTTTCACAATTTGGTGTATTAAATTTCTCTTGGCCAGTCATTAGCCATGACTTTGGATAGAAGAAAAAATATCCTCAGACCCTTGGATATGAGCAGCATCAGCTGTCACAGCATGTGAGGTGGGCTGGGGTTATCCCAGCCTCTGGGGTTCCCACTTGCTGTGGATGGGTTCATGGTCTTGGTAAAGGGACCCCAATGTTGGAACAGGGATGATGAGGGTGGGCTGAGGGGGAGATGCTGAGAGCATGGAAGAGGGGTGGAAAGGAAGATGGAAATGTGATTCAGTGAGGCAACATGAGAAGGTGTAAGACAGACTGCACTAATTGTGTAACTGTGCTGTTTTACCTCTCTGCTCATCACTGGGAGGATGAGGGCAGCTCTGGCTCCAGTCAGGCCCTGTGCTAATTTCTATTACTTTGAGGCAGGAGCTGCAAATCACCTTCTTTTGGGTAACCACTGCGTTGCTGCTGTGGAAGTGGGACAACACCATTTAAGGAGCAGGCCAGGCTTCCTGCCTGCCTGTTGTGTGATGGTTTTGCAGAGACAGGCCCCGTGGATTTGGTGATGCTCTGACCCAGCTGTGTAGCACTTCAGGCACCAGCTCTAAGAAACAGCAGCAGAAGTCAGGTTTCTGGAATATTGTATGGATAAATCTATGACATTTTTAATTAAATTTTTCTGTTGATGCAAAGGAAAAAAGGAAATATATTCATCAGTTTACTACAGATAAACATGACACACTCTAGGAGTATACCTGATTATGTGGAATATTGTAAGGGATCTTGAGGCATAGCATTTGTGAGGATTTTGTCCAATTAATAAATGCACAATTGGCATAAAAAATTTAAGAGTTTTCTTTTGGAAAACGTTGAATATGTGTTTTTGGGTTAGCTTAGTCTTTCCTTTTGCAAGACTCAATCAGTGGTTTCTTCACGCTGTTGACAATTTTGTTAATATTCATGTCCAGGGTTGTTGTGTTTTGGGCTTTTTTTGTTTTCTCCAAATTACTGATAAAAATCTATTTAGCCATTTCTCTGCATAACCAAGGTCAAGACCCTCTGTACATGATTTGACTATTCAGCAGCATTCTATTTTGGAGGTACTTTTGTGTAGTTTCAAACCAAACTGAATCTCTTTCCTTTTCAGTTTTTAGCACTGCTTCCTTTTCCAGTGTTTTTGGCTGGATCCCTGGACAGCTGTCAGTCTGTAATATTTTAATCAATGAGCTTGCCTAATATATATGTAAGGTGTTGTTGCATCTTAATTAATTTCTTCTTTTAGCATAATATAGTTTTACAGAGACTTTGTTTATTTTCCAAAGAAGGAAATTTAATTAAACTTCAGAAATCCTAGACATCCTTTTCATGTAATGTCTAGACTTTTCTGAAATCGTATTGCCTGACAGTATTTTGAGTATTTTAAAATAAACATGAGGTAGCTGTAAAAAATATAGAAAGTAAAGAACAAAATGATCATTTACAGTCATCCATGCTTACAAAATTTTTTAAAAGCCAATGTTTTCTTATTGTAAGCTGTAACTTCTATACACTGTTGTGTCTTAACAATATAGTCTAGTGACTCAAAACTGCCTTAAAAGTAAAGTCAAAAACTGACCATAATGAAAGAAAGGTTCAATATTTAATATTCTTAGTCAGTACTCTCATCAAAGCATGCATGAAATATGTGAGTTTTTTAAGTCAGGAGAAAGGACGTCAAAATATAATGGAATAATTAGGGCACAGGAAACAAAGAAAAAGTTAGCTGTCTCCTGTGTGCTTTAGAGAAATGTCTTTCCATTCCATACACCTGGCTGACTAATGTAAAGTGAATATTTGGCCTTGTTTGAGATAAATAGGGAAGATTTTTATTTCAGGTGTCCTTCATTAGAATAACATTATTTGTGAGCTCATGAAAATTATAGAGAAAAGCACAACCAGAACCAAACAGGAGTATGTACAGAGTAGTATAAAGTATGGACAAATCAAAATATTAATGTAAGAAAAGGTGTTCACTTTTAATAATGAGTGCACACCAAAGAGCCAGGCTTGGGCTATAAAGTCATTGGAAATGATGTGTGTGGTGTCTCCACACAGTGTCCTGTCTTTTCCAGCTTCTGTTTAAAGAAGACTCCCTTGAGTGAGACAAACATTTTGTGAAGTTTGGTGGAAACAAATACCAATGATAACAAGAAACACACCCCACCCAGGGAAAGCCAATGGGAGAGTGGCTGATTCATTTGAGAAGGACCTGGCAGGGCTCTAGGTGAGGCTGAGGAGAGCCAGTGAAGGGAATTAACTCATATCCACTCACCTGAAAGCTGCAGAGCTGGACTCAAGCTGGCTCTGGTTAAATCTGCTGTTAGCCACAACTTCCAGGTTCTTCTCAGCTTAGATGTAGGATTTTATATCCCTGTTGAGTTCCTGCCTCCCATGAGGAACCTGTTGGCCAATTCCTCCAGGCCACAGAAGCCCCTCTGAGCAGTGGCCTCCCCTCAGATGTATCAGCCTAATGAGCACATTCCACCTGGCCTTGGGTATTAAAGAGTTAAACAGGACCAGGGTAGCCTCCTGAAGAAATCTGCTTTTAGTCATCCCCTGGGTAGAGTGCTCCTTCCTCTCCATCAATGGTGCAGCCAGTTTTTCACCCATGGAGCAGTACAAACATCCAGGTGACAGTGACATCCCAGCCTGGGTACAATGAGTGTCATTGGGGACAGTCAGCAAAGACTTGCCAGAGTCAGAGCAGACAACATGCTCTGTCTTCTTCATCTGCACATCCTGCCATTTCTGCAGAGTTTTCACATTATTGGTAGTTGAAAAAATTATAGAAAAATTTATCTCATGAATCATTTTGTCACAGGCTTAAGGTTGAAAGGTATTGTAAAGGAAAGAGGATAAAATCTCTTCCTTTCTCTGAATACTTGCCTTAGTTCAAACTAATTCAAATTGGAAAGACATCTGAACCTGAGGAAGGCATTTTGAGAAATACTAGGAGGGACACATTTGAATTTCCTGATTTTCTTTTCTATTATTTCAGAAAACTCACATAGGTATCCTTCATTAGAATAACATTATTTATGAACTCATGAAATTTATAAAGAAAAGCACGACCAAAACCAAACATGGTAATGATTTTCTTGGCAGAACATAACCTTTGAAGAGGATTCTTGACTCCTTCAGTGAAACAGTAATTATGAATGGTAGCTATGAATGACCTGTATGTCTTATTTGATGTATACCCTCAGAAGAGAGAATTAAAGTTCCTTCATACTGTTCATGTGGGTTTTTTGGGGGTTTTTTGTGTTTTTTTTTTTTTTTTTTTTAATTTCCATAGTATCTAAGAACTTAGCAACTATTTAAATGTTTATTTTTTACCACACCTTTGCATGATTGGATTATTCACTTGCCTCAAATTTACAACTGGGACTGAAGCAGAAAAAAGTCCTAAGTTCAAAATTGACAAATAGATGGTGTATATTTCATGTCTAACATAGATCTCAGTCCCTATTTTCCCAAGAGAGTTTTGGAGTGACACAGCATCCCACCCAGGAGATAACTTATCCTTGGTTTGAGTTGTAACAGTGAGTTCTTAGCATGCCTGTGCTTGGGAGTGAAATCAGAATCTGGGGCAGAAAATTGTGGAAGCCCACTTGACATTGAGCCATTAACGTTTTGGTGTGAGCAGTTTGCCAACATTGCTTTGAAAGTGCATCCTAATGGCAGGTTTACCCTCTGATGGCCAGCCCTTTGTCCATGGGCAGTTTTTTCTGTCCTGTTTTTATGTTGCACTTCCTGGCCTCTCTGGCAGGTGAGATGGAGGTTCTGTAAGAAATGATCTCATTTTCTACATAGATTTTATTCACTGCTATCTGGGTTGGTGCCATGAGTACCTAGCAGCCTAGAAAGGAATGCTGGTATCAGTTCTGCCTGTATGAATTATCATAATGAATCTGGAAAAGCATCCATGTTTCTGTGTTTATAAATCAACGTGCAGAATGAATCCACAGCTCAAACTGAAAGTTCAGGCAGTATCAATAAATATTAATGATTTGGAAAATTGGATGGATTTGTCCATACCCACGATGAAATATTACTCTTGTAAAACATGAATGTGGTATCAAAGTATTTCTCCCTTAAGCTTTACACACATTTGTTCATAAGAAATTCTGAATTGTAAGAGTCTGGTTTCTCTGGAAAGGAGCATCTACAAGTGAAATCAAGTAAGTGGGAAAAAAAAAGAAAAAAAGGAGAAATTTAGGTACTAGGTACTGGAGTTTCCCTGCTTTAAGTTTAGCTCTTTGTCTTAGCAGAAAGAGGGATGGTTTTAAACAAAACTGCTGCACATTTAACTAACCAGGGGCCTCCCTGATGTTCTCTGCCTTGATCCCCCAGCTATCATTAGCTGAAATATCTTTATCTGATTTATGCCCTCTGAATGCTCTGAGTTTCCAGTGGAGTTTCCAGGGACACGTTTCACACACAGCTCTGGGCAAGGTTCTGTAAATAAATGCTTGAATTAGTGCCTGCAGATATAGGACAGGGTATTGGATCTGTGGATGTGGACTTGGAGAAGGGTAAGAAACCCTCCTCACAGTTCTCAGCCCTGTGTCCCTTGTCACTGGGATCAGCTCTCAGGATAGCTCAGGCTCTCCTAGGCCTGGTTTTTGTCTTGCTTTCTGTCCATTCTGTCTGTCTTTGAATTTGGCTTGTTCAGCAGTTAGATAGAGCCTGTCTTCTGCAAATACCACTGGTATCTCTGTCCTGCCGGTCTCTTCACCCTTGTTATAGTTCCTTGAAATCTTCTTACTTGTGGTTTTGTTGGGTTTTTTTTAAGCATTACTTTTTCATCTCTGTATCTTTATCCCATTTAGGCTGTCTGTATGCTTTTTTTCTGTTTGGAGAAGTGTGAACTCCAAAAGGAACTTGCTGTGTTTGAGTTGGTGATTGTTAACTCAAACCCAGCCTCCTGTAAATTTGACCTGATGTGATCCATCCCATGTCAGCTGAGGTTAATCACTTTATTTCCTGTGGTTATTATTAACCACAGAGAAATGTTGACCAATTTTTGAATTATTGTCCTTTTGAAGGAGCTCATGCTAGTGTTACCTCCTGCCTTGATTTATGCACATCTATTATATGTTATATTTAATGAGTGCTCATTTTCAGTAAAATGTTCTAAAATCTTGCAAAGAATATCATATGAATGGTAGGAAAAAATCTGCTTGGTGAAACTTTCCACATAGGAGTTTGTCTTTGCAGGTAAAGGCAATTATTTTAAAGGATTGTGTGAATATTCTGCCTGAGACTTTCTACACCAATATTTCATTGATATTACACCTCCACTGTAGAATTATGCCATGATGTAGTAGATAACATATTATGAAGCAGGTAACATTTTTGCTGAGATACAGTATGTATATTCAATAGATTCAATTTCATTTTGTATTAAACATCCTGTCCTTCTGGGAGCTTGTACCTTCTTCTCACAGCTGGGACATTCTACACTTTTTTGTAATTTTTCTTTTCCCCAGTATTTTGCAGAAAGCAGGGAAATTGGTGTTATAAAAGGTGTGACACAAAAAGAAGCAGGTGGGAGCATTAGTGGCTGTCTGAAAATTACACTTTACAATAAAGCCTCCTGCAGTGCTTAAGAACTACCCCTTTAGTGTTCTGTAAAATGATCACATTGCTTAATAGGCTCAATTCAATAATTGCTTTTCCTCTTTTTAAGCATCCCTTTTTTGCAGTGTTTACCCATAAAAGTGCAGAAAGTACAGTATGAAAAACAACTGCACACAGCATTTTTAGTGCTCGTTAAATCCATTTTGCATGTGTATGGCTTTTGAAATAATTCTTTTCCTTGCTCTCAGGTGGAAACACATGCTAAAATAAAAAAGGCCTGTGGGATAGAATAATAGATAAAATTGAAATACAGAGCAGGTAATTCTAAGTACTAGACTGCAAGTTGAAACATGAGAAAGAAGTTTTGGGAAAGGATCTGACATTTGGCCTTTTAGATACTTAGATTCTGTAGACAAGTGTGTAGCTACAGTTACACATAAAATTATAGAAATTTTAAATCAACCATTAGCAGTATAACACAAAAATGCACATTAGTATAACTCTTTCAGTGTAAGTCATGCTGGTTGTACTGATTATGTTCCACAATTCAGGAATTTGTGTAGCAGATGTTATGTGGAACGACCCAGTGTCACAAGGAGCACCTGCTCATTGAATATCTACATTTTTTATCCCATATTTACAACAGCAGAAATCCTTGAGAACACGTATGTGGTGTAAGCTAGCAGGATAAAACACCATCCTTCTACAGGAGATTAACACTGCTCTTTGATGAGCAGAACCTCAGAAAAAATGGAGATGACAAGATAAAAGTGTTTGTGATTCTGACTGGCATGACAGTAAACAGATAAAGAAGTAATAAATTGGATTAATTCATTATTAGTGTAGCAAATTATTCATTGCTTGGCTGAGCTAGTCTTTGCATTGTGAGGAAGATCTTGGAGATTTCTCAGACCTGAGTTTGGCTGGTTAAAAATTTCCACATCCATACTGTTCTAAGCACCATGGTAAACTGTTTCCAAAACTTATTTAATTATTATTATTTAAGAGCTGAGGAAAGAGTGAGTCTGAAATTTGTAGTCTTGCACAGGAAAATGCTGCTCCAGAGTATTTTCCTCCAGGGGCTGCAGGACAACCCCTGCTCCTGGATCACCTCTTCCCATTGTGTTGGTTTTTTCCTGCTTATGAACCGTGGATTGGTCACTTTTCAGATGGAATTGTAAAGGTTTACCAGGGGTTAGGAAGTACTGGTGGGAGGGACTGTGATACCCCGTGGTAGGAGGGAGGTAAGTGGGAGACAGATCAATATTTCTCCTTACTATTGCTTAGTGATTATGATTTTTTTTTGGGGTTGTTTGTTTATTTATTTGTGGGGGTTTTGTTTGCTTTTTTCTTTTGTTTTTACTTTCTATTGCTCTCAAATATCCCTAACCTATCTTTCTACCTCATATACATAATTTCTAGAATCTTCCAAAGGGTGGCACAAACTGAGGGAGCTCCCAGCACCATTTTCATTCAGTTCATTCTTTAAAAAGTATTTCTTTGCTGTTTGCACCTAGAGGCAAAAAATTAAAGTCTGGGCAATTATATGGTAATCAACGTCAAAAAAGAGGAACTACATAATAATGAAGGATCTTGTTAAAAAGAAGTTATAAGGGGCAACTAAGAGAATTAAATCTTTCCAGACAGCCTGAGGACTATGTTAGAAAAATAAAAAAATAGTTTAGAACCAGAGGGTCAATACATATCACCTAGCAGAATCCCTTGAGAAGAAGAAGTTGGTGAGGCTAAACAGAAGAGAAATCAAAGTAATAATAAGGGCAAAAGCTATAATTTGAAAAGCTGAAATTGTTTTCCAAAGAAAAGAGAAGATTCTTAGATCTTGGCAGATTAAATATAAGAACTCAGTAAGGCAGACCACCAAAAAAAAAAAACAGGACTATTAAAGGAATAACTAGAAAAGAAACTTGAAAATAAAAGTTGGGGTTTTTTAAATTAAATAATGGAAAGTTTCTCAGTACATTTTTAACTGAGAATCAAGGTTTACAGAGAAGCCAGATGGATTTGCTACATCCGTGTTTTCTGTGGCAGAGGAACCTGGGTACATTAAAGGCTGATTCCCCCTTTTCTCAGGTGCTCACCAGCAAGATTTAAATGGGCTGTGGAGGTGGCTGTGGAACAAACAGGCAGAATGAGCAGCAGGAAGGCAGCAGGACCAGAAGGTTTTACCCCAGCATTCAAAGGGAATTCAAGGATGAGATTGATGAATTATGAACTGTGACTGGAAACTTAATGCTTAACACCTCCTGGCTAGGTCAGGGCCACAGGGCTTCAGGAGAGAACCCAGAATCTGTAGAACTGACATCTTCTCAAATACTAAAATTTATAAAAAGGACTAGAATTAGCAGACTGAATTTAAATTTAAATCTGAATTAAGAAAAAAAACACAAACCAAAAAATGTCTCATGGGGTTTTAATTCCTTTTACAGAGCAAAAAGTCTATTTCATAAACATTTTTAAATGATCCTTGAAGAACAAATGAATACACCTTGTGGGGGCCTATTTGGTATAGAAGGGAAACCTGGCAGATTTTTCCAAAATTGTAAATGGTACAGAGGTAGTTGTTAAGGACTGCTAGTTCATTCTCTCCACAAATAGCAATGTTTAATAATAAGTCAAACTAATAAGAACCAGCTTTGTTGCCAAGCAAGGACATAATTTTTCATAAAATGACTGGGAAACTTTGGGAATTTGTTGTCGATGGATATGACAGATGGTGAAAATTTGCAGTAATTCAAGGGAAAACTGCCTAAGTTCATGGAAAGGCAAGTCCTTAAGGTTTACAGAGTATTTTTAAACTGTGCTTGGTATCAGAAATGCCTGAGATCTGTGCTTGGCCTGTTCCCTGGACATCTGCTAATCCCTGGTGTGGGAGACAAGGGACTGGGCTGGCTGAACTTTTAGTGTGCCTCAGTACAGCTGCTCCTTCTCTGCTGAGCTCTGAGCATAGGCTGTTGTGGCTTGCTGGGATGGATGCTAATGGAGCTGGAGCCCATGGAGAGCTTGAGGATATCTCCTTTACAGTGCTAAAATTATTACCATGAAGGTACTAATGAATAATTTTCTGTGTGAGAGAAGTTTGTGTGAACTAAAGCACTCCCCTCTGTCTGGAGATAATAACACATTTGGGAAAAGAAAACAAACTTCTCTAAGTAAATAATGTTTGTCTCTTTTTCCCTTTATTGTATTACCATTTCAGAAGTTATTTTTATATTCAAAAGAAATTGGCACAAACCATGGTATAGAACTTAGCTCTGAAATACAAATACTCGTGAGTTCACAGTGTATTATTGTTAGGGTATTGTTATATTATCTTGAAAGCATAAAACATTTTATTATTCATTATGGCTCAATACAACATGCTTCAACATCAGCTTTTTTGGACAATAGTGAAAAAATAACTGAGGTACAAAAATTTTATGGTATATTTTCTTTCCTATGCTGCTCCTATAAACTGTTGTATATAGCAACAAATATTTACTTGCTGAGAGGACATAATTCAACAGAAGATCTTAGAAATGTCATTGCTGTGGCTAGTTATTAATGGTTTCTTATCTGGTAAGAAGAAGATATTTTGCTTCATCTCCCAGACTTCCTGATGTTCTTACATTCATTGAAAGTCAAGAAGTGCATACCTTGGTTAATGAGGGTTGGTTCTGAAGTCCTTGCTTGTCATCCAGGACGCAGCACTGGTGCTTTTATCAGCTCTCTGGGTGTTGTCACTGCACCTCAAGTGCAGGAAGGAATTTTAGTTTAATGAGGCTTCCCTTTGACTGTGTCTTACATCAACAGCAAAAGATTTCAAACAAGTAGTATTTGGACAAGGGAATAACTGTGAATGAGATTTTCAACTGTTTACTTAATGGAAAAAGCGGAAATGAATCAGCCACTCTTCATTTTCCTCTTTGATTCTCGTGCCAGCAAGCATTTGACCTTAACTCAGAAAACGCAGCTGGCGTTTCTTAGATGGGATTTCTCAGCTTATTGTAATAACAAAGTTTCTTGTGAATGTTGGGACACAGTGAAGGCAAATTCAAAACAGTGCAAATTAGGCATGTGAACACCCATCAGTGTGGCAGCCTGAAATATCTAAGCAGTTGAAAATCAGGATTTGTCAAAGGAGGAAAAAAACCCTCATAATAATATTTGCTCGTTAATTCCATTATATACCCTTCATACATCAGCTGGCATTGAGGATATGACAGCAGACATAATGAAAAAGGACCTGAAAATGTGGTGTGACAGCAGTTGCTGCCTGCTTCTTGTTTTTTGCAGTCCCAACCATTATCTCTATGTGGCACTTCAGCATAACCTATGTAAACCAGGCTATCTTAAAAAAATGTACCTTAATCCTGAAACATGAAAATGTAAAGCATTTAAAATCAGTGGTGCTGAAGCTCTTTCTGCTTTTTTTCTCTTTTATTTCTGAGAAATCACTATTTTCCTCAGTGCTTGCTCCCCTGGCAGGGGATGCAGCAGGCTTGTAAACTGCTGTGAGGAGACACGGTGTTAGAAACAGGGCTGAAGATGTGCCAGATGAGAAGATGTTATTTTCCTCTGTTCTATGACATGCATAGTAACTAAGGTGTGCACATCCTATCATTATGCTTTGCTGCAGCATTCCTTTCCCCAGCAGTACTTCATTAACATTAAGAACATAGTTCCTGGTTAATCCCAGTAATTTTCAGCAGCCATTCTTATGCATCCACTTGAGCACCATATTATCTTAATACTCCTGACATTTGCATGTCTTTGAAATACATTTTTTTCCAGATACTGTCCATTTAATCCATGGCAGTTTCCATCATCCTTTGTTCTTATAGTCATGCTTTACTTGCAACTGATGAAAAAGAATAATCTACTAATTCTTCAATAGCTCTAAAAGGTTAAGAAGGACTCAACAAGGTGTAAACAGCAGCATAGGAATCCCAAAGATTTAGCTGCTTCATAATTAGAAACATATAGAGTTGAATTACAGTGAAACCAGGCTATTGAGATTTCAATATTTAATCAACAATTTTTCATGTGAATAAATCTGTTACATGCCATTTATCACTTCGGCTGTAGTCTGACAGGAAGGAAAAAGCCTTTAGGAACAGCGGTAAAATATTTAAGGAAGGTTTGACAATTATTCTTTAATATTCACTTATCTGTTTATAGTTTCTCCTCTCTTCCCTTCCCTGCTCTTATCTGAGAGTGTAGGTCTTAGTTTCTGAGACTGAAAGGGATTTGTCTTTGTAATTTGCACATCAATATATGGCACCAATCCCAGGCAGAACAGGGGAAGGGCGTATATTATCGATGCGCTCCAGTGCTGATCCAAAGTACTTTCAGCTTCAGAATGTTAAAGAAGCTTTCAGGGCATCATTGTTTTTCTGTGAGTGGACCTCACTTCTTTCCCTGTCTGAGATTGCCTGGCCATCAGTTTGGAGCTTGGCTCTGCTGGATTTCCATTCTCTGGATGAGGGTCAGCTTCACAGTGCTGCTGCTGCTGCCTTCCCCTACTGCAGCAATAGAGGAATGCACCTTCTAGAGGTCTCGATCCCCTTTGCTTTCCTGCACAGTCTCCTGAAAACAAGGCTGCTGCTTTTCATGAATTACTGAGATGTCATTATGTGTGTCTTATCCCTGGCCTGTGAGAGCTGCTGCAGGACTGCATGGCAGATAATGCCTTGTGCATCCCCCTGAACAAGTGCAGCGTTGTGCAGTGCGCCCCTATCAGCCCCCAGTGCAGGAATTCTGATACAGAACCAGCATCCCTGCTGCTTTATGGGAACTGGAGAAGCATCCCTGCTGCTTTATGGGAACTGGAGAAGCATCCCTGCTGCTTTGTAGGAACTGGAGAGCACCTTGTCTGACCTGTGGCCGAGTGCAGGCCACCCTGCAGATGTTCCTGTGAAGTGTTGCCTACTGCTCTGTCCTTGAGCTATTGCCAGTTTGCTCACAGTAGCCATCACTTCTGAAAGGCCTCTGCTCCCCAGCAAGTGAGCCAGAATTTATGACATAAAATTGGTTAACGTGGTGGGGATTTTATAGTTGTTTTGGGGTTTTTTTCCCTTGGTTTTTGCTTTTATTTTTGGAATTTTTTAATTTTTTTTAATTTTTTCTCTTTGCTGCTGCTGTACTGGCTTACACCTCTCCTTCTGCCTTTTTAGCCTCAGGAATCTTTTTGAAAGACATGTTATACTTCTGTGGAGGACTTTTCTTTTTTCCTGGTTAAAATTTAAAAAGAATATAAATTATTTATAAACTGGTGACATAAAATGAACGGTATAGCCATACATACCATTGTTTTTTAAAGACAAAGTTTTAAAGCAGAGTTCTTATTAAAGCTGTTCACAAACTGCAGAGGTTATAGTGCTTCCCCTGAACTTAAGATGTTTTGAGCCTCAAACTTTAAAATATATATTAGAAAAAGTGTGTTATTAGCTGCCTACTGAAAGTGTTCCAAAATACTTGGCATTTTGATTTGAACTAACAAAAATGCATTGAAATTTGCAGGGCTTTTTTTTCAGATTTATTGTGGGAAAAAAATAAAATTAAAAAAAGAAAAAGTCAATGCCTATTCCCTGACCTGATGGTGCATTTAAAAGAGGATTACCCATCTTCTTTATGGTACACATAAGTTTAACAGTATTCTTCAGTTTTGTTTCCTCCTAAGTGGTGGCCTGGCCTTGTAAATTTTGAAATATGGCAACCTCTTCCTCCTCCATTTTTTGCTTCTAGATTCACAAGTGATGGGAGGCATCAATTAATTAGAGTAGCAAATTTTCCCTTTCATGGATACAACTGCTTGCCTGGTGCAGAAATGTCTGGAGAAGTAATAAAAGAGCAGAAATGCCCAATTTGTTGTTTGGGAAGTTGATCAGAGAAATCAATTAAAAAAAAAAAAAGAGTGGGGATGAAATGAGACACCAGAAGTTTGACAGCAGGTGTGGTGCATGACAAATATGGGAGAGATTTGTGTGAGATACCAGAAGGACAGGTTATAGGATGGCAACTCCTTCCTCTGGCATCTCCCTCACAACTTTGCTTTGGTTTGCTTTTGTTGCTGGTTTGTTTTTGTTTTTTTTTTCTTTTCTTTTTAGACAATCTTTGCCCATTTCTAGCCTCCCTGCTGCTTGCAATAGTGGAATACCAGGGATATTTCTGGTGCAATTCACTGATAAGTTGTCTTCTGATTTCACATAAGTTCTCTTGTTGATCTGTCTCATGACTATGAGAAAGCCATTCCCAAAATGTTATTCACAGCAGGGTTTTTTTATACTTCTCTGAGAAGATTGTGAATAATACTGGAATTAGGTAAGAAGCTACACATATATATGTGGATTAGGCACTTTTCAGAATATTGATCTGATATTGCCTTGCCTTCTTGAAAATTACTAACAAAGGAAATGGAGGTTTTTTGGGGGAGGGCGTGGGTAGTGGGTACATGATATGCACAAAGGGAAATATTAGAGTTTAAGTAGCTTCAAAGAAGTTAGAATTATAATGGCTTGATATGAGTTGGGAAAGTCTCTGCAGACAGAGAGCAGCAGCATTGCACAGTTGTGTTAAAGGTGGAAAGCCTTAGGTCAAAGGGTGCCCTGGACTCTAAGGGTGCTAAACAACAAAAGGAAATTATTATCAGCCTGATGAGAGGAAACACAAGAAAGAAGGAGAATTAATACAGAAACAGAACAGTCAACTTCTCACAGGCAAAGGTTTTAGACCTAAAAGGAACCTTAATACCAATTGCAAGGAAATATTTGAGTGTAGATAGGAGGAAATATGAATATGAAAAATTACTCTTTTACCCTCTAACATGATATACTTTGTATCTTTGGGTAGCAGAATAAATATCTTTGCTTTGAAAAGATTCGTGATGCACTTTAATCAGTTGCTGTCACAGTCTGCTGAGGGATAAGGACTTTCAGCTGCAAATTTAGTCTGTCATGTCAGCATGGTTAGCACCTGTGATCCAGCAAGGGTGAGAGGACTGCCTGATTTATCCCCAGCAAGATCCAGGCAGGGAGGTCTGTCACCTGAGCAAAGTTGTGATGAACAAAGCAAAGGCTTTCTCTGTCTCGGATAAAAGGTGAGGAATGAAGAGTATTTGGGCTTTACCTGGTTTGGTGTCTTTGTTTGACTGTTTGCTTTCCTCTTCTGCTGTATTTTTCTTTTTTTTCTATTTTTTAGTGTTCTCTTTTTTTCCTAATAAATGATGATTATTAGCCCCATTTCAGATTTGTTTACCTCTTTATATTTATTATTTAAGCACCTTTTTCACTGCAGCTGTCTTCAATACTTCTTGTTGTTCCTGTTGTCTTTGTAGCTGTAAAATCCTTTCAATTTTTTATGATATAAAAAGTTGAGATCTGTATTTAAGTGACAGCTCATTTTAATCGCATTTTGGTAATTAAATTCTTGACCATTTAGAAAGCATTAGTATAGGACATTATAAATATTTTTAGGCTACATTATGTCTGCTGAGAATGGTTAAAAGAGAAAAGTAGAAGAAAATATAATAATAGTCAATTCAGATGTTCAAAGCTTCTTTCTGAATAAAACAAGGGAACTTTATGAAAGGTACTTTGGATATTCTTTACTAATTCTACTGCTGAGAAAAACACTTTGTGAAGGTTACTCAGGTTTTGCAGGACTAGAAAATCACAGAGAGTTCATATCTCATAAAATAAAATCCATCTATCCAAGCCTTTTATGAAAGGCTAGAGACTGTGGATATTGATGTTTTTGATAGATGTAATGCTCCCAAACCAGCTCATCCCAATATGACTCCTCAGACTGAGACTTTGTATAAACAAGAGGTTCCCTCGGGGTTTAGACTTTCAAGTGGGTGATTAACTGACCAAGCTAAAAAATCCAATTTCTTGATACAAAAGACCTGTGAGTTTCAAGTTAATGAAGCAATCATTCCCTTAGATGACTTTTAACATTGCACCAGGTTTTCAACAAGAAACACTCTGATAAATCTTGTGATACCTTTTCCACTACTCATTTGAGCATATGCATTAGATTTGTTTTTCATGGATGTCAGTAAATACAAGTGTACCCTTGTTTGGAGAAATAAAAGCTATTGTTGGAGAGGGCCCTACTCAAAATTATGAATTTATTTTTATCTTGTAGGTGTTCCTCAAATTCTTCTTCTATCTTTGTTTTTTACCCACATTGGCTACAAAATTTTGGCAGGATGCCTAGATACCCAGTTGGATGAGAATATCCGCAGTGAGATTGGACATGTAAAAGAAAGGCTTTGAGGTTTTTTGTCATTTTGGTTGGTCAGGGTTTTTTTTTGAGTGTGATCTTATGGAAATGAAAAGGTTATTGTGTGCTGTTTCAATGGGTCAGTAAGTTGTCCAAGTGTTGTTTTTTAAGGACTCAGTGAAGAACACTTTGTACATGACATTTCTGTGCACAAAAATTAGAGAAGGGCAACAAAAATGCATAGAGCCAAGAAGGTTCAAGTGAAAATGGATTGCGTTGCCTAAATTCACTTTGTTCATAAAGGAAACATATAGATACATGTATAGCTATAAAACATATAGATATATGTCTACTTCTTAAATGGAGGGTAAGTTAACTACTATAGTTATATATAAAGATATCACTAGGGAAGAGGATTATGAAAAAGCATTCAAGCATCACTGGCCTGCCCTGGGTTAAGGGTGGAGAAAGAGACAGAAAATTGCCAATGTTGTCTTAAAATGCTCCTGTGTAATTCCAAAGACCTCAGCTAAAAAAAATTTATATTAGTGTGGAAAAATATAATTGTTGACTTTCATATTATGTAAACACTTCTTGAAAAGGTAAGGCAGTGCTTAGGTGTTCTTTTCTAATCAAGAGTGTGTTTTTTAAATTATTTTTTCCAACATATTTCAGTTTGGCCTTACTTTCTCTCTGACTTATTTTGAAAGAAAAGGTTTTCTACTCTCAAGGCCAGAAAATTGTTTTGCTGCATTTACCATTTCTTTGTTCAGTTACTTGTCAGAAAAGTACCACAATATAAAACATGGATCATTGTGGAACTTCACACCAGTGTTTTATACCTTCATTTCAATCCCATTTCATTCCGACTGGAAAAGAATACCCAATTTTGTTGGTTCTGTGTCAGGTTTTGAGGCCAACATGAAGACAGTTAGCAAACTCTGATTTCTGTACTAAAAATCAGTTCCTTTTTCTAAGGCTTTCACTGAATGCACAAATGGAAGGTATTGTTTGTACAAATATCCCTGTTGATTCCAGTTCAAATAAGAATTGATAGTGTTGTGGCAAGTCATTAGTATTTTAAAAATACTTATATTCTGCAGTGCTAGAGTCGTATGCAATAGAGAAATATGTGCAATATTAGGAGTGTACATGTTTGCCAGGTGTTTTGGCATGTCATACTTAAGTATCCCTTTCAAAATGTTGGGTAAGAGAAGAAACTCTGGGTCTGCACCTGTGGAAAGGTTTCAGTAGGATAAACTGTGGGGAATTCACTTGTCTGTGCCTTGTGACAGAGAAGGAAAGCTGTTTCAGGGTTTCAGCTTTGGACAATGAAGGTACTAAGGCAATTATGAAAGAATACCCAATGTGTTCTTAAGTTAAGATTCTTTTCCCCTTTTTTTGTGTAGTTTTTTTCCCAGCTGATAATCTCAGAGGGTATCAAATTCTAATAGAAAAAAAGGGGAGAGACAAGCCTGTTAAGTTCTAGACTGGCATAACTTACAATTTACAAGGTCATAACAGAAAGGAATGCTACTTACCATGTCCTGCAATACTCATTGCCACTTCTAGGAGATCAGTGAAAGACAGATAAAAGTAAATACCATTTTTCATGGCAAGTAGGGAAGTTCCAGAATCAGTTGCTACAGGAGGTATAGTTGGTGGACATCATAAGCAGGTTCCACAAGATACTAGAGACATTTACAGGCACAGGTCTAAATAACAAGTGGATACAAAAGAGAGCAGAAGATGTGGCTTGCAGCACCCCTGACAGGATGAGTGCTGTTGCTGGCAGAGTGCAGGAGGAGTGGACAGCACAAAATGGATTCACCCCCATGCTTCCCTAAACAGCCATCCTGCTGCTGCTGACCAGGGCAGCGGGATGGCCTGGGTGCATGGGCATGTCTCATGTTCTTAGCTCACTTCTGCCTAGCCAGTGAATTGTGTAGACCAAGTGTCTGAAAGCTTCCCACAGTGCAGGCAGAATTTCATTCCCTGGCTGTGACAGAATTGCTGCTTTAGGCAGTGGTGAGGTGCAGGGAGAGCTGTGCCCGAGCACCAGGATGTGTTGGCTCTGGGCCTGCTGCCCAGGAATTGCTCTGCTGCTGCCAAAATACAGCACGGGATGGCTGAATATTTACTCTGGGTTAGCAGCTTCCCCAACACCCAGAGAATGCAGATCTGCCTCTCTCTAAGCCCTGGCTTTTCTGCCACACATCGTTTTGCAACCACAGCTAAGTGCTCAGTATAAGACTAGAGTTGGTGCATTATAATGTGGCAGAGCTCCCTGAATAATTTATATCTATGCCTCCATTTCATACTTATTTGTTATCCTATAGGTTTTCCCCTAGGATATGCCATCTAGTTTCAATTTAAAACCTAAGTTCCATAAATTACAGCTGCACAGAAGTTGCTTTAACACGCCATTTATGCAGGTAATGGCGCACATTGTAGCTGAAGTGTTTCAGAGTCCCCACTCCTGGGATTGCAGAGCCACAGTAAGCTGGTAAATGGGAAACAATGCAGAGTTGGCTGGAAAATTGAACAAATCCACCTTAAAATATCACAGCAAATCACACCTTAATGCTGGGAACTCTGTAGGGCAATGTTTCTACGCCAGCATGGACATCTGGATTCCCTGCTTGCATTAAACAGAAAGTGTGTGCGTTGTGTACCACGTGTGTGTGGATACCAGTTCATAAAAATGAGCTTAGGAAGAGGATTAAGACATATTTATGGTAAGGGATAAATAAGGCCCATCACAGTATCAGCTCTTAATCCTCGCTTTCATTCTCTGAGTATATGATTTTCTGGAAAAAATCAAAACTCTGGAGTATAGCCAGTCTAAGTACTAAGTTTGACAACACTTTAACAGGGTTTCATCTAAAATATTACTAAAATGTCTGTAAATTTATTACATTTCAGAATAAATATTTTTTTAAAGACTACTTTGAATTTTATAAAAGTGCATTTCAGAAAAAGATCTTTCTGTTTACATGTGTTGCCTAACTCAAAATCATGTCATTACAGCCATTAGAACTATTTTTCTTTTTATGAGGCCACACTTTGGCTAAACGTTTCTCCTTAACTATTTAGGTTTAATTCTTTTTCTTAGCATTTATTATATCTAATAGGCCTTAAACACCTGCTTCAAATTAGTGAAATTAAGTGTTTCTGGAGTGCTACTAGTGACTAACCTGGCAACTGCTGATTTTATAACAGTGTATTATATTTCAGTTTATTACTGAGTCACACAACTGGTGTGTTTGTGTAGAGATTGATATGTGGCTTATGCTGCACAAAGCTACAAGCAAGGTAGCATTGAATGCCCAGGCTGTGAATATCCTGCTTGAGTGACTGGTGTAAAAGAACCTGAGATGCTCTGTCTGCTCCTCACATTGACAAGATGCAGTAAACCAACCTTTCATTCCCAGTTACAGTCCTGTCTTCTTGGTGATTTCCCTCATGTAAATTTGGAAATGTACCTTGTTGCATGCAAATAAAGGCTGTGTGCCAGTAATAAATACATCCTGCTGTCTGCTAGGCAGAGCTCCTGGGCTGTGGAGCTTCTTGAGAGTCTCTGGGAAGGAGTTAGGTATGCCTTGCCAGAGGGAAGTGTATGTGAACCTTCAGGACTGCCAGTTCCCTTCTTGGTGGTGCCCTTTCCTTGCCTGGGGGGTTACCACCACCAGGGCATTGCCTTTGGCCTGTTTGATGTGAGTGCATCAGGCAAAAGAGGAAAGGTTTCACAAGAGGAGAAAATCCAGGATTTCAAGTTAAATCTGACATTGCTTGTGATGTGAAACAAGGAATTATTTAAGGGAAGGATGAAGAAAAGGTGGGGAAAGGATGGACTGTGACACAATGCAGCAAGAGAAACAAGTTTAGGTTGTGTGTCACATGTGCTACTTTGGGACTGATACGCCTGGTTCAGGAAAAATGCTCAGTGCATTCAAGTTCACTTGTGAATATGAACGGCCTAAGTAATTTAAGAATCCATTTTCAAACCACTTACACCCACATCGTCCTATTTGCACTTACTTTGCCAAGCACCTGTGAGCCCTAAAACCTCACAAGAACTATTCTTTTTAATTTAGGAAAGTTCTTAGCCTGTTGCAGTACCATTCTGCTTCCTTTTTTATTTATCTTTTTTCTTATTTCTCTGCTTGGTCTTTCACTTTCTTTTGCAGTTCACATCCAGGCTGGTAAGGTTGAAACAGTGACAGTTCATCAGATCCAGTAATTCAAATATTCTTGGGGTGGTAGGTGACCATTTATGAGTTGCTGATGGTGTTATTTCTGATGTACATGTTGCATATGTCTGAATAAATGGCACACTTTGATCCAACAGGCCAGAACCAGTACTGTGGACAAAGGACGGTGGAGAACTCCCAGATCCAGAGAGAATGGTTGTCAATGGCAGAGTTCTAAGCATCAGCTTCCTAAACAAAACAGACAATGGCACATATCGATGTGAAGCAAAAAATCCCATTGGCCGGAACAGCACAGAATATGTCCTGATAGTCCATGGTGAGTGTGCTCTCCTTGGTGCATTCCATGCATATCTCACATTTCCAGCTGATACAATCAGGTTCTTATGATCATTATGGAAAGAATAGCATGAAAATTTGGATGTATAATTGCACTTTTATTGATGCTATGGTCTAGCTGTGTTTTTCTTTTATTGGCATGCCTCTCTTCTTACAGTTTAAACAAATGTATTCACTTCTGCTGTGAACTTTTTGCTAAGTAAGCACCTGTAAAAATGTTTTGCAGTGTGTGGGTACTATTTCATAAATACTTGCCTCAGGCCCAGCTCGGATAAAGCTGGTTACAAAAGGTTATATGAAGAGAAATAACAGACAGATTTGTGCTTGAGGTTTTCTACTTAGCTTTTTATAGACCACCAAAGACAGGACGTTGGGCACTTCACACAAGTTAGATCCTGCTCCTGAGAAAACTCAGCTCATACAAGTTAGCTGATATCACCAGCCCCATCATTGCAGTCAGACCTCAAAACTGTGTCATGTCCTAAATGCATTATCCTACTTCCAATAAAATGGAGAAGTAACAAAGTTCACATTAATTTACAATTATTTTGGGTTTTTTCCCTTAATAAACAATATGTGTCATGTGAATAAACTGCCTTCCACATTGATCATGAATAGATTGATATAACTCAGCTGTAGGGGAAACTATAATATAAAATTAGAATTTGCTGTTAATACAGCCTGGCAATTTGGATCTGGGAGCCTCAAAAATTATGTTCTCTTATCAGAGGTAATTCCTGGAAGGTTGCCATTTCCATAATTTCAATTTTAATATTAGTGAATGCAGAGGCAGAACCTCCACTTTAGTTCATGATGGTACTTTTTCCCTTCTTTTTTTTAATGCAATTTCTTATAACTATGACAAAATAAAATGAAAAAATCAAATGCAAATTTTAGTCTTTAAATAGGAGAATTATGTATATTTTATTTGCTCCCGATGAACTCAGTTACAAGAAGAATACATTTCCTTGGTGGTTGTAAAAGATCAGAAACGTTTTTCACTACAGATTTACCTGCCTCTAGGTATTTGGCATAAAACTTCTAGTAAGGGCTGCTTTCAGTAATAAGATATTTATTGGCACTCTTGATGAAACATCATCTATCAAAAGAAACACTCAGGTTACTTTTCATTTTTGTTTAAGTTCCCCATTAGTTTATGTAGGATTAGTGACACAAATAAGGAGGATGTCTTTGCACGAGGAACACAGAGCCTGTACTGCTGGTTGAGTATTTCTGTGCTAAAGACAAACAGAAAAACTAAACCCTCTAACCTCTATTTACATTGTCTGCTACAAGAAGAGGAAAAGAAAAAATGTCTTTTGCATCCCAGAGGCAGTGGTATGGTGGTTGTTGGCTGCAGGCACAAAGTGCTCTGCCTTTGATGAGGTAACGGCTTCTGCACTTGCCATGTGTTGAAACTTCTGTCATTTGTGTTTTCTGCCCAATTTATTTATGTCATTATTTCTGAAAATATGGCCTTTTATAATGGGGGATCTTTTTCCATCAGCAGTGACTCTGTAATAGAACTCTATCAAAGAATATTTCCCCGTTCCCAGTCTTGCACAGTGGCGTGTCCTCTGGTGATCTGATTATCTTGCATCAACTTCCTGGCAGTCTGTAAAATCATTCATTATCAGGGAGGCATTTTGTTATGTTTGGCAGCACATTAGGCATGTTATCAGGTTTAGCTTGCTCATTGCTGACCTTTTCTGTTATGAGTACCTGAGTTTTCCTAATTGCATTTCTGCAATTCCAGTGCTGGAACTAGAGAAGGTAAATGTCAGGTGCGTCCCAGCCTTCTGAAACAATCAGAGCTCTGTGGCAGAGCATGAGATGATGTTTAGTACTTAACAACTTACTGGGGTTCAGAGTTGTAAGGTTAATTTTAAGTAAAAAGGGGACTGACACAATTATTTTATCAAGTGTAGCACAATCCGTTGTATAGATAAATTTAAGCAGCCTTACCCCTTCTTTAGCTCATTACATTCATGAATGTCTCTAGTGAGCCATAATCCTCCTGAAATTATACAATATTTTTTCTCTCTCTCTCTGGGGGCTAGAAAACCTACTTTTTATCATTTTCAGAGATGCATCCTTCTATTTAATAGAGGATGTATTTTTTTATCTTCCTAAATATATCTGGAAGCATCCTTTGATTTCTCATCCCTTCCCCTGTGCTTAACGTGTTGATGTAATTTTTTGTCCTACTCCTTTGTTAGAGCTCATTAATCATATGACTTCTTACCTTAAAATGCCAGGTTTCTAAGACAAGGTACATGCCAGATTTCCCACAGGAGCTTGTGTGAGGAAACAGGGGATATCAGTGGAAGGTATCCTCTGCAGAGGCAGGGAAGGGCAACATGATTCACAGCTTTCTTTTTCTTATATGTACTGTGATTTCCATAGATTTACTCCTTTTTTTTTTTTTTTTCCACTTCAACAGATTTTTATCTCTTTCTGTGTGTTAATGGTGTAAGAGCTTTATCTGGCTTCTCTCTTTTATTTTTGTCTCCCCCTATGAAATCCTCCTTTCAGTGATACTCAATCTACTAATTCTCTCGATTCTTTATCTTTCTAACTCAGAGAAGGTTTAGGCAGCTTTAGAGTAGAGTGTTGACCAAAAATGGAACATATAGTTTATCTTAATTAGATATTAGATGTAAGCAAATTATTTATACATATTAATTATACATACCAAGCAAAGAGTGTCTCATGCCTTTAACTGAACTGATCTAAACACAAAATTATATAGAAGAGTAGTATTTTTTCCACTGTGAGTGGTGATGATGAGGTAATACTGTTTTGATGTTAACTGATGGCAGAGAAAATAAATATTGCTTTAAGCAGATGAATGGAAATCTGTCCAATAAAATTAGCATCTGACTACATAAAAATTATTTTTAGATTTTTTTGTATAATTAAAGAAACCAGACTTCAGAGAAATTGAATCTATTTGAATAAGGTTAAAGGCTTGGGCTATTAAATATGCTCATGCTGCTTTGCTGAATCAATGTGACTGCTAATTTCCTTTTTCTTAACATTTATTGTTAATAATAAATGTCAAAAAGTACTCTGTGAAGCAGGAAGGTGGGTACAAAGTCAGAGTTTATAGGCAGAAGCACAAAGGCAAGACATGTCGTTTGCTCAAGCATTTGTTTCATGCAGTAACAAAGGCAGAGGCTTTAATGCCTGTAGCTGTTGTCATTTCTGTATTCTAATTGGCAAGCTTAGTGCTTTAGAAGTGCACGTTCTGCCTGGATATATTGCACCCTTTCTTTGGTAATGGGCCCCAGGCAATTTTCACTCTCTTCCAATTTATTAAGAATTTTTGTTTACCTTTGTCCAAATACTGGTCATTAATCACCAGCAAACAGAGCAAACTGTCAAACTCGTGTTGCTCAACTCAAAAACAAAGACTCTGCTTGCAGATCTCCAGTAATGACTGCAGTGCTTTAGCTGGAGTGGAGGAAGGAGGAGCTCCATTAAATCAACCTGAGGATGCAGCTGCTGTGTTTGGGGGAGTAGTTCAGCACCTCTGGGTGCCACTGCCAAAGACTCAATTCAGCACTGCCTTGGAGTGAGTGACAAAAGTCCACACCATAGAAACCTCCTTGGTGCAAACAGCAGCAGTTGATAATTATGGTAATTATTTGCAGCCCTATTTGAAGCAGAGCACCTTGGTGAAATATCCTGATTTGCCTATTTACAGCCAGGCATCAAATTAATTGAAATATTCAGAGCTGTAATGTGTTGTGCAGCAATTATATGGAAAGGCAGCGTGGAAATGAACGTGGATCAGCAGCTGTGGATGGTCAAGGCAGTTCTTATTGCCCAAATTTTAACTAGGAGAGCATTTGAGCCAGCAGCTTAGGATCTCTGAGGCATAAAAAGGGGCAGGACATATTCCTTTGTCTTCAGCATCTCAATTTTGTGGTTTTTTTTTTGGGCCAGCAATATTTTGCAGATAAAAGCAACTGAAAGGGCGAGTTACAACCTCATTAGATCTCCTACAATGTGTAAGACCAGAAGTCCCACTGCACCTTTCCTAACTACAGCATTAGTTATATTCCACCTGCTTGTCCAGTCCCATTTCAAAACATTTGTCATCTTAGCTTCCACAGTAACCTGTGGCAACAAGACTCTAAATTTAGTTATGTGCTTTGAGGGAAAAGTATCCTCTTTTGTTTGTTTAAGCCTGGTGCTCGATCTCTTCGCTTTCCAACCTTACAAGTTATTTGGCCTCTTCTGCTGTTTGTGCTGCAAGTTTGGATTTAAAATTATATTTGCTGCTTCCCTTTAAGAGATTCTCAAGTATATCCACGTTGGTCTCTACTTCTCATTAATTGTGATCTTAAACTGCATTTCCTGCAATTCTCTCCCATGTATCCATTCTCCTTCTTTCATGGTCTTTTTTTTATTTCTCCCCTTTTTTCTTCATTTTTTGGTCTAGTTCTAAATCTCTGCAACTGACTGTTCTCCATATCTGGAACATCACTATGCCAAATCTGCACCAGACACCGTAGTTTATTAAATCCTACCTCTAAATATATTTCTAGATATTCACCTTCCGTGCCCAACAATAATTCCAGCACCATGCACTTGTACATCTGTATAAGATTTTATTTTTAAAATTGGTGGAAACTCTGTGGAATCCAAAACACATGAAATTAAACAAACTCTTCTCCCTCTATCTGTTATAGATTGTTTTGTCTTTTTCAGTTTATTTTCCAGCAATCAGGTTTTTTGTTCTATTTCATTTCTGTTTTGATGTCCTCACAGGGGGCCTTCTCTTTCCTTTCTTTCTTGAACTCACTTGTGCATGTCTCTCTGTAAAGGTAGAAACTGAATAGAGCAGAAAATTGAAAAAACCTGAGGAGGTGAGGATATATTCTGCTTCCTTTCAAAATTCAGCCTAATGAATAGGCACTAGTTCTTTCAGTTTGCAAATATTTTCACCACAACTTCTGATAAGTCTTGCACAGTGTTCTTGGACACTTTATAAACCTTTATAAACATTAACAAAAACCACATAAAAATTTTGGAGAGAAGGGAAGCAGCATCCTTGTGGAGCAGCACACTCATCAGTAATCTTGGCTGCTCTGTTTTGGTGTTAAGGTCCTACCAGTTGAGCTGACTGGACATTTTTAAAAGTTTCCTCCTTTAAAGTTTTCTGAGCTGAAGTGTCTCATTTACACACACACACCTCAGGCTTTCTTTGCCTATGGGAACATTTTGCCTTCATGTGAACAAAGCTTGGGCTTTGTCAAAAGAGAATTGAGCAGGGCCATGATGTGATGTACCAATAATAACATTTATAGCTGCAGTTATGGGGGGATTTGGTGAATAACCCCAACATTGCCCTTACAACAATCTCAAGAATATGAGACTCAGAAGACTTCTTAGGACTTAATTAGAAATTCACTGTATGTGACTATGTGTGCCTTTTAGTTTGGAGATTCTTCTTTTTTTGTATCTTTGTTTGAATTAAAAGAAAGAAGTCTCAGTACTGAGTCCTTAAAACAAAGGTGAAAAGGTTTTACTATTCCTGTTTTATATGAAGTAAAAATAAATTTAAAAGTGCAGAAGATAACTTGTAGAAAAAAGGAGCCTGGGCTTTCAGTTGGAAAATAAATAAATAAAAGCATGCTCATGAGTGCTTGCTCAGTCTCAAAAGCCTTCCTTCCCCCAAAGCTATCTTCTTCAAAACATAGCCCATACAATTGTGTTGAAATACTCTAATTTTACATCAGTGTTTAAAAATGGCATTAAGGCATTAAATCATTACCACAACATTAAAGCTGACTTCTCCTGCTGATTTTTGGTTGGGCTAGAAGAGGTGGTGCAGACTTTAAAGCACAATGCAGATGGATTTCCTGCAGTCAGATGAATTAAGAAATTGTGCAATTGAGCTTTTGTTACTGGGCTGAAGAGGAATAGTGTATAGTTGACATTTTCAGGTATGAGAAGTCTGTCGAGAAACTTGTGGTGGAGTTGTTGGCTTAATTTTATGGATGAATTGTCCAGCTATTATCCCTGAACACTCTCAAGGCAGCTGCTTTGAAATTGCTTTTTGTTGATAAATACTTGAATAGTGGGGTGTATGGTTGAGCTGTATGAACTGATCTTTCTTCATTTATGGCGACTTTAGAAAAATAAGATACAAATTTCTTTTCCAGATAAGCTTAAAAGTATTTTGGAAAGGTCAAGAAAATAACATTCCAAACCACACTAATACTTTTGAGGAATATGTTTGGCACTTTTACATTTTTACATTAAAATACTATTTCTTATTAAAGAAAACTTTTAAAATGAAGTGATTTTTTTATATAACATATAAGAGATTTTTTTTTTAATTTCATAATCATTGAAATTGAATGTAGAGTATTTCAGCAGCAGGAAATCTCTCCCCAAGCCCTTTCACAATGGAGCAATAACAATATACACAATATATAAATATAACCTTTAACAATATATTCTAATATGTAAAGCTCCTTCCTATTTGAATACATATTGTATGTGTTGTAAAACCTGTGGTTTTGGATAATGCCTTTAATAAGACATAACTCTTGAAAATATTTGATTTTCTTGGTGCACGTGAAATGTGATATGATAGTTCTAATGGGATTTCTGGAAAGGAAAATATTTTGTGGATATACCAAATATGTCACTCTTGCTCTTTTGACTGTTTTAGTTGCCCTTCAGTAGTCATGTTTATTATTGCTGATTTGATGTAGTGGCAAAGATTACTCTCTAATTTTTCACCCTTTGCTATTGCTTGTACCCACAACTTTCCTGAACTTTACTTCAATTTACCCTTTTTTTTTCTTTGAGATGCCAGCTTGTAAAATGACTATGTCTATGAACATCATATGCAATATTCATGAAGAAAATATTAACTCAATGATTTCACTTGAGACTGATGATAAAATTATGATCTAACGGTTCCTAATTATCTTCTGTTTCCATCTAGACCATTTATTATTCAGGAAACTCAGGCCATAAAGACAATATTGGAGTGACTTAGTGATTTTTCTAAATTGAAGCCTTTCCTGCACCACAAGGTGGTGGAATGCAGATAAGGGTGTCCTGTCTCTGTCTTTCTCACATGGTGCTTCCATAACTTACCTTCCTTTTGAGAATGGGATCCTCAGTGTTTCACTCCTTTCAGGAAAGAAAATAGAATGTGATCTAAGTGATATTTCTTAAAATGGCCACTGGTCATAGCAGGTGATACATCAGAACTGTGCTTTGCTCTAACTGAGATTGTGAGTTCTCTTGGAGATAGATGTAAACCCCTTGGAGGCTGGGAGGAGTAGGGAAAAGCTTCTGCAAATATGAATTTCTCTCAGTGAGTTTTGAGAACTTTCATACCTGAGCCTTCCTGATCACATATGAAGGTGGGCATGGAGGCTCAGATAGAAGTAGGTAATTGGCTTATCTCAAACCATTCATATTTCTAACATCCATAACTTTATATTAATAATTATTAGTACTTACTATTTTATTTTTCCTATATAATTTTTAATTATTAATTATTTGTTAATTTTTCTGGAGTTTATCTTAGCCTGCATTTCTATGCTATATATAAAAAAATATTCAAAAAATGTTTATTACATTAATTAACATTTTTCTTAGAGCAAGCAAGGTATTTCTCCACTTGGTTTCAGTTTTAATTCTTTCAGTATTGAAACTGACAAGAATTTGAAATATCCTTAAACCCTCAAACTCAAAAATCTTCCTCACATCACTCTTCACAGCATAGGTTCAACCTAAATATGTGCTGGGACCTAAGGTGTCTTTAGCCCCTCTTCTATGCTGCAATCACAAATTATTTTTTCTAGCTCTTACTGCTTGAATTCTTGATGCAATATAATAAAATTCTCTGAGCTTTGTAATTAAACTCACTTTTTTATTGCTGAATCCTATCACAGACTTTCTGCATTGGATCTAACTCTGACTAGCTCTGCCTTAACAGGAATCACTTTGCTTTGTCTCAGAGATTCCAGAGTGTTTTGGCAGCTTTCACAAAAGCTTGTGGCATCAATCTTTCCCCATGATTCCCACAGAAAGGGGAGCAGACAGCAAAAATAACCATGAGGACAGTAAGGGTGTATCTCCAAACCATCCTCATGTTCAAGGAGAAAAGAACAAAGCAAAAACCCATTCAAACCATTACTACCAAAGCTGGTGAAACTTGGACTCTGCCATATCAGGATGTCCCAAAATGCCCTGACTGCTTTCACCAGGCTGTGGTTCCCTCACAAAAACTGAGAAAGTTCTAACCCCGTGTGAAGGAACTTTGCTGGCAGCTGCTTGGGAAAAGGTCTCCAGGTGTGTGGTGGAAGCTGATGTGTCATTTGTGACAGTCAGGACCCTTTGCTTTCTCTCCACTGGTATCCACACTGCTTGTTTGCTTCCTTGAAGGAAAAAAATGTTTTCCTTGGTAACCTCATGCCTGAGGCAGATTTGTCTTCCAACTGAAACTGCCCTTATTAATCCTCATGGCAAGTGTAGAAACAAATCAAAGGAGAGGAGGAAGGACAGAAGAAAGTTTGGCAGGGAAAAACTCAAGGAGTGGGCAAAGTGTTTATTCCTCAGATATTACTGTGGGTCATTGCGCCGGTGGGTTTGGTTTTCCCCCTGTGGTTCTGTAGTTTACATTTTCTGCAGGTTTCCCAACCCTTGACTGGTGGGAAGCAGGGAGGATTGAGGGGTGCTGGCATGTTGAAGTGCCTGAGGGAGGAGAGCTCTGGGTGGCTTTCACCATTTTGGAGCAGGAACTGAAATCTCTTTGCACTGCTTTGTGTATCACTTTGTTTAAAATAAATTAGCAGATATGATCAAGTATTCTTTATTAAAAACCCTTGTGATTTCCACTGGTGAGCTATCCTGCTTGATGGCATAATTGTTAAGGTACTAAATGTCTGCCACCCTGAAGGGAAGCTGGGTAACTTTAACAAAATTAAGTCTTGACAATATTTCATGGATCCCAGCATTCATAATTATGTGTTGCATAAAACCAAAGAATCAAGGTAGGATTTCAACTATATGTATAGAGCTCCTCTGAGGACACAAAAAAACCCCCAAATGACCAAAAAATCGAGCAAAAAGATTGACAGCTGGGAAGATAGAGCCTTATTTTCTCAGGTAGTGTACTTTGGTGATGGGAATGTGAGAATTAAGTGTATTAGTCAGAGACAGTGCAATGAAGTGCAAAAATCTCTGTTTTAGGTTGCACAGCACCAGTCACTATCCCAAGGTGATTTTCAATAAGATACAGCAATCCCACTGTGATAACGTGTTTCAGATTAGTGTTGGACCCTTTGATTTTATTTTGAAATCAACTTATTTAAAATAAATTACAGTCACTGTTATCTCCCTTTACTAACCTTAGAATTATTGCCATGAGTTTGGAGTTGTTTAAAGTAACTTCAGTGATCTGCCCTGAATTTCTCAGAGAAATGAAAGTAGCAACTGTAATAAAACAGAGATCAGCAATCTGTTTACCTCCATTTAGTTTCAACATGTCCCCATAATAAGGAAATTTTGGAAAATTCTCTTTACTTTCTTCCTTCTCAGAACAATTCTGTCTGAGCTTTTTGAAATCTGTGTGTGTGCAGAAAGAGTCAAGTGTCATTCTGAGAAAGCTGTCATCTTTGTTCAAGGCTGCTGGGTGTCTGAATTTGTATTGTGCATTAGCTTTTCCTTACAGGTTTTCAAGGGCCAGCTGCCAGTACTTTATTTCATTTAATTTTGAATACTCCTATTTTATGGCCTGGGAAAACAAGGAAATATGGCTTGTCTGCTTACTTAAAAAGAATAAAAATGAACATCACAGCCTTAATGTGATTTTTAAGCAGCAGCAATGGGCCTAGAACACCATATTAATAGTGATAGAATGGTGTGCTTCTGGAGAAAATTGTGCTGGCTTTATTCATACAAGACGTTTGGTGGCTTTTGTGGTAACATTTTGTCCTGAATGCAGGGAAATTTGCACTGCAGGTATAAGGACAACTGCTTTTTTAAATGCATTTTTGTTTTCTTGTGAGGCTTTGATTTTTTGGGATTTTTTTAGCAGAGTATTAAAATGAGCCTCAGGAGATCTGTTCTGAACTCCCCTGTCAGGCTCAGAAGTCTGTAAAATATAAGACATTCCACTTAATTCTCCTGTGTTCATTTCCCCAGCTGTGAAATGGGAATAATACTGTCTTTTTTTCCCCTAAACTTTGGTCTGTACTGCCCAAAAAATGATCCTACAGATCTTCAAGGCAGATCTTACTGTTTCTGTAGTTTTTAATGTAGAGCTGTGAACAAAATTGAGACATATATATTAATATATATATTTTTATATATATATGCCTTTTTATAAGTATGGTATCTTTATTTGAGGCTGTGGTCTCAAACAATGCTCTAAAACTTTTCCTTTTTATTTATTTAAAGTGTTGAATTACCAAATTCAGACAAGTTGCATAAACTTCAGTGCAGTATCTGTAGCTACTTTAATGAGAATGGTGATCTTTTACACAATACAGATTGACTCCTTTAAAACAATAGGCTTTGTTATTATCACTACTATTGAACTGGACAGGACTTTTTTTAACCGCTGATAAAACTTGTGCTGAGTTTGGGGGGAAAAATTAGATTTTACAGTGCTCCAGGAGTAAATTTGTATGTATTATATTCATATAACTCCATAACTTCGAAGCTCAATGTTTATGTTGAATACTTGTTTTGATTTGTCCTTAGAGGTAAATCTTTTGCTAATAACCATTAATAAAGTAAAGCTTAGAGGGCTTGAAAACAGATTCTTCAGTATTAAACAATTTTTCTACTTCAGAATTTCAATTTTTCTTGCAGTGAAATAATTTCCAGGATCTAATTATTGAAATAATTAGGTATTATTTTGTTATATTTATCCTTTTTTAGAATACTATGTGTGTCACCTGGTTTTAGCACAACGAGAAATTAAGAAATGAGGCATTACAGCTTATTAGCTTCCTACAGTCCAAATGGTGCAGATAACACAATTTTCCCCACCAAAACTGAGCAGCAGTAGGTAAATATATTGTGAGACAGTACATTATGGCACATTTTATTCCTCTGCTTCCCTGGGAGCAGGGACAGGGAGCTCTTTAAATGGCTGGGCTGGTGACAAACAATGAGTGTGACGGGGGTGAGATGGGAGCGTGTTCCAGCATCTCCAGGCCTTCATTGCAGACTTCTCCCTCTGCTCCCAGGCAGCTGCAGCCAGAGTGCTTCTGCTGACAGCAAATCCAGTGGAGTGCTGTGGGGAGCAAAACGGTCCCTAAAGTAAGCACTGAGGGCTTCAAAGGCCAGAGCTGATATTTTGAGAGCTGTGAGCCCCCAGTGCAGCTCTCAGCTGTTTGTGTTCAGATGCTTTCCTGTGAAATGCTCCATTCAGGGTTCCTGGGGTCCCTCTGGGCAGCTCCACCAGCTGTGAGGGCAGAGACTGCTCCAGTCTCCAGGTGACAAAGCCAAATTTTTGGTAACATCTGGTGCTGTGCAGAAAGGTCATGTCTTAATATCCATTAAGAAAGAAAAAGACCTTTCCTTTCAGTGTTTATTTTTATTCTTATCATTTTTAGCGAGCTCCCACAAGCATAATAAAGCACATAGTCCCAATGTCTACTAAATCCTAGATTCTGATTGTGCAAGTGAAGGGTGGGTGCTGCCTCTGCTCAGCATATTCTGCTTGTTAGGGTGATGCCTTGTGCAGGCTGACCTAAAATAGAGACTAGACAGAGTTAAAGAGTAAAGTAGGTATTTGTTAAAAGGCCTCAATGGATACACCTTGGGCAATAGAGGAGCCTGGCCAGGCCTACACCAAAGAGGAACCCAAAATGGTCATAAAATGGACAAGCAGTCACAGGGTCTCTCACTTTTATAAGTTCTGGTCCATTTGCATATTGGTGTTAATTGTTCAGTTATAGCTTATCTTATGAAATCCCATCCTTGTTTTTCTCTCTTCAGTCCACATTGTTTATGCTCTTGGGCCTGAAACTTGGATCATTTGTCCTTGGTCCCCAGCTAGGGAAGGAATTGTTTTATCTCCCTGCTCTGTGTCAGGGAGCTCACCATCCCGTAATGTGAAGCGTAGAACTACACAGTAAGGCAGTACAGAATCTGAAAAATATAAAAGCTAAAACCTGAGGCATCAAGGGTGCCCACAGCAGGTGGCAGAGGTGGGTTTGACCTAAATACCCTTCCTGCCCTCCTGGCCCAGGGCCCCACAGCTCTGCAGAGAGCTGACCTGGGTGTGGGCAGATGCACCTTGAGGGAGGAGGGAAGTCAATGCTGGTCACTGCTCTCAGCCCTGCAAGCTCGTCCTCCCTTGCCATGCCTTCCTACCACCCTGAGGTACTTCCATCCCCCTGCTTCTTCCTTCTCACCTGCCTGAGATCCACAGCTGTTTTTTTTCTGACAGCTCTCACATCTGTCCTGAGCCTCACCCAGCTTTACTTGTGGAAAATCAGCCTTTCACACACCTGTGGTCTTTGTGAGTCCTGCTGTTGCTCTGGTGCACAAAATAAATGAGATATTCGCTACAGGAGTTCTTTCTAGACAATTTAGGGCAGCTAACTTCTTCATATTTCAGTGTCAAATGAGATGGCATAATCAGAAATAACTTGCTACTACACCTTGTTTTTTCATATTCATCACATTTTTATTTTTTCATAAGCAATTCTGGTCAGAGTGTGTGTTATAAAAGGTGCCACAGTGTGATATCAGGCCCTCATTTTAAGTGATTTGGGATGACACCATACTGTCAGTACTAAATAATAATATTAAAATGTGCTTTGTTCGTCTGAGTTATATTCTTAACTTTCTAAGAGCAGGATTTGGGCCAGGGATGTGAGATTCCAAGTTTTTGCTTGGCTATTTGAGAACAGAAGGATACAGGCTTTTTTGCTGTATTTTTTAATACTTCATCCTCCTTCATTTGCTACTGAAACCTATTGCTTTTAAAATAGGGGGGAAAACCTAAAAAAAACCCGCAAATGAACCAGCAAGCTACAAAACTTTCTATAAGAAGAGAAAATTATTGTTCTTTCCAGTTAGTCCAACTGTATGTCTTGCAATATGAACTCATCCACTCGAAGATTTTATTGGTATAACTAAAGATATAGATCTACATGGAGCTTTTGTTAAAAGGGTTTGGATATTTTTAATGACATCTGATTTGCGAGCAAAAATGTCAAGCACATAATTGCCATTTCAGAGTTTCATAAATCTGAATCAATTAGTAAAAAGAACCCCTTGACCTCGTGTCCATGAACATTCATGATCATTCAGTCTAAGTGCTAAGGAGCTATTGGCACATGATGTTCAAGCTGAGTGATCCTTTTGTTCAATCCCATTTTCTCGAAGCAAGGTAAATGCAGCTCCCTTTGAATTTAAAACCTTGCTAAATTATTTAGGGCTACATATCACAGACTGATTAAATTTTTCACAGAGTAGTGAGATTGTTTCCCAGGTAGGTCATCACTCAGTTCAGTTTACCACTTAAAATTTCTTTCATTCTCAGTCAAAATACAGCAAGGACCATCCATCATTATCACTCTGTCCTTTAATTTTTCTGTCAGCTTTTGTCAGGCTTGAAACAAAAGCCTTTACATTTTTATCAGCTGCAGCTATTGTTGTCTGATTTGTGCTCAGTCATGTCAAAATATCAGTTGTGTTTTTACCAAAAAAGTCAAATATTTTCAATAGGTCAGATCTATCTTTCACATAAGCCCGCTAAACCAAACAGAACCATTTCTCATTTCTTTGGAAATGGAGAGTAAAAATGCTCAGGGCCAAATTGGCAGGGAGAGTAAATTATCCAGACTCTTGCACTTAAATGGATGGATGTCTTCTGCCTTAGCAAGGAGAACACAGCATCAATTCAAGCAGGAAGGAGAAGCAAACAGGAAATTTTGAGCCGGTGGGGCTCAACACTGCTTTGGGCTGATCTAGTCCAACACTGCTCTGCCACTCCTAAGCAATTTGCATCTGTACCTCTGCTAAAGAGCAGCTTCTACACCAAGCCCAGTTTGCCTGTTCCTCCTTTTTCCACCGTCCCCTGGGAATCAGCCTTCAGGTTCCCTGCTGGCTGCTCTCCCCTGGCTCCTGCCTGTGCTGTGCAGTGCCACAGGGAGCACCTTTCCAGAGCTTTGCTCAGTGTGCTCTCTGCAGCAGCTCTGACATTATGCCAGCTCCTCACTGAAATGAGGATTCTTGGCTGAGCGTTTGCAGCTCAGCTCAAACCTCCCTGAGCCACCAGAGAGAGGGCAGGAGCCCATTGAGCAGGGTCTCTCCTATCAATGTCCAGTTCGAGCCTCACCTGTATAACCTGTGGAACAGAAGTGACAAAGAGTCCATGGGAGTCCCTTGGCATGAAGGTCAACCCCTTTTCTATTTCCAACAGCTTTTATGGAAACAATTAGTTCTCCATGAGTTGTTTGCATTTCAGAGCTAGCCAGATGATGAAGTTAATACCAACTTAATTACATTATTGGATTTTTGACTGAATATCTGTCTGTCAACAAACATCCAGTTTAGAAGCGAGGTTTCAAAATTAATGGAGACAATTATTGCTTGACTTCTAGATCTCCTGAGCATGGCTTTTCTATCTTCTTTGGTTCCCCATCTGCAAAATATAGCTATTTTCTGCTTCACAGGAGACTAAGGATTAATACCTTAGTATTATTGAAATAGCAATCTGGCACAGTGATTTGGGTATGGCTACTTGAATTAAAAAGTTCTGCTCTGCAGGGTCTCTTGGTCATAATGATGCTTGGTATTCAGTGGCATGAGAGGCATAAAGAAAAATTCATTTTCAGCTGAACATTGTATACAACTAGATTCAGAAATTGCAAGACAAGGAAGTGGAAATTAGTTTCACTCCAGAACAAATTTTTTGGGCAGAAATCTGCAAGTCTATTCTGCTAAGATCCTCCCTGACAGAAAGCTCAAGAGGACAAATCTCCATTGTCCCTATGATAGAGAGCAGCTGCCAGCAGGGAGCTCTGGGTGACAGCATGTGCCTCACTAGGGAATTAAGATAGGTTTGCCTTGCATTAAAAAATTACCAAAAGTCCTGCAGGACCAGAAACAGGTCAAATTGTAACTCTCTTTTCTGGCATGACGTGGAGCAGCACACCCTCTATGAAGCACAGTGATCCATATGGCTTAAACAGAAGCCTGTGCTGTTAAGTATCATTTTTTTATCCATAGTCTGTGTGCTTTTGGGAACTTCCAAACCCATTTACTTCCTACACCTGCAATGCATGATGACTCAGGAACACTGGACGCTGCTTCTAGTTTATTTATTGAATTGCATATTCTGTATTCTCTTATGCAAAAGCCTTTTCAAAGCAAAGACAAAGTTTTCACAAGAGTCCATGAATCTTGGAAGAACTGATAGGAGTCATTCTGTCAGACTCAGCAGGCATCATACACACAGGTCTTCTCAACATGGGGATCATTTCAGAATGCTTGGATCTGGGCTGTCCAGAGTAGGGTTTAAGGATGAGATATGATCCAGGCATTCCAAGAAGTGTTTTCTGGAGAGCTCTGAGTTATTTGGCTACTTTGCACATTCCTGTTGCAGACTCTCAAGTTGTTAATGGAGTATTCCATTGGGCAGAGCCTTGAATGTAAGCTGGTACAAACCAAACCTTTCTAGAATCCAGAACAGACCTAAATTTCATTGCCTGGGCAATGTGATGCTCCTCAGGCTGCTGATTCCTAGTTTCTGTCTTGTGCTGGGGTCTTTAGGAGCAAGTCCTGGTGTTGCTGTGAGCAAAGCAGACAGACTGCAGCAGTTTGCACAGTGAAATTCCACCTCACTCTGCAAAGAAACCAAATGCGATTCCTTGTTTTTGCATCCCTTTTGAGAAAACATATTTTCTTTGAGGCATCTGACAGACTTCCATTTTGATGTTTGGCATGAGAGTTTATGACTTTGATCAGGAAACTAATATCTGCACAAGTTTTCATTATTCTTAATCTGATGAGATTACATCTGTATGAAAACACTGACGTATCCTAGTTTGTGTTAGCTAGAATGCTTCCTAGGTAGACTTTCATTTAAAATAAGAACTCTTGTTTGAAATGCTTCAATTTCAAGAGGAACCAGAAAGTTCTAAGTTAACCAGTGATTCATGTAAGCTATTATTTGGTAAAATAGGTAAACAGCATGCTTGCAGATTGGATAGCTCTGTCATAAAACCATAACTTGTCATTGCAGTCTTAAGTAATTGGTATTTAAGAAAGATAATGAATGGAACCGTGAGTCACACTAATTAGTTTTACGTACAAGAATGATGTATATAGCTTTCCTAATAAGCAAGGTTTTGCTCTCCTTATGAAGTAGGTGGGGTTTTTTTCCCTTTGATTTAGTTTTTAACACATACCTATCAGGGAAGGAGTTTCCCTTTATGAGAAGAAATTGCAGAGATCAGTACATGTGACATGTATCTTTTTAACATGTTAATTTATTTCTAATGCTTGTTATACTCAGTTCTATTTCATTATTGTGGTACTCACACTCCAGGTAATATTATCATTATTCCTGGTGATTAATATGGCTACAACTGTGAGGGTTTTAAAAAGCCTGTTCTAATTTTTCTGTCTTGAGAATATTTTATGCTGGGAATTAGATTAAATATCAGTGTACATTAGATTAAAAATCAGTGTGGAGATGAAAGACGGATCTTTGTTTTCTGATGGCTTCAGAAGTAGAACATCACACAGGTATAGAGTCCAGAGAGCATAGTGATATTTTTTATCAAAACTAGAGGAATACAGAAAATAGTAGGTGACTTACAGAGTGACTAGCAAGGAGACTTTTAAATTTGGAAAATGATCTGTCATCCAGCATGGAAATAAGGTAAGCATACTACTTTGAAGCCTTAAGAGAGTAATTAAGCAATGCTGAACTCAAGGATTCTGTGTCTGAAGTGTGTTCGTAGGGCCCAGCACTGAAAAGCTCTGAGCTACTTCAGCTTCCATTGATTTCAGTCTGAATTGATGGTACTCAGGGACCAATTGCATTTCTTTCCAAAGCAAGGGAAGACAGATTGTGGGTCAGACTTTTGCTCTTTTATTGCACTGAATAGCACCCTTCAGAAATATTTTCAGTGAAATCAGTATGGAATGGGTTACTCACCATCAACTGCTGAGAAAAGAGTCCTTCCCTTTCAAACCTGCCATATAAATAATCTGAAAAATGTCAGATGCTTTTGTCTTCTCAGAAGTGCTTTTCTCTACTTTAGAGCTTTTGTTTTTTGTTCTTTAAAACCTGCAATCACCTTGTAGGCAAAGTACTATTGGTCTTTATTGCTTTTGGCAGTGTAATCAAAGTATTGTCTGTGTGTACATCTGGTTATGATCTGATCTGTTCTGGAGCATTCTGCATCAGGTGTTGTTGCTTCCTCTGCAGAGAAGCAGTCATGCTCCTAATTCTGGCAGTCCTGCACTTGCTTGAGTAAAACCTGAAGGGTTGTATAGGATGCTGTCATCATTTTTGTATGAATTTTTTCTGACTTGCATGCATGCTTTTTTATCAGTAATATTATTATCATTTCTGATTTTTAGTTTGAAGGTGTTTTAGAAAAATACTGATGTGTACTAACAATAAATTGTAAGCATTAAGGATGACTGAAAGATGACTGTGCCTGCAAATTAGGGTAAAGATTTTGAAATATACTCTGCTCTGGATCTTAGCAGACAACTGTGTCTTAAGCAAATGTGTGGGAAGAAGAAAAGCAATCCGGAAAAAGCAGCTCTTAGAGTTAGTAGAATTTTCTCCCCTTTTTCCCTTCATTGAGTCTGTCTGAAAGTGGGTGTTTTAACATACAGCCATTTCTCGTTAACATGTGTGTGTTTATTTCAGCATGATGGTGTTGTTTTTTTTTTCATCTCCCACTCTGACACAGCATGTTTCATCTGTATATGGTTTCTACTACGTGAGACATTTAAAATGGCTCAGCGGAGAAATGGATTCTTGTCACTTAAACTGTCACTCTCTCTTTCTGTGGAAATGTGGTCATTTTAACAGAGTTTTAAGTTTTGTGTACTCAAAGATTGACTATAAAAATTGAGAGTGATAAATGTCAAGAATTTAAAGGTACCCTGTTGTACCTGTAATAATTTATGTTAATCATATTTTAATTTAGTCATTTTCAACATGCTTGTATTTACAAATTAAACCACTGTTATGTTTCTCCTTTGTTTGCATGATATGATTTTATTTTATATTTTTTTTCCACTCACCAGATGTTTTCAACACTTTGCTTCCCACTACTGTCATCCCCTCCCTTACCACTGCAACAGTCACAACCAATGTAGCCTTAACAGCCAGCACAACCACATCGGCAACAGCCACCAGCATCAGAGGTACAGTATCCTTCTTTGTTATGGCCTGGGAAGCACATGATAAAGAGGAAATTAGAGCTTTGATTTTGATTTTTTTTTTTTTAACAAGGGTAGAAATTGCTGGAGAGAGGGTGTAAGCGTTCAGCTCAGTCTATATTTAACAGAATAATCCAAAGGGTGATAGGTGGGTTAAGAAAGATTTCATATGACCTTGAATGTTGCCGTTGCTCTAGCAGTGTGTATGTGAACTTTGACAGGATGCTTAAATTATTTGTATACATTTGCATTTAATTTTTTAAGGTTAGTAAATTAACTTTAATGTAAAATGCAAGCAAGCTATTTTTAAATAAACGTGACCTTTTTAAGGCTGGTTATTCTGGGTGCTACCGTTTAAAACAAGCTTAGGTGTCTCAGCACTGGAATTTCTGTTGATGAAATCTTGCTTGATAACAAAGAGGCACTGTGATGCATCACCCTTGTTAGCCCTTTACAGTTTAAGGCATTCTGAATTTAGGGGTGTTGTTATCTCACTAGAGCTAGAGGAAATGAGCTAAAAGTTCTCTCTCCCCTCCCTGACCCCCATCTGTTGGGGTTTTTTCTGTTTCAGCTTTTCATATGTTTCTAGTAATGCTTCATTTCTTTATGAGCAAAATATAAAGGTTATTTTACTCTTTTATTCAGTGGCTGATCAGATAACTGTTAAATAGGGAAGATGTGTGCAGAAGGTCTTGCAGATTATCATCTTCTGGGTAGCTACAAATCTCTCATGGTAAATGAAATGGCAGAAGGTTCCTATGTGGTCTCTTGAAAGTTTTCCTTGCACAAGGAGAGAGGAGATTATATTATTTTACCACACTGCAAGTATTGACATGATGAGGTGCAGTTAGGCCAGGAAAGTTAAGACAGCTGTGACATCTTTTCTTTCTGGATGTGTTATTAGTCAGTTGTAGTGGCCTGCCTAAATAGCAAGAATAAAAATTGTCATAGTATCAAATCACCTAAATTATACTTCCACAAGGCACAGATATTTCAATATTGTGGCCTTCATGTGGTAAACTGACATCAGACCTAAAATTACATTTTCTAATCTTTAATATTACTTTTAATGTGAAATTGCTGTTATTTTAATGGAGAGAGAGGAAAGAGAAAGCTAAACCATGGAAAACAGCCCAGCGTTCATGGGTGTAAGAGGCTGCAGGAGGAACATTTCCTGAAAAGGATCAGAATGACAGGAATTGTCTTTATAAAAGTGGTTTGTGTAAAGCACAGAAGGCTTCCAGCTTTCTGAGGGCTCGCATGGTGGAAGAACGATGCTCTTGGTGTGCTGTGCTGAAGTTTGCTGCCCTTCATGAATTGTTTTCTTCTGCTCCTTTTGTGGTCATAACTATGTCATTGTTATGGTTGTACTGATGTTTTTAATGCATTGTCTCACCTCCTAAGTGTGATTTAGGGCCTCATTTTCGTTCCTGTGGAGTGTTCATTTTCACTATTTGTGTGTCCAGCATCAAAAGAACAGTCTGGAATGGGGATATTCTCTTCTAAGTTTCAGCTCTAACACATGCATGCAATTTGATGGTACACTTACAGAGATGCTGCTTTAATAGAAAGTAAAAGAAAGGAAATTGGGTGATCAATTGCTGAAACATGAACACTCACTTTTCACGCAAAGAAGGAAGTGAATGCAGCAAAATGGCTGAAAAGATGAGACCACTTCAATCTCAAGGAAGTGGTAGAATCTGTTGGGGAGATAATCAAAGGGACAAATGAGTGTGGGAAGTCCGTTTCCTCAAAATCTTGTCTGGAAAGGAAAATGATGGTTTATCCCAATGCAGAGAGAAAATATTTCATATATTATTTTATACTACTATACATGTAGTATAAAATAATATATAAAATATGAAAAAGTATAAAATAAACTAATGAAATTAGGTTTTTCAACAGTCTAAGATATCAGACGTCACTAAAGCACCAAAACAAGGTTACTATAAACATAAATCATGGAAGATATCGATGTGGAAGAAACATGAAAATGGGTATGAAACTGGGTGCAAAATGAAATGAGCAAATTGTGAGAAATTTAACAAAACAAAAGTGCTTAGAAATACACTAGATGAACAACAAAAATAAAGCAATTACTCATGAATAATGAGGACAAGGCCAAAGTAATTGGTGTTTTAGCCAACGGTGGGAGACGACTGCAGTGCTGTTTCTGATGGGGGTAGCAGGGGATGTCACAGTGAAAAATGAGCACAAAGGGAGACAGATCAGAGAACAAGGACAGCAGTCTTATAGATATGCTTTGCAAAGAAGCTGAAGGCACCAGCTGGTTTGTTTTGCTTTCAAAGCAGTAGGCAATATGACTCTGATGAAGAGGTATTTTCCAAGTTCAGTGGGCAAAATGATTCCCTGTATTACTGGCAAAGACATTTAGCAGAGACACTTTGTAAATGCGTGGGATTCAGTGACTTCAGCTATTTAAGTTGAATTTCCTTCATCCTGACTTTCTTTCAAAGTGCTTTATTCACATGGCAGAGGGAATTGGACAGGGTGCTGCACCTACTTGGGTCTCCTCATCCCCTGTCTATCTTGGACCTGTAAACAAATAATGCTCACAGATTTTCAGTGCCTGCTGTGGAGTTCTGCCATCCTGAAATACAAGACTGAACCTCATCTCCAATGTCCACCCCATCCCACAGAGGTACAAATGACATAAGAGCCATTGCAGAGATCAGGTTTTTCAGTACTATGGGTTGCTAGCTGAGCAAAAAGTACCACATAAACATATTTTCCTTTGAGACCTCTGCTTCATATTACAATAAGATTTTTGACATGCAAGAATATATTAAGTTGAGAAACTATCCATAAATTCTCAAACATCAAAACTTTTTTTGTTTTTGGTTTGTCTTGCTTTGTTGGATCATGTCTTAAGGAAACACGTTTTCCACAGACTGTAGGTAGTGGATGCTATTCGAGAATATCTTTGAACTGGCTTTCCCATAGCTGGCATAATAAACTTTCTAGACAGATTTGACTAATTTTGTTACGAAATTAGTGCTAAATACTTAAGAATCTCCTCAGGTAAGTTTTACAAGACATTCCTCTGTTCTGCATGACTTTTACATAGTCCACTTTGGGTATGCATTGCTTCACATCCAGTCACAGGAAATGTCTTTACAGGTATAAGATACAGGATGTAAAAAGCCAATGGCATCTGTGAAACCAAGGCATTTTGCATTCTGATTATTGTACCTCCTCTTTACTAAAAGCCTTAATTCATGGGAAAGAAAATTCTCCAAAAGTCATCAGTTAATTCTGGAACCATGTGATTCATTGCTGCCCTGATTTGCCTGGCATTTAGTAAACAACATGAAAAAGGCTACTGATCCAGTTGGATGACAGCATGATAATTCATAAACTTTCTGTTTAGTTAAACTTTTCACTTTCTCAGAAAACGTATGCTTGTTTTTGTGCACAGTCCTTCAGGAATTAATTATTCTTTTACTGGTACATTACCTACTAAGTCAAAAAATCATAAACATAATTTGATGCCAGTGAGGAATATTGCCCTTTATATATTTGTCAAGGGTATCTTAAAGCCTAATAACCATGATGAGGAATGTACAACAAAATGAGAATAAAATGTATGAGGAGAAGGAACAAATCTGGAGGACTACTGAAAGAATAATTATGCACTGTATGAGTATGTACATCGCTCTTTCTATCCTATTTATGTAATGTTATTTGTGAAAACTGTGCGTGGATCCATGCAATTTTTCCCTTTTATGATTGGGAAGAGGCACAAGAGGATTGTGGATTTGCCCCAACAGTGAAACAAGGGATGCTAGCATTGGAGAAATTCTTTGTTAGTGTAAAGTTAATTTAGGTGGTGCTGTGTCAATTTTCCAAGTCCTGTAGGGGGAGAGGGGGTGTGATTAACAGTCTGGGAGAAGCCACCTCAAGTCAGAATAGCTCTGTGTTTCTGTATTCACAGAGGGGAAAAGCCTGTGCACACAAATGTACATAAAACCTTCCCATGGGCTGTCATTATGTGAATCACCCACACGCACAAACAGAGCATTTTCTTGTTTTGTTTTGTTTAAATCCTATTTCTATCAAGGAACAAAAAAAGTCAAAGAGGTTATAAGACTTGATTATTTTGACTTGTTGCTGAAGACTGAAACCTCACCTCCATCACCACCACCCAAACAGGTGGAAATTTGAGCATGTCAAACCCAATCTCAAAAGACAGATCCTTTCAGTCTGATGGCACGAATCAGAGTGACTCAGGCTCGGCTGACTCACTTGGATGGTGACTGCACCAGAATGTTCAAAGCTTTATATAGCAACGCCTGAAAACATCTCCAGAAGTTGTTGTGTGCAGCACAGACGTGATGCTGCTCCCAGGCAGCTGCACTGGGGAGATCAAGAGTTTGTTTGTCAGGGTGACCACAAAGCCAAAAAACGCTCACATTTATATATCAGTGAAATCTCTGCCTTATTATGATCCACTTTGCTTTTATTTGGTTTAGCTTTGGTATAAAATAAAGATTTCTTAAAGGAAATCTGTGGAGCTAAACTTAGGGGTATACAGTGGCATAAGGAGGGGTTTGAGGATGTATTCATTTTGAAAACTATTGTGACTTTAAGTGTGAATATTTCTATTTAATAGTGTAAATGACAACCATCCTAGCTAAAAAATTATGTTACTTTCTTTTTTTCCCCTAGTTTTACCTTAAAGTCTCTATTAAAAAAAAAAAAAACCTAAACCCAACCCTAACAGAATAACTGTGTCATTATAGGCAGCTTAAATGCAGAAACTACTTGAACAGTACTTGTAGTCCTCATACTTCTTCCTATCAAAAAATGCTAAACATTACCAGTTCTTTCCTTGTGATTTTATTTTTCTTTCTCATAATCTGATTAATATAACTTGGCAGACTGAGATATAAACAAAAAGAGAAACCACAAAGCAAGGAAAAGCTATAGAATATGTGAGGGGCAAAGGAGATAAGGGTAGACTTACACTTTAAATACAGTTGTGTGTGCTTCCTTGCATTCAGCTCTGATAATAAAAATGATCCTTGTCTAACGTTAAAAGCAGCTTCCTATGACAGCCAGCTAAAAGCCAGTTCATTTATATACTACTTTATAGCTGCAGCAGTAACATAAAACCTAATTTGTGGCTGGGTTTATTCAAACTGTGTACAAAAAGTAAAATTTTCTAGGTTTTATTTCTTCTTTCTCCCTACTTTTGCACTCGTCTCCTAGTGGCTTAGCCAAGGTGTAGATATGTCTGGAGAATGAACAATTTGAGATTCAAACAACAGTGCCTTACTTTTTTTTTTCCATTAGACATTCAAATCTTCATCATCCATCTTTCAAGAACTGCCATCTCCTGATTTTTTGCTGATTTCTTTCATTACTATTATTTTTACAATTTACTTGTTCCTCAGCTGTATAGATGGTGTGTTAAAAAATCACGACAAAGCTATGTTAGACCATGATGAGGTCTCAAACTTATTTTCCTGCCCTCTTTTTCAAAATCTCTGAACAGGGCTGTCTTGGTCAGAGCTGTTACCCAGGAGAAACATCCACAAGCTACAGCTGAGTAATGGCTGGAAAATCTTCCCTGGCATCTGCAACCAGCCAGTAGACCAAACTGTTGGATATTTTTATATCAAATTATACCTGTTTTGAACAGGACTTGGAGTTCCTTAAGTTCTGCAGCAATATTTTCATGAGGCTTAGTCATCCATAGTGCCTGTTAAAACGGGGTTGCACAGTATTTGTTCCTTTTCTGAAGCACCATTTAATTAGGGTTTCATTCCACCAGTCAGGCTTAGTGGTGCAATTAGTGCTGTGAATTCTCAAAGCTCACAGATTTAAGATCAACAGAGGAGCTTGTAGCATCTGTTCTAACTCAAAGAGCTCTTTGGTTTTCAGGTCTGATGGATACAGAGCCAGGAAAACCTTCTTATAGCATAATCTGGAAAAAAAAAAAAAAGAAACCTTAAACCCCTCCCTTCCACACTCTTCCCCCAAAAAACAACACAAAACAAACAATAAGATTTAAAAAACCCAAACAAAACAAATATTCTCAAGCAGTTTCATACTTTATTGGCTGGGTTCCTACAGATTTCTATGTCCCCATAGAATTAGAATAGTGGCAAACATTCTGTGTTTACATGCATGGTGATCACAGACCAAAACCATGCCAGCTCCAAGCAAGAGGTTCTACAAACATAATATGAAAATCACCCTTTTTTTTTTTTTTAATTTAGGTCTAAGAATTTGAGGTATTGATGCATCCACATGAGATATCTTCCTGTGTCTCAGAGGCAACAGGGCAGTAAGTAGCAGCAGAATGTGGTTATGGAAGGAGGAAATTTTTCATGCAGTGTGAAACTAAATATAAAACTGCATTATCACTATATGGTGAAAAATGGAAACAGAAATACCCTGATGTCTGTTGTGAGCAGACCCAAATCAAACCCAAATGCTTCTGTGTGGAATTTGCAGTTCTCAGATACTTTTAAAAGATGTTTTATAGTTGTAATATCAATCCAAAAGTAATCCTCAAGGCAACATGTACATTCATTACTCATGCAGTCTAACCACCAAAAAAAAATTCTGGCAACATGGCCCACACGAGGCTAGTTACCTCCATTGCCATGAAAAGTACTTGTGCTTTGCAATTTTTACCTTTACAAACTAAAGCAGAGACCTGTGCCATTTATAACATGGCAATTTTCTCTGCTTAACAGCCACTATGATGTCAGATGAAGACCGTCGTCATTATTGCACATTATTTGGTCATATTATTCATGAAATGAGGCTGTTGCTTTCTGGAACAAATAAAGATAGATTTCATGATCTGAATAGTTTGCCAAGTAAATGAATATCATAAATGAGACATAGATTAAGCTACAGGCGTGCTGAATACATGAAAGAAAATATCATAATATCATACATTAGGATCCTGCTCTTTGTGTCTGGGACAAATATTTCTAGCGCTAACAAATCCATCCAGCTGTCAGCTTGCAGTAATGAAGTAGGCAACTTAAAAAGTACACAATGATTTCCAGCCTTGATGGATTATCACTTAACCCAAAATGCAAGGCTGTGCAGATAAGTATCACAATTGGTTGATGGTCTGATAAAGATTCCATTATATAGCTGAGCTCCGGAGAGGCTTCAGCAATGCATCAGGAATTCAAACATTCCCAGCCTAAGCTCTGATCACACTGGGGGTTTTTTGGCTTTTTTTTTTCTTTTTTTTTCTATGAATTATATAGTCTGACAGTCTCTATTGTAAACTGGCAGTGCCAGAGGTTCTCCAAATTAAGAGTCCCTTCTGCTGGAAGCGTTTTTGCTGCCTGCCAAGAGCATCCTTTGCTCTGAGTTCAGCCTCAGACCTCGCCTCAGGTGCCACAGGCTGTAAGGTGTTATCTCTCCTTCTGCTCAGCCCCCACGTGCAGCTAGCAGGGAAGCACAGGCATTCCCAAAAAAAGTCCCTGGGAAGAAGGACTGAAGTCATGAGTGTCACCAGCTCTGTGTAACGTGCTACACTACAGTCAGCGTGTAAGGATGTCACACTGACCATTCTCATCTGACCTCTAGATGGGTCCTGACCTCAAGTTAGTGGTTTTCAACATTCATGTGTAAACAAGATATGAAAACTGTACTATTCATACTAACGTCCTGCTCTCTTCAGGCTTAATATGTGATTTTCAAAGTAATAACTTTTTAAAAAGTAGGTTTTTGTACCTCTTGCTTTAAAAGCCAGAATTCTACTGATTTCAAGAGATTTTGGTGACATAGTATTTACATCTCCACAAGCCATTTGGTTAAATGAGTTTATCCCAACTCACCTGCAGGTAACTCTGAAGTGGATGTATCTGGATTTTCCAGTCCAAAGAGGGACGGGCAATTTTTAGTGCATTGTCAGTGCTGCCCCATAAGCTTGATAATGGCTTGCAGACATCAAAAGAATTTCCTCCACAGAAAAATAGGCTGTACTTTCCTTTCTTCCAAGTAAAACTTTACACATAGATAAGCTCATTAATTTTCAGTGGGACTGTATGTAGTTTTGGTGTGTTACTCACAGATATAATTTGTGATCCGCTCACTCCAGAGGGACCTGCTGGGTCAGTTAGCCTAAATTCTTGTATAGTTGATTGTCTCATAGATTTATGAGGCACAGAAACTTTATTTTATTAAAAAGCATGCACCAGAGCATATGTAGACTTAATTTAGGACCTAAGGAAACAGATCCCCCTTGGTGTTTCTTTTCAGCACTTAGTTATCCTCACTGTTGCAAACTTGAGCCTTGCTTCTCACTTCAGTGTCTTTGAGGTTAACAACCATAGATTGATTCTTGAAGGCTTCACATTCCATATGCATTTTCTTCTCAAAAGCAAATATTTATTGTAAAGAAGACCCTGCAAATATGCTTTGAAATTGATTCCTGAATTTCATATGAAAGAACTGAATCTGTGATCTTTAGGATCTTATTAAGATTTTGGTTTGGTTTGTTTTAAGGCTGTTTTCCAGCACATCTTTAACGTTGAGTTTTAAGGGCAATATATTTGACTTCTTACAGCAGGGAGAAAGATTAAGCAAATGGTTGCTGTTGAATGTCCTTCCTTGTTGCTGTATTTATATGGGATCACAAAGCTTAGTTTTACTTTATTTAGAGAGGTGTTTATGGTATTTTAAAGGCACAACCCACAAAAAACAGTATCTTTTTTTTATATATTTATTACTGGGCAAGGCAGATTTTGGCAAGTTCTGTGCTGTCAGGGTATTGATGAAGTGCTTCACTGTCCAACTAAAGTACACAACTAAATATTGTTGTAGTAACAACAAGGACATCTAAAGCCACTGTTCCAGTGCCATGTAGGATGTTAAAAAAAAGACTGAAGTGGTGCCAAGTTCTAGAAATGAGGAAAGGAAAGAAAAATGAGAGAAAAATGCTTATAGTTTCAAATGTATTGGCAACACCTTTAATAAAAAATGCACGTCTTTCTCACTAACCAGTGAACTAAAGTCATCAACTGTGCCTTTGAAGCTGAAAAGATTACTCTCTCTGCCCTTCGTTTCTCTGACACTCCACTTGAAACACAGTTAATAACTTCCAGTGTGAGCCTCACAAAATGCACAATTGATACTAATTATATTAAGTTTTTTGGATGAAAGATGACCTTGGTGAAACTTGAAGCTATAGCATTCCCAGAACAAAAAAAAAATAAAAGCAAAATCTACAGAGAGTGACTTTGGAGATTAGTTAACCCGACCTATTCATTTTTGCGTGTGAAGTTATTCAGACTGTGAATACAAAAAAGGGTATTCTTAAGGTAATTTTTTTTTTTTTTTAAGCATTTTCAGAGCATTGAAATAAGTTGCTGAATCACATGCCTGGGTTTGTGGGTTTGTTTTTTTTTCCTGTATTAGTCATTTGAGATGTCTTTGCTGTGTCAGATTCAGCGAGTGCACTGTGGAGGAAAGGGGGTGCCACAGTGCTTGGAGGGGCTGGCACGTGTGTGTGTGTGTGTCAGCAGTGAACAAAGGCAAACAGGTGAACAAAAATCAGATGCCAGTGTTTTAAAAGATTAGCTTCAAACACACCTTTAAAGGAAAGGAGTGGAACAGAAGTCTGGTTTGAAGTCCACGGTCTCGTAATCACAGCTGAGTTCATTTCTGGTAGCTGCACAATTGAGAAAAAGAGAGAATTACAAACTCATCTGCTCTGAGAAATACAGGGTGGAAAACCTTATTCAGTAACACTTGACTCACTGTTTGGCTGACTATAAAAGACCGAACAGGGAAGCAGAACTGGAACTGACTGCAAAAATGAAATTCAGAACCAACACAAGGAAGTGCTTTTCACTCAAAAAGAAATACAATTTTTCAATAGCCTACTGAGCCAAGTTTGGAATTGGAGGCATTGGGGTCATTAAAGAAGAAGGGAGATACTATTCTGGAAGAACTGTGTTAACCAGGATGACTTGCAATGGGCTGAATGGCCTTTTCCTTTTCCCCAAATTTATGTCCTTTTTGAAAAACTTTGATTACAAGTCATCCTGCTGTGATTTAGATAGCATGAATTTGAAAAGAATGTATCAAATCTTTTCAATCAAGATGCTTGGGTTTCTTTCCAGTCTGAATTCTTGCAAGCCTGTAATAGAAAACCATCAGTCAAGGGAAAGAAGTATCAGGAGTGGCAATTTACCTTAATGTACAATTTCCTTTTCTGGCATAAAGGGTAAGAGACAAGGATCCCAGACAACAAAGGCCAGAATATAAATCTTTTTGGGAATATATCAAAAAAGGGGGAAAAAAGAAAGGATAGAAAAATCCCCCAGACTGACAATTTGAGGAAGACATTTTATTTCTTTTGTACGCTTCTTTTCTTGTGGCTAACGAGTCTCTGCTGTATACACATCAGGTCATGAAGTGCATTCAGCACCCAACAGAGAAGAGACAAGTTTCATTTTAATGAATTCAAAGTGCTGTAATGGACTTATAGCATTGACTTTGGACCAGGTCCCCGGACATACTTGACAGAAGCTGGCTTTTAAAACTATATCAATTTGTTATACAATGGGAATATCACAGAAAATGGATATGTAAAGCTTTTTTTGGTTTTTTTGGTGCAGTTTTCTGTACAGAGGAGCATTTCTGATATTTAGCTTTGAGTTTCAATCAATTACTGCATCCAGTGCAGGAATCCACTCTGTTACTGGGCTGAACTGCAAATATTGGGCACACTTTGAGGTTCTTTGGCACAATTACTGCCACCAATCCTGAACTCATTTATCACCTTCAATGCAGTTTTGTTAGTGTGAATGCTGAGTTGCTATTGTGTCTGTGGACATCCATATGTCAGACTGTTGTTGTGGGGTTTTGGGGTAAACTGTGTGGTTTTGAAAACAATAGCAGCCCTGGGTCGTTTCAGTTTTAAGGGTTGCCTAATTCCAGAGCCCTACCCTCTCCAATTCATCTCAGAACATCTGTTCCCAATATTTCTGGAGTTAGTAAAACTAAGAAGAAATTAGACTTATATTGCATTCAGGTTGGCTCTCCTCCACTACAGGACCTTGTGCCAAGTAATCTGGTTTTTAAAGTGGTTTTATGTATTCCCAGTCCCTGTGGGATTTTTTGTTATTTTTAGTGTAAGTCCCTGTATTATAGCATGACTGTGGGGTAGTGTGTTAATTGTTTTTGTCTCATGAAAATTTTCCCCTTTTTACTTTCTGGGGCTTTTGAGTAGTATTCACTAATTCTTACCAAATGATTTCTGTGAAAAATTCGTTTCAAATTCCTACTATGACACTCAGAGATTTCAGCCTTGTTTTCCCATGCAGATGTGTTTCTTTATATTTGTTAAGAAATGTGAGTGGACTATAGGATTTCTGCATCATTCTACTCAATCAAATGAGCATTTAGAGGAATAATTCATACTCAACAGAAATTCACAGTGGTGTGGGCTTGCCTTCAACCCTCTGATAAAATAGATGCCTTGTATGCAGTCTGAAACATCTTGCTCCTGCTGTATGTGCAGCATTATGGAGAAATTAAGAAAATCAGGAAAGTTCAAGGGCAGCAGACTTTTTCATCTGGGTTTTTTTGGTTTCATTTTTTATATAGGCAATGCCTGCATGCACTTGTATATAATAACAGAAAAACAATGCTCATAATGTGAACAACACATGGATCAGTCAAACACATTTTCAAATGTGAGTTTTTTATTAAAAAAGTGGTGAACTGTTAAGCTACTTTCTGAAGACACATAAGGAGCAGATTCAAGGGCTTTGGAAGTTAATGCTGCTCAAATACATTCAGAGGGGTTTTTTAAAATTGTTTTTTACTCTAGACAACGTGTTGCCTTTTTTATAGGCTTCTAAACCTATTGGTAACTGTCCTGGTTTCTAGACAAAACAGCTTTCAAAATCCTACCATATTAAACCATTTTGTAAAGAATTCTTTTAATCTACAGTTGGTTGATACAAGGCAGTATTTGAGTTTAGTTCAGTATTTAAACACAATCCTATATTACACTTTTGTCTCTCAGTGTAAATGAAATTAAACATACACAACACCCAGCATTTAAACAGAGATAATGTAAAACAGTCTTCATTCCTTTTGGGGTCATCTGATTTAGGTTTTGTAGGACTGGACATGTCTTAAACCTTTCTCTGTATTTTGTTAACTACAGAATGATGCTGATAGTTCTTCATGCTTTCACAAACTTTAGTAAAGAATCCAGGGTAAAATCTTAATGAGTATTTAAAATCACAAGTGTCCAGAATTCAATGGGTCTGTTGTTGGCCAAGATGGCTAAGGAAGGCAGTAGGAAAAACAAAGCTGGATAAAAGAAAATTAGTGGCTTCTTCTGTGCATTGTATCATCAAATTCCCTTTTGTTGCCCATTTCAACCTCATAATTCTCTCTCACACTTTTTCTTTTTATCATTCACTTTTTACTTATCTCACTTTTACTATTGATTAACTCATTTTAAAAAGGAATGTACTCAGGGTAATATTGTGGATGTGCCATATTTCAAGTTCTTTTTTCATTCAGAGTCAGAATTGGCACTAATCCATTTCATTGAACTCTGGGCTTGTCTAGTCTGGAGAAAAAGAGGCTGATCCTGAGGAGGGAAAGTGGAGGGTTGTGGGAACTCAGCACATCGTTCCGGATGTCCAGAGTCACCAGGGGAACCCTTGGGGGGCTGGGAGGTCCTGGAATGTTGCCAGACATTCTTGGTGGCTGGACTTTGACCCTTCTAGAGATGTGTGTGAGGACATGAGAATCACAGGGGTTTGAGTGGTGTAGGGATGGCACATTTACAGGGTGAAATATGTATTTTGGGATTTTGGTACAGGGGGGTTATGGAGACAAGATGGAGGAATCGGGGCGTGTCTCATGCTTCTTCTTTCTTCTTCTTGTCTTCCATCTTCTGTGGTGATGCTGGCACTTGGGGATTGGTTTGTAGTGAAGGTGCACTTGTCAATAAGGGTGAAAGGTATTGGGGATAAAAGGTAAATATGATGTACGTAGTTTTTACTATAAAAAGACTCAACCACCCCATGGGTGGTCAGAGTGCCCTTGGCTGCCTTGCTGGTCAGATCCTGGCTGGCAGAGGGAAAACTTTGTAAGATAAGAAATAATGAACAATCAGAAGACAGAAATATCGAAGAGTCCAGACTCATCCTTTGATCCGCGGCTGCCCCGAACCATCCTGCGTGTGCCCGAGCAGAGACAGCAGCCGGGTCGGGCAGAGAGGGAAGTGCTGATCTCTTCCTTGGCATCCAGGGCCAGGAATGGTTCAGAGCTGCACCAGGAGAGATCCTGAGGGGTCATTAGGAAACATTTCCTTACCAAGAGAGAGGTCAAGCACTGAAACAGCCCTCCTGGAGAGAGGCGGTAGATGCCCCATCCCTGTTGTAGGAGGCTTTGGACAATGCCATCAATCAAGATTTTTGAGAGTCAGGCCTGCAGCAATCGGGCAGTTGGGCTGGATGATCACTGTGGGTCCCTTTCACCATGGCTGTTCTGTTCTGTTCTGTTTTATTCCATTGTGTTCTCTTCATCCCTAGCGTTTATATCATGGCAGATGCCTAAGGTTGCGCTGGAACTCGCAAACCTCCAGTAGAGAGAGGTTCCTGGAAAGATCTGAGCTTTACATTTAATATCACATGTGAAAATTTAGGTCATCTTCCCTTCCAAATAAATTATAATCAAAGGGTTCAAGGTATGGAATAATGTAATTTTTTAAAAGGCACACAAACGTTTAGAAGAGTTACAGTCATACATTTCCCCATCTGTTGCTGGATCCCTTCAATAAATGGATTTTTAATGCTTGAAAAAGCTATTTTAATTCTCTTTATAAGGGTTAGAAGAGGGTCCTTTGTACTGTGTTCAAAAGACCAGTGTTGGAAAAGGGCAGTTATTTTAGCCATATTGCAGTATTAAAAGTATGTTAAAAGGATGGCTGCTGGAAAAGGGAAAAAGGAAAATGGCAGTCAAATAATCTCAGTCTTGGTCAGTTGAGAGTTCCAAGAATTGGCTTCATTAGCCCTGAACATCAGCTAAAGCTTAACTTCAGACATCAGATCTAGGTCAAAAATTACTGTGGATTAGTTATTTATTAGCAAATGTATTAAATGGAATTTTTCAAATGGAATGAACACTTTTTCTACCAAAAAAACACCTATTCTTATTTTTTTTGGTAATTGATTGGCCCATGTCAATAAATTTATTCTTTCCATCAACATGTTATATCTTAAGATCTCAGTTTTATCTGCTGCTATTTCATTAGCATTAATTATTATTTTTGCATTGCCTGTATTGTAGTGAAAGAAAAATGCAGATAAAAACCTAAAAATGAAAGGATATAGGACTGAAAAAGTGGGTTTTTGAGACTGTAAGGCGGCAAGTCCCACTTGATGCCCACTCAGTGTTGTAGGAATGTGAGCTAATCCTGACTGCATTCCACAGCTTTTCTTTCAGCAATCAAGAGGAAAATGATGGCTCAGCAGCAGAGCTGTGCTGCATTGGCAGCGCCCCTCACATACAGAGCAGGGCAGGAGCTGGGCAGGGGTTGGCACCTGCAGCCCTGCAGTGCTCCTCAGCCTGAGCTTCACCTTTTGTCTGGCCTGTACTAAAACTTAAGAACTTTTTTTCAGCTTCACATGACATTCAACACACATTAGGATAACATATTAATTGAGCTTGTTTGTGACTTCATAAAAATGCAAAATATTCTTAGCATTAACACTTTTCTAGGTGCCTTCCCATGACCTGATCTCTTCTGGGCAAGGGGCAGTAGTCAGGCTGCAGATGCTGCCCTGATCCTGCAAACCCACCCACACTGGGCTGTATCAGCAGTCCTGTGGAAATCAGGGAAGCTACATCTGTTTATTAATTCCAATGCATCTGTGTCTGTGGGACGTTAGGACCCTGCTTGACATTAGGGATAAACCCCATTCTTTGAACTTTACTTCAGAAAGTTTTTTTGGAAGGTTGTCTAGAAGGCATCGTGGTGTAATCATGCCCAAATTTTCCATTAATTTGCTTTTTTTTTTTTCCACTTACTCATTGCATAGTGAGAAAAGTAGAACAAAAATGAGAGGTTTTGGTTTGTTCTTTTTTCTTGGCACCCAGTCTGTGTTATTATAGATAAATAATTTTCATGATAAGCTTAAAGCATTTATATTGTTATGTACTTATCAAGCATTTACTCTATTTGCTCATTTTATGTAGCACTTCACAACTTTGATAAGGTGTGAATATTAAGATAAGACCCAATTTCTGTCTGAAGTGTCCACAGAACCTGCTTCAAAGAAAGAAAAAGTAATTTGACTTCAAATTTTTACTCATTTTCCAAATATATATCTGAACATCTGCAATACCATAGTAGATAATGCTAAATATTACTGCTGCTAGCAAGCAGTATTACAACTATATTTTTAAGACAGAAATTTAAAACAAATTAAAACTATTTACTTATATGCTGAACATTCCCATTTTCTATTTTACAGATTTTTTTTTAATATAGTGAGAGTATTTAACAAACAGGCATGGTCATCTTGCAGCTCATGTAAAATTTATGATTGAATTTGGAAAGGTGCATAATTTTCAGTGTCAAAGTATATATAAAATTTCTGAGAGATTATGCATATTTTTCCTTCCCATAATAAAGGGGGTAATGCCCCCTAATCCCTCCTGCCCAGTAGGGCTATTTTCACAAGCCACTTGTGAAATGGCTGGAGATATTTCTGGACTGTGAAGAGCACAAAAATCTTTCATTTGGCACCTGAAGTGGTATTAATTATTTCCCTACCAGGAAACAAGTGACAGAGCTCTACAGTGTCATTGTCACTGTCACTTGACCCTGCAGCATCCTTGCCTTTTGCTGGAGAGAAATAATGATTTTCAAGGAAGGAGAGGGGCAGAAACCCAAACAGAAATCATTGCTTTGTCACTCCATGAATGTGGGGTGGACCTTAAGGAGTGCCCCCTAGGGTGTGCCTGCCATGCTTTGGAAATGCAGAGTGGAGTTCTGCTCATCCAGCAGCAAAAAAATAAAGGGATCAAAATGAGGAGGGGAAAAAAAAAAAGTGAGAAGGATGGCTGATCTTTGAAAATGGTGTCTGTGCTAAGAGAGATTAAACACACTGGCACTCTTCACCTTGGAGAAGAGCTGCAGAGAGAGGTGGCAGCAGTTAAATTAAATTAGAAATGACATGAAAAAAGTGAATGATGTGAATACAGTCACCAATGCAGAAAGTTTCTAGACTCTGGAGTCTAAAAATGGGTGAAGTGAGCAAGGGAAACTTTAAGTATTCCATTTTTCATTTGGTTGTAAATTAAATTGGACTAGATGGTGGTGTTTTCCCATCTAGTACAGACATTCCTATTTTCTAACATTTGTCTGCACAGGAAAAAAAAATTGAAATAACCTCTTTGTCATCATTTAAATGATGAAAAACATAATAAGCTGAAATCATAGCTTTAATTACTACTCGAAACAATAAAATTGTTAAATCAAAACGTGCCTTTCCAAAAGTTGACTAAAATAACTAGACTATAAGGCTATTTTTGTTGAACTGTTTTTAAAAATAAATTTAAATCTACTAATTTTCTAACCACAGATAATACTACTTAAAAGTGCAAGATGACTGAATCCCAACCATAATATACCTCTTCATTCATCCAGTCTAGTTAAAATAAATCTTGTAAGAGTATAATTTATTATTAAAGCATCTTTTGTGTACAGGCAATGGAAATACGCTGCTGTCCATAGCAGAGTTCACAAACCACAGCAAACACAGGTCAGAACCATTTGACACAGGTCTTTAAAAGTCAGACCAAGGCAGTGATCATTACACAAATCATCAGCATTTTTATACACCACTGTGTACTCCCTTTTTTTTTTTCAAGGACTTGCCCTTTAAAAATTTCTGTTGGCTTAGGATATTTATTTAAAAGGCTTCCACCGTTTTTTAGCAAAGTGAGGTTTAGCAGGGAGGGACAAAAAAGTGAGAGAGAGATGCTGGAAAAACATCTTCATGCAACTTGTGAACATTTTTGTTATCCTGCCCACTCTGGCTCTAGCACTGCCTGGAAAATGTTCTCTCTGTACATTGTTTGGAAATGTAAACTCAAACAATTTCTCTCCTAAATGTCTGGTAAAAAGAAAAAAAAGTGGCAGTCTCCATTGGAGGCTGTCTTGTTATAAACCAGTAAAGCTAACTTGTTTAAGTAGTCTATAATATTTTGAAAGATTATTTTTACAAAGTTATATTTATTTGCTTGTGTAAAATTTAAAAACTAAGACATGGCTAGTTCTGAAAAATAACAAATGCTGAACTTTTTGTCACAGAGAATAATTTCTCAAAGGTACCATGGTGTATTTTAATTAGGCCTCAACCCTGAAACATAAAAGTACACAGGCAACTGATTATGCATATAGTCATAAAAGTGTTTTCTACTTTCCTAAAGGATGTTTTTGAATAAAAGATGTTTTCTTTTTGCTGTTACAGAATTTGCAAATTTTCCCCTTAAATTTAAGATTGTATTTGTAAGCTAAATAAAAGTCTAATGGTTGTGAAGGAGACAGAGATGCTTGAGAGTGCAGCTTAATCCCCCCATTATTGCCATCAATAATTATGATGTAACACATCTTCACAAAATGAATTACTAATTTGGACTCTTTATTGCCAAGTCACTCAGCTTCAAAGACATTGTAAAATCATAAAACCAAGTTATGAATTTTCCTCCTTCCAAATAATGCAAATAAAAATTACAGATGAAAAAGGCATTTACTCATCTTACAATATAATTCACTTTATCAGGGAAAATAAAGATAACATCTGATGAGAATGCTCATCAAATGTGAGTCTTATTGCTATAAAGGAAAAATAATTTCTCTCTATGGCCAGCTACTGTGTGAGTTGAGTGGTGAAATGATTATCAAACTATTTGGCAATTGCACAGTAGGAAATACTGCCTGGGTGGCTCAAGGTTGTAATAGCAGTAACGGCTCCACAATTAACAGAAGTGATAGGGGGAACCCAAAGAGCATCTGTTACAGTAATGGTAGGAAAAAGGAACATAAAGCAGAGAGAGGGGTAATACAAATTCAGATTTTATAACCACAGATAAAAATACGGAATATTGCGAGATGATTAAATCACAACTGCTACAACCCTCTACTTTAATCCAACATAGTCAACCTAAATCTTCTGGCAGTATAATTTACTGCTAAAATCCTCCTGATGTACAAACCATGTAAACAGGCTGCTGTGGAAGTCACTGTTCATTAAACACAGCAAACACAGGTAAGAAATTGGGTACAGTTTTTACAGGATCAGATTAAGTTGGTGACTATCAGACAAATCTAAATTTAAGCCTAGTACCAATGAAGGAAGATTTATATGATCCTAATGGAGAAAGATTTATAAGGTCATGAAGTACATTATGAATAATTTATACAGATGCATTGTTTTTCCTGCTAAAACCCCTGCATTTTTCAATATTCAGAAGTTACAAAATACATTAATGGAACCTTAAAATTAAGAATTTTATATAGTGATTTAAAGGAAACGATACTGTGAGTTTTCTTTGGGTTTTGATTTTAGTTTTGTTTTTTCTTCGGGAAAATATGCTGTGTCATTAGAGACCTTTTTTTGGTCTTTTTCCTCTGGTGATACACATAAAGGTCAAGCTGCTTTTTGTGTTCAGGAAGGTCATGGAGCACATTTGAAGATGTGCTTGGGTTCTTTGGACAGAGAAAGGAGAGCCGTGCTGCTCTGCAGATACCTCTGCTGGATGCCAGCTGTGATGTTGCTGTGGTTCTTTTCTCTTAGCAGAATGTCATTGCTGAGCCTGCACTTCCTGAAATGCCTGGTGTGGAGCTCCAGCTGCCAGGCTCCACATCCTGGTCAGTCACACCTCTCCCTCTGCTACAGAGGCAGGAGGAGGCACAGCCAGTCTGGATCAGAAACACTGACTCTCAGTCCTGACAGTGTAAAGTGTGTGGATTTCACTCTTGTTTTTTGTCAATGCTCTCCCGTTTATGAGTGAGAGATAAATAACAGGAAACAGCTAGAGAGGTGTCAATGGGTAGAAGTTTGTGATCTGTGGAGACATTTTCTACCAAGTTATTTGGTTTTACATACCCTGAACAGGCTCTTAGCTTCTACACATCAATGAAGGCTGTTAAAGAGCAGTGCCTTATAGGGCTCAGGCCCTGTGAGTCTAACCTAGTAAATCCATGTATAAAATATTCCATGTGTAAAATGGTGCACGTTACATTGAATATATGAAGGGAATATTCAGGATTGGATAGTTTAGGGGAGTTAGGATAGGTGACTGAAAAAGACATTGAGTTGATTCTGGGCCCATCCATTAAATGTGTCCCAGTTGTATCTCCTGGTGCTAAGGAAAAAACAAAAACGAAATCTCAGCTTAATGCAGTGCTACAGCTGTACTAATACCCAGGGTGCTCGAGGTAAGTTAAAGGACATACAGCAGACATTTATCAGCACTTCTCCTCCACTGGGTGGTGCAGAGAGGGCTCTGCCCCTGTGTGAGCTCTCAGGCAATTGAACTGAGCCCACGCTCCCAAAGGCACACTTTGGTTTGCAATAGGGATGTTCACATTTCATTGCAGTCTCTTGCCCACTTCAGGAAAAAATTGCAATCCTGGCTTGGTCCCAGCAACTTGAAAAGAGTCTGATGCCTATACAAATAAACATAATGGCAGTCTTAATCATTAGGAATTATGTTATTTTTCTGTTTCTCCAGTAGTGTTTCGTAATGAATCAAAATGAGCTAGATGGTTTGCTATCAGTTTGAATGCTAATTAAATGGAGACCTTCAGCAGTTTGTGACCACTTCTAATGCCTCTAATTTCTGTTTGTTTATATTTCTCTTTATCACTGCGGCTTGTGTTTCAGAAAACCCCAGAATAACAGAAGAATCTTAATTTCTTGCTTTTTCTTTCCTTTTTTTCAGAAGCAAAGCTTCCAAAGCTACAGTAAACTCTTCCTACTCAGACATCAGTGCAACTCAGACTATGCCAACAGGGTTTTTTATCTCCCTGAAGTAGGGATTGAGAATATTAAACAGTTTGGAGTAGGATTTACAAGGATTTTACCTGCCTAGTTTCCCCATCATTTTCTCACTTCTTTTCTTCAGTTTTGCTTCAGTGGACAGAAAATGAAATTCTTTGAAAAGAAAAGGAATTTAGCAACAGCAAAGCAACCAGCTAATTGGGGGGGGAAAAAAAGAGAAAAAAAAAGGGAAAGCATCCTAAAATATGTATTGTTTGCCCACCTGTTTTTTGCTAATCATGCTAGAGCATTGGCTGGTATTCTGCCTTGCAATCTGTTTTTGCTGGTTGAAGTTTCTTGCTGGTCTAATAGGGGCTGACCATTGGAGCTATTCTCATCCTCACTCTTCTCAGAGATGTTGTCATTCCATGTTTCAGCACCCTCTCACTGATAATACTAAATACTTGAGCACACACAGCAAATCCAAAGCAGAGCCTCTGTTCTTCCTTGTATTTTATTTCTTTGTTGGTATTCTTCTTTCTTTAAATGCATTAAGGATAGAAAGGGGCAGTAGTGAAAACCAGGGAAAGATAAATACTTTATTTCCTATTGCTATTTAAAGAACCCCTCACAGTTTATTTTAAGTGGTGGGCAAAGGGGCAGCATTTGGAGGAAGCAAGCAGAAGGACAATTTATAATAATAATTCTATTTTTTCCCAAATGGTAAAGAGAGCTATATACATTAAATAAAGCTGGTGCTTCTGCTGCTTGTACCAACAGCAATAACTAAAAGAAGGGCATGCTGATTTTAATTCATTATTCTAAGGAACCTCTGAAAATCTGCCTTCCCTTCCCCACCTCTGCCACACAGAGAACAAATGTACCCAGTACTTTTTCTTGGTCCTGGTTGGTGTCACCCACAAAGGTACAGTGAGTCTTTCTGCTGAATTTTAGTGCATTCTGTCGTGTAGAAGGCACCAAAAGTCATGGTTACGTCATTGTGACTCAACAATGTTTATGAACTAAAGTGAAGAAAAATGGACAGAAAGAGGTTTGCATTCTTAGAGCAGATTCTTTTTCCCCTTTCATAGTCTTTCCAGTCTCTTCTGTTTCTTTAAAATCTCTTAAAATATTTTATGTTCTTGTATAAAGAAAGATAATAAGCACAAAACACTGGGAAGAAAACCTTACCTTGCTTTTTCCAAAATTTCCACAACCAGTGTAACATTTCTTGCGTTATAATTGATTTTCAAGTTTGTTTAAAATGTTTCACAGGGTGTAACATATTGAAATGAGTCATCCAGTTTTCAGGTTGTTCTTGGAATTAAAGGTTCCTGTGCAATATAGGTGTAAAAACACTATTAAAATGTTAGCAGTAGAATGACTCTCCCTAAACATGTTGAAAATGGTTTGATGGTTTGTTTTTCTTTTCTTTGAAAGAACAGTTCAACTCACCATCAATTACACTCAGAGCTCATTATGTTTGTGCTGTTATAATTATCAGTCCTTTTATGTCTTGGGCCTTTCTTGTAGCTCCTTGGAAGGATATTTTGCTTTTGATGCACAGCTGCTTGTTTCACACAGGTCCTGCCTCAAAAAGCCAGATCTGATACCAAATGCTGTTGTCAGTTACAAAAAAGCAATCCCAGCCACCATTTTTTGTGTTTCCTCAGAAGGCACATATGAGACATTTCAAAGGGTTGTATTGGAGGGCTTCACAAGATTTTTTCTCTTTAAGCAACCCACTGAACGTGTGCTTTTGTAGTGCCATGGATCCCCTACACACTGTTGCTCTTTTAAAGGACCATACTCTGGAGCTTTTTTAGTCCCCCAGTAACCCTATCCTCATGTTGCACATGAAGAGATGGAAAAATTTGAAGTCAGACTCTGGGAACCGATAATTAAAAGGAGAGATTTTATCTGTCACTTCCCTCAGTATTTATTTGTTTCTCTGAGTTATGGACTAAAAAATTATTATTTCTTTTAAATTTTCTTTTATGTGTCAGCATTTTCAACAAGGATTTCTGGAATAGATGATTACAAAGCTTGTCTCTAAAAGAAAATTAAAAATCACTCGTCCACAAGAAGGAGTTACACCAAAAGACATGTGATTTACAATGATCAATATGATCTTTCCTGAAGTTTTACTGCTTAGACCTCAGCATTTACCAGCACAAGGTGTTTCTTTGCCACCAGGCTGGAGACAGTTCAGGAGTTTGTTCTCTAACAATCCTTAACTTCCATTAAGGATTAGAAATCTGGTTCAAGAAGCATTCTCAGTGACACTGTGTTTACAGACATGCCAGGCCAGACACATCAATATGTGCATGAGAAAAATACTTGTTCAGTGCTTTGCAGAATGGGGATTGTATTCTCCATACAAAGAAACACATCTCTGAGCACTTCTCACTGAGAAGGTCCCAGAAGGAGTTTGGATTTGGGAAACCATCTCTGTCAGCCAACAGCTCGTAGTGGTAGTTTTAAGATGCTTTAAATATTTAAAAAGTTGAAATGTATATTGAGTCAGATGGGACAAGGCTGCATCCTTAGATACTGAAAGTAAAGCAAGCATGAAGCAAACACAATGTTCAACTGTTCAGTGTAAGCCTCTGATGAGGGACTCAGTCATGATAGTATTTGTTTAAAGGGCTGGCTGCTGTAGTTCCTTTTGGATGTGAAGGAAAACTAAACTATTTGTTTTGTTTGGGCAAGGTTTTTTGGGATTTTTTTTTTCTCCAGCATATTTTAGAAAAAGGGAAGTCAACTTCTTTTCATTGCATCTGTTCTGTGAAATGACAGACATCTCTTCAGGCAAAAAAAACTTGCTGTAATTTGTCTGACTCTCAGCAGACAGGTAAATACAGCTTGAAAAGCAGATGTTTCAAAGAATAAATTTAAGCAACACTAGACAATGTGATTTACACTTAACTGTGCATCTTGGCTTCTACAGATTGCCTATTAATAACTGGAAGATAAATTCTGTGAAAAAGCAATGCTAAGAAGAAAACCTTCCAAGGTTTCACATACACTGCTTTCTTCTGTGTTCTCATAGAAGTGTTAAGATGTTAACAGTATAGAAAATTAGTCAATTAACTATAAATTCCTGTCATAAGATGCTAAAAGGGAGTTGTTTCAACTAAATAATGGTGAATGCAAATGAGTAAGATACCCTATCAACTAAATGTACATGTGCTTCGAGCATCATGTTTTAAATCAACAGCTGTGACAGAAATGCACAACCCTGAAGAGGTGCAGGGAGGATTTTAACTGAATGTATTCTCCTGAATGCACAGTGAGGCATCAAACTAATCATTAGAGAAAGGAGAGGAACACATTGATGATGCCACGTGCTTCACATGGGATATCTTCAAATACAGAGTTCCACATTCCACTTCATTCACATGTGAGCTGTTGCTCAGGAACCACTCTGCTGGCTGTAGTTTATTTCTTGTTAAGAGTTCTGGAACGTTTTGATCATGGGCAGGACTAAATCACACCATTGCTGGCCAGTGTGCACTTGCTCATGCACCAAAGGGAGATGAGATAGGGGGTGTGTCACTGCATCCATCTGCTGAGTCACTTTCCCAGGAGGAATTTGCCTCTCTAGGTGTCCTTGTCCAGGCAAACAAGGACAAAGCCAAGGAGACATTCAGTGCCTGATGCTGGGCTGCCAGCTAGAGGAGGGGAGGTCAGTGCTGAATGAGGCATTTCAAAGAGACCTTTGGGTACAGTGATGCCTTAGCTTTTAGCTTTCATATTTTTCAGATTCTGTACTGCATTAGTGTGGGACTCTGAACTACATATAAAGTGTTAGCAAGTTCTCTTCACAGTTTAGTTACACAAAACAATCCTTTTCCGGCCTGAGAACCAAGGACACCGTTGCAAGTGTCAAAAAGGCCCAAAAAAGTGTAAACAGTGAATTGAGAAGAGCAAACTGGGAGGATGGGACTTCATAACCTGAAGCTGTAACTGGACAATTAACTCCAATATGCAAATGGACCAAAATTTATCAAAGTTTGAAATCTCATAACCCATCATCTATCTTTGGTGTAGCCTTGGCCAAGCTCTTGTACTGCCCAGGGTGTATCCTTTAAAGGCCTTTTAATAGATACCTACTTTATTCCTTTAACTCTGTCTAGCCTCTGTTCTAGGCAGCCTCTCTAGGCACCAACAGTAACTCCTGTGTTTACCATAATGTTTTGTTTTTTGTTTTTTTTAATTAAAGTCACAAAGCCCTACTTCTCCCAAAACATCACTGTCCATTTCTGGGGACTTCATTTCTGTCTCTCAGTGCAAAGTTGGTCATGCAATGTCAATGTAAATGACACGTAATTTTGTTGTGGTGGTTCTCTTAGTATTTCAGGGTGTTTCACCCTCTTTTGTGCATGGAGGAATTATTTTTCATTTAATATTTTTGTTTTCTTCCACATCCCTTGTGAAACATAATGGTTCTGTTCCCTTTCATGTTTCATCTTGAATAAAATAACTGTGGTTAGGACATTTTGGTTTGAATTCAGTGTTTTCAAGTGTGTATTTAACACTCTTGAGGTAAAACAAATTGCTTGGGCCCTCAGGCAACTTAGGGCTAGAGATACCTACTTTGTGAATTTAAAACAACTTTTTGGGGCAGGCAGGTCCACAGGGGTAAAAAAAGGCATGCTGCCTCTAGGCATGTGCAGTACAGCGTATCAGATATCCAAGGATGAATTTTCAGGGATGCATTTGTCTTGCTGTCCTTTAAATGGCTAAAGCCACTCTTCTGTGAACACTCTTCATGACTTTGCTGCTCAAATTTGCCTGAAGATGTACTAAAGATACTTAAATGTCCATTTGGTTTTCATCTTGAGTACTCATTCACATTGAATAGAAAAAAAAAATTGCTAGGGTCTCATGGAGCCTACTTTTGTGGGACTGGGAAAGGTTCTTCACTTCCAAAACAATAGCAGAAAGTAACAGAAACAAAATAATAAGGCAGTTACAGGGTTTGTGGAGATGCTTGGGACACTGCTGATGTAATTTTAAATGACAGCATTGCTGAAGCTGTAGGAGCATCTTTCATGGAAAAGTAGCAGAGGAAAAAGATGATGAGAGAGGGCTGTGGAAGGCAGGAGACACAGAAAACTGTGTGTAAGCACACTCCTAGACAGAGTTGGTACACAATATCATTAACTGATGTTCTGAGAAATTTTCCTCTCCTTGGAGTCGAGTTATGTGACCAAAGAGGAAGGAAAAGAGAGATGGCTGATGCTCTCCAGGATGTATTCCCACAGGAAACTCAGGGCAGAGAGGAATTTCAGGCCAGAATTTTTGCAGCAGGATTTTTATCTCCTCAGGTTTGGGGAGAAGATTTGGACCATGTATTTAGTTGTCAGATTGTTAGATGAGGGTTTCCATGTGGTGGTTCCATGGGAGCCCCTGCTGCGTTTGGGGTCTGCGGTGTACTTTGAAAAACGCGTGCTCACCGTTATTACATGGAGATAAGATTCAGTATATTTTTATCTACAAAATGTTTTGTGCATTGAATATCAACTCTGACAGGCAGAGCAGCAATTTCTGTGGTTGTTGGTTCTTACTCTCTGCTATTAGAGAGAGACACCACCATCCAGAGTTCTACTTGCATGACAATTTCTCTACTGAGTTAAGCAATAGAAGATATTTCAAATGATTGACCTCGCTATAAATAAACCTAGATATACCTGAGGAAAACAGAATTACACTAGTTTTGTCAAGCTAGCCATAAAACTGAAATCCTGACTGAAAATACTGCAATTGCCACAGAATGCTGAAATGTCAGCTCATTTCTTTGCAAATCTAACCTCTCAGTAATTGTAAACATAATTTGATGGAAAGTCCATTGGAACAATTTGCTGATCTCTGACATTCTCATTATGTATAATACTGTGTAAAACATTCTCTGAAATAATCTGGTGTAGAATTTACAGTTTGTTAGCTTTGGGTTTTGTTTTTTTTTTTTTTCCCTAGAATTCTGAGACCCTGTTTGTGAGATTAAAACCAGATTATATTGAGAAAAAAAAATGTGACAGGAAGACAAATCCCTTTATATCACATAGAGTTTTCCTCTACTAACAGACACCTGTTTTCTGTGGTATAATTTCTAAGGTTTTGCACTCCTGCTTCCTGATTTATGTCCATCTACTGTCCATCACTAGAATATAGGAAAAAAATAATTCTGGAGCCTTTTGAATTTTTGCAGTATGGATATGACAGTGATGGCAGCAATGTAAGACAATACAAAAAGAATAGCATGACCTAAAGCAGTAGCAAGATCTTGGCATCCTCCTGGATGCTGGTTTATTATTAACTGTTCATTTTAAGATGCAGAAAACTGCAAATTTTTAATATATTTTTTTTGCATGTATTCTTCATTTTTGTGCTTATGGCCCATTTCTTAGAATTGAGAATGATAAAAGTTTTAGCAGACCTCTGGAGATCAGCTGATCCAAGCTCAGCTTAGAGCAGGGTTGTGATACATCAGATTGCTGAGGGCCTTGTTCAGGTGAATTTTTCGTATGTCCATGCATGGAAAGCCCACAGAATTTGTGGGTAACTTGTTCCAGTGTTTGACCAACCTTGTGGTGAATAAGAATTTCTTGACAGTTTGAGCTTTTTATGTCCCAGCTTGTGTCCACTGCCTCTCTTCTTGCACCCCTCTCACGAAAGCCTGGCTCCACCATCTCTTCTCCTTCCCCTGTAGCAGAAGACAGCAAGACTGTTTCCTCCTTCAACTCTCTCTCCCTCTAAATAATATTTAATATTATTAAATAGTAATTTAATACTATTTAATGGTATTAAATTACTATAATAATACTAATTTTTATTAATTATATATAATTATTTTATATTAATTATATATTAATTATATATAATTAACTTATATTAATTATATATTAATTATATATAATTATCTATATAATATATATAATATATTATATATATTAATATATAATATAATATATATTATATTATATATTATATATTATATTGTATAATAATGTATATTATATATTATATATTATATAATGATAATTATAGTATAATAATAATATATTATATATATAACATAATGTATTTCCTATACCTGTAGAGTTGTGGTAGGTTTTGGAACAATAGTGATTTATGAAGATTATCCATAAAGATTTAACCATTGTGGCAGCAATGAAAGGCACAATGGTCTCTATAAATACATAACTTGTTCATGCCAGAATGAGCAATTATTTCATGCCAGAATAACAATTATAATTATTAGGAGAAGTCACTCTACCTGTACACACATTATTCTGAAACATTAACATTTTATGGCTCTTTTTTTGTCACTGCTGTGGTTGCTTTTGTTGCTCAGTGGAGACAAAAATGGCAAGGATACCCTATTGTCCCACTTGTCCAAACCTTGACCACTAGATGCAGGTTTGATTGCTTCATGTAATTTTAAAGTTCCAAACTGTGTCGTTACATTTGACTAGCATACAAATAAAGCATTTAATATTTGATTGCTCCCCTGAGATTTTAGGTAACTTTGTGTAACTAAATAGAAAGACATTTTAATCATAATTTTCTAAGTTTAATTGTAATGCATAAATTATTAGCACTTGTGGGAAAGTAGACATTACTGGGATGAAAAACAAAACTGAAGCCAGGAGAGCATAGCTGTTCATTGTCTTAAATATTAATGCTATGGTACCTTCTTGTATCAGCTGACATACATCTTCAATGATTCTATTATTAAAATGGAACATCCTTTCCTATTAAGTTCAAGGTGGTTTATGAACCCAAGGGTTCATGTTGACCTGTTTAACTATGTTTAACAGCATCCCTAATACTTCTCTGTTTGTTTCCATAATCTGAAAGTAGAGTCATCCTATTTCTGGCTTATTCCCATATTTCTGTTTATTTTTATTAGTTATCTGGTGTGAATTACTTCCAGTGGCATAGCTGCATGAGGCTGTCTTGTTCAGTCTCACCTCTCTGAACTAAAAGTATTTAGCTTTTAATTTCTTCATTATGCAAAATCATAATAATAGATACTCCGTTTCCTTTTATACAAGAAAGAAAATATATGTATATATCTCCAACAAAAAGCTTAGTAAAAATTAAACCCAGAGAAGTTCATTTCAAATGTTTTAAAATACTGTAATATAGAATATTGTGTGTAAAGGCAGATGATGTGCCTGCCTTACCAGTACTACTGTAACATCTAAAATCATTCTTTTGTAATTCCTTCTGTGAGTCAAGGTAATACATTGTTCCCGAGTCTCACTTTGTTTCAGAGGAACTGAGGCTCAGATAAAAAGAGAACATTTTGCCAAAGCCCATGTCAAGGTATTTGTTGAATGGCAAGGATTTCAATCTGATTTTCCATGTTTATTCCCTGAAAAACCTTGCTCTCAAGGGGTGCCACCAGCATGATGTCCTGGAGAGCACCTGCCCCCTCTGGGCCTCAGGTGTTGCTGTGAGCAGACCAAGCCCAGCATGCACAAGGTTTCGTGATTTTGCTCAGCTGTGAGGTGCAAAAAGCCCTTTCCACCTTAAGTACCAAAATAGATATGGAAGGAGCAGGCCCCGTGCTGCCTCCTTGGCCCGGGTGACAGGAGCAGGGCTTTGATGAGAGGCTGCTCCCAGCGAGGGGCACTCTGTGATCCTGCTCTGCCCAGCCCCGCGGCCTCGCTGCTGCCGCTGGCGCCGGACCCAGACACGCTGGTGTCAGAGAGAAGCTGTCACAGTGAGCTCTGAATTCATGAATCTCAACTCCACGGGAGGAGGAGCAGCCTGCTAAAGGTTTCCAGAAGGCAAGGAAGGCTAAAAACAGTGCTTCTCACAGATTAAGAATTCTTAGCTTTTTCTTTAACTTGCCTGTGGCTCCTCTAGCCAGTGTCAACTGGAGATGGGGTCTAACAGCCCAGTTCCAAATCAACAAAAGCACTAAATTGTGTCTTAAGTCTCAAAACATGCTTACATGTTTTACTGAACTAAGGGCTGTAACACCCTTGAAATACCCACACTTGGCTTCACAGCTCTCAGAAACAATTTCTGGTTTTCAGCAGAATGCAGTGTCTGCTACTTGCACATCGGAAATGGTATAGTTAGAGATGTTGGTGAGATTGCCATATCCAAAATTGCACTGACTAACAAAAGCTTCTGCATGAAAGAGGGTGTCATCATGTTTTTGAAGGGCATCTTTATTTTTAATCAATTTCAGCATTCAGAATACTTCAGAGAGAAATATCATGTCCCTTACATGGCTATAATGTAAAGGCAATGGACTTATTAGGAAGGAAGGCAAGGAAAGAAGAAAAGTTTCTCAGCAGTGGCATTTGAAAAAGTTGTGCTAATTCCAGATTTGTTTAGCACATTATTTTCAACTTTCACAATTTGTCTTCTTGACTTCCTAAAGGGAGGACTAAGTTTTTAGAGGTCTTTTAAAAGGAAATGTCATTTAATGAACCACTTCAGTTAAGTAAGAGTGGATGCTAAGTGATGCAGGCTAATGAGACAATTTAGGGTGAAGGGTTTATATAGCAAATCTCATGCAGTTAGAATAAGAACTGAGGAGGGAAAGAAAGGAAAAGTTGTTGGAATGATCACAGAGGAGATGAGAAGAATATTTCTAGATTTTTCTTAGGCTTATAATGATTCCCAGAACTTGTTTCTGGACATATGTCTAGGTGGAAACAGATTTTAACCACTGCAGTACAAAGATGCTGTTCTTTTAAGAGCTATACAATAGTAAGGGTGTTTTGCTCAGGTTTAGAGCTAGAATTTACAAGGCCAATGCTCTCCTTGATTTATACAGAGTGTCCTGCTACACTTTCTGGGCAGAATGAATGTGCAATAAGAACCATGACAATGTAATGGGGTAGACCAGAAATATCCATCCTTTGACTAGGAGATGATATTTGGCTTTTTTTTTTTTTTAATAAGCTTTTTATTCTCAATTCTGAATTATTTTTCTTGTTGATATGTGAACTATATAGCTCAAGAAGCTGTAAATCATAAGAAAAGCCCTTCAAACCACAATTAGTTGCTCTGTAAATATCCTCCAGACATTTTTTTCCCCAATCTTTCTTTCTTACCATAAGTTTTGAAAGACCTTCAGTAATGTATTAAATTTTGACTGCCTACATGTTGCAACCACCATTGCAAGGAGAGCTGTAAAGTAAATCGTGAAATGGCAGCTTCATTGTCTATTTTTTCCATGAAATTTGTGTTATTTTGTTTTTGAAGTTTCTGGTTGGGATTTCTCTTAAATGGAAGTCCCTGAACTACTGATTTTTATTTTTTTTTTCTAATATAGTGTATAATTTGAAACTATTGATATATTTTGCTGGATTTTTCTGGCATTTAAAGTTTTCATCTAGAACACAACTGATACTTATTTCCCCAGTGTTAGACTTTCTGCAGCTTTCCAGCATCTGGAACAAGCTCAGGCTGCTTTTAAATTGGGTCTGCCATCTTCAAACAGTGTGAGCACAATCAGCATTTAGTAAAATAAACATGGCCCCATTATTTCTTAATGCCTTGCTTAACAGCTTTAAGATTAGACCACGTCCCCCATGCTCCCAGTAGGCAGCACTTTAACAGTGAGTAATATTTCTGTCTGCCGTAGTCAAGTAATCCCAAATGTAAGTAATTTACAGGCTGGCATTAGGGACTGTTACAAGAGACATATTGTAATATGTCACTGAAAATCAGCCTGCCTCTGCACATTTGATCAACAGCCAGATGGAGGCTTTTATCACATTTATTTAATCTGAAATATACATAGTAATTACAGTGGACCTCTGGATTCTCGGTCCTCGTCGCTGTCTCAGGAGAAGGTGGGAAATGAATCTGTCAGCTGCAGGCTGGTGGGGATGTGACCCCCTTGGTAGAACCTGGGTGTGTTACAGCTAGTGCTGCTGACAGTGGAGATCATGCTGCTGGAAATTAATGCATGTTGCCAAGTTAAAAAAACAAAAAAGAGGCCCATAAAGCAAAGACTGCGTAACTTTATTTTTTTATGAATACAGAAAGCCTTTAGGAAAGCAAAGACCAATGTTACTCTTAGCAAACCCATTATCAATCGATGGCTTTAAGAGCAAACAATCTCTTACTAATAGCTGGATGGTATTTAACTTAAAGGCATCTGAAAACAACAGGCTTAATGTTCCCAGAGGAGAATTTAGTTAAGATATTGAATTCCATCAAGCATGTCATTATTAAAAGGGGAAAATATTGTTGTTTCCATTAGTGCAGGGTTGGCATATAAGGAACGGATAGCATTCGATTAAACCACAAGGAAGAAATTCAAACAGATTGAAGGTAGATTTATCTCTTGGGCAGGAACTTCACAAATGGATGTTGCCATTGTCACAAAGAATCTTATAAGATTTTGTGCCCTAATTAGAGCAGCTGCAGAAGATGCCTCACATATTAATGGTGGTGCTGACCTTATAAATAATTTACCCCTCATTCCTGTTACTCTGTGCATTACAGAAGGCTATCTTTGCTAATGACTCTCACATCTCTCTTTCTGAGATGAGCTGGATCAGTCAACATCCACTTTTGGATCAGTTACTACCCTAACCACAAGTATGCATGGCTAATCTGGAGATACATTGACAGATAAAATATACTATTAACTGCCAAAGAGGCTCTTCTATTACAGTTACTCTCACTGAGTAGTCCCATGACAGATTAAATTGCTGTTCAGCCTGAATAAGGTGTCAGATTCTAGCTGTAAGTGGCTGGTTTACTGGGGTGTTTTGATGTCATTATAGGCTTATAATTAGTTTAATCTGATTTGGTAAGAAAAAAATTAGTATGACAAGCATAAAGAATTCATTTGAACAATAAGTTTTCTTCCACCACAGAACTAAGTTTTAATTAGAGCTGTTCTTCAATTAAATTAAATCTGCCCTTCTTGGTTTTAAAACTCTCATGAACATATTCAGTACGATGTTTCTTGTACAACTGTGAATCTGTTGCTGCCTCTCTGATCTTTACCCATCCTTACCTGTTCTCAACTAACTTTACATGTGCGGCTCTGCCTTACTGATGACAAAACATCTCCTCCCCAGCTTCTGCCATCAGGACCAGCTTTGTCTCTCTGTCTCTTTCTGTCTCTCTGTCTCTTTCTGTCTCTCTCTCTCTCTCTCTCTCTCTCTCTCTCTCTCTCTCTCTCTCTCTCTCTACTGATCCTCCTCATCCATTTGTTTCGTGCCATTTCTTGACTGAAAGTTTGTCATTCTCCCACTGCTTACTTGTGGTATTTATTATTTGAGCTCTGCAGTGATGCTGATTAGCTCTGAGAAGCAATCAGTGAGTGGGTTCATGTAACAGATAGCATGGAAGACAAAGTGGCAAAAAAGCCACAGTGGAAATATTTATGGCACTTTCCAGTGGGCTTTAGCTCTTGGGGCTTCCTTCAGTTAGAGGAGGAAGCTTTGAGCGATTCCTTTAGTGCTTTGAATGATCACTGTCCCAGCAATCTCCCCATAATTCCTGTGGTGTATTGTGGTGATAATGAGTTTCTTTCTCCTGAAATGTGAATGCTAAGACTGCCAGAGACCCTGTGAGTCTGGCCCCAGCCCCTGTGATGGCAGCCAGCAGCAGATGCCCACACTCAGCCAGCTCTACGGAGCACAGGTGCCACGCTCCCTTCCCACACCTCCTGTTTCTCCAGCAAATCAAAGTCTGTGGGAAGTGACCAAAAGGCACAGATTAAAGACACTCTTAGAAAGGGAGAAGAAACTGGCATCTCCAGTTGCTGTATTAATGAGAGAATGGTTTATTATTTATATAAATAATTAACTTCTGGCAACAAGAAAAGGAGCTGTGTGCACACTAACTCCATCTGGTCTCCAGTCTTTTTTGACAAAGAAAACCAAGAGCAGGGATCTTCCTATATTAATTGATGGAAAGTCATCAAAAGAAAGATGACACTTCTGAAATGTGTTTTTTTTCTCCCAAAGTAAGAAGTCATGATTCTCATTTCTCTAGATAGAGATAAGATCTTCTTTGTTCTTTTTTTTGGTTGTTTTTTTTTTTTTTAGTTATCTAATAGGTGGATGTTTCCAAAGTTCAGTCTTTTTTTACTGCAATGAAGGCATTGAGCATTCTGGATCTTCACAAGAAAATGAAAATTAAAATGCTGGAACAGTTGACTCATTCAGCTTAACAGGGAAATTTTCATGTCATCTGTGCCAGTTGTCTCTTTTCCTACAGCCTACAGAAGTTATAGCCGGATGGACAAGTATTTCTTCAAACCCAGAATTGACTTAATTATCCTCTACAGAAAATAAGAGGAAGGCAAACCATTGTAGATTTCAGTTCTTTTTTTCCTAAGACAAAGTCTGAAGCAATTAATGAGTTTATTGACAGCCAAAAATATAATGTTGTCAATAAGAAAAGTCTTTTATGTGCTCTAATTAGAGGAACTGTTCCCTTCAGGAAATTGGAGCTTTTGCAGCAGCATTAAGGAAAAAAAGGAGAAAGGAAAAAAAAATCTTTAAAAAAATGTGTCAATGACACAGGCACAAAATATGGAACAAGGCTCTAAGGACCCTGAAAAATATTGCTAAACTTTTCATCTTAGTGCTGTAGGTATACAGCTCTCTTCTAAGCATTAAAATAAAATACATTTGCAAAATAAATAGGTATGAGTAATGCTTTTATTCACTTTGACAAGGGCTACCTGCTCACAAATACATATCAGGACACATTTGCATTTTCTCTTCACTGAAAGAAGTCTTGGCTTCATGAGAACAACAGGAGCTCTTCGAAAGGAGCTGTGGCTTCAGCTGCTGAAATATTGTGTGGGGCTTTTATCTTTCTGGGACATAGGCTCTTCTTAATAGGAATGTATATAAAATTCAGTAATGTGGGAAAAAAAAAAAAAAAACAAAAAACAGAGGCAAAATGGGCCAAATGTGCTACTGCAGTAGCATGAGAAAAAAGGCTATCAATTCCTTTGAAGGTTTAGAAGTATTTTTTCCTGCCTGTCTTTGCTATGGTTGATGATGTTCTACTGTTAAAATAGCAGTTTATATGTGCTGGATATTAGTGCAATGTTTTGTTCTTCTTTGCTTCAGGCACTGAAGGATAAAGAAGCTTGTCACATATTTTAAGTTTGGAATTGGTTAATAACAGAATGCATTTTCAACAAATTTCACAACCAGCCCCTTTGGGCAGCTACTCATTGCAATTTAAATGAAGGTGCAGAAAGTTTCTTTCTTTTCCCTCTTAACAATAGTTTCACAAGTTTGGCGTGCATGTACTTTAGTGGTTAGTAGTATATTACAAAAAGAGATTAAAAACACCTGTTTCAGCCTTCCAGGCCATACAAGAGAAATTGAACTCTGGGGTGCCCAAATTAAGATGCTAAAATGGGTAAATTTTAACTTACCAGCATTTATCACAGACAGCACTTCTGCCACTTCTCCTAAGGCAAATACCTTGTCAGCTATCACTTCAGTCTAACCTGCTATCCATAATGTGGTACAATTCCTGCTTTAGTCTTTTTTCCTACTGATGGAAAACCAGATCTTTGAGGTTCTGTTTTGAGCTCTTTGTTTCAAGGTTTTTGGTTTGGGGGTGTTTTAGCTTGTTTGTTTTGATTTTTTTTAAGTTTTACTTTTTTCCCCCCTAAACTTGCCTTGGTGGGACAATTAAAAATTTTATGAACCCTATGGCTAAATCTTGGCCATGACATTTGTCTGAATACATTTCAGAGCCCAAGTTTGTGCCATAAGCTGCAGAAAGAAATCCTCTCTGGTTTCCATGAGATTGTGCCTTGTGGCTTTTTAACTGAATTATGGAAATTCTGCCGTGTGAGCTGAGACAAGAAGGAGGAGAAGCACCAAGGGTGGGCTTTGGGGAAAGGAGGAAAAGCTGAGGAAGCAAGGGCTCAGAGGTTATAAATTCCACCTGGCCATGTGAAAACTTCAAACATGATCTGTGCCACTGGACACCAAACTATTTGCAATGGAGAGAAAACCTCTAATGAAAAATTGATTCTTGGGCAGAGATTTCCACAGAAGCTTTTGTCTCTATTAGGGCTTTTACAAAGGCATCCTTCCTACCCATTGTCTGATATCTAATAAGCTCTGAGCCCCTGCTGCAACCTCTCCTCTCAGGTTAGTTATAAGAAAACAACCCTTAAGTTCTTTACTGTCTCTTAAAACTTGTTGTAATGGAACCATATTTCATAAGTAATTTGAACAGAGTGAAAGAGAATATTCACACAAGCTCCTGTCTCCTTGGCAAATCAAACTGATATGAAGAAAAAATTCACTGGGGAATATTTCTAGTGTAATTTACATTCACTGATGGACTTCAGAAATCTTCTAACTACTCTTCCCCCATAGTTGTTGCAGTTTGGGCTCTGCTGGTTAGGACACTTCAAAGCAGGTTTAAATATCTCATTATTTGAGGCTCCTTGCTAGATTTGCTCCAAAAAATCTTCTTGCTTTACTGATCTGATTTGAGCAAATCCCTTAAAACAATAGCTTTCTGTAAATATTTGAAATATTAGTGAGTTATACTGAGGGTTATAGCAAGTCCCTGAATATGGGGAAATAACCAGCAGTGATTTTAAGAGATTTTTCTGCCATATAAATTGTGACACAAAGCCATGCCACAGGAGCCCTTATTGGAGCAATTCTACTTTGCAGCAGCATTTGATTATTCATTAAATCTGTAAAAGTGACTGTAGGCTGGTGGTTTCAGTACTTCTGTGAGAAATGGGACAGCCCTTTCTTTTCCCAGCCTTAAGGAACAGTAATTTATGAATTATACATATACTTAATAACACTTCACTTTGTGAATGCTATTAAAACTCCACAGCAAATTAGGATATTTCCAATTTTTTTGTATGGTAGAAATGGTCAAAACAAATTATTATTTTGGATGCCTCAAAACCTAGGTCATCTCATGCTCAGAGTAATTTTTTTAAAACTTCACCATATGAGCCAAAAATACATATTGATAAAGTTCTGCAAAAGAGAGGGCTACTTGAGCACATATTCCCCAAAATATGCCATTTCAGCATTCACAAATGTGCTCGTTTTGCCTTTGCTCAGGAAAGGGTTATCTGACCCTTCCCTGCAGCCTGCTCAGTCAAGTCAACTCTGCATAAATAAGAAGGAAACTTATGCATGAAGAAACTGAAATTAGGTGAATAATTAACATATACTTTATGCAAAAGCATGAAAAACTATTCCAAAATTTCTCTGTGTAACTAAAGTGTGAATTCATATTAAAATATTCTACATTGAAACTTTGTCAGCAGGTCATAAAAAGCACATATCGAGTTATTTATTGGGTCTAAGGTTTATCTGATGTGTTTCATCTCTTAAAAAATAAGGCTTTTTTTTCCCCTCTTAGTCATTTTAGGAGTGTTATTTAATTTAAATGTGTGTTATTTAATTTAAGTGTATTCACAGTTTGTGAACAAACAGTAACAGGGAAACACCCAAAGCTGAAAATGGGTAAATTTTCACATCGTTGGCAATCAGTATTTTAAAGAAGCTTTCTAAATTTAGGCAGAGGGGGGAAAAGAGCAAATAAAAGAGTATGGTGAGGTTTTGTGTCATCATGTTTTTATAAGATTTTCTTAGTTTTATCAACGGATAACTGATCTCTGAAGATCTAGTCTGATTGCAAAATTGTAATTCCACTGTTGCAGGCCATGGGTTCTGTAGCTGCCTGTGCTCATGCAGGAAAAACCAGGTTGTATTTAAACAGTAACAGTATATTTTTTTTTTCTTCTTCTTTTCTATAAAAATAGCTGAATTATAAGTATTTATTGCACAGATGAATACCTAATACTTCCTTTGCTGGAGTTGTGTGTATGGCAGGGTAGGATTTACTTGATAAAGTCCATGAAACTTAAAATGTGAATCTTAAAATAATCTGAATAGTATTCTGCTTTTTGGAAAGCAGACTGTGGAGTGGTCAGTGGTTTCAGAAACTTTATTGGCAGCTGCTAAGACTTGTGCCCAGAACACTTGAATGATTATGCACATTCACTGTATAAATACCTAAAATACAAAAAAGTGTAGCTCCCAAATCCCTGTGTTTCTGTGTTTCAGATGCTGCTTGGGCACATTTTGAAACAGTAATTATTTATACCACGATAGAAAGCCTCAGATCTATAATTCACTCATGGGGCTTAGGTCATTTCATGAAAGGCAAAAGTATAGTGCATTACTCTGTATGCATAATGTAAAGCATGTTCATATTTAATGCTAGCATTATTTTTCTATGAGGAGACTATTCATGAGGTATGCTTCCTGCTCCAAATATTGTTTATGTTGTGCAGATTTTCATTTTGGGATGGAAAAAAATGTTTCTTTCCCAAGAAAATGTTGGCCACTTTTAAGACTCTTTCTTTATTTCCTTTGCTTCCATCTTTTCCTTTCTCTCCTTCATTTCCTTTTTCCTTATCAACAAAGGAATTGTTCACTGGTAATATAGTAGTAATAGGTTATGTATAAGTTTTTGGGGTTTTCTCTGGACAAACTTCTCTAGCAATACCAACCAATCTAATCTGGCTTTGATAGCTAGGTTGAAATTAGAGCAAAAAATATGCTGCTACTTTTGCAGTCCAGTGAATACCTATGTTAATTTTAATGTTAAAAAAAAATCAGCCTATGGAAGTATTAGAATATCATTAATCCACAGTTATAGGTGGAAACCTTGTGTTGAGGCTGGTTTTGGGTCACTGCCTGTAGTGACAGCAGGTGTGTCAGAGGAGGAGTGAGTCACTCTGAGGAGGATAAGAACACAGAGATGAATTTCTCTCAGTGTATTGTGAGGATTTTTATCTGTAATGTTTATTACAGCTCACAGAGGACACACGTTGTAAGTCTGGGTATTGAGCTAAGGCTGTGCGCTTCAATCAGCTTTGCAAAAATGCCTGTAGATAAAGTTCTGTGCTAACCCTTCTCTGGATTATGGCCTGCATCAGGAAGTGTATTATCCCTTAGAAGATCTCCTTTTATTCCTCACTGGTACTGGCAGCACACCAGCAGGAGCCAGGTTTTAGTGGGAGAACATGTTCATGCTGCTCCTGTCCCAGTGCTGCCAAAGAGCATCTCCTGCAGGTCACACACTGCAGGGCCTGGGGACATGGGTGCTCCTCAGAGTCCAAATGGGAGGAGCTTTACTCAACATTGCCACAGGCACCACAAAAGGAGGAATCTTCTGGATGGCTCAAGCAAGCTGGCATTCCTGCAGCAAACTGCCACCTTCCATCTCCTCAAGCAAGCAGCCACGTCCTCCTTGCTCTGCTCAGAAAACAAAGCCCCTGCAAGGCAAGGGAGAGGAAGGATGAATGCTCCAAGCTCCTCTTTGGGAAGGCAATGCTTCAGCACTCTTGCTTTCCCCTGTGAGTCTCCTGGTGCGCAGGATTTGGGGTCAAATTTAATGACCAAAATGGAACCTATGTCCCACTGCTGATGTGTACTCAGCGTGGTGCCACCACACCAGGAGGACATGGAGGTGGAAGAGGATGCAGGAGAGCTGAGTTTTTTAGGTGTTTCTAGCTTTTTTGAGGGCAAATACCTATTATTTGCCATCATATCCACAGAAGTGCTATGACCAGCTTCCCCAAAGTCCTTGTGGCAGCCAGAAGAGAAAGGTGTTGGAGCTCAGAAAGCCAGCAGTAGGTGACAATGTCCTGCCTGATGAGTCCTGTGACTGTTATGAGCAGAACTGGATTTGTACCAGTGGCCACACCACTCTGTGCTCCGGCAAGCCTGAAAATGTAGTTGCAGAATGCTTCACAGCTTGCAAAAGGAAGGGAAAACAGGATTATTTTCTTTCATCCATGGAACATTATGTATATGTGTGTTTGTAGATCTTGAAATCGTGGAATTGCTTGAGTAGGAAGGGACCTTTAAGATCATTTAGTTCCATAGGCAGGGAAAACTTCCACTAGACCAGGCTGCTCAGAGCCCCATCCAACCTGGTCCTGAGCACTTCCAGGGGTGGGGCAGCCACACCTTCTCTGGGACACCTGTGCCAGGACCTCACTGCCCCCATAGTGAAAAATTTCTTCCTAAAATCTACTCTAAACTTACTCTTAGTTTGAAGCTATTTCTCCTTGTCCTGTCATTACAAACCCTTGTAAATAGTGTCTCTCCATCTTTCTTGCAGGCTCCCTTCAGGTACTTGAAGGCCACAATTAGGTCACCCAAAAGCCATGTTTTCTCCAGGCTGAACAATCCCAATGCTCTCAGCCTTTCCTCATAGGAGAGGTGCCCCATCCCTCACATCAACTTGGTGGCCTCCTCTGGATTCACTCCAGAGGTCCATGTCCTTCCTGTGCTGGAAACCCCACAACTGGATGCAGTTCTCCAGATGGGGTCTCAGAAGAGCAGCTCAGAGGGCCAGAATCCCCTCCCTTGGCTTCTGCCCCCAGTGCTTGGGGTGCAGCCTAGCACACATTTGACTCTCTGGGCTGCAAGGGCACAAGGGCAGCTCACCCAGCAGCACCCCAGGTCCTTCTCAACCAGACTGCTCTGGATCTGTTCATGCCCTAGCCTGGACTGTAAACAGGGTTTGCCCTGACCTTGGTGCAGCGCCAGCACTTGGCCTTGTTACACCTCAGGAGACTCCCATACCAGATGTATCCATACATCCTGCTGCCATACAGCAATCCTGGTCAGCAGAATGTAATCATGGCATTACGGAATCACACCTCCTCAGCATTGTCAGAGGCCTTTCTATCATGTTCACAGATTTGCCCTCTTTTATGTGTAAATATTGTTCCTGCCTTTCCCTTTTGCAAAGCAAAGAAGTTGTTTGCAAGCTATTTGAAGAATATAAACAACTCCTACAAGGGAAATGCCCTTGAAGCAGTGAGAGTGGAATGATTGCAGCATACAGTACATGCTAATAACATCTTCAGAGAATTACTATTACTTCATAGCAGAGGCATTTTCATTATAATAGGAACCATGTCATGATCCTCAGATTAAAACTTTGCCTTCTGCATTTATCTGTTGAGTCAACAGTCACAGGTTACTGGTTTGTTGTTTAAAGCTCTGAAGAATTACTCACCCCAAAGTTGTGCCATTTCTCATGATTGTCTCATTGTGACTTTTGTGACGCATCAGGCAACAGAAGAGGCAAATGACCAGCACAGAACACTTGAATCTGACAGTATTCCCAGTGCTCTGAGCTGGAAAATGGAACCTGCTGCTTCACTCTGCCATTAGCAAATGTGCAGATGACACCAAGTTGTGGGGGAGTGTTGATCTGGTGGAGGGTAGGAGGGCTCTGGACAGGCTGGGTCGATGGGCTGAGCAGAACAGCCTGAGGTCTCACAACACCAAAGTGCAAGCTGTGCCAGAGGAGGTTTAAGTTGGACATTGGGAAGAAGTTCTTCACAGAAAGAGTGATCGGGCATTGGGATGGGCTGGTTAGGGAGGTGGTGGAGTCACCATCCCTGGAGGTGTTGAGAAGTGACTGGATGTGGCACTCAGTGCCATGGATTGCTTGACAAGGTGGTGTCACTTCATTGGTTGGGCTTGACAGTCTCAAAGTTCTTTTCCATCCCAGCTGACTCTGTGATTCTGTGATATCTATTTCAGCTTGTTGCAATGGATATCACACACTGGGTGTTAATTGAGCATTTGTAGTAAATTCACGAGCTGATGCTGATTCTGAATACTGAGTTTCAGGTTGCCTGATACCTTTATCTAACCAAATCCATGCAGACTCAGCCATGTGCAGAGGAACTTGGCACGGCTGGACTTTATCTGCCTTTTTATTTCTGGTGCAAGAGGGTAGGAAAGAGAGGAAGAGAACATATAAGGGTTCCCCACTGAGAATCAATTCTATAAATTATGTATTATGCAGACACTATTCTGCTGATGCTATCCAATCCCCAATTCTCACTTCCTTGTTTTTCCTTCTATAAATAGCTGTGGCCAGGTTTTCACTTGTAAAGTGACTAGGACAAAGCTAGGAACCTTTTTCATTTAATAACCTCTGCCAAAGAAGAATAGGGTAATATTTTTCATAACTGTGATGTCCTCAGGGTTTTAACAATCTGGGAATACAAGCAGCACTGTGCTGTTGATAAGATACCGGGAGTAAAAGTGGGAATAACGGTGCTGAATATTAAAGAGTGGAATGCCCTATTTTCGGGATGATCACTGTAAGACTTGGTATTGTGAATTTTTCTGTCCTTTTTTTTCTCATTGTAGAACCACTTTTGCTTTTTTGTCTCTCCCTCTAGATCCAAATGCTTTGGCAGGACAGACCGGACCTGATCACGCTCTTATAGGAGGAATAGTGGCTGTAGTTGTCTTTGTAACACTATGTTCTATAATTCTCCTTGGTCGATACCTGGCAAGACATAAAGGTAGGACACTTTTGGTGGAAGTTCAGTCACTCTTGGAAGCAAGGCAGGATTTCACCTGGGAGTGCCATTCCCTTTCACCTTCTCTGTCTCTGCTAAATGACTGGAACAAAAGATAGTTCTCAGTCTAGTCACAAGTGAAGTCCCTGTGAATTTTCACCAGTTTTCCAGTGGCTGGCCAAGGCAAAGGACATGGAGTTGGTGCATGCCCAAGGTCATCTTATGACTCAGTGATTTAGGGAGGCTGGGGGGTAAGATTACCCCTTGGTTTTGGATCCTAACTCCTGATACTTGAGTTCATGTTGTCATCACGTTCTCATAGTTTTAACTACCATATCAGTTCAGCAGAATATATATGCATTGAGTGAAAAAAATTTACATTTTAATGGATTTTTCTAATATTTCAAGTACATGTTTAAAAGATAATATTAGAATCCAGTAGTGCGCTTTCAAATCAGTTTATCAATGATCCTGCTGGAATAAGGGGTTCATTCCTAAGGCTAGTTTTACTTTATTTTGTGGTTTTACCTTAATAATTCTGGTCCCTTCATTTTCAGTCCCCTCTGCTACTAAAGATAGCAGGAATGGAGTGACACTGACTTCTGACTTCTCTGTGATTTGATTTTGACCTAGTTAGTTCCAAAATCATGCCTTGAGATTTAACCTCTGTACAGCTTTTAGGCCTATTGCTAAAACTCAGCTGATTCCCTTTCCATACCCCTCAAAAAAAAAAAAAAAAAAAAAAAAGAGAGGATGAGTGTTGGTATTTTGGTGTTAATTCAGAAAATCTCATTTTAGATAGGATAATCATATACCTAGCAAACAAAAATTGATAAAAAACATCTTTATTTGGTTATACTACCTGGAACAAAATCAGATTTTTTTTTAATGAACCAGTGAAAGTGTGTCTCTTTTGTTTTACTTTCCTGAATGAACAGTTGTACATCTCATGCCAGCATAAATAATGATTCTCACAAAGGGAAATTTGACTATTGTACACATTTCTTCTTTTCATTCATTCATTTCCAGAGCATAAAAATAGTTGTGATAGTGTAATATGAGTTGGTTCACTTAATAAAACTGCCTCAATTTTGTAATTCTTGGAATCTACTATGATACAATTCTGTGAAATTACAGCATAGATATGATCAGTATAAAACAGAAATACAAATGATCAGTGGCCATTAAAAAAAAAAAAGCACTTTTATGAATCTCTACTTCTTCAAAATTGCTTTGTTTTTGATAGATAGCTATTTCATTAAATAACCAAGATTTTATCACTTATTCTATAATTGAAAAATATATTGCATATTACTGCAGCTAGATAAAATGGGGTTTTATTAAGATATTTCTTTAATTTGTTGCAGATATACTATAGTTTGTATATATGCCTTTACCAGTGTAAGTATCAGTGTAAATATTTCTTAAGCAAATTAGAAAGTTGAGCACATATACATTATACATTTATGATGTATACTAAAAACTGTGTAAAAATATTTTTCATTAATTGAAAAAATTGGAGTGCATTGTTTGAAATTTACTTCCTATAATACAGTGTAAAAAAAAAACCACTAATCATTCTCTTTTTCTTTTCTTTTCTCTTGCACTGATTCCTACAGGAACATATTTAACAAATGAAGCAAAAGGAGCTGAAGATGCACCTGATGCCGACACAGCCATTATCAATGCAGAAGGCAGCCAAGTCAATGCAGAGGAGAAAAAAGAGTATTTCATTTAGATGCAGAGCTAGAATCTTGGAGTTTTACTTATCAGGCTGACTGCTGGAGAAAACTGGCTATCATTTCTCAGAATTCATTTCTGCCATCTTCTGCTATCTTTATTAACTCACATACCTGCTATAAGTAGCCAGTTTATGCCAACAATCAGCTGTTGACATCATCATTCTATAATTACAGTATCATGCATAAAACAGGAAATTTCTTATTGCCTAAAAATCATATCCACTGCTCTCTTAACATACAGTGCTTGAATATACAGCCTTAACAATGTTAATCATCATCTTAATCCAAGTTTTCTACATATTTAAGTGTTAAACAGCTTTCTTTTCCAGTTTTCTTTTATCATGTCCCTATTAGTATGTCATAGAACAAAATTCATAACAAGTACTGTTAGGTAAGGTCCTAATTTACTTACAGAAAATGTTAAGTCTAAGATTAGAGGTTTACAAAGAATATTTTATACCTGTCTATCTATAATTCAAAAAGCAACTTGTTTTTGAAACATATGCCCTTGGAAACTCAAATTGAAATCTGTTTAGTATAGTTTCTCATATGTTTGGATTTGGTGGGGAAAAAGATCAGTCCAGTGAATTTTTCAGGGTGTTTTTCTTTGTTTCTTTATGATTTAAATGGTACCTTGACAACAGTGCCATGGCTGGTAAGAACATGTGAGTAGCTATACAGATCCTGCAAAGTCAGGTAATAGAGCTTCTTTTGAAACAATTTGTCCTGCCCTCTTACTGGCTTTCGGGATCACAAAGATTAGAGAACTTTCTGAGTAATTTATGTTTTTATAATTTATTTGCTAAACATGAACTCACCTGCCTACTCAAATTTGATGTGTTCATGGGGCACAATTGCAAGGCATTTTAGTATCTGTATATAGTGCATATAATAAATTCAATTAAACATTATTTGATACATATTCAACTTTTTTGGCTGTAGCTAAGTCAGTCACAAGTAAGCATTTTCTAATGTCCATTATATCCCTTTAGATATGACTCAAAATCAATATTCTGAGTAGAAAACATGTGTTAGTATTTTTTTGTCTGTATGTCCTAGCACTGTTCAGCAGCAAACTTTTCTAGTTCTTGTTAATTTTTTCTTTGTTATACAATGGAAGCACAATGTTATATGGAAAGGTAGTTTTAAGCTAACAACCAGTGCACAGCCTCAGGTTTTAAATTACAACCACATTTGATTACTATCCTTAAAAAGTACTATTGAGTTGCTAAAATTCTCAATTTTAATTTGGCAGTTCCAGAGCTGCTTCTCTATGTTGGTTTGCCAAAAAAAAACAAAAAAAAAAAAACTTTAAAAAAACAAAAAAAGAAAAAAAAAAGAAAAAATAGAAGTGTTAAAACAAAAGATATATGTTTTGTGTATACAGTAAATGGACTAATTCTTTATATTAAATTCCTGTCTATGCATTTTGTGAGGTACAAACTTATGTCACCGTGAATGATAGAGAATTCCTGCCATGCTTTTAGCTCCACAGTGAAGGTCTCTGTTTGGATTATTTCTGAACTTTTTTTTTCTTTTCTTTTTTTTTTTTTTTGGTGTAATTGACAGCTGAAAAATCACATGCTCTTAAATATGACAACAAAACACTGTAAGCCCATCGGCTTATTTCCTCTTCCAATGAAAAGAAAAGGTTGCCATAACAGGTCTTGGAAACGATTCTACACTGGGGAACGCAAGTTAAGTCTAGTTGGAGCTCGCTTTGCTCCTGTGTTTGCACCTTTGACAAAAGAAGTATTTCTCTCTGGTTGATGTGTTTGTGAAGCATAAAAGCATGATGGTCTGCTGTAAAGGACTTTCTCCTTGGGATTTTATTTTTGTGTGGGGAAGGGAGAATTTGGAATAAGACATCATGTGGTATGGTAAAATGGAAGATAAAGGTGCTGTGACAGATTATTTATCAGAAGAATATAAACCTTTTAAGGACAATATTAGAGTATTTTAATTGTTTTTGTTGAAGCATCTATCTTGTTACTTTCTAAGAAAAAAGGGTGACGTCAATCAAAGCAGCACTTTTTTTCAAAATATACAGACATAAATAATATGATGTGGTTGAGTGTTAACATAATAAATCATATACAGTATGACATTTTAAAGAAATAAGTCTGCATTGATGTGATTGCATGCTTGTTTTTACAGTTCACTCCATACCCATCTGTGGAAAAATGCAATAATATGTTAATATAATATGGTAGTTTGAGAGAACCAGGTAGGTGCTACTAGACACATTGAAAACTAGTATAGGTTTACAAGATATTCATGTCTTTCAAAACATAAACATGTAAAAGGCTGGCAAAGGAAGTCATTCAGTTTAATACCAAAAAATATGGGTTCTTGTCACAGCAGTAAGTTGCATTAGCTGTAGTACAGTATCAAAGTTTTATTTCAGGACCTGGGGCCCAGTTCAACAAAGCTTTTAAGCTCATAGTCAGCTTCAGGCATCAGAGGAGTTCCCTTGGAGCATAAGGCACTGTTCATATGCTTAAAAACGAAGTGCTTCCCTGGATGAGGGCCTTATCTGCTCCAGTGGAATTCCCCAGCGGCGTGGTGTTTGCGCCTTTCTTCATCCTTCCTAGCTCCAGCTCGCTTGGACAGTAGGCTTGTTACTTGAACCATTACCCAGCCAAGGTCAGGCAGGGCCTTCAAAAGCAGGACTGGCCTTGTGGCAACCATTTCAAACCATATTCTCCAGTGGCATCCAGACAGCATTTCAACTTGGCAAAAAAACAGATATAAACTGTACTGTTAAGACAGGTTTGTTTGGGTTTTTTTTTTAATTGGCTTTCAATTAAAACTGTTCACATATGCTCATTTTTAACCCGTTTGATCTTCCATTGTCTTGCACCTGGTGATGTCCCTTGCAGCCGTGCACAGCAGGTGTGAAAAGCCCCACGCAGAGCGTTCTACCTGGATAGCACCTGGCAGGCCTGCCTGGTCCTCACGGGTTCAAATCACTACACTGGGTGTAAGGAGCATCTCTCTTTTCTGTCAGCAGAGTCATGGCTCAACACTAACAACATTAAGTAGGCTAAAAGCCAGTTGTCCATTCCTTTTGCCCGAGTTCCCATTCTGAAAAGAAAAAAGAAAAGTTTTTATGATGGTGTGAGACACCAGCGAGTGTGTAAAAAGGAGGCTCTGGATGGGAACCACCTTCACTAAATGTATGTGACATCCTCTCCCTCCCTCACTTGCAGAGTAGTTTTCTCCAGACCAGGTAGCTAGTTTCTGCCAGTGTACTGTTTACAGTGTCGATTGCTGATTATTTTTAAACTTTTTGATGTAGACTTTAATTTTTTTTTTTGGTTTGTTTGTTTTTTTTTTTTTTTAACGCTTCAAGAACATTCTCATGATTTGAACAAGAAAGCGGTGCATCAGAAGACAAGGGGTGCATCATCCCACTCTTTTTAGTGTCATCTGACAAACCAAGAGACAGTTTAAGGAACCTGATGTTTAACTTGAGGCTCAGAGTTTAAGCTAGAACATCTCAAAAAAGTTTCCACATTACTTAAGGATGGTTCGTCTTGCACTGAGACTCCCTCTCTAAAGGAACACATGAAGAAAAACAACTTTTCTGAGTGAGACATGAAAGTTAACATCTTGTGTGTTTTCATTGCAGTATAATATATATATAAATATATATATATAGCTATTTCAATGAAAAGAAAGGACAGAATCATCTGTAATTATGTAATTCATGATTGTAACAGCACTGAAGTTACCATGTACGCACATGTACAGTAGCTCTCTCAACAGTTACAGTGTAGTTACATGTAATTCCCTGTAACATAGCAGTTCTAGTGTAATTTAGTGCCACTTATTGTAAAGTGTTACCAAAAGGAAAACGGACTTCTTACCTTTAGAATTCCGTTCCAATTAAAGGTAAGTTTATTAAATTAGCATCATTAAATCTGATATTGCGTTTCTTAATTAAGGAGGTGATTTAAAACTCTCATGTTCACGCTGCAGCTTCCCCCCATGGCTTACCCAGACTCCTCCAAATGTCTAATCTCTACACTCCTAGGGACTGGTAATCTGTGATGAGCATACCAAAAATCCCAGCTACTCCAACTTTAATTGAACAAGCTGTCTAATCAAGAAAAACAGCAACAACAAAAATGATGAGTAATGCTTTTTATTAAGTGGCACAAAGTACACACTAAAAACTATGCAAAAATATAGGTAAATACAGTGTACTTACATGTAAGTATCTTGTACTTGCTGTGTATGGATATTGGAAAACCATGTAATTATAATATGCATTTTGATTATTTCAAGCAAGGGGTGACCCCAACAGTCACAAGGGAAAAGTGGAAAGTACATCTACAAGCAGTGGATATCCTAATGCAATATGTGTAATTCCTCTACTTGCAATGACAACTAATTTATAAATAATACTGCTCCTCATTTTTCGCCAGCTTTTGCTTTCCATTTCTTGGAGCACCATTAAATACCACTGAAACACCTTTAGGCAAAGTAAGACACCGACTCCTCTAATGGCTTTGCTGCCAGCACTCTGAGTGTCTGGCAACACTGTTCTGTAATCTTATTGCTGGCTCAACAGCACAAGTTTCATCTTTTTTTCTGTCCTCAAGGGAGCCTAGTATGTTAAGATGCTGAAATATGCTGCCATATGCCCTGGTATTTTTAGCATGAACACCAGAGAAAGAGAGAGAGGGAGAAAGAGAGAGAGAGAGCTGCATTCTTCTGACCCCTATTTTGCTGAATCACCTCACCTGGAATTTCCACTGCTTGCTCAGTAAGGTAATCTTAAATTGTAAGTACAAAATGCTTCCATTACAGTACAGAGAATGCCCCAAATGATAAAGCTAATGTTTTTGTAAACGTGAAGTTTTGTATTGTAGATCTTTGTCCTTCTTGACACTTTTCTGTCATGCCCTTCCAGAAGAAATGCACCAAAAGATAGATAACATAGAATAGCAAAAGAAGACAAGAAAACTTTTTGTAACCTTCTTGTGGTTACCATTGCTATCACCCTCCTTTGTGTCCTGTGTAACAGGCAAATAAATGTATTTAGCAACTGCCATTAGCATCATTCCACACTATACTATTCCTAGAATATGACATCTACCTCTTAGTCTAAGTACTAGCTATGAGATATTTGTATACATTTTAAATACTATTGAATATTTGCTTTAGTCTTGAAATGAAATCACTGTATTATTTTTTTTTTCTGTTAAAAATAGGTAAAAATATTTTCTGGGTTCATAATTCTTGCCCTGTTCTTATTAATTTTGGTAGAGTTTTAGCTTTTTAACAGGGCATAAGGACACAGCCTCAGCTGGTATAAATCAGCTTCACTCTGTTGCCTTAAATGTGGGCCAATTTACGCTGGCTGGGGATTCATCCCAAGCAGCTTAAAAATAAACTGCTATAACACATCAATATTTAGTCAGCTCTAGATAATGATTTGCAATCCAACTGCAACACAATTCTTCCAAGTAAGACATGCACGTATGAAGAGAAACTTTAAAAAGCACATGCAAGCTTTTGAATTAAATATGCAATATCAACACTGTTGAGATATCCTGACTTGTCTCTCACTTCTTTAAACATAATATTGCCAGGGCATGTTTACATTAAAAACACTCAATGCATGGGGAGCAGAGAAGGACTATTGCAATTAAATTAATAGAGAAGCCTTTGATGTCAACAGAACAGAGTACAAACTCTTTTGAGAGCAGAACTTCCTACAGGGTTTTTCAGGGTGGACCTAAGCCCTCTACAACACGTGGAAGTTGATAACTTGGCATTAAGAGAAGCTAGCACAGTTCCTTCTTGCTGTCGAGGAATCCTACCCAGCACTCTGCACTTCTTTAAACTCAGGAGAAAATAAGGGTACAAACATGGTTGAACAGCACACTTCTGTATCACTCCACATCCTCAGGATGCTCCAAGCCTCGTGCGCTTCCAGCAGCCCTTAAGAGAATTCTTCCAGCATCTAGGAATCATCCTGTTGCCAAGCTGTGTTCATTTTCTTCAGCAGTGTTTAATGTACTCACAACCAGACAGAAGGTGTGAAGCCAATTGGAATGAGTCTGCAGTTCTAGAGGCTTCCAGAGCCTTGCAGTAGATGGGGAAAAAAATTTAAAAAAAAATAATGAATTCTTCATGGCTTCTGTGTTTACTGTCGGTCTGCCCTCTACATTCTGTGTCTTAAGTCATTTATTCTCTGCTGGGCTAAAAGCAGCAGTCTAATTGGAAAGGAGGAAGGGAAAGTATCTCCTCTGAAAGGAGCAGTCTGTGCTACTATTAAAGACAAGTGCAAGGGTTTTTGTTTCTTCCCTATTTTAAGATTTCAGGTGCAAAGCCAAGCCTGTTGGGGTCAGCACTTTAGCACTTTCCCTGTGTTCAGGGTCAAGCCAGCAGTGTTTCATGTGTGAGCTCTGATCTCATGTTTCAGCACAATCTACAGACAGCCTTAGCCTGCCCTTATGCAGAGTGCTGAAAATCACCAATGCTATTTTCTTCTAAACATAGTAATTTTCTCAGTCTTGTTCTAAAATGAAATATTGGAGGGTTTTTGTAATAGGTGTAAAGGGAGGGAGTTTAAAGTAATAGCTTGTAAATAAGATTGTAAGGATGATCATCAACTCTTTATGTTGATTATAAAGAGGAGGATAGTCTTTAATTGCTGGGCTGATTTCTTTATCATTTGCTCTTTCTCTCCTTTCTATGCATATTGATTAATGTTAGTAAATATGCAGTTGCACATGTTGTCCTTTTTCAGTGAATGCAGATTTGCTTTCACCCCTATATAGCTTTCATAGAAATATGCAAATTTAACCTACAGTCTTCTGCTTCTGCCAAAAGAGTGAGCCAAGAGAGGGAAATCATGGATTACTGGATTCATATACGTCCTGCTTCCATCAAAATTGAGTACAGTACGCCTATTGATCTCAAAAGAACAAGGCTCAAGTCCTTAATGCACATGTTTGAGTTGCTATTTAGCTCTTTTTCAAAAGAATTATAAAGCAATCCTTGTGCATCCTTTACTTTTTAGCCTAGATATTTTATAACTACAAACCCCCTTCAGTTCACCAGGAAGTTTCCTAGAATAAATAATAAGGCATAATTTGTGAAAGGACTATAACAAATTCATCTATTCATGGTCAGTGTAAGTGTATCCTCCTAGGAGCTCTGGTGTACTTTGCTCTTACACTGGCAATTTATGGCCCTGAGAAGGATATATTTGAATGGTTCAGAAATACAACCATTAACCTGTTAAAAAAGAAAATCCATGGGAATTAAACATATTGCACTGATGATGAGACACATCAACTTCATTTTATTTCCTCATTAATAACTTTAAACAGACAAAATGCATATTGTAATGTTGGGTACATGACACTTGCATGTTGCTATGCCTATATACTTACAAAGTATTCAATGTGTACTTGGTGGCGCTTAAAAATGTCATGTACAATTCTTCTAAACATTCTTACAGGGTTCCCATTTGCACTTCATCTTTCAGAAAAGTCTTGTCAGAAAATTGTCTGATGAATATTATTGAAAAAAAAATAAAATTTCAATTTTAGTTATCTGTTGGACATTTCTGAATTGTCTATTCATTTGATATATTACCTGGTGCTTGCCAGTTTGGCAGTGAGTTGATTTAGACCAGTGGCTGTACACACAGACTGTTCACTGAGCAGATTTTGCTGTTTCCAGTAGAATTGTTGCAATCAAACATATTCTTCTTGAAATATTAATTCTGAGATTTTAAACAGTGATCCAAGGAAATAATCTGTGAGACAGAGTTACAAAATCTATTATTTGATTTGATGTTTATATAATATTTATTGTGTGTTGCTTTATAGTTTTGTCTGACTGACAAAGTAACAACTGTGGGATGCCATCCTCACTGTAGGGGAAACTCATCCTTGTGAAGAGGTCAAGTGATGAAAAGCATTTAAACCTGTGGGACTTAAATGGCAGATTAGCCCTCTTGAAGGAGCTGTGGAATTCATGCAAGGTTTTCTGCACCACTTACCATGTTTGAGTTGATGTTGTAAAGGGCAAGAAGGGCACCAGTCTCAAAGGGAGAGGGACAAATGTCAGAGGGAAGAGGAAATTCTGAGTGTGTCTGTGTTTCTGAAAAAGAAACCAGTCCCAGATTGGTGCCCCTGTGCAGAGGATTTACACTGCTCTTGTACATCTCAGTTTTCCTGTGACCTGAACTAAGCGCGCATCTGACAAATGTAGAGTCCTGTTGGATTCAGTGGATTTGTTCTTATCTTTATTGCTTCTTTTCACTAAACCAAAATATGTCCACTTCACCGATTTTTAAAGTGCAATAAGAAGCTTTTTAATATAGCAGCAATACAGATTTTCACTTTTTCCTCAGTCACATGCCCATGATTTTTTGGGCAAAGCATGCTGGAAGTCTACAGTGCACCCAAGTAAAATGACACAATCCAAAAAATTATACAATCCAGCAAAATATGCAATCCACCCCTGGATTAATAGTTTTCTGCAATCAAGCTGCAATTTTAGTACTGTCCTGGTTTCTGTCCCCAGCAAAAAATTTACCCAGAGGTAACTGCACTTTACTCTCTGCCTTTCCCTGGTTGAGAGAAGATTCTTCCAGTTATCATTTCAACCTGGTGTGTCCCTCACATGGTTCCCTTAAAAAAAGAGTCCTAAACCTTTAAATGCTGCTAATAGATTTTTTTTTCATCAACAGCAAAAAAGCCAGCCCTCTTTTCCACTTTCTGTTGTAATAAATAATGAGAGTCCCTCTTTCTATGTGTTTTTGGTTTGATTTGGTTCATTTTTGGTTTGGTTGGTTCTTAGTTTAGAGTTGTGTGGGGTTTTGCTTGTTTGTCTCTTTTCAAAAGGGAGAACAAACAGGCTTTCTTTTAAACAGTAAAGGCTGCCTGAAATTACACTGAATACTGAGAATAATTTCATTGAATGTAGAGGCTCTGTACCAGCCTGTCATGGCATTATACACATTAAACACTGATGTGTAAGATGCCCCTTGCCCCCTTTAACAGTCTCAGGCACCTGCATAAGGATGCACAGAGATTTTCAAAAGTAATGTTACAGAGGAACACTTGGCCCAGCCCCTTAGGTAAGTGTAAGGTAAAGGTAAGTGCAATTAGTGGAATTCAGAGATAATTAAGTGGGGATAATGAAGATGATTCCTTGCTTGACAAAGAGTCATAGTGTGCTGCCTTCTGGTCCTGCTCCAAGCACTTGGCAACATCCTGAGCCATGGGAGGGCACTTTTGATTATCTCTGGGCTCCTTGCTTGCCTTAACTCTTCCTCCTGCTGAGCTTGCAGCAATAGCTTCTCTGCTGCTCAGGGCTAAGAGCTGGGGCCTTATTGATTCTGCAAGCTGCACACAGGAAGGGAAGAAGACAAGAGAGTGTTTTTAAGCAAGCCGGAAAGATTTTTGAGAAAGAGGCCTCTCCTTTATTCTGTCCAACTTACAGGAAATTAGCACTGATGTCAGCTGGTGAGGATAGCAACCATCCCTGCTCGGAGTGTTGAGGGGGAGGACATCCTCGGGGCCCTGCCAGCTGGGTGGAGGGCACAGGGAGCAGAGAGAGGAGGAAAACTGCACATGCCAGGAGCATGGGAGGCAGGTCTGTCTCTCTCCAGTAGTAGGAGCAGAGGGGGAGCCTGTGGCTTTTCTTTTCAGGCTGTATTCATGGCTGGAGATGCAAAAAGAAACTGATCCAACCAGGAGATTTGCAAAGCCACTGAACAGCAAGAAACATTTCAAATGCTGATGCCATCACCTGGCAAGCAAGCAGTGCTTCCCACTTCAAGGACTTTGAGTTGATTGAACTTAGAGACAGGTGGGAATTTACAAAAGGCAAAGAAAAGAAGAAGAGGCGAGGAAATCAGAATTGGAACCTTGACAGATAAGGCTGGACAAAAAGTGCAAGCAACAGAAAAGAAAATAATACCATTTGCAAGGGCTTTTAGTCCTGTATCAAGGCATTAGTCAGCCCTGTCTCAGGACAAACAAAATATTTTATATAATTCTGTAATTTTTCCAGTGCATTTTCTTTTTTTCTGGAGCATCTAATGGAAACCTCAGAGACAAAAGCACACACACCATGATGTGATCCAGTTAAAGTACATCATTATTTTGCACTCACTCACATGGGATGAGATTACCCTCCAGAACAGCAGTAAGGAACATGACTAAGAGCTGTCATATCTATTTCCTCATCCACACCCCATGAAGGAATATGTGTGCAATGAAGCATTGTGGTTTAGTTTTTTATTTATTTATATATTTTCATATTTTCCCAATGTTTATGTAAGAACTTTATATTTTTAAAATAATTTTGTACTTGAAGATGAAACCAATGCAGTTTGTGATATTTCCTTCTTCCTATGAGAGTCAATGCTCCAGTTTTAGCAAATTCTCCTTGTAAAGACTTCAGCAGGATAGAGGAATAATTTTCTTGATGAAGATCTAAATTTATGATCTCCAGCAAGAATTTTAACTCTACTCAAATCCAGCCTTTAAAGTAAAGTCCAGGACCTTGGAATGAATTCTGAACAGCTGATGTAGGCTGTGAGAAGCAGGCTGAGCTTGTTTATTAAGGAGAAGATGCATCCAAGTTTTCCAAGCCTTTGAGGGTGTGTGAGGAGATCCCTCACTGCCAGCCATCCTGCACGGCTCTCACTCACCTGAGAGGTGACACAGATAAATTGCTGCCACCAGCTCCACATTAATTTATTGTCTGAAGGTGGTGACAAGTCACAGCTGCTGGAGAGGAGGGAAGCAATCCTCCTGTTGGGAGTGTAGCAATGTCTCTGTGTCTGTCTGTCCTCCTGTTGGGAGTGTAGCAATGTCTCTGTGTCTGCCAAAACCTCTGTGAGGTTTTGGCATTCCCTGGGAGCAGATTCATTCCTAAATTTTATTTACCTGGACACAGGTGAGGCTGGTGCTCTCTTCGTGCAGGTAGCACAGGATTGCAGTGTCTCTGACCAAGCCTTGTCTGCACATGGAAGCTGAAGGTGATGTATGAGAGGGTTAATCCCATAGGAGTGAACAGCTCGAATTACTGAAATATTAATACAAGGTCTTCTTCTGGTTCTGCATGAAATGAGTGGTGGGCTCTAATTTAGGGGGCTTATTTTTCAAGTTGAGCTCATAAACAAGAGGCACAGCTGCACAGAAATGTGCACACCCACAAGCACAGCACTTCCTATATTTTTCTGTGCCTTTTTCTTGCCCTAGTAGACAATTTCTGCATTCTCTGCTCCTCCAAGCTCACGATTTTGTAACTACCACAGTCTCTTAGGATGCAGCTTCCTCTTTTCCCTACTTGTTTTATACCTGCACAGCTGCCAGTGATGCTTTGTGTGGCACAGGCAAACTAACTCTAAGTTTACTCACTGATCAACAGGTTTGGCTGTAAGTTTTTCAGCAGGACAGATACTGAGCCTTTCTAAAGGAAACCATAATATATAAAAAGGGGGTGGTGGTGATGCCTTTTGGTTTTTGCCTTTTTTCTTTTATATGCTCTCTGAACTCTTCACACATCTATATATGTTACTCTGTCACCTATTAGTAGCTAGATTTCCCCCCAAGAATTTTCCATGGTCTTTCCCTGGGCAGAAGGACAAAACAAATTCAAGACCCCCAAGTCCCAGGAGGTGAAAGGCTCCAATGTTATCTTGGTTCTTCCTGGCAGCCAAGGCTGAGAACAACTCTGAGATCCATTCTCATGGACAAAGCCCAGCCAGTGCTGAATAAGGGGCTCGAAAGGGGCTTGGCCTGAGGGGGAATTGCATCACCACTTGTCCTCCTGACTGGTGCTTTTTATCAATTATGCTAATTTCCTAAAACCTATAAAAACATCTTCACTAAAATTATCTCGCGTTTCATTTCCAGGTTGGGAAAAAGGCAGCAGTGGAAAATATTATGGATTTTCACACTATAGTCAGTACAGCTAGGCAGTATCCACTGAAGTGGGAGGGAGCTTCAGCATCAGCTCCTGAAGGTAAAGCAAGGATCAAGGAAGCTGGTGTGAGGCTGGTTTTGGCTGTGCTGCAGAGTTTGGCAGAGTGTGTGTGCCAGCAGAAGCACCAGATCAGGGCATTGCATGACCACCAAATCACACATTTTTCTCTGCCAACACCACTCTCTACTTCCTTCAGAGTGGGAAGGAAATAGCCCTCCCCTTTTTTCAGTGCCCCTGTGGCATTGAAGCTACATTTTCATTCAGGAAATGAATAATGATCATTGTGCCCTTTTGTAGGGCAAAACGAGACAAAGTGGTATTTCCCTTTAATGCTCAAAGCTAACAATACAGAACTTGTAAGGAACTAGGAACAAGGGGAAGAGAATTATATAGGCTGCGTGGGGTGGAGAAGAATGAGAAATACAACACAAGTGAGAAAAAGAAAGGTGTTGGCAGGAGGAATTGCTGCAATACCTCTCCCAGCACTGAAAGTCTCACAGTTAAATTGTGAATGGGAGGTTCACAGTTAAAGGAGGGGAGCAGAGCTAAAGATTCTGATACAACAGCAAAAACTGTTAAGGGTTCAGGGAGGGAATGAAAGAAATTTCAAAGCAAAGCCCGAGAGAGGAAAAGGCCTCTGGAAGAGGACGGTGGCAGACTGAGAGAATGTCACTTTGACACTGCTGAGATGCCCTGAAGTCCCCAGAGCTGGGACTGAGGAGGCATCACATCACATTCCCAACAGAAGGGACTCCCACTGTCACTCACAGGCAGCCTTGGAGCTGATCAAAGGGTCCTGCTAAAAACCCCCATGAACTCAGGAGCCCGAGAGAGAGCAGATTGCCTACGGGCAACACCTTGAGCATAAAATCTGTAGGAGACAATAAGGCAAAAGGGAATAGCTTGAGGTTCCTGTAGCCACCAGAAGCCCTCTCCCCATAACTAATGGGAAATGATGATGTGGTCTAAAGCATTCCCTATCCTTTTGGGGTAAAAGTATACCAGCAGCTTCAACTGGAATGGGAATATTTGATATAAATATTTACATTTTCATAACTCCTCTCTCAAAGCTCTACTGGAGACACTAGCAAGACAGCAGCAACTGCTTCAGGCCAAAGCTCTGCTCCAGCTATCACAAGAAAATGGCAAGTGCAGCCACAGCCTTTGTCACCAGCTGCCACCCACTTACTCGTGCGCCTGCAAAAAAGAATGACAGACAGTTACTCCCTGACAATGGCAGTGCCATTCTCACTCCTTCACAGCTAAAAGGAACTCTAAAAAACCCCTCTGTTAAATTCACACTGAAAGAGGTTAAACCTTGATGCACTATTAATAAGCTCAAGAGACAAAACTTGGAAATCTCTCACCTCCTTATATACCTCAGGCAGGAATTTCCTTCCCAGAAATAATCTCCTTTATAACCAGCCAATGAAATTTGTTACAATTAACCAAAAGAAAGGAGTGAAGACCATTGTCAGGGTTTCATGAGCTGCGGAGTTCATTGTACAAGCCATGAAATTCTCTTGCAAATGGAAATTAAGTACTCTGTAGAAGCAGGGATCATTATATAAGAATATAAAGGAAAGCCCTTGCTGCCCTATATCCCTAACGAGCCAGCTAATTTATGGGTTTAGTTTTAATAATGACCAACAGTGATTTGGCAGACATCACCTATGTATGAAACAAGGTGAAACTGAGAACCACAGAAATAAGGCTGAGTTCTACCAAAGCTAGTTCAGTTTAAAATCAGCCTAACTCCCCCAGACCTCTGTGAAATTACTCCTGATTCATTTGGATGTACTTAAGCATAGAACCCAATTATTGTTTTTGCAAAGTGTTGAATGTGGTGTCATGCTGGGGCAAGGAATGAAGAAAGGCTTGTTTCAGCCTTTTTTATTTCTTTCCTCGGTTTTTTTTTTCTTTTTTTCCCCTTTGAATGACTTCTTATGCCAAAGTTCTCATTAGGCAGCAGCAGAGATGTCAAAAAAACTGCATGAGGTGTTACAGTACTGACTCAAACCTCATCTAGCCTCTGTAAAAATGCATGTTAATGCACTGACCTCTTCCAAGAAGCAGGGACAACTCTACAGCTTGTTTCTGAGCTAATGCATAGAAATTGGAGTGGGAGGATATTGGGAAGGATCAGTGTCTGGCACAGCCATATACTGGTAGGGAATTGGCCATGTATCAAGTTAGAAAATGTGCAATTACGGTTGGACAAAAAAAAAAAATTGAAAATAATGCAGAGACTCAGTATTTACTTTTTGGGTTTTTTCTCTGAAGGCCTATATATTTACTGTATATTTATATATTACTATATATTTACTAGAAGTCATGAGAATGCAGGTAGGGTTGTTTTTGTGGGGTTTTTTTTGCAAAAGACTACAGAAGGATTTGTCAAATATGATAAGGGAAAACCACGAGCAGATATTCCTAAGAAGTTGTTATGTGAGTGAAAAGTGGGCCTGCAGGGAAAGGCCTGGGAATTAAATGCCCTCATAAAATTCACTGGGCACAGCTGCTTTCAGTAGCTGTGCTAAGCTGCAAGAAATGCAAATGACTCATTTCTAAAGGAGCAGAGCCCCTGGTAGAGTGTGACTAACCCACATCCCCTTGCTCCTTGCTGGCCAAACACTCACTCTAGTGCTCAGCTTGCTGTGAAAAACCAGCCCCTTTTCTGCTACAGAGCTGGCACCAGCAACCTGCTAAAAATTTGTCTTGTTCTGCTTTGTTTTTTTTTTTTTTTTTTTCCATGGGACCAATCCAGCAGTTTCATCTGGCTGGTACAGGACTATAGCAGCATTTCCTCAGTGGAGAACTGGGCTTTAAACCAAAAGCAGAAGTGTCTCTGTAAGACTGCTGTGTGAAAAGTCCCTTTGCAAATCATTTCCCACCAGAAGATTTGCCTTTCCCATGAATTGATAAAAACATACTAATAATAATTTTCAAAACATTTTTGAGATGATCCCTTAGTTTCTTGAACTTGCTTATTCCTTCCTAAATTTATTTTATCACGTAACACTCTTTAGCAAAGGTCTGATAATCAAATAGGGGGAAAAAAAAATAAACCAAGACAAATGGCTAAGAAAAGAGGATTTAAACAGTATTCAACGTTTTGCTTTATTTGTATTGTAGGGGGATAGAAGATAAGTAAGTAAAGGTAGTATAGAAAGAAATCATATCCCATAAAGAGTTGCAGCTGGGTTAATTATTAAAGATTAGGAGCAGGCCTGACTTTAACAAGCCACAGCTGTAGCCAATAAGAAGAAGAGTGTTATAAAAGAGTGGATTGGTTGATTGTGGGAACTGGAGTCATTTGGCTGCTGTAAGCACAAGGAAGAGTCACTGCCTAGAGGAGCTGCCTACAAGAAACATCAATGAGGTACAAAACTCTAGCAATATGGAACCTTTGCAATATAATGACAGTAAAACCTTTGTAATATAATGACAACAGTAAGAAAGCAGGGTTTAAACAGTATATTCAGAGTTTTGATTTATTTTTTGGTTTTTAAACACAGTCTGGAAGTACCTGGGTTTCTTACTGCTTCCTACTGTAATTAATTGGAAAGTTTAAGCACATCTTGCAAATCAGCATTTCAGATAATACTTGGTCTGTGATGAGTTGAGGTCAAGGATTGCCTCTCTCACAGCGTGCCTGGGCCTCTTGTTAACCAAAAGTCCCAGAACAATGTGGCTGAAGAATACAGATCTGCATCTGCTCTCTAAATATATTTGAGGTATATATATACTGATATCTCTATATTTATTGATATCCCTAGGTATCTCTTGTTCCTGACTCTCTCTGTGTTAGTACAAATCTATTATTTTGTCAAAGTGTTTGGGTCAGGAGGAGTTGCTTTAGGGGGTTTTCTCTTCCCCAAATCCCTTTAGCTGATAGGAGCAAAATCAATATCAGGTTGCCCAGGTTGTACTGCCTTTTGAGCAAGTCTCAAAACTTCCATGTTTCCCATGTGTGAAATGGAGTTAATATTTAAGGCACATTTTTAAAACCCTTCAAAGATTGTGATGTTAAAAATTAGCCTTTGCCTCTTACTAATATGTTAGTTTAACACGTATTAGAAATCCCATTAGATTTGCACTTAGGTGGTCTCGGGGGAGCAAATGTCTGTGACAGCCACCGATGTAGAAAGAAACTGAATTGAGCAGCATCCACTGAATTTGCTAATAAAGCCAGCTCAGATGGCTGTCAGAGCTGGATGGCAGCACCCAGTCTGGAAAGGAGCAGGGATCTCTGCACGCTGCCGCGGGAGAGGAGAGCTCTCCACAGGACAGTGCGGAGCAGAACAACTTGGGAACCAGATGGGCTGTGTGACAGGCAGATGTGTCAGCAACCCCGCTCAGGAGAATAGGAGGTTGTAATTAAGGTTTTGCTTCAGAGCAGGAGTTTTAATAGCATAGGTATTTTCCATGGTATTTGTTTCAAACAGAAATCAGTAACTTACGGGGAACTGACAGGAGTGACAGGAATTGAAGAGACAAAGCCTGCTGGAGACTTCCCTCTGACTTTTGCTGCTTCTATAAAATGTTTGCATAGCCTGGTTTTTAGGGTAATGCGACCCTCTTTGTCCATTCAAGATAAATTATTGTGTGAGTTATTAATAATTAATATTAATTATTTCAAGATATTATCTGATACTAAGATACAACCAAATTGCATAACGTTCTTGTGCAGACAGATTTCTCCAGTTTTTGACTTTAGCTCTGCATTGTTCTGTGCATTATTTAAAAATCACAAAATTATTGTTTTCCACTCTGTACTATACTCTTTCAGTACTCTCAGTGATATGGACAAAACAACTTATTAGAAAACATGGAGTTATAACAATACATCCTTACTTGAGCTATTGCCAAGTTAGAAATCCTGCATCAACACTTCTATCACACTCTTAAAACTTGAAAAGTAGTGCTTCAGCCTGTGTGGTTAGTTCAAAAGATTGCAAATGCAAAGTTTACAGAAGTGTGTGACAATGATATATTTGCCAGCAGCAAATTAGTCCAAGTGAGTTGTAAAGCTTGCTCTGACATATATAATTCTTAGCAGGTTTCAAACTGTCTCCTCCAGGCTGTGATTAATTTCATTAGATATTCTTAAAGTTAAGGAAAAAAGGAAGAGTAATAAGGTAGTCTGTCAATCACAAGTTCTAAAACAAGAAAATATATCTCAGATTAAGTAATCTTTCCATTCTGCAGAATTGATTCTCATCTCACTGACATGTAAATGGTTCTGCTGCACTCATAACCCACACATTTGAGCAGATGAAGATTTAATTTTAGCACCAAGCGCTGATGTCTGATGTGTTTATCCCAAAAGATCTCTTCCAAAATGGAGATTATGCAACAAAGTGTTTCAAATTTACCTCTCCCCAAACAGTGAAATGCCATATCAATGATAAAATTATGTGCCTGTAGAAAAACGCCATTACATAATCAATATGGAAAATTATTTATATTGTGCATAAAAAGTATTTATGTCATAAGTGAAAGATGTAAACAGTAATTTAAAGCTAGAATTATGTTTTATTATGGTCAAGTTCTGAAACAAATTTTTACATTCATCACAAAGAGATCACAATGACAGAAGTTATGTGGGAAGGCAATTTGCAGCCTGAGCCCCTAACAATAGGAATCATCATTAAGGTGGCTCGTGGCTAATGACAACATGGTTTTTGTTAATCCTGGATGATTAAATATTACTTTATTTTCCTCTGGTGATCCTATCACTGATTTGAATTCCCAAAAGAAGCTGGATCTAATGACAGCAGTGTTATTTTTTAAAGGAGAGGGACACCATTCCTCTCTCTGGTAAGGCCCAGCTCGCTGCCTCCTGCACCCAGGTGTTGCTCATCACTCTCTGACAGGGCTGATTTACCTCTCTGCTCAGGACACACAGTTTTGGGTTTGCCCTGGTGATGTCTTGCACCTGGCTATCATTGGCCTCAGCTGTGGCCATTTAGTGGGTGTGGGAGGAGAGAGGAAATCAGATTGCATTTTTCTTACCTCTGCCCATAGCCCACTCTTGTTCAAATGCTGTTCTCTACAGTTTCCAGCTCTCCCTTCTGGAGGCAGACAATGGCAGCATGGCAGTGAGTACCAATAACCTTTATTCAGTACAGCATCCACATTTTCTCGGAGATTACTGCTTTTATTCTCCCAAGACACCTGTGATAAAGGGTGGGTAGTGATTTCATGTCACAGAGAGGAATCTGAGAACAAAGAGGTGGCTTGGCAAAGGGCCTTCAGGATTGAAATGGTGTGGCTTTTTATCTAACCTTTAGTCCCTGTCTGCCTCAGCAGAGTCTGGAGCTCTGTTTCAAATCTGTGTGGATGCCTAGAGCATGGCTCTGTGTGTCAGGGGTGTAGCTGCTTAGCCCATGAAAAAGGATGCATTTAAAATAGTTGTGGAGACTTGGATGGCATGAGATGCTCACAAAAGGGATATTTCTGAACTTTCACCTTTTTTCTGAGGCTTTGCCAAGCTAGCTGAGTGTATCATAAATCAGATATTCTTTTGGGCTCAGTGCTGGAACCTGTTACCTGAACTTCTTCCAGAAAGCAGGTCAAACAGCAGACTTACCAGGAAGGGTAATGGGGTTGTGTGGTCCCTGGTGCCAGTGTTTTCAGCTCTTCTGTGAAGTTGTATGGCTGCAGAGATGCCCACGTTTGCTTCAGGGTTTGTTTGTCACCACTGCTAACTCTCAGAAGAATAAAGTTGCAGCTTTATTGGGTCAATGATGATGAGAATAACTCTTAAGGTTAACAGCTAGGGACCTACCCCATTCTTTCTCAAAGTCACATCACCATAGAAAGAAGGGGAAGAACACATTCCTCCTCTGTGCCAGCACAGCTTTGTTTCAGCTCTATGGTTGTGCTGCAGGAGCTTGAAGATGTAGTCTGGAATTACCCCAGGCAGGGCAGCCTTCTCCCAGATCTTTTCTGAAGCAAAATGGGACATTTTTCACAGCAGGTGACTTCTTTACCCACTTAGACCTATGTAAGGTGTGAGGGCACTGGTGTTGCTGCTGCTTTCTGTCTGATTTCTGAGACCTAATGAGACCTGACCATTGTTCTCCACCACACTAAAATGTGCAGAGGACAAGGCCATCATTCCCTTGCCATCTGTCTCAGCTGTGAATAGTTTAAGGATGACCAGAGTGTTTCTCACATGGCAAACACACCAGCCAGCCCAGAAGGGAGTTTTATACACCCAGCTGAGGCAAGCTGCAATTTTCCACTTGGGACTTGCCCCTAGTGCCAGCATCAGCTTGGGGCCTGGCTCAGGAAAGGGGCTCTACTTTGTACATCCCTTTGAACTCCCACCCAGGCCCTTCTCATCATAGCAGAGGCTTTTCAGTCCCCCATGGATGCTGTTGCATGGGTAACAGCACAAATTAATTCTTTTGGTTTCTGTGTAGGCCTATAGCACAGTGGAAAAACAAGAGCTAATAGGAATGCTTGAGCAGACAAATGGCAGCTGGGCTCTTTGCCACTTTCTCACTCAGGTTCCTCCCATGCCTCTCACTCCTGCTTTGCAATAACCTCTGCTACTCCCATCACGTGTATCTTGATCAGAGTCTGTCAGTCATGGTTTCAGGGTGCCAGATGTGATGTTATGTTATGCCAAATGTAGCCTGAACTGAGGGCTGGTGTGACTCACTATCGAACCATTTTCTCCTGTGAGACAAACAAGATTTAATAAATATGTAAAAAGGAAACAAACAAAAAGAACCTCAAGGAAAATACAAAGAGGGAGGGGAATGGTGATTTTAGACATGACTGTTTTGTATGTTGGTTGGGTCTGTCGGCTGAGCTCCTGAACAAGTTAAAAAGAAGTATATTTACTAGCCTTTGTTTTAACACAAGTTAACAGTGAGAGGCCTGAAATAATATGGGAGTAATATGGCCTGAAATTAGGATTTTTTTTTTTTTTTAATTATAAAAGCACATGGATTTTTGGGGTTGTCTGGAGCAATTTCACAGAAACAAGAGCAGATTAAAGGAGGTAATGACATGTTTGTAATTTTGTTCCTAAGGCTTATGGTGTCCTTCCCTCTGCCTAGTTTTCAGCCTGGAGATAAATCAAGAGCTTCAATTTCCAAATCTGTCATAGAAGCTTCACAAATAAAAACGCTGACAAAAAATATCTGCTTTTAAATGGCTACTTGCAAGCACTGACAACTAGCAGTCTATAGATCTTTCACCTTGCAGGGAAGAGAAGCAGTGTATATTGCCAGGAAAAATGAAGAGCTGAAATGCACTGCTCCTAAAGTTAAAGTAATCTAAAAGTATGACAATAATAAACCATTTACAGTCATGTTTTGAATGCTAGATGAAAATAGATTTCAGGTGCTATATTAACAAAGTCTCTCAGCTGCCTGGTGTGGAAGAAGAATGGATGTGGCATTGGAATTTTGGAATTGACAGAAGCAGAGAGGCCATGTGCACAAGAAAAATTCCTTCCCAGCTCCTGTGGCTGTTCTACATGTGCTCCCTGTGCCCGCAGAGTGCTTGTAAGAGACTGGGGAGGAGTGGGACAGAGGCAGCATGAAAACCAGTGCAGATTATGCTGCTTAATGCTGAATAATTTGCTGTGTCTGTTAGCTGCAGGCTCTAGCTTTTGCAGGGTATGAATTCCAATTATGAGTGAGAGCTGGAGCAGTTGATAGCAAGAGGCAAAGTAGGCCAGTTATTTTTCTGAAACTCGGGGTGATGGAGCTGAGGAGTGCTTCTCCTGGAGCACTGCAGAGTCCCTGGCCCCACAAAAAGTCCCCACAAAAAGTCCCCGCTCAGGGCTTGGTGTCTGCTGCTCACACCTAATATCTCCTTGGACTGTGGGATTCAATTCTTTCAACAAAACTGCACGGCCACACTGTGGTTTTGAACACCCCCTCAAACTCTTGCTGATTTTAGAGGCAGAATAGGGTGAGTCAGCCCCCCCCCATGCTGTGGCTTCCTGAAATATTGGACCTGATTCAGCCTAAAACCAGAGAATAACCTGGCGTGCAGGCTGTGTGGGGTGTGATGGTGTTCACAGGGGTTTTTGGTTTGAGGGAAGAGATGAGGATCTGAATCCATGTTTCAGTAGGCTTGATTTATTATTATATATATTATATTAAAACTATACTAAAAGAATAGAAGAAAAGGTTTCATCAGAAGGCCAGCTAAGAATAGAATAAGAGGGAATGATAACAAAGGCTTGTGGCTCGGACTCTGTCTGAGCCAGCTGGGCTGTGATTGGCCATTAATTAGAAACAACCCACATGGGCCAATCACAGATCCACCTGATGCATTCCACAGCTGCAGATAATCAATGTTTACATTTTGTTCCTGAGGCCTCTCAGCTTCTCAGGGGGAAAAATCCTAAGGAAAGGATTTTTCATAAGAGATGTCTGCGACAGTGGGGCTGTAGTCTGGGTGCAAGATGTGAGCTCCTGTGGCAGAGTAATTGCACCCACCCACCCGGGAGAGTGCTCGTTCTTCACCCTCTGCCAGCGTGCACCTGTTTGTCTTTGCTGCCTCTCAGTCATCTCATTTCTTCAAGGCTTCAGCCTGGTAAATTCTGAAAGATGTCCAGCAGTTCCCATATCCAGGGGGTGGAATGAATGAAACATGCTTTAGGCAGCTGAAGTGCCTCATGTAAATTTATGTCATGCATAAGCATGCCATCCTTGTGCTGTGTGGCCCCCAGGACCTGCTGTGCCAGGCTCTGTGGTAGCTGCAGCCCCTGCCCCAGCAGGAGCAGAGCTCGTGTCCTGCCTAACAGGCAAACGGCCACAGCTGGCCTGAAGGTGATTTGTAAGGCAGAAAAAGAGAACATGCCAAGGGAAACTTGTGTCTAGCATAGCCCTGCAAGTGAGAAAGGATGAGACATGGAGGATCATGTTGTCTAGCTAAAATATGGAATTTTTTTTTAATGCATGAGAACTGCCTGTGGGACAGAATAGCTTTCTAGGGCAGGGAATTTTACACTTGCCTCTGCCATCCATCTGCTCAAGACAGTGATTATCTTCATCACTGCTGCCTTTGTCAGCTGGTTGGGTTCAGAATGAGTCTGGAGAAGGTGGATGCTCTCATTTTGCTCTTCACAATTTATGCCTCGAGGTCAACTGAGCACTGTGAACCTCACTGCTCTAATTTTGCTCCTGGTTTTATCACAGTTGTAACAGGAAGGGTTAGAAAAAGTTTTTACTTCAAGTTGAGGATTTGCCACCTCAGAGCCACTGAGAGACAAGGCTCAGTGAGTAGCTACCACCGAGGTTTTTATTTCAGGGAAAGTTTTGGAAAAGGAACGCTTTAATCTGTTGGTCTGGAAAGTCATCTGTGAATAAGGGCAAAAAGGGTTAGTATTTTTAGGACATATAATATCTTCAAAGAGCTGGGCACAGTGCTAATGCACAGCCATTAACAAATTGATCTTCAGCCCCTGTGCACAGTTAAGTAGGAATATTTTACAGCTGGGGAGACCGAGACAAAGCATCTTGCTTCAGGCTGCCCAGCAACAGAGCTGGCTTTAGAAGTCAGCATCTCCTGTCTCCCTGTGTCATTCCCCCAGACAGCACTGCCAAGCAGCAAAAAGCTGAATCAGAGGCACCTCTCTGTGAGGCTTAAAGAGCATGACCATGAAATAAATATTTAGCAGTTAAAGCAAAAGGCAATCCAAACATTGCTGCTGCATTTTGAGTGCTGGGGTCTGCAGAGCAAAGGCATTGAGAGTTTGGTAAATATAACACCAAAGACATTGTTTTATTATCAATATCAGATCATTGCCCATCTTGGTAATCACTGGACTATGTGTTTGATAAAAGAATGTTTGAGAACAGCTAGGGTGTTATTATATATAATTGCTCTTTACAATGACTGGGTATCTCTGGTGAAAATGAATCGGTGATCTCCACTGTAGCAGAATCTATTAAATAATTGGAGAGCATGACTGGTATCTTTGATGTTGAAAGGAAGAAATTCAATAAGCAGTCTCATCAGGCTTCCTAACACAGCAGAAAAAAAGGGCTGCAGGCAGGAACACACTGACACTACAGGTCAGTGGAGGTTTATGGATTTGTGCTCCTTAGAAAGGAGGCAGAACCTACTGTACAGGACTGTTGAACCATTAGATACCTCAGGGTGTCAGAGTATTTTTGTATAGCCTTCTAAAAATATAAATGGTAGGGCCAGACATCAAAAGTCTCTCCCCTGCCCACGTTTTATGCGAATATCATGTGTCCTGAGGAGATGTCAGAACGGTGCTTCAGCTGTTTGCTATTTGACAGTGGAACATTATCCTTAGAGGATTCATTTTCACATTTATTAACCCATCTCTGCCTCACATACTCACATCTCTCCATCAAAGAAGTGCCTGTTTGTCTTTGAATTAATAGCTTACATGTATGTAGTGGCCTTCATTGCAAAAAAAAAAAAGGCATTCAAAAGCATTCAGCTCCCTCTGCCAAATGTAAAACAGCTGGCAGGTACTTAGAACATCACCCTGGGAGGAGAGCTGGCTGAAGAAAGCACAAAAAAAGTCCTTATTCTCTTCTAACAAGAGGTACCCAGGGACATTTAATGTGACCATGGGACCAGCTTTTACTGCCTCCTCTGACAAAACTGCACACAATGCACCTCATGATGCACTCTTTATCTGCAAGGCTGAAGGAGGGAAAGGGATCAGGGGGCTTTGAGGATCAAATTATACATCTCTAATGTTCATAGCAGCAGTTGTGCTGGCATTAGGCCAGAGAAGGGATATTTGGTGAAACAGTTGACAAGATGGGGTTGGTTGGTCATTTCCTCTGTAAAGATGTGCAGTAAGGGAGAGCTGAGCACCCCTGCTGCAGGTAGATAATGCTTGTGCAGGCAGATAATGCCTCTGCAGTGCACTGGGGGTAGCTGGGGCAGTGTCAGTGGCTGCCCCACTGGGGGTGGCCCATTCCTTTACCACACCTGAGCAGTCAACCAGGTTGAAGGAAGGTGGCCAGGAGAAAGCACAAACACCCTGTGGTGACTTCCCAGTCTGTAGAGCAGAAGGCCAACCTCCCTTGTGATGCTGCTCTGTGCTGTGGTGACACACTGAGGAACGTGGTGCTGCCAGCGTGTGGGAGAGCTGGACAAGCCAGAGGGATCTTATCACTTTTAAATCCCTTTATCACTCCCAAAGCTGTGTGGCACAGGCTTGGGTGCAGGCAATAAAATGGGGTCACCCATTCTAGGCAGACATGCAGATCCTCTGACCTGCAGGCTGTTTGTGGAGCTGCTGTCTCAACGTGGCATTGCAAATCCTCTGGACAGCATTATGCACTATCCAGACCTATTATGCAGCATTTTTCAGTATCTCTCAAGGAGTCCACATCATTATTGTGCCATATCTCACATCCATTTCCTGCTTGTTTCAAAAATCATAAATACATAGCAGATGTTGAGTGTAAATTTTTCAGTAATAAGGTCTAAATTTGTTACCTTATTCAAAAGGTTTCCACCTTTAGTGAGACACATCTCCTATACAATGTGATGATTTAATTTTTTTTTTTTACTTTATGTTGAACTGTGGGAAAGGTCTAGAATATGGATTTATAGTATATAAGTTCATGCATTTTTAGAAGTCTCAAATGAGGTTGGTTTGCTGTGAAACCATTTTTCTCATTAAAAAAATTCTTTTCCTCCTTGTCCACCTTTTTCCGGCTTAAGAAAATTAAATGAAGAATTCATACACAGATCAAAGAGAATGCTAAAGAGTAACTTTCCTGGCTTACTTTCTCTTTTAGTGGAAACTAGTAACTTTTAGGAGAAAGCAGTATTTTCATCTCAGATGAGTCTTGATTAGCTTTTTTCCTGCCTCTATACTGTGCCACAGTATTCCTATTAAAATGTTTTTGCAACTTCATAACTCCCCATTACAGCAAGGAGCTCAAGGCTCTGTGTTGGAGAAGCGAAGTTTTGCTTGGAGTATGTGATTAAAAAGAGCAGATGAGTAAAAAGCAAGATGAGATAGCAAAAAACCCCATCAAACTTCAGACAATCCATGCTTTGGACACTTGATGAGAGATCCTTTACAGGATTCTGTAGGATAAGGGTAGTAGGTTTGTATTTTTGGGCCAGCTTCCAAGATCTCCCAGCACTCTCATACTTGAGGTTTTCCGACACATGCTCAGCCATAACAGGGCTGATAATCTGTGTCAGGTAAATTTGGGATTCAGAGCTTGCTCTTCTTGAGGGTCAGAGCTTGGAATCTCCTGTGAGTCTGAGCTGAACACAGAGCCAGAATCTGCCCTGGGCATGCCCAGCTTGTCCTGCAATGGGCTGAACACAGAGCCAGAAGCTGCCCTGGGCATGCCCAGCTTGTCCTGCAATGGGCTGAACGCAGAGCCAGAATCTGCCCTGGGCATGCCCAGCTTGTCCTGCAATGGGCTGGACACAGAGCCAGAATCTGCCCTGTGCATGCCCAGTTTGTCCTGCAATGGGCTGAACGCAGAGCCAGAATCTGCCCTGGGCATGCCCAGCTTGTCCTGCAATGGGCTGGACACAGAGCCAGAAGCTGCCCTGGGCATGCCCAGCTTGTCCTGCAATGGGCTGCTGGGCCTCTGCAGTGCCCGCTTGCTTTGAGGTGTCCGTGCTCACTGCATTGCTCAGCATTCCAGCTCTGCTCTCTCCCTCAAACACCATGCTCCCATTATGTTTCTATTTTTTAATCACCGCTGCTGTGTCTTTCAACTGAAAGAAATGATGGCCTGCATTTTTAAATTTGTACTTGGACAAATGTATTTTTCCTTTGATGCCAAACAATGGATTCTTTCCTGTCGGTTCCAATTTATGAAAACTAAAAATCAGATTTTGATTCCTGTTTGACCTGTGCCACCTCTGTGGCCTGGGTTAGAGGTCAGACACGAACCCCCAGCAGCACTGAGGAGGAGGCTTTGGTCTCCCTTCCGCTGGGGAGGCGCTGGGTTGGGAACAGGACAAAAGCAAAGGAGCTCCCCCTGTGCACCACAGGCCTCTGCCATTCCCCCAGCAGGGCATTTTGGGAGCCACATTGCTCTTGCCACTTGCAGTGAGCCTGGGTGTCTCACATTGTAATGATGATAGGACTGTGGTGTTCAAAATAAGCTCATGTAAAATGGCTTTTCTCTCCTTGGCTTGGAAAATCACTAAGCAAAAATTACTTTAATAATTTCTTAGAGGTACCTTTTCTTAAAAGCCTGTGCTTTCTGTAATTCAGATGTGCTTTTTATCTCATCAGCACTTCAGTACAAAGACCATCAATGTTTTAAATTGGCTCATTTTATGTTTATGAAGGCTTTCTATATTTTAAAAAAAGTCAATTAGAAAGCTCACTGGTATATACTGCTACTTCAAAAGGACTGGAGAAAGATGTATGTTTTAGATGGTCAGGACTCCTGGGGTGAGTTTGGTTTAATATTTTGACAGGGAGAGTTTCCATTAAATCCATATAATTATCATGAAAAAAGGTTTTTCTCCTTTATCAAAAAGATTAACATTCTATCACCTTTAACAAGAAGGTGGATTTTTTTTTTCCTGATGACATCCACATTATATTTAGACTATTGAATGTGTAGTCCTTGCTGTACTCTGCTGCTGTAGTATCAGTGTGCACTCTCAGTTTATCAGAGAACATCTTGTTGTCCACAATCTCAGCTCACTTGCCCCAAATAGATGATTTGGGGGTGGGGATTTAATGATTATCATTTATACTTTTCACCTCATTGTATCATTTTAAGGACATAATAATGTGAAAAATCATAATTAAAAACCACCTGATTTTTTTTTTTATTTTAACTTATGAAAATTGAAATTAATTAAAATAGAGGCTCTGTCAAGGCATTGCTGAAAACGAGCAGCACCAGCTGACCTCGATGTACATTCCAAATGCCACGTGGGCTGTTTTTATGTCACTGACACAGCCCATTGATGTGGAAAACATGGAGCTGCAATAATATGTGCTCAGCTGGCTCCTAGTTCATGGGCACAGTCATGTTGGCTCTATTTTGGCTGCCACAAAGCTCCTGCAAATTAACCAGCCAGGGTGGGAAGAGCCTGGCCCTTTGGAATGATTTGAGATACAGAAAAGTAGAAAGGCGACTTTAAGCCCCAAGCAATTTAGAATCTGATTTCAGAAGAATATGATACACAGGATAAGAGTAAAATTGTAAGATAGGGTGTGATACTGACAGCATTTAGAGCACTACTGTCAATCTCAGTGAAATGTAGGTTACATGGAGGGATTTGAAGGAAGAAAATGAGAGTGCTTTGCTGGCAAGGGAGAAGGGTGCTTTTTTAAGTAAAAGAACTTTGCTTTGAAGAGGACAGCAAGTTTAGAAGAGGAATAGACAGAAAAAAGGCAGGTGTATGAATGGTGGTATTATGATGATGCTAATATCTGTAATGTTTAAGAAATAATGAGCTTAATGGCATATTTGAAAATTCTTTTGAAAAGTATTGCAGGGAAACTTAAAAATATTTTTTTAATGGTTAGCACTTGCTAAATCCTACTCTCTGCCTCAGAGTTTGCTTTAATGAGTTACAGAATCAGTGATTGCCCTGAATGTATCAGGACTTTAAATAATATTTGTTCATTATTTTCCCTGTTGAAGAAAGGAATGACAAAAGAAAAAGTCAAGGCATTTTAGAAATTATTTTAGATTTGTGTTTTCAAAGTTGTTAAACATAGGACTGCATAAAAGTGCCATGTGCTTACTCATCTACTTCATCAAATCCCTACATTTGCTTGTTTTCTGATTAAATTTAAATTCCCTCAGGGTGGACCCCTAAACTGAGTAATGAGAGAGAAAAATACATTTGTATTATGTTTCTGTGTGAGAGCACTGAGCAGTTCTTTACTTCTTTACTCAAAAAGACCCTTCCTCAGCTGCACTTATTAGCCACAACCATGCAGAGAAGAGAAATAGGGTGAGTGGAAGTGTTTTTAACCCGGTTCAGTTGGACGGGGAGCTCTGAAGAGCGAGAGGAGGGTGGGTGGGGTTCTGGAGAGGCGGCTGCATCAGCCACAGTCAGCCTAGGCCGCCGTGCAGACACCTTGTCTCATTGTCCCTTTGTCCCTGGCCCTGTCTCCATTTGTTCAGAGAGGAACTTCTGCTCTCTGATGCTTTGTCTCCTCCAGCTCCAGTTTTATGCATTTGGGTCCAGATTCATGCCATAAAACCCTAATGAAATGTTTTCAGCTGGGAGGCACCTCAGAAAGCCAAGAGCGAGTTATGAGGGAACAGCAGACACCTGGGACCTGTGGGAGTTTGGGATTCAAAATGATGTTGAGGGTTTCTGATTGTGCCCCAGAGCTGTCCCTGCAAGCCTGCTTGGCTCTTTACTGGTGTAATGAAAAGAGCAGCAAAACTTTGGCTTCACCAGTGGAATGTGTTCTGTGCTGGTGAGACTGGCATCCTGTCTTAATGGCACAAACCAGCCAGGACTGTTGTCACTTGTTCAGCTGCTCAGGGTCAGAGGGCTGCAGAGTGAGCCCAGGCAGTGGGAAGCCTCCTAGGAATACAAATAACTTAATCAAGGCTGCTTCCTGCCTGACAAGTGTACTGGCCAGAGTGGAACAGAGGGCTGGCACAAAACCCCTCAATTCCACCCGGGCAGTTGCTCCTTTAGGGAGAAAAAGGATGCAAACATGGGACAATGAGAGGATCCTGTTAATTCTGTAGGGACCCAAAAGTTCCTCTCTCAAAATACTATCAGGCCAAAAAGTGGGAGCTCAGCTAGTTTTGAAGATCCACATTTCACAGAGGTGAAAGCAGAAAACACATTGCAGCTGTCTTGCAGTGATTTCTGTGAATGTGTCTCACTGATTACTCTGATTTAATGACAGCCTGGTGCTCAGTGCTTCAACCCACCTGTGCACAGGTGTGCAAATGCTGAGCTTTTATTCAGTATTCAGCTGTTTATATCTTATTTATTTCTGCTCCTGATTCGACGCTGAAAAGATCAATCTGCTTCATTCATTTCTGCATTTCAGAAGATCTCTATTTCTGAGCAGAGTTGTTTCAGATGGGGTGAAATTTTATGCAAGAATAAGCTTGAAGAGCAGTCAAAAGGTTTAAAGCAGGAGCATTCTCTTGCCTCCTGGATTGAATGTAACAACACAACAGAGGGGGAAAAAATTGTGTGCAAAACTTCCCCCTTTTTTACATTTTAAAATGGAACAGAACAATTAATCTAGATGAACAGTTTTGTGGCACGTATGTGTGGCAATTGAACTACTTGAACAAACACTTTGAAAACTTTTAATAGAAACACACTGATTTTTTTTTTTTAATGGCTAATATTTTATGGGTTTTGGTTGACATGTTTTTAAGTGGGCTGATGTTCTTTCCTAGTTGTAAATGGCTTTAAATGTGTCATCCTAGTTTTGCCTCTGAATATGAGGGAAAAATCTACTCTGACCTTGAAACCAGAAGAAGTGTTGGCTTTAAAAGTTTGGGTTTATTTCTATGTATTAGTTATTTACTTGTATAAATATGGATATAATGTCTTCCTGTATGTTGCCTTTCTCATCTGTAAATTTTCCCCTTTCCTTTCTATTATTTTATTCTTCTGAGTTGTCCTCTTGGAGAATGCTGAGTTTGCAATTCCCTCCTAATGAATTTGCCTTGCTACCTAAGTGCTCTTCACTTTCTCTACAGGGGATGCTGTGTCCCAGTAACAATTTTGATTTCTAATATTCCTTTTTACTCACAAAGAAAATGGGGCTAAACCAAACAGATAACTGTTATACCTGAGAATTAAAGATATTCTCTCCTCAGCTCTGAGTTTATAATTTGGAACTCCGTGATGGGTGCACAGGCAGGGTTGCCTTCTTTCTGGAAGGTGTGAAAGAGCAAGGTGTGCATTTTATAGACACTTTAAATTGTCATGCTGGACCTCCAGCTGCCTTTTGCTAGCAAATGGAAACCTCAGAGGATGTGATCAGCCCTCCTATGACATGTGGAGCAAAAGTGATGATTTGAATGCAAACCAAGTCCCGTTTCCTAAGACCTTTAGTTTGCAGCTCTGGACTAAGGCTGCTCTCCAGCAGGCATTTACTGGAGGAGGTGGAGGGTATCACTTCCTATTATCTCGTAATTTAGGGTGTGCTATCATCCTCTGGCTGAGGAAATGAGAATGGATGCTTACCTTTTACCTGAGTGCTGCTTTAGTAACTGCTCTCCTTTTCTAATTCGTTTTCACACGCCTCCAAAATCCTTTGGGACAGGGAAAGAAAAAGAAAACAACTATCTCACTCTGTGTGAAAATGTTTCCTGGAAATGGGAGAACTGAGGCTTGTGGCCAGCAGCTGTTTGCTCTTTGAGGTGTATTATATGGTGCATAGAACTCTTGTGAGAAATTATTGAAAGAGACAAATCATTCCTCACCTTCCCCTCCCTCTGCTGAGGAGCACAGATGGGCTTCCCCTCGCTCACTCGTGTGAGTTCATCCCTGAACTCACACAAGACTGGTTATTTGTAGCTCCTTCTCCTTGACTCCAAGTTTTAGGGGTTTTTTGGGCTGTGTTTTCTCCAAAAATATGTGGAACCCTTTAAATGTTTTAGCCACTGGCTTAATGCCTCTCTCCCTCCACCTCGTTTTTTTACTAAAGAAAATGAAGAGTAATGCTTTAGATGATTTCTCAAGGCTGAATTTCATGCCTATAGTTTGAGTTTGGTTTTGATGTTTTTTGGGATTTTTTTAATGTTCAGTTGGCTCATTGGGGCTTTCTCTTTCCCAGTAATTAGTTTATGTATGTGTTTATTTCATGCTTTGAAAGATATATCTGACCTCAGCCTGGTTTGTTTTCCTGCCTTCTAAAGATTGTTCCTCTGTGTAATGCAACTTTTTTTTAAAATTCTTGAACCTTCATATATTTGTGATGTTTTGAGGATTGCATTTTAAGTGCACAAAAGACCTACAGTAAGCCTGATGCGAAGTCTTAATAAAAAATATTCCCTTCCAAACTTCAAAAAGAAGTTTAGCTATTTTTATTTTATAGGAATGAAAGGAAGGGCAGGGATTTATTGAGTAAATGTGCTGTTAAGCTCCTGCAGCTTAAGAATACATCTGATGTTTACTGTGTTGACCAATTTGTTCTGGCAGCTCTAATTCTCTGGTCATAGGGAGTTTTAGCTTTGCCCTTTGGAGAAAAAGCTAGGGCATAAAGGCTTACTACTTGTGTATGGTCAGTAAATATCAATTAAAATTATTCTTGAAGATTTTTGACATTTGTTTTACACCCTTTACAGTCAGATTGACATGAAAGACCATAATAGCTCCTGAGCAGCTGTTAAATTCCATTGCACTGATGGTCTGTGAACTAAACAGAAGTTGACTGATGGGCTGTGGCTCGATGTGAAGGAGACCATGGGCCATTGGGTCAAAAATGGTCTGTTAAGAAGGAGCCTAAGTACAAATTCATAACTCCTTGAAAGGAAAATTAGGCTGCCTTAGGCCTATTTGGATTGTGTTTCAAAACTGTAAATGCTTTTCAGAGAAAAGCCTTAGAAATGGTGTCTGTAAAGCACCGAGCACATCTGCAGTGAACAATTGCCATCCACCCTGGTGGTGTGTGAGCATCCACAGCTCTGGGAGGGATTGGTCCCTTAGCCCAGGGCTGTGTGTGTCCCCTAGTTCATGTCCAAATCTGTACAAGGTGGTCCTTGGACCTGGGATTCCTCTGGGTCCCCAGGCTGCTTTGTTACAAAACAGTTTGTGTGGCTTTCTCAGCCTGAAACATTTCCTGTCACATCCAATTGTAGCTGTCTGGAAAATTGGTTTTCTTTGTCATGAGCCTTCTCACTGGTAAATAACTGTAGAGAAAAGAATCCAAGTCCTGTGGAATGCCATCTTTGTCACCTCTGGAGTGAGCTCCATCCCTGGATGTACTTGGGCAGTGTGATGGAGGTGGATAATTGAAATACCCAAACCAGTTAGAAAAGAGCCAGTCTGGATGATCAGGGTCCTGTGCCCAAACTTGTTTCCTGGTCCTTTTTTCAGGAATTACACCACAGCTGTGTGTCTCTCTGTGCCTCCCCCCAGCCTGTACAGTAGCAGCAATAAAGTTCTATTCAGAAAGCTCCATTATTGTAGGATTTTTATTTGTTTCTCTGCATTACTGAGTAAAGCACGTGGTGAGTGTCTGCTGTCATACACTCTCCACACCTGGCCTATTGCATTTGGAGCCAGCTAATGCAATTCCCATTCAGGGCTGTCTTGGGAAGGTGTAGAAAGGAAACAGCTGGCTGTGACAGACAGTGCTTTGTGTGCTTCTGAAAGGTGCTGAGCATTGCAGGAGAGCAAGGATTGTGTATGGGGGGAAAAAAAAATCACAAATCGAATGTTTTGCTAAATGAAGATGGCAAAAGGAGTTTTGCCTTTGGCTGTTGCAATATTCCTTTAGATGCATAAGCCAAGCCAGTGGTGAGCCTCATGGAAAACTGGCAGCAGGGCTCTATGGCAGTCACTGCCATAACAGCAGGAGCCCTGTGCAGCTGCTGCAGACCTAAAGGATATGATGGAATAGTGGGCTTACGTGTCAGGTTATTCCCTACCCCAACAAAATTAGGGAATTCCTCTTTTTGCCTTGTTAGCTGTCATTTTTGTCTAGCCTGGGACCAGAGATGTGTGCATGTGAGGGCAGTGAGGAGGTGCTGCTGACCTGTGGCAGGTGCAGTTTGAATGACCTCAGCTGTCTCTGGTGCAAATTCTCAGACTGGGCTTTGTTCCCCTCTGCTATGTGTGGTTTGCAGTGGTTGTAGAGAATGCACTTTCCATGCCTAGCTGTCCTTCTGGAAAGGAATAACTTGTTTGAGGCTGGAAGAATTGTCCAAAAGATCAGAATTATTTATGCCTAAGTAAATTGCTGTTAATTCAAAGGAAAAAAAGTTAGTAAGATTAATAGTCTAAATTACCCACTCTAATTAATAACCACAGGGAAATTTTCCCTAGCTACTTGCATAAAAAAATGGTTTCAAAGTACAGAAAATCTCCCCATAATGCTAATTGCTTATGAGTTTATGCATCTAGAGTTGCTCATCCTTGGACCTATAATGAGGGTGCATCTGTGTGTTGAAAAGTGGAGCAAGCACTTCCTTTTTTTAGTAGAACCACATCAAGCTGATGAATGGTGAGTGATTTGCTTATGAAAAATATCCTGAAGTATGACAACTGACAAACAAAACTTTCTCTTCTCGAGTCCTGTAGAGAAATCTGAGAGACAATGAATGCATGCTTTTGTTCATGACAATGTATTAAAAAAGGAAGCTGCTGAATACCAAGAACAATTTTCTCCTGAAGACATACAGAGAAAGCTGACAAATGCCAAATGGATTCTTCTGTTATCATGAGATGAAGAGAAAGCTCACAGCTACAGCATAGATGGTTTGCCCTATGCTTATTAAAACTTATAGAGGAGGAACTAATTGTTCACTTGCAGGGACTCAGTCAATGGGCCAAAACTATTTGCATGATTATGAATATTCTTGAGCACGTGGAGTTAGTGTACACTCCTTGGTTAGGCTAAGGATCTCGCCTGGCTGCTTGTTTGCCAAAAGAAGGGATGAAGCAGTTTTACTCTTGGTTATGCAGAGATGTTCCAGGAGCACCTCACAAATAAAGCCTTTTTGCTACCTTGCTGCTTGGCTGAGTTAGAGCAGTATGAAAGCACAATTATGTTAAAGAGTTACAAGTCTGAATTAGAGCACAGCAGCTGATCTAAACTGGGTTTATGCAGCTTTGTTTCACCAATACTGTTAAGGTGGCTTGACAGGCGTGGAGGGGGATGGAAAAAGGTTTTCCAGAAATGGTTAGAATTGCTCATTGCTGTGGGTTTGACAATGAAAAATCCTCCATGAATCTCTGGTATTAAAGTCACCGCAGTCTATAGCACAGATGTGTCAGATGAGAAACAAGGATTGCTGAAGATGAAAGGGCAGGATTGGAAGTTGAGTCCTGCCTGTAGTGCCCCTTCATCCCTTGGAGCAGACAAGATTTGACTTCTCTGGTCCACAGTAGATCTGTGACTTCAGGGAAGGCATTAAGTGATTTAAGAGTTCAGGCTTATCTCTTTCTGAGTAGCATTTACTTCTTTTCTCTGGGGTTTCTGCTAGAAGTCTTTCATTTTTTGGATGCTCGTCACTTATTTGGGACTCTGACGGAGGAGATGGTTTTTACTTTTCTCACTCTTTATTTTGTGCTCTGGGAAGGGGCTCGTTGTCACCTGTGTGGATTTTGCAGGGAGGGTGGGAGGCTGGTTTCATTGCAGTGAGCAGCAGATGGACCATGGAGAGGGCAGAGCAAGAGGTGGCCAGAGGAAGAAAGCAGAATAAAGACAAGGATATTAATTATGGGAGCAGAAACACAGTTGTGCCAGCAGCCTAGCCCAAGAGGATGTAGAGTGCAGGATAAGTCAGAAATGAATTTTTTAAATTTTTCTAACCAGCCTCTCACTGGCAGATCTGAGCTGTTAGAGGCAGTGCTTGCTCTGATAAGACATTCTGTTAGCACTTGCTGTTAAGGAGAATATTCCATACCTCAAAACTGCTAACTGAGGACAGCAGCACTGCAGCATTTAAGCTCTTTCAGGCAGAGAAAAGACAATTTTTTTTCTTAATTTAGCTCTTGACACATTTATGATATTATATTAATTTTTATTTGAGTTAAAGCAAATAAACAACACTTGGAGCACTCCATAGTCCAGCTACATTTTCCAGGTCATTTCCAAATTATTCAAGACATGTATAAGACTTGAGGAGTGAAAAGGAGAGTGGGAAATGCCGTAACATTTTCTTCTAAAAACAAAAGTGCATTTTGTCTCTTGTTCCCCATTCTTGGCTTGTTTACTCAGAATGATAATATTCCAGAAGAAAGGATCTCCACCATCACCTCTGATCCAGGGCTTGTATCCTCCTTGCTCCAGGTAGCCACTCATGCTGTGCAGCCAGGAAAGGGATGTGTCAGCTGTCTGATGCTACAGCAGTGTCTACTATTCAGATGTAAAATCTGCAAGAACAATAGCTCTAACAGTGTTTGATCACAATTTGGTCATGAAATATGGATTGCTTAACTGAAACAAGTAGATCACAGCTCTGCTGTTCAGATTGAGACTCAGCTACTCTTAAATGCACAGTGGCTTGACACAAGTACCTGCATTTCTTTTTCTTTCTTGCTAGAAAAGAGATCACTTTTATGAGGCACAGCCCATCCCTTCCTCCACCAACTTTTGCCAACTAATGCCAACTTTTAAGTTGCCCTAATAAGGATTTTGGGAGGTCCTGAAATGTGACTGTGTGTTCTCCAGTCACCAGTCTGCCCTCCTAATGACATCTTTGGGCTGTGCCAGAGGGGAACTGGTGAGGGGGCTCTTAACTGGCGCCAGCTCGCTCTGGTGCTGTGATTTAGGGAGGAGAGGGTTCCATGTCCTTCACTGGGAGAGGAACATGGCCTGGTGTCACTGCCCTGTCCTACCCTGTTCAGGGCAGCCTTTGGAGGCTCCAGGATCACGTTCACCATGTGCAAGAGCCATGTTCACACAGATATTTCTCCTAGCATGCTCTGGACTGTACTTTCAGCTTCTTCTGTCCTGCAGCATGACAGCTCTGAGTAGCAAGCCCAAGAATGTGCACTGGGGTGACTTCTTGTAGGAAGGAAATCAGCAGGCAGCCTCCCATCCTGCAGAATCCTGTGCCTCCCTAACAGTCCCCAGGGGCATCATCTTTTCCTAACAGAGTCTGCTTGACTTCTTGTTTCTCTTTCATAGATACTGAAAAGGGTATTTCTGTGCAGAGTTCTTATGCATAATTCAATTTCCCGTGTTGGTTTAGAGGCTGCCTTTACATCTGAAGGCAAATGGGTTACTTTTTCTTTGCCCCACCTGCAAGGAGAATTTAAAATTCCTCTAGGAAAAACGGCATCCACTGGATTGGGGTCACTCCTGCCTTGTTATTCTCCCATCCGTGTCTCTGCAAAAGCATGTGAGGAGAGCTGCATTAGGAGAAGCCTGTAATCCAAGTCCCATCACGGAAATCTTCAGCCAGCCTGTCTCATTCTAGGCAGCTCCTGGTATTTGGCCATTTATTTCCTTTATTCTTCCTCCTGAAATAACACATAATGGATGCACCTGTCCAGTCATGCAGAGAAAATGAGGCCACTGCTTGTAAGTTAAGTAATGATTCTCTTGCCCTAAATGCATCCCCCAGTGCTTTGGTCCCCTGCATGTAGTGGTACTTTTGTTTTTTGGGTTTTTTTTTTGTCTCTCTCTTTTAAAGCAAGACTCAATTTAATTCCCTCTGAAGTGTCAACTGCTGTGATTGCTTTATTACACAATCCTATGCCACTCATAGCTTATCAGATTTTAAATTACCATATAAATCTACATAGTTTGACAATGCAAGAAACATCTAATCTCATTTTCAAAGTTAGATAAGAAACAATCAACACTTCAGAATGAAAGTGATACCCCTAAGCTAGAAAACAGCAACCTAACAAAATTATCTACACTAATCATCATTAACTACAATAACACTTGCAAAACAAAAAGCAGTCGTATAATTAATTGCCACACCTAGAGGGCAAAAAGGACCAGACAAAACCCAAAATCCTTGGATTACATGTTGTTTGCTGATTCTACAACATGGTAATATGAGGGTTTCCTAATTATATATGTTAATGGTGCTGAAGTTCTAGCAGAATATTTGTAGTGTACTGCATGTATTATAATGTAGTAGGCACAGCACAACCTCTGTGAATTGTAGCTCCCTAAGTGGAGGAAAAAATCTAAGCCAGCAACGAGGCTTGGCTGGAAATCTGTCTACAATTACCTGGTGGTCAGCGAAAAGCAAGCCTGCTGCCAGACCTGGGAGTAATGCTTAATTAATATGTGGGAGGAAGATGCTTTGGAAGAAACTTTTGTCTGCCTTGGGAGGGGAGCTTTGGCAGGAGCTGAACAGGGAATACTGTACCAAAGAAACAAATCAGGAAGCCTTGTTTTGAATTTCATTAGTTGTTTGAAAGCAGGCTCTCCAAAGCCCCGTTACTGAGGAAGGAATCTGAATGCCTGGGCGAGGAGAGGAGCAGAGATAAACAGGCCTGAGGCAAGGGCAGCCAGGAGGCCGTGCAGTGAACAGGGCTTGGGCAGTGTAAAGCTGGGCCTTAGAGCAGGGTGTCTGAGGACTGGGAGGTGCACAGACCACACAAGTGGCTGCCTGGTGAGACTTGGCCTCCTGTGGTCCCAGCAGAGGAGCAGCATCAGCTCTGTGCTGCCCTGAGCGCTCATGGCCGCGGTGCTTGGGGAGCACTTTGGCTGCTGTTCCATTAAATCCTGTTCTGGACACACAGCAGGGGATTGCTGTGCTTCCACAGCTGCCCGCAGGGGTCTGCCCACCTTGGTTCTGATTCCTAAACATTCTGCCCGTGTCTGGGCCTGCAAAGCTCCCTTTTGTTAAAAGGACTGTTCAGCTGTGTGTGTAAGAATTGACATGGGTGATGGAAGCCTAAAGTCATGTGCCTTGGCACAACCCATGTGAAATGAAATAGAAGTAAGCTGGAAGGGATGGCACTTCTGAGGAGAGCTGGTAGTGCTGCCTTCGTGCTGCAAAAGCCTGTCTTATAATTTCTGTTATAACCTGCATTGAACTTCTGGTTTTAGGAGCCATACAAAAGGTTTCTAAGACCTACATCTGCTTTAGTGTGATAAATGTGTGTGACTGCATTTAAAAGTTTCAGATGGTCTATATTTTGCCAAAAAAAGAAAAAAAAACCACGTTGTTTTTCTCTACCTGAGTTAAAGACGAGAGCCTGACTGAGAAGCTGCAAAGCCCTATGATAAAAGGAATAAACCTGCTGGGTTTACTGAGGGGAAATTTCTGAATTCTGTGGCTGATGCTCCAGACAAGAGCAGCTTATGGTCAGATGTCTGCCTCCTGAGCCCTGGGAGCTGAACCTGCAGCAGGTGGCACTGGGGGCTGATTGCTCCCAGTTAACTGCATGGGAGGGGAGCTGGAAATGGGAATGCCAGGTTTAGGCTTGGCTGATTCGAGCGACTGTGCCACACAAAATCCACTTGTTCTTTCCCTCCTCTGCCTCCTGGAGCTGCACTTGGGGCATGAAAGGCCAGACAGCCCCAGCCCACAGAAGGAAGAGGGAGGGGATGGCCAGTGATGCCTGACAGGAGCTGTCAGCTCTCTCCTCTCTGCTCTCCTGCCCTGGCACCTGCAGAGCCTGTGGGCAAGCAGTGCTCCCTGCCCTGCTGCTGCTGTTGGGGAAGCTGGGAGAGGTCCCTGTGCCATCCCACTGGCCAAAGCCCCTGTGGGGATGGGGTTTGCCAGGCCCCAGCACAGCCTCCACCTGAGCAAAAAAGTTCACCACAAAATTCTGGAAAAATATTCATAAGGGTGATATGGTCAAGCCTCCAAAGGTAATTGGGGGAAAAAAGCACCTTTTTTATTGATTGTCACAACGTGAGGCAAAGTCCCCAGTGGCTCTAAACTCATTTGGCTCTGCTGCTTTATTGGAGCTGTGCTGGTTCATCCGGGCAGATGAACTCATTCAGATGTAGATAGTGTCCAAGTTTCAAATTACTGGGCTTGTAAACAATTGGAAAGCACAGGTACTTACAGAGGGGAACACGTAAAATCAGTTTTAATTGCAAGAACCTCTGCTCTGCATGTTAGCCAGTTGTTTTGTCTGTGGTTTCCCAGCACTTCCAAATCTGTTTCCTTTTGATAGGATGTATTTCATAAAGACAACCACAGTTACTCTAAAATCTCATAGAGATGAATTTTTAAAAGTCTTCGGCTGTACTTTTTCTTTTAATATATTTTTCAAAAATAAGGAGACCCTCTCCTTTCCCCTCCCCCTTACTGTTCCCTTTTTTCCCCTCTCTGCTTGTTGTGGAAATTCTGTGTATAAATTGCTGTTTTACAAAAGTAATTCTGGCTGACTCCATCCATTTTTTCACTTATGATTATGCACTGTGTTTGAAAATGCAAACCTACTACAAAGTGAACAGGAAGCTGGGCACTTTTTTACTTTGATGTTAGTTCTGCTTTTTGGAAAACTTGCAGAACATGAGCTCAATCTGTCTAGCATGCAAAATTCAGTGTGAGATGTGTATAAATTTGTATAATGTTTCTACTGAAACCTAGTAGAACTTATGAACTGCAAAGTGGTCAGCCCCATCTTATCTCTAAATAGCAATGTTGATTAAACATTCTGGGATGAGAAGTAAAAGGCAAGCATGGAGGGATGTCTAATAGAAATAATAAGTTATTAGAGTGATGGTTTCAACAGATAAAGTGGGATAAGGTCCTGCTTTGGAGTAAGTTTGTGGCATGTCTGCTACTTGGCATCTGATGAATGTTTCATTCGCATCTTGTTCACCATCTCTCTGGTCATCATGAATCATTGGATTTTTTTGTTGTTTTTGCTCTTGGGTTGTTGCTTTTTGTCCCCCTTTCTGACTAGCTCAGATGACCAGGCTTGGACTTCAAGAGACACAAAAAAAATCAAGGATATGTATTGCTCTAGTCCCTTCTATTCTGTATTGTGACAGATTTTCCTTCTGATATTCATTTTCTTTCTGACACCTTATGAGATTACTGCAACTTATTTTTAGCCTGGGAAATTGAATGAGAAGTTGAGGCCACTGTGTGAAGTAGCCCTGCATTTTAACTGATAGGAGGTGGAAGAGGCACTTGCTATGATGTAAATAATGTAAGTTGCCTCTACTGCTCAGCCACTTTTCACTTGTCGGTCCCCAGGCTTTGCTGCTGCCTGGAGTTATTTTCTTTCAGGTGCAGAAGTTTCCTTAGGTCCTCGTTAAACTCCCTGAGTTTTCCTGTTGGCCAGTCCCCCTGCTATCCAGCTCATGGGTGAGAATATTTAACACTGTCCCCTCAGAAGTCAGCAAAGATCAAAGGATGGCAGAAGGGTCCTTGCCACTGGCTCTGAAAGCAAGCCTGTGAAGAACCTTCCTGAAAAAAAACAAAACAAAAAAATAAAACAGCCAGCTGCTCAGTCTGGTCATAGCTGAGCAAAGGAACTGTCCCATTACTCGAGTCTCTTTTACTGCTTAGGCAGGGAAACTTTTTGTGTCTTGTACTTAAACCCCAAAGCAATCAAGCCCCAATTTCAACAAGCTTTTTCTCCTCAAGTCCCTCCCTGGACTTTACGGGTCTGAATGAGTAATTCCTTCATTTCCTTTCCCCACTATCCCTTCTGTACCTTCCTCCTAGTTTGCTTCTCTTTTGTTTTTGTTGTTGCTTTTTGGTTTTGTTTGGGATCAAGTTGTTCTGTGCTGCTCAGGTGCAGTGGGACCAAAGTATTTTTATATCAGCATTCCTGTGCATGCCCAGCAGGGAAGATGGCTGGGTTGCTCTGTTGGGGTATTCTTGCTGTTTCAGTTATTAAATATTCTGTTTGGGGTCATGGACATTTTGGGTACAAACCAGGACTGCTCCCAACAACCTCAACAAGGAAGGGAGAGCAAATGAAAGGAACATCTCAGGTTAGACTGATAACGAGGTGCTCATCACTCTCTTGGAGGTTTTTCGCCCCTTAGTAGTTCCTTCTGTTTTGGAAAGATCTCATAAATACATCACAGTTGCATTTGTATTAGGTAATTCATACTCAGGTAATAACATTAAAAAAAATACTTAGATAATAACAAAAAAAAAAGTGTAACTTTTAGCATTGTTTATTTCTCCGAGGATTCTTTTCATTAGATTTTTTGCTGGATTTTCTAGTTTGCATTTTTTTTTTCCTCCTCCCCCCCCCTCCAGGTTCTAGGACTTGATTTCATCTCTTTTACACCTAAAAATTTAACTTTTGGAACCGTAACAATACGCTTAATGGCAGACTCTTTTCCACAAACTGAGGTTACCAACCTGAATTGTAATTGCATGAGTAGTGAACCTCCAGAATGTTGATGTAATCAAAAATAAATTTCAAGCTACAGATTACTTTTCTCCACCTTGCCAAAAAAATTTTTACTTGGAGTTGGGTTTGGGTATTTTTCATTATAGTGTGTAATATAATATATAGGATGGAAAAATATATTTTGACAGGTTTATTTTTTTGGTGGAATTATGGATTAGGGATCTCCTGTTTCTAGGCTTTTCATCTAACTGCAATTAGTACCAGGTACAATGCTATTTTTTTTTTCCTGCAATATATATTGCTTTAATTATAATTCATTTGCAGATTGACTTTTATTCTACATTTTTTTTTCTAATTGTGCAGAGATATTTCAGATTAGTGCGTGCATGCTCACATTTAACCAAGGTCTGACTATCTCCGATATCTGGTCAAAGCAGGTGGGATTCTGCTTGTGGAATTTTGTGCCTGATTTCATTAAAAGTTTCATAGAAAACAATGCAAATACACCTGCTACTGTTGTTGCAGAGTTTCTTTTTTTTTTCTTTTTGTCTTCATAGGATATTCTGATTATTGATATTTATATTGTTAAAAGAGGTACAATTTCATTTCGATGTTTGAAAAAAATTGTTCTGTTTTCTTTGTAGTCCGTTTATTTTTATTTTTTTTTTCTTTACAAACTGTTAGTAATGTGGTTGGTCTGTCAGCACATCTCTTTTCTCTCTGACTTCATGAAACCATAGAAGGATTTGGCTTGGAAGGGACCTCCAAGCAAAGTGCCAGCAATGGAGGTCTCACATTGACTCCAGCCAGCTGTGACTTATTGATTGTTTTTAAAGATTAAATGCCACGACTGTGCAAAAAGCAAGAATGTTTTCATGCTTCCACCCTAACCTCTGTTTCCAGAGGCTGAGGGACAAACCCTTGCTCTCATTAGCCTGGCTGCATGATTGGGTGCAGCTTGTTGGTTTGGGGGCACGATGGAAATGGCAAAGGGGCCTTGCTCCTCCACAAAAGGAAATACCTGGTGAATATTGTGCAGCTTTTAGGTCTCCCAGGTGAGACACTGCCAGGCTTTCCTGCCAGTGTCAATGCAATTGGAGCATTCCTTCCCAGCACAGAAATTCAAGCATTTACTTCTACTGATTAGGAGGGGGAGAATTCTGTGTGCTGAATGTTCCAATTTTTCTCTTTTTTTCATCTGCCATGTTTGCTCTTGGAGCTGAATTTGAATATTTGCCTCTTTTTTTACCTGAAGGTTAAATGTTAATGTGCTCTGTATGGGACTGCACCTTGAAGTCATTTGTAAGCTGGATACAAGCTCCAAACCTGTTGCTTATTATGATTCTCTCTGCCCACATCTAAAGACTTATCAAGAGTTACGTCAGCTGTTTTGATGTTAAGGTTTAGGCTAAGCCTCTAAGATTTGGCTTAATGTAATGTTAGGCCTCCCTTTGTATTAAAAGTAACAGAAAAGAGGGAGATCTCAGAGGACCTGTGACATGACAAACAATATCAGTTTTTCCAAAGCCATTATCATTTCTCATGTCACTGCAAACAAATAAGGAACCTTTAATCCAAGGGCAAACATCGTGTAACACTTTTATCTGTCATCTCAATCTACATTTTGATATTTAAAAGTATCACTCAGCATTAGCAAGCTATTGTACTGCATACTAAAAACATTGTCAAAAAGTCATCAGGGCATACATGGCTGTGAAGACTCATTGCTTTAAGTTTAGTTAATATTTCTAATTGTAGTTGACTGTTGATTTCTGTTGTTTTGTCATTTTAAAGGACATCTACACGTAGAGGTGACTTATAACTGTGTATGTTATATAATACAACAGATCAAAAACTTATTCAAGAGAAAAGAGCATGAATTTGAGACAGAAATCTTATTCACAGATTGAGCAAATGAGGAAAAAAGTTGTTTTATCTTTCTTAGCAGGGATAAAACTTGCTACTGCATTTGACATTTGTTTCCCCTTATTGTGCAAAGAATCATAAGAAAATTGTTTACTTTTTTAAAAATAAGGCAAAGATACATGTTCAATAATCTCTTAAACTCCTTTTGACATCTCAGTAATGACCTCAGATTCACAGCTTGAGGGATATGGTGTTTCCTTCTACAAAATAATAGCCTGGGTCAAGAAATCAAAGAACATATCTGTCCATCGAGAGAGAGAGAAGCCATGGAGTTGATCTTGATGTTGAGCAAAAAATAGCCATTTTAGGGGTAGCTTGAGATAGGGACTTCTGTACCTTCTTAGTCATGCACTGTGATCTAGGCAGGTCTCTGAATCACTGCTCATCCTGCTCCTTTGGAGGTAAGAATTTAGTTTTAACCTAGTGGAGTAAATTGGAAACTTTTTCACCAACTCTTGTTTGCTCAGCTGCTTTCATCAGTGGTTGGAGGAGGGATGCAAAGGGGACAGTCAGCAAGTTCTCTCTTCTGTTCTAAAGCATGCTGATAAGCCAGGTAGCTGGGGTTGATTTCCCTTGTGTGCCTGTACAACCTGAGACAGAATTGAGTCTGACTAAAGCTCTTCTCAAGAACAGAAATTATTTACTCTGCTTTTTCCAAAAACAAGCAGAACTGGAAATTCACAGTGGATTATCTTTTTCCTACTGATTTTGTTTGTTGGGTTCTGGGTTTTTTTTTATCTCAGTTAAAGAGAAAATTCCCTTCTGCATCTCTATACTGCTGCTTAGCCTCTAGGAAATGGAGTATGAAGATATCCATCACAGTTCTTCCAGCATTTTCAAGTCACTGCTTCAGCCATGCAAACTCCTCTTTGTTGCATGGTTGCAGCTGGGAGCTGGTGTTTGTGTTCTTGGAGCTTAGTGTGCAGACAGCATCTGCTGTCACACCAGCCACTTCATAGCAGTGCAGTCATTTTGGGCCTAAATGCTTATAATTAATGAAAGGGAAGGTAAATAGAGACCTGGACCACAGGTGCACCCCACCAGTTTATTTTTCATTATCTGCTTTAAAAAAAGGTTTATTTTGTCCCTTCCTATTTTTTTTTAATATGTTGTGGTGTTTAGTTTGCTCCCACTCAGTCTCCCAAATGTTGTCTTTTTCCTCCTGTAATAATTTTGTTACAACCAGAAAAAATCAGTGTGGTATTTGCTGGGTCCCAAGGACAAAGGAGGAATTGATGAATCTGACTCTATGTTCTTAGAAGGCTAATTTATTATTTTATGTACTTATATTAAAGAATGATATACTAAAACTATACTAAAGAATATAGTAAGGATACTTACAATAGGCTTATCAAGATACTAATGAAAAATTTGTGACCTCTTCCAGAGTCCTGACACAGCTGGACAGTGATTGGTCATTAAGTAAAAACAATTCATATGTTGGATAAACAATCTCCAACCACATTCTAAAGCAGCAAAACACAGGAGAAGCAAATAAGATAATTATTGTTTTCATTTTTCTCTGAGGCTTCTCAGCTTCCCAGGAGAAGAAATCCAGGCAAAAGGATTTTTCAGAAAATATGATGGTGATAAATGGGTGGAATTAGGAGCAGTCCTTGACATGCTGAGACATTTTCATGATCTGTTGGCATTCTTCATTTTCTTCTTCCAAGTTTCTCTCCTTTTTTTTCAAAAGCCTTATTCCCACCCATGTTTTCCCCTTATTCTCACTCAGTTTATCCTTTGCTCCTTATCTCACAAGTCTTGGTGCTCTCTCTCACTCTCCTTCCCCTGCCATCAATCTCTTTTCCACCTTTCCTTTCCCTCGGGATTTTCCTCTTGCTCATTGCAGATTTTCTGCCCTGTTCCCGTGTGGATGATGTCCTGAGGTGTGGATGTGCAGCCCCCAGCCCCACAAGGAGCTGTGTGAGAGCTCAGGGCTGAAGGGACAGGGGGAGCAGGGCCCTCAGGGCTCCCTGTGGCTCCCTGCATCTCTTGGGTTCAGCATCACCTCAGCAGCCCAGGTGGGAAGATGAGTTGCTCAGCTCATCCCACAGCTTCTATTTCCTTCCCATTCCCTTTCTCTCTTCCCAGCCAGCAGGAGTAGTCATTCATGCTCGCAAAGCAGAAAAGGGTGTGTGGGCAGAGGAAAGAATTTTTTTCCTTCCACTTGACTCCCTGTTGTAGTATTTAGATTCTTAAAATATTTTGCTGTAATAATCAGTGTGCAGTTCCTGGGGAGAGGGTGAAGAACATTTAAAACATTATTTTTTTTTTCTTCCCTGGGGTTGGGTTTGTCCTGTATTGGTCTTATACAGTAACAAGAGTAAATGATGCAGCATGGGGAGCAACACTTCAGCCAAACACCAGAATGATTTGCCTTTGTTAGATCTTGGCTGAGAACTGGCTGGCTGAGGGGAACGAGCCTCTCCTTCACTTGCAAGTGGATGCCTCCAGCTGCACAGGAAAGGAACCTGTGCTGTATTAATTCTGTGCAAAGATAAAGGGCCTTGCTCTTCAAGAGCATTTATGAATGTTTTAAAGAGGTTTGGCATTCTGAAAAAAAGAAAAAAAAAAAAAAAAAAAGGCAACAAAAAACAAGCCCGACCCCCAAAGCAGCAAAAGATGAAATACCTTTGAAGGGAATGATGGAATGTGAAGTGAAGGAAAATAGGAGTTGAGTCTTGCTTGTTGCCAAACTGTGCAGTATGTAGATAGGCTATCTGTAACGTGGAGTTTGGTGTTCCCTGCTCTCCCTACCCCTGGAGAACTAGAGTGCTGCTCTCTACTAAAAACGTTAAACTAAGTGTCAGTTCTAATTAACCACTGAGAGTTTTGCTCTTGACTTTCATGGTAGCAGCATGTCACTCCATGTGCTTCCTCACAGGAGCAGACCTATGGAGAGAAACAGGGGCAAGAGAGATTTTATGGAAGAGAGAAAAGACCCCCTAGTTTCTAGTCAAGGTCAGGAACCATCCTTAGGGGGCTTTCCCAGCACAGAGTGGAATATCTGGAAACCCAGATATTCCCAGCTCCATTGCTTTGGGAAATTCCCTGCTGGCAATAGGATCAGGAGGATTTAGTTTCTTTTTTCAGCATCCTCATAGATGTAAGAGTAACATCCCTATGCTGGGCAAGGCAGACTCAGAGTTCTAACAAAAACCAAGTTTGCCCTGGGAGTGTTTTGCCAAGGGAGGTGTTTTGCAGAAACAGTGATGAGTTGGGCCATGATGGTGGAGCATCAGGAACCTCACCTGGGAGCAGGATCCTTGGTGTGAAACAGCAAGAGGTGATGGATCTCACCTGTTCCTGCTGAATTCTGACTGGGGTGGTTTTAAACTGAAAACCCATTTTAAAAAAAGTGTAATTTGCCACAGCTGTATGCACTACTTCAAGCACTGCACAGTGAAAGAGAGACAACAGCAGAGCCAAGCACCAAATCTGCTAAAATACAGCCTGCTGCAGAAATCTGTGCCCTGTGGCTGACTCAGGCTGCACTCCAATAAATCAAATCTGGTACTTTTTTGTGAGAGTTGAATTTTGCTTTGGGAAGGATGAGCTTTTTACCTCTTCTAAAACATTCTGTAGTGTGTGATTCTTTGAGGGAAGGAGGAGGGAGAGCAAGGCCATCATGCAAACCTCAGTCCTGAGGCTGAGAGTAATGACTTTGAATAAATCCTGGACTCCTTAAAACCATAAATGGATATGAGAAGGCTCAGTCTGAAATTACATGCCTAAATGCATGATCCCACCTCTGTGAAAATGGAGGTAGCTAGCTGAATGAAATGTTCTCTCTCACACCATTTCTTTTTCCTGCCTCAAAAATATACTGAAGTAGAAGAACTGCACAGGTGGTGTCCTTTTCTTTTATTTCTGTAACAAAAGATCTGATGAAATACAGAAAGAAACAAGATGAAGCAAAGATGAGCATGGTCTTTGTGTTCCACAAATTGCATCTCTGCTGTATCTCTTCTGTTCAATAACTGGACCTAGAACCATCTGCCTTCTGTATTTGAGCAGTTCTAGTGTTTTTAGTCACTCAGTAACAACACTGTAAAATAAAGAGAACTACTGAAGCCTGAGTAAGCCAAACCCTGTTCTCACCATCTTGAAGCATTCACCAAGGTTTTTCTTGAATTATGTGGAGCAAATTTCATCTACAACCTTGCCAATTTTCTGTTTCCAGAGTTTCCATGTTGAAGTTCTCAAAACTGTAGTAAGAAAGGTTTGCCCTTGTATGAATTTAGCATGGACCACTTCTGAACTCTGGAAATAAATGCTGTCAGCAAAGCACCCTCTTGCCTTTCATTTTTAGTTTTTCCTTTGTGTTTGGTGGACATGGGTTGCAGCACTCCTTGAATGAAACAGGGCTGCAATTTGAATTGTTCCCAGCAGCACCTTTGAAAGCTGCTGGCACAGGAGCAACAGCACAAAGCTCTGAATGAAGTCTTCTCACTGCTAGCTCCTGGCTTGTCACTAACCAGTGAAGTGAGAGAGAAAATAACATTTACATTTTCTCTCTAATTTAATGAGAAATGAAAAGACAAGATGAGGGAGAGCTTGGTTAATTTTCCTTTCAGCATTGACTTCAGTGCTTCTACAAGGACAAGCTAAGAAAGGCAGGAGGCTGTGGAGGGTAATAAATCTAGAGCTGCTTGGGTAGCTCGGAGAGGCTTCTGTGGTGCTGAGTTCTGGGGTATAATCCTGTAATTCAGTGGCTCCAGCCCAGTGAGTGCTTTCCAAGAAGCTCATTTATGATCCCAAACAGCTCTTTGCTGTCAGTTCCTATTTCCATCTTCTCCTCACCTCTTTTTTTCCTTTCTCTTCTATCTCCCCTGTCGCATTTCATCTTTATTCTGATTTCTCGTCATCTTCTTTGAGCTGCTTCAACTTTATTTTTCCCCCCACCATTTCCATCATGAGGGGCTAACAAAGCAAACCACCTTTAGCACCGGCACAGGTTCTTTGTGTACTTGCTGTTTCTCACATGCTTCATTTTTGCAGTTAAACCAGGACCTCTGCTTCCTTCTCACATCAAGCTCCCAACAGGAAATTCTCAGTGATGGAATTGTTGTAGGAGTCAGTGGAGCCCCACAGCCAGTAAATGTTCTGGCACTGGCACAACTGGTAGTGGTTTGTGCTAAAGAGGGATATGAGCTATTTTTCAGTCTGATATTTTTTGATCTCCCTTTTCTGTTTAATACTTTTACATTTTTGAAGCAGTCAGATTAATCTTCATCTCTTTGTCATCTCCAGTTTCTTCACACCAGACACTCATTGCAAATTGATTTTCATCTGAGTGTCTCTTGGTTATTATTTGGCTTCATCTTCTAAATAAGCAACTAGCAAATTGTTGGTTGGTGTTTTTCTGAGCCTGCAACTTGAACAGGTGTGTGCCATTGCTGTTTTCCATAATTTCCTGCTTGTTTTACACTGCTCCTCTTGAGCAAATTCCATTCCCATGCCCACATTAGTCATGTGTAATCTTATCACCATGGAACTTTCCCTTGGCTGGGTCAGTGACCCAGGCATCTAATTCTCCTTGGCAATCTGTCACTCACTGTTCCAACAAGCACACTCTTTCAGATAATATATTCTTCTGTCAGAATTTTCCACTGTTTTCCCACCACATCTCACTCGGTGGTTTCACAAATTTTCACATTATCTCATCCCAGGCCAGCTGTCAGCACCTTTTTGCAGTCCTGCTCATATTCTTGTCTTTGCATTCTGTGCCATGAGATACAATGAGGAGCAGCAATAGCAGAAGGATGGAGTTGGGTTTTTGGGTTTTTTTTGATAGAGACATCCCCAGTGCAGTTCTGCTGTGGGAGTTAATGGGCAGGAGGCTCAGGCTCTGAATCCTGATGGTCCTTTTGCTCTGGTAGGCATGACCAGCTGAAAAATTAGTTACAAGGAGTGTGGAGATTCTTTGGAGTGCACCATTTTCAGGATCTCTCCCCAAAAATCTGTATTTCAGTAGTGGGAGGGTAAGAAATTTCCCAGTAGTTAGCACCATCATGGAATCACCTTATTTATCTGCAATAACTGGCAGGGTCAGAATAAATTTCATTTCCATTGGACAAAACATTTTGTTACAGTTAAAAGGGATTTTTTGGTTTTGTTTAAGTACTACTGAAAGTTTTTGCAGTGATATTGTTTCAAGTAAATTTGGTGCACAGGTTAGTACAAAATGCTTTTTCGAATGTTGTGTTTTTGTAGATAAATTGGGAGGATCATCTTTCTATAATGTTTAGGGAAGGAGGTACTTGGAAATAGTTTCATGCTGATGTCACTGACTGTATATTCAAATGTGAGAAATTTGTCCCAAACCTTTAAATTCAGGAATTCTTTAAAAGCATGAACACAGTACCTGTTCTTGTATGGAAGTTACTCCTCATTGTGTAGAAAGCCAAAGCTTGAGGTTATTTTCATTCTGGTAAAAATTATTTTGGATATATATTTTTGAGATGTTTACAAAGTGTGCAAACCTCCAGGGGAGGGTGGAGGAAATTTAGAATATTTAGAAGCTATGAAAGGAGTGTTTCAAACAAGGAAACATGGTGGGTAATTTAGTAGACTGTTTGTCATAGTGTATCTTATTTTTTTTCCATTCCTTGTGAATTTTACTTAGTTTTGTTTTCCAGATCTCTTGATAGCCAGTATTGTATGCTCTGGGTGGCCCTGTCTTAGAATTCTGTTTAGAAAATGAACCAAACAAAATCAAACCCACTTTGGTATTGCTTTAAACTCAGTGACAGGAAAGAGAAAATGTGCTCCCATTTAGGCAATATCTCTGTGACTGCTTGAAATACTCAGGACTGTGTGGTGATTCCCTCAAGGTAGAATACAGGAGATTTTAATCACCTAAATAATAAGAAAAATAAGAAATTTCATTGATTATAAGCTATTTCCTGCAACAGATAACTTTGCCTTTTGCTTTTGTACAAGAAATCATTTAGAGGCCAACATTGCCAATATTTGAAAAGTTCTACTTTTTTTTTACTTATCTTTTTCATTAGTGTTATTTTTATGAGTTTTTTTTTCCTCAGTAGAAGTGGAAAGCCTGATCATAAACAGAGTATGACCCAAATCACTCCAGCAAATCCTGTCCTACTCATATCTGACAATCATACTAATTGGAGCAGTCACCAAAAAATATAGCCTTTTAAAAATATTTCCATCACATTTTTTCAGGGTAGAAAAAGGAAATATTGTGACTTAGTAAATTCTTTGAATGGGCAGGGAGCTGACTTCAAATAATAGATTATAGGTTTTAAAGGGATTTCAGAATGCCCTGAGGGAAGGCAGCACAGAAAATTACAAGACAAAGTTTGTCTGCGTTTCCTGAAAAATGCTTCTCTTGCCTGTTCTTAGAAAAATCTGGTGATGGAAAGTGGATTTCCATGGCTGCAGTTTCAGCCTGTTTATTTTTTTCCTTCATGGACGTAGAGGATAAATTTCTCCTTCTCTCTCTGCAAAAGCCTGCGATTTACTTGAGGACTTTTTCAGTTATCAACCCCGATTGTTTGGCCTTTCCTGGTGGGTTTTGTGTCTTAGACCTCTGATCCTCAGGAATCCCTGCAAGCAACCCACACTTTTATGGCTGGGTGATACCCAAAGCTGAACTGAGAGCTGGGGAAGGCAGCAGCAGTGCAGTTTATTCCGTTGTCTCTAATCCTGTCTCTGTGTCCACCTTTTTTTGCCATTGAAGGGCATTGTTGATTCATGTTCCTCCTGTGATCCACTGTGATACCAAGTATTTGTCTGGCTTTTAGCAGGTTGCTCTCCAGGCTGAGCTTGTGCTTTTTATTGTACTTTTTTTGAACTGCAGCTGTCTGTGTGAAAAGCCAGTTTCAAGGGGGACAAAGAAGGCCCTTGTATATACGTGTGTGTGTGTATATATATATATATGTACATGCAAAATATCTTCTTGGTGTTTCCTGTGACTTCTCCATAAGCAGAACAGAGTCATGACTTACCAGTCTCTCTGTCACAGAACAGTTAAGGTCAGAAGATCTGTTATATCATCAGATAAGGATGCTGGATAGATTTGATAAGAATTTTTCTTCCCAATTTCTCCTGTCCTTGTTTCCTTGCTAGGTCTTAAAAGTTGTTTGATTGTCCTGATAGGTTTTCAGGTAGTAGGTTAAGGTGGCTGATGTATAATTTCTACCATTTTTCTTTTCCATCTCAGAAATACATTTCATATTTGATCTCTTCTGGTTTTCTAGAGTTCTGCCATTTCCCAGAGCTCCTGAAAGAACAGCCATTCATGGGAAAGTTCTTCCAACTTTCAGATGTTTTAAATTCCCTAAAATGAAATTTATCAGGCTTATGGAATCTGAAAACAGATCATAAGTCTCTCTGAGCTGTTTATTCCCTTTTCTGGCTTTTTGCTGCCTACTTCAATTGTGCATCATTTTTCTGGTGAAGACTGACAGCCAAGCAGGCATGCAGTGCTTCAGCTCTGTGGGCATTCTCTCACTATGAAAAGACCAATATTCTCATTGTTTTTAACCTCACATTAGTGTATTCTAGGATGATTTCTTGTTACCTTTTCCATTCTTTGCCTAGTAAGCTCTGCTTCACATTCTCCCTACGTATTAAAGCTCTTCTCATATACCATTTTTGGTAATCTTGTGTAGCTTCCTCTAAAATGAAGTCAATGAAGAATTTTGATTTACACAACAGGGGTCTAATTAAATTTTCTGTCCGTCTTTATACTGGGTTAGTTTGGGTTTGTGCTTTTGCTATTTCTTTAAGAAGAAATAGCAGAATTTCTTGAGGCTTGTCTCATCCCTCTGAGTACCTTATCTACCAGTTCTCTGAGCATTTTACCCTTCTTTATCAAATTTACTATGCTAATTTTTTTGTCCTTCTCAAAACCTATGTTTCTAAGAAAAGTTAATTTTTCAATTTTCAGCCCCAGATTACTCTCTATTTATCTGGGGTTTTTTTTCTTGCTGAGTTGCATTTAAATCACTCAACTTTTCTCCATGTTCTGTAAAGAAAATCAAGAATTCTCAAAAGTGACTTTAAGGAGCGTGCTGATCTCCCTTAATACTCAGCAGCTCACAGGATTCAGTCTCAAGCTGCTTACACAGTTTCTGCAGGCTTTGATAAATTCCTTGTGTCTGGAAGAATCCCAAAGACCTGAAGCAAAATATGGTCTGTGGCCTTAAGGCTTTGACATCATGTTACCCAGCAGAGATCCTACAAGATACTTTAAACAATTATATCTCTTCTCCTTCTCCTCTTCTCCTTCTCCTCTTCTCCTTCTCCTCTTCTCCTTCTCCTCTTCTCCTTCTCCTCTTCTCCTTCTCCTCTTCTCCTTCTCCTCTTCTCCTTCTCCTCTTCTCCTTCTCCTCTTCTCCTTCTCCTCTTCTCCTTCTCCTCTTCTCCTTCTCCTCTTCTCCTTCTCCTCTTCTCCTTCTCCTCTTCTCCTTCTCCTCTTCTCCTTCTCCTCTTCTCCTTCTCCTCTTCTCCTTCTCCTCTTCTCCTTCTCCTCTTCTCCTTCTCCTCTTCTCCTTCTCCTCCTTCTCCTCTTCTTCTCTTTTTTTTCCCATTTTAGCACAGCCATCTAATATGCTGTTTTTGTTTCTCCTCTGTGTGTTTTTTTCCTATCATGGAATCCCAGAATGGTTTGGGTTTGAAGGGACCCTAAAGGTTATTTACTTCCACCTCTCCTGCTGTGGGCAGAGACAGCTCCCACTGGAGCAGTTTTCCAAGCTCCATCCAGCCTGGCCTAGGAACATTTCCAGGGATGGAGCATCCACAGCTTCCCTGAGCAAACAGTCCCAGTGCCTCACCACCCTTATGGGAAAGAATGTTTTCCTAATATGTGATGTAAATCTACCCCCTTTTAGCTTAAGGCCACCCCTCCCTTGTCCAGTCCCTGCCTGCCCTTGGGCAGAGCTCTGCTCCAGCTCTGCTGTAAATCCCCTTTAGGCCCTGGGAGGCCACAGTGAGGTCCCCATGGAGCCTTCTCCCCTCTGGGCTGAGCAGCCCAGCTCTCTCAGCCTGTGCTCAGGGCAGAGGGGCTCCAGCCCTCCAACCACTTCTGTGCCCACCTCAGCAGCTCCACAACTTTTCTGTGGTGAGGACCCAGAGCTGGACGCTGCTCTGCAGGTGGGGACTCCTGGAAGGGCAGAACCCCCTCCCTCAAGAGCTGGCCACGCTGCTCTGGTGCAGCCCAGGCTGGTTTTGGCTTTCTGAGCTGTGAGCACACTCTGCCAGCTCAGGGGAGGTCCTCACCAACCAACACCCCCAGTCAGGGCTGCTCTCAATCCAGTCCCCTCCCAGCCTGTTTGGAAAAACTTTGTATTTCTGATTAATTTAAAAAAGAGTAAGTGACACAGTAACATCTCCAAATCTATGCAGTCCCAGTGACGATTTCCAGATGCATTGCCCACATATATTTTTCTAAGACAAGATCTTTTAGCTTTCTTGATTTTCTCATGTACACACATGTACCATCATAAGCAGTCTTCAGTAGAATCGGGGCAGTGATGAGGACAGAAGTAATAAATTCTTTATCTCTGGATTTTATGGAAGCAACACCTTTTAAAATACATTTTTTCTCTTGACTTCTTTCTTGCTATGTTGCTGACTGATTTAGGCAATGGAGCACTGTGGTCAATTGAATTTCCCAAAATCTAATATTAAAAGATGGAAGGGAAGGACCTTTGTGTCAGCAGAATAAACTGAGGAGTGTTCAGGAGGCACCAGTATTCCGCTCTGAGAAAAACAGAAAAATTTATTTGTGTTTTATTATTTTCTTCCAATGCTTGTTACTGACTTTGATTCATTAATGCTACAGCTTTTTTTTTTTTTCCCCCTAATGAAGATGTTGTCTGTTCTAGAGACTTTTGATTTGAATGGTAGAAATTTATAGTAGAGCCATTTTTCTATATTGATAAAGATCTCCTATTAAAGAATATTTTTTGCCTTGCACAAAGCGAAAGAGAACCGAACATTTCTCAAGTGAAAATAAATCTGAGACAAGAATGAAAATAAGAAGCAATTCTGTGGCAACTGGAGAAAGCTCATTTTTACTTTATTCAGTTTCAGCCTATTACTGAAATTTTCCCACAATGCCTCCCTTTTAAATGCACTGACACTGTAATGCAGTTACAAGGGGCTGCTGTGCTTATGTCTTGTAGGCTGAATTTTTCTAGTTATGTTTTCAGATGAACCTTTTATATTCACCTGTTCAGACGAATCTCTGCTGTTGTAGCCAGCAGAGATTTTAGAACATATTTTAAGAAATTCTGAGTTGGGTGGGACCCACAAGGATCACCAAGTCCAACCCCTGGCCCTGCACAGGACACCCCAAGGGTCACACCATGTGCCTGAGAGCAGTGTCCAAACACTCCTTGAGCTCTGTCAGTCTTGGTGCTGTGCCCACTGCCCTGGGGAGCCTGTTCAGTGCCCAGCCACCCTCTGGGTGCCAGTCTTGTTTGATGCTCACTTTGGCAGTGAGGAAGCTTCTTACTTTAATATTGAGTTACTAAAGGTGCTTCTATGCAGGCAAAACAAATCCAGGAAACTCAGCACACAAAAGCCTCCAATTTCTCTGATTCACCTTCCATCAAAAGCAGTGTTTCATCTCCATTTATCCATTTCAGGCTGAAAACTTTTGATATTCATTTCCTCATGTGCCACTGTGCATAGATAAGTGACTACATTTGTTTTTACTGTGAAGATATTAGCAGAACAACTTGGTGCACTTTTGCATTTTTCACAGAATTTGCTTCCAGGGCTACTTCTTTTTGGAGTGGTTTTGTTTTGGTTTTCTGGGTTTTTTTCTTTTGTTTTGGTTTGGTTTTGGGTTTTTTTTTGTTTTTTTTTTGTTTTTTTGTTTTGTATTGGGTTTTTTATGGGGTTTTTTTGTTTGGTTTTTTTTGTTCTGGTTTTTTCATTGTTTTGTTTTTTGTGTTGTGCTGTGGTGGTGTGGTGTTGGTGTTTTCTTTGGTGGTTTATTTTTTTGTTGGATTTTTTTTGTTTTGGTTTTTTTTTGTTGTGTTTGTTTGTTTTGAGGTTTTTTTGTTTTGTTTTGGGATTTTTTTGGTTTTGGTTTTTTTGTTGACGTTTTCGTTTTGTTTTTTTTATTGTTGTTGTTGTTTGGTTTGGGGTTTCTTTTCTGGTTGTTGGCCTTATTGTCTTCAGGGCTAGTTATGCCAGCACATAAACTGGTATTGTGGAATGAATATCTTCATTTGTCCCTTACTTCCTTGCAAAGCAGAGTCCAGGTTTGGTTCCTATTTAGTGTTGATGCTTAAAATGTGACACTATTTTAAAATAATAGCAATGGCTGCTGTCAGTGTTTCCTCTTTGATGAAAAGAGAGGTGCAATAGGCTGGGACATGTATTTCCTGCAGGCACTGAAGCACATATTTTCTGACACATCAGGGCTGCAGCTTTAGAGAAGCTCCATGCCAACAAAAAGCTTCCAGCAGATAATTTCTGTCTGTGACCCTGGTGCAGAGTGCAGGCACATCCTGTGTCACTTTTTCAAATCCACGTGCACCAGCTGGGAACAAGGGAGCATTGGATGACTCTCCTGGAGACTCCATCCTGATGGAGTTCATCTTCCAGTTTATAAGCTTGATATATTGGATGAGTTTTTAGACAGGCCTTCTGAGTCCTTTAAAAGAGAGAGCTGAATTGGAAGGATGATATCTACATCCCTCCAATCCCAAAACCAAGAAAACTTCACATTTGGTGTTTGAGTACTCTTGGTCCCTGCAGTCAGTAACTGCACGAATGAGAAGTATCCCTTTCCAAACAAATATGAACAGAAGATTTATTTTAATTCTTAATGTGCATTTTGCTTATGCCAGTATTATTTTTGGTGCAAAGACATCCTATTTATACACATCTGTGCAGCAGAACAAGGAATGCCTGGCTGTGGGATCCCTTGGAAAGGTTGTGGCTTGGGGAAGGCTAATTCATACCAAACCTCTCTGAGACATCTTTGGCAGGGTGAGGCTCCACAGTGTCCTACAAACAATCAATTCTGGGTGACCCTGGGCTGTGAAAGGAAGGTTTGTTTTCTGTGCATTCCTCAGCAGAGCCCTGCTTCCCTTTTGGGTAGCTGGCCTTGCTTTGGGAAGGGAGAGGTGGCAGCTTCGAGGGCTTTGCTGTGTCTGCGAGTGCAGAGCCTGCCCTGGTGACTCTTTTACACTCAAGGAGTGCAGCAGGGGCTGGTGCCTTCCCTGCTCCTCTGCCTCCCTTCACCTGGGCCCCAGGACACTCCCCGCATGCTCTGGGCCCCGGGATTTGCTTCCAGCACCGTTCTCTGAGCACAGAGGTGCTGCATTTGTGCATGCCAAGGAATTACAGTTATGCATGGCAGCAGATGCTTTATGGTGGTTCTGTAATTAGCACTCTGCACTGTTATGCCAGAGGCACAGATTTGATCTCTTGCTCTCTGAGCTGGCAGGGGATGGGAGCACTGCTCAGGCAGTGTGCAAAACCCCAGATGGGCAGGGAAAAGGAATATTTTCTCCATTGCTCAGCAGTGGCCCTCACAGCTAATGATGATGGTATTTTGTGCTCTTATGCCTTTCATTTAAGGATCTCAGAGTGCTCTGCAGGCATTAAGCAGGATGTTCTGCTCCCCAGGGGAACAGGGGGATCTCTCCATCAATTACCTCTGGGCCATAACACAGCAGCTGTCCAGCAAGGCACAGCAGAAATCAGTCAATATTTTAGGGTGGACAGTAAGCAATACAGCTTGCAATTAATACCACAGGGAAAATGGTGGTAGGAAGAGCTCAGTGGAACTCGTACTTACATTGGCCCAAATGCTCCAGCTATCTATTTTGAGGGGAGATTTCTGAGTTTCTTAATCCAAACACACATCTTCCATCAGCAGCAGCCCCTCCCAGCCCCTGGCAGGATGATGGGTCTTTGGCTTCGTGATTCAGTGAGAAAAATGCCATTCCCTGCCTGACCAGAGGCTCACAGACTGGCACTGGGAACTTCCAAAGAGCCAGACAAACGATCTGACACTCCAACACTCAGAATTCAAGATTTGCATCAGCAAATATGGATTAAGGCCCTTGTGCTGCAGCCATCTCTCAAGCTTCCAGCTCCATTTAGCAGCTCCTCAGTTTGCATTTTGTTGAATTTTTGTTGGCTTACTCCACTATTTCCTTCAAACTCTTTGGGCCTGTATTATACTTCTTATGCTCAGCTTAGGGGTTTTTCCAACTCAGATGTTCAGCAGCACTTCTTTGGTAAATTTAGAAAACTCCAAGATGTTCATTAAATTTGCTGAGCTAAAAGATCTGTGTGAGGGTTTTTGATTTACCCTTTCTTTCATTTACTACCCTTTTCTTTCATCTACTATGTGCCTGTCTTAATTTCTCTCCTTGGTTTTATTTATTATTCTTGCATAGATTATTTTATTAGTAGTAGTATGACTAATAACATGCTTTAGCCATAGGTCACAAAATAATTAATTGTCTTTTTTTTTGTTTTATGTGGGATCAATGCAGAGACATATATTTTATACCTGTCCTGTTTTTTTCTCCTATATAACAGATTTTGTGGCTTTGCTGATGAAGCCATTTGTGCTCTACTGTTTTGTCATTCAGGATTTTTGGGGCTTTTTTTGTTTCTGCAGGACTTTTTTTTTTACGTAACACTTGAATGTTCCATTAGAAAAATGTTATAATCTTCACTTTTGTGTCGTTACTATGTGGTTACAAGTGCCAGTGTTGATTCTTTGTTGATCTCTGCTGTTCAACAAGTGCAGCAGCTGCAGGCAGGTTGGTATTTCCATCTCAAATGCTGGAAATCCAATACAAACTGTAGATTGAACAGCCACTGTACTATCATTTATTTAGCTAAGTTGTTGACTACTTCTCCAAAAGCAATCAGCAATCAGAGGGCATTGCAGAATTTAGTCTGGGAACTCTGAATGCCAAATGACAAATGTAGCCATTGAGCGCAGCACATCAGAATCATATTTCCACTGGCTACCACCAAATTTTCCTCCTGCGTGTCTAAAGCCTGGTGAGGTGATCCAAATTGCCCATGCTTGATTTGTTTTGATTATAATATGCACTAATATCAGGCTTGCTGTCTTCTGAAATGGCCTTGTTGTCTTCAATGCAGAGTGATGATGCTGTGGCGTTTCCCTCCTCTGGCGCCTCGCTTGCGCGCGCTGTGCTCTGGTGGAAGCAGAACACAGATGCTTCCTTTGCACATGGATGATCTGGGAATAACTCCACTGGAACCTCGTGTCAGTTGTAGATCAGCAATTGTACCAACAGCAAAAGGTGCCTCTGCCAGGTTGCTCTGCAGGGGAAAAAAAAAATTAAAAATAGCCACTGTGACATTTTAACCTTTGCTTTCTGTAGTTTTCCAGTCATCTGGTGAAATCAGAGATATTACTGCGTCTCTTTCCATCTCTTCTGCATGTTGGCAGGAATGCATTTCTCAGTCAGGGAACATGACATTGTAAAATCACAATACCAATATATTTTCACTCTGAAGCTCTGCTCTGAGCAATGTTGGTACAATTGCCTGGCAAAGTTTTCCTGCTATACTTTCAAGACAATGTCTACACACCACACTGAAGGCAGCCAGCTTTCATTCTCTTGTCTACCTTTGCATGTTATTTTTCCTGCAAAGCCACAAAAGACCAGCAAGATTTGAAAGTGCTGCTTGAGATACTGTGGTACAAAGTATGCAGAAGACTGTGGCTATCCCATTAATTCTTTCTGCTATTTCCAACTGAAATGTGACAATCTAATAAATACAAAATCTGCTATATGTTTATCCATCTCACACATTCATGATGTTCCCTGTGCAATGGGAAGGACGTGACTGTTCTTGGAGCACCTTTTCCTTTCCCTCCACACCACACATCTTGGTGAGCAGGCTGCACAGATCTGTGTTTGAGTGCTGTGTCTAAGTGCCTCACACTGTTATGCACCACTCAAATACCTCTGCACAGAACACGCTGAGGCAAGTTCCAATGTTGTCTTGTTTCCATGGGTGGTGGATCACTTCCAGGAGAATGCTGCTCCTGCTGCTGAAGCTTTATCAATCCAGGGAAACTGCTGACATTTTCTTTGGTGCCTGTCGTGGTGCTGTTGAAAGGGATCAGAGCTGTAACTTTTGGGAGGAAGATGCTCCCCGTTGTGCTGTGCTGTGCTGTGAGGTTCTGGCCCAGCTTTGCAGGGTCCTGGCACTGAGGCACAGCATTTGATGGGCTGGGCTTGGAGAGCAGCAGCTCATGGGCCACCAACAGGGACCTGGCCTGCAGGTGGGCTGGCACCTTGCTCTGCTCTTGTCCTAGAGATCAAGGAGATATTTTGGGTTTCTGGATCCTTTTTATAGATATCAAAGGCTGCCATGGTCCCCTTGTCAATACTTTGATAATTTCAATATATTGATCTACATATTAATCAGGGCTCCTGTGGGTTCCTCTGTGTGAAAGTGGGCCGTGATCCAGGGGGAGAAACTGAGCTGCCTTGCTGCAGAGTGTGATTGCAATATAAATATATAGGAGTTTAATATTCCATTGGTGCTACCTTTAACATGCTGCAAAGAATACTATTGTAAATATTGCTGGCTTGTAATGAAATAACTTCAGTCCCTAAGGCAGCGTCATGAGCTAGATAAGGAAGGGTTAAACAGCATAAATACACTTTTATCCCTTCTTTCAAGTTACCCATGTATTTGATTTCTTTCGTGTTATTCTTTCATTTCCTTCCATGATTATTTATATCTGGCTTTGGAGCCAGAGCTTCAGTGTTCTGGGCATTGCACAAATACAGAACAAAGGCAGAGCCCCCGTGACAGAGGCTTTGCTTTTATTTCATCTGTTTGTTGTAGCCTCTCATGGAAAGGCTGCCTTTTGACAGCTAAAGACAAAGTGTGTGTGCACCTGGAAATTCAATGGAAACTTGTGTTCCTCCCACCCCCTATCTCAGCCCTCACCAAAGTAATTTGTTTTAACTTTGGCTATAAAGAGAACAAACTTTCTTGGCATTTTTCAAATTCAATTACACAAGATATGAAATTCTCCTGTTTGCTTTTAGAAGGAAATAATTAGGAGACATTTCTGTTTTCCACATGGATCTTAGTATTCTGCAAAGAAGCTGACATTTTACCTGGGTAAACAGCAAAGTGATTATCAAAACAAAGTCAAATAAAACAAAGGAGAATTTCCCTTGCTTTCAGAAACTCCTGATACTCTGCAGCAGCATTTCATGTGTAACTGAATCTTTTCTTCTCAGATTAATTTCTGTTGTTGACATGTGGCTAAATATAGAATAATTGAAGCAGTTTTAAGTGTAGTAATTTATTTACAATAATTTTATTTTCCTTCATTCCCTTGTGATTGCATTGGGTTGAATTTGTGCTACAGCAGCCTGCATGCAGAAAAATAGCTTTAATGATTTTTTTGCTATGGAGCTTTATTTTACATCGTGCTTTGTTCTTTGGAATTTGGCAACGACCATTCCTCCCCTTCCTAAGGCCAGAGTGATTTGAGCATCAACTAGTTATTTAGAGAGATCTGATAAAGAAATTTCATCTCTGTGGGTGCTGGCCAGTGATGAACAGATCCCTGGGTTTCAATGGAGACTAATCTCAACTCAGGAGGGAAAATTCGGGAGGGGAAAAGCAATCTGCTGTTCGGTGACAGATCGCTGACAATTTGCTTCCACCAGCCACCTCTCTCTTCCTGCCTAAACTGTCAGAGTGCCACAGAAGAAAAAGCCCTTTGTGCCTGTCTGCAGAGAGTGGCTGTCATCACCATTACGAATGGTATTTTACATAGGGCCTGTAAAGATCAGCAATTACTTCATCCTTCCTGCCTCTGCTTTGTGCCGCTGTCTCCTCGTGCTGCGCCCAGCTGAGGTTCTGCCCAAAGCACATCTGCTTCCCCCAGCTCTGCCTTGTACTCCAGCTCCTTCTTTCTGCTCATCTCCCCCAGTCTGCAGGGGGAAACAGCTTTCCCTTCTCTCCCAGCGGGCTGGGACCAAGATTTGTGCCTCTGCTTTTGACTTCGAGCCCTAACTCAGGTTGAGGTGCTGCTGCTGCTGCCCATGGTTGCTCCAAGCCCCAGGAGCTCCTGCTGGGATGGGAGAGATGATGGTGGAGAAGTGACCATGGGTGCATTTGGGGTGGGCCAAGGGATGGAAAAGAATGGGTGTGTCAAGGATGGTGACATTGTGAACAGCCACAGGGGCATAAAAGTTGGATGGTACCCAAAGTGATGAGAAGGAGCTTGAAAGTTGTGATTTCAAAATCTTGGTTTTTCCTGGATTAAGAGGAGAATAATTTTATTCTTACAGTGGAAAACCCCCCAAAAATTTGATATTTCAAAAGTTTTTAGGCTGCATGTTACACTGTCCGTGCCTGAGTGGGGCCAGCACCTTATGAAAAGTAAAACTCAGCTCCTTGTCTGCTTTGGCTCAGATTTGGGCTCAAACTACATCCTCTCTCAGGCACTAAAGTCTTGTGATCAGTCAGTGTGTTTAAGAGTTTCATTGGAGGGCTTGCTGTGGTGTGTAAATGTATCTGGAGCTCAGTAAAGGGACCTACAGGGAAAACATGAACTCTAGAACGAGCAAATTTCTCTGGTGAGGTGTCCTGACACCTCTGGGAAACTGAATATTGGTGAATCCAAAATGAAGGGGCATGGTTTGGTTTAAAAACACAACAGTGGTGGGATTTTTTCAGATCAAATTTTCTCCAAAGTCCTCTTTTCTTCCTTCATCCTGAAATAGAAAACATAAAACATTGACATAATAAAGATTTTCCTGTATAAAACATCTGGGTTAGGCAGGACACTGATTTCCATGGAACAGGTTTGTCACTGTAAAATTCCCAGTGCCTGCTAGTCAGTCAGTGAGTCAGACAAGTGAGGTGAATAGGGTGAGTTTGGGGTTTTGTGACACAGCTGTGAGTGAGGATTGATGTGATGAATCTGGTGCGGGTGAAATGGGTGTTGAGATGACAAAGCTTCTACAAATGGGTGCAGACAAAGCTTGATCTGAGAGGGATGAGGGGGATGTCTGCCCAAGAGATACCAGGAACCTTTCTTTTAACCAGGAACCTTTCTTTTACAAAAGGGACAGTCCATGTGAAAAGCCAGGGAAGATTTTGGCTGCTCACATTTTTCAGTACTCCTTTGCCACATTCACTTTAAACCTCATGAATTTTAAGCTGATGGCTTTTCTTGTTTTCAGGAAATCATTTAATTTGTGGGTGGTTTTTTTTTTATAATTTTAAACAAAAGGTAGCCAGTATATTTACAGATACTTACTGGAGACCCTCTCAGTTACACGAAAAAATTGTTTCCCAGGTTCTGTGTATTACAAAGAGAAAGTATTGAAAGCTTGAATTATCATATGAATTTAATAAAAATCTTACAAATTAGGAAGCTGCGCATTACAAACCCAGAGGACAGGAAATCCTTTGATTGCACCTTTGGGTGCAATTCCTACAGTTAAGAAAAGCAGGATCTTATCAGTCAGGCTGCTTACCTGTGAGAATTGGGGTTTCACTGGTGCTTCATGTTTTTCTGCTATTATGGTAAATAGATTGTGCATTATTTTACCCTTATTTAAATTTCATCTCTTTATTCTTTCTGTATTGTATTCATTCTGTGGTATTTGTCTCATTTCCTTTTTAATTATTTGAACAATTGTCCTTCTAAATGTTCCTGTTGTTGTTGTTTTAATTTCTTTGGAATCCTTTAATGTTGGTCCATGGTCTTTACTGGTTGTTTCCAAGGAGATAATTAGTTTCAGTCTCCCGCAAATTTTCTGGATTTTTCTTACTAATTTGTAATACAAACATAATTATTTTTAAAGTGTTTCGTGAGACTACTTACATTTTTTTTTTTAATTTGCAAAATAAATAACTATTCACATTTATAAAGTGCCTTGACAGCCTCTCTGAAGTAAGAGTGAATATATTGTGGAATCTGGAGGAGAAAAGAGGTCATCTCAAACACTCTCAGGACTGGTAAATTTGTTTGCTAGAGCACAGCATCAAAACAAATTTCACTGTGTAGTGTTTTAAATAGAGAGAAGGACTTTAGAGCAGGAAAAAACATGGTTTGCGTGTACTCAGCACGTGAGGAAACTGTGGTGACACTCTTCAGTCTAAAATAAGTTTTTGTTTTCTATTCAGGGGTGCAAAAGCTCTGTTTGTAGCACTGAGTTAAATGTCAGTGCCCTCTGAGGACACACCTGGGCTGTCACAAGTGGCTTCTGCACAGGTGAACTGCAGAGTTCCAGGAGATGGGAATGCTGTGTGTGTGTGCTGCCCAGAGCCCAGAGCAGCTTTGTACCCTGGGCAATAATCAGTGGCCACTGAGCTGACGTGTCCAGCCTGGCTTGGGCCACCTGGGGCTCCTGCCACCAGCAGGTGACACCTCCAAGGTCTTCCCAGCACACCTGGCTGGGCACTCTGGAACTCTGCAGTTCACCTGGGCAGAAGCCACTTGTGACAGTGCAGGTGTGTCCTCAGAGGGCACTGACATTTAACTCAGCAGTACCTGTGCTGCAAACAGAGCTTTTGCACCCCTGAATAGAAAACAAAAACTTATTTTAGACTGAAGACTGTCACCACAGTTTCCTCAAGTGCTGAGTACACGCAAACCATGTTTTTTCCTGCTCTAAAGTCCTTCTCTCTATTTAAAACACTACACAGTGAAATTTGCTCACAGCAGAAGGGTGTGAAGGTCCTTCAGAACTCTGCAGAGGGGCAGGAACTCAGTCTCTGCCAGACAGGATTTCACCCCTTGCCATTCCTCAGTGCTCGGGATTTCCAGCACCGACAGTTGCCCTCGTAAAGCGAGAAACAGAGGGTTCCCTCTGGGAATATCCATGCAGGGCTAAAGCAAGGTGCAGCATTTTCACTCCCACTCAGCAGGTGATAAACCTAAAGTTCCTTGATTGCACTGTTTGGGGTTTTTTTTTGTTTTTTTTTCTACTTGTTTATTGGATGTTTTTTGTGGTTTTTTAATTGACTCCATGATTTTGGGCAAAGCAGTGAGCTCACTATCCTGAAGTTTTAGCCCTGCAAAACTTAGAGGATTAACAACAGGCTTCCTAAAGCTTGGGGGATTCTTTTTGAGAGAAGTATGACTATTTTATGTTGTACCACACTGTCTTGTAAGTTCTTAGTGTTTACTGCAGTAGCACCAGGCCTCAAGATACTTCAGATTCCTTTTTCTCTTAACACCCAGACGCATGGCTGTATAAAAATTTCAGCTTTAGCTGAAATAAGTTTCTAGCTTTTCTAATGGTCAGGAAAGAGAAACCTCAATAAAGTCTCTCCCTGAAGACTAAAAGAAAAACTAGACAGAGATGAAGAGGACCCCAGCTCTGCTCCTTCTTGAAATCAGTAGCACATTGGGAGTCCAAGCTGTGTGTGTGAGTCAGGTCTGGCAGCATTGCATACAGGAATAGCAAGGTGGGACTGTAAATGTTAAATATGTGCAGCCAGGCTGATAATTAGAGAGTTCTCAGCAATTTGTCTTCAATTCAGAGGAAGCATTTCTCGATCAGAGAGTGTAGCTGAACAAAGATCCAGGAAAGGGAAGCAACAGAAAGCATCCTTTCTCCCCCTCCTCTTCCTCTGCCTCTCTATCCCCTTGTATCACAGGTGTTAAGTACAATTTTTTCTTCTTTTTTATGCAAATTTTCATTCTTACTAGCAATCAAAAATTCATAGGCTTATTTTCCTTCAGTATTTAAATTTTTTTATATGCTGAGCACTATTTTAAAACTGCATCTATGTGACCTGGGTAACCTTGCAAATGGTTAAGAAAATAATGTATCTTTACTGTGGGTGCCAAAGAAGTAGCTGCAGTAATGCTGGTTTCATAGCATTGCTTTTTGTTTTTCTTTTTTTTTCCTAACCCTCTGTCTGGACTAGATCTCACACGTTTTAGATGATAACTCAGAAAAATGCCTCCATCCTTGTATGTCCACTAGTACTTTCATGGTCATGCTGTCAACATAATTGGAAAAATGGAGCAAATAACATCCTGATATTTAACAAAATAAGATTAAAAAAATAATAACCTCTTGCATACATCATTAAAAAGAAAAAGAGCATAAATGACTTTCAACATTGCCTTTAAAACATATTAAATTAAAGGGACAAATCCCTGTGTGGAATAAATTGAACATGTACCATTGAAATCAATGGAGCTACACAGATCTAAAGCAATTTGGTACCTGGCACTCTATTCGAAATGCTAGATTAAGCTGGAAAGACACGTACTTGAAAAAGCACACCTTTTCACTTGGGAATCTATAATGATCCGAAAAAAAGCTGAAATACTCCCCAAAATGTGATTTGCACAAACTCCAACCAACTCTGCTTTATGTCTTTGCGCTGCTTTTACCTGGAAAGATGTACTTCAAGTAGTTCTCAAAATGACTGAAGCAAATCTGACAATTTATCATAATTGAAAGTGTCTTAGGAAAATGTCTTGGAGGCTCAATTTCCTGCTGAGAAGGGAATGTCACTGTTGTCACTGACCTGTGGCTGTAAGAGGCACATGATCAAGACTTATTAATTACAACATTAAATGCCAAATATATGAGACAGCGCAGACATTTTATTGGATGTGGGAACTAATCAACTTGCTACTGAAGTAATTCAATTCCATGCAGGTTTATTATTCAAGCACTTTAAAGCTCAAGGAATGACAGCTGATATATATGGAGGAAAACTAAGAGAGACAGCAATAGTTCCTTTTAATTGTATTTATCGTATTGGATAAAAGTGATATACAGCTTTCCTTTCTGGTCTTGAAGTGATTTGTCTCATGCTTAATTATCACTTAACTATCAATGACCAGGATGGAGAAAGAACAGCCGTGCTGAAAACCACCATGCTGGAGTTCCCTGCCAGCTTTAGGTTACCCAGCTCCACTTCCTACAGTTTTCCAGGGCTCAGCAGAGCAAGGAAGGAGGTGAGCTCAGGTGTGCCACTGTCCAAATCCGGCTGCTGTCCCTGCTCGGGCACGCGCAGGATGGTTCGGGGCAGCCGCGGATCAAAGGACGAGTCTGGACTCTTCAATGCTTCGGTCTTGGAATTGTTTATTATTTCTTATCAAACAGAGTTTTCCTTTCTGCCAGCCAGGATCTGACCCACAAGGCAGCCAAGGGCACTCTGACCACCCACGGGGCGGTCGTGTCCTTTTATAACAAAAACTACGTACATCATATTTACCTTTTATCCCCAATACCTTTCACCCTTGTTAACAAGTGCACCTTCACCACAAACCAATCCCCAGGTGCCAACATCACCACAGAAGATGGAAGACAAGAAGAAGAAAGAAGCAGCATGAGACACGCCCCGATTCCTCCATCTTGTCTCCATAACCCCCCTGTACCGAGATATAACCCCCCTGTACCAAAATCCCAAAATACATATTTCACCCTGAGAATACATAATCCCTCCACCACTTAAACTATGGTCATTGTCATGTCCTCATACACACCCTCAGAAGGGTCAAAATCCAGCCACCAAGAATGCCTGGCAACATCCCAGGACCTCCGAGCCCCCCAAGGGTTTGCTCGGTCATTCTGGACGTTAGGAGCGATGTGCTGAGCTCCCACATGCCATCACAGCCATCCCCATGCTGGGCTCTCCAGGCAGGAGCTGAGCACTACATGTTTAATTTAGCTCCTGGCCCTCTGGAAAAAGCGAGCTCGTGCTTTTTCCTCCTCGCACACGGAGAAATTTCTGCAGCCAAACTCACGTTTGGTTACCCAGGGATCAGTGCTGTGTGCTGATGGGAGCAGCCTGGTGAGCTGGAGCCCTCCTGTCAGCTGGAACAGTGTTTTCCACAGGCACTGTTTGCTTGTGAGGCATGTGGGATTTGGGTAGGTACACAAAAGGAAAACCTGCTGAATTATGTGCCTCTGCAAGCACAAAGATCTCTGGTTTGTGGAGCACAGGTGACCATCTCAGCAGGACAGGATTCTTGGTGGTAGATCTCTAATTTTTTATTGTTTTCCCCCATGGAAATGTACTACATGGCATATGTGAGAAACTGCAAAACTTAGTGAAAATGGCAAGATGCTCGTGTTCTGAAAGGGTGAACTAGATGGATGTGGACAGTTTTTTATTGAGACATAGCTGATGAGAAAAGAGACGTGAGAAAATACATCTGAGAAAGCAACAGCTGCCTAATTCAAGGACACGGTTCTTTTGAGCAAGAAACTTCTCATGAAAATCTGTGATAACAGGAGGTAAAAAGAAGCCACAAACATCCTGACAAAGGTGGGACTTTTTATAGCTGACCAATAGTGAGCTCTACTTTTGCAATATGTATGAGCCTTATTACTGTGATTATAAAAGTGTGCCTGTCAATCAATAAATCTGGAATTTATCGATCATCATCAGATAAGCAAGTCTCCCGTCCACCTCGTCACATGGAGTCCTCACAGATGATGCATCTCCTTCAAATGGGAATAATATGATTTTATAATAGACTAAACCAGGCAAAACTGATTCTTCCCCAGTCCTCAGGGAGTGTATGGTGCTGATTTGAATTCATTAAAAACATTTCTTATTTGTACTTTAAGTTTGAAAGCAAGATGTGTCCTTGGCTCAGGAATGAACCTTAGCAGGAGAACATGCATTCGCTGAGCCTCTGAGGCTGAAATTTTATGCAAAATTTGTTTTGTGCTTTACTTTTGATTTTGAAATGCAGACTTCATTTCTGTTTACCCTAAGTTCAGTCATTCATGGTCATATTGACACAAGTACTAAAGCTGTGGAAACAGAGAGAGTTTGGGGTCTTTTTTAATGTAACTCAAAAATACCCTGTTGTTTTTCTATCTAGCATTGTAGTAGAAGGACTGATATTTTGTTAAGCCTTTTTTTTTTGTTTGGAGTTTTTGCTTTTTTGTTTTTGGGGGTTTTTTTTTGTTGTTTTTTTTTTTTGGTTGGCTGGAAATATTTGTTTTTTGGGTTTTGTTTTTTTCCATTTTAGTTTTGGTTTATTTTTTTTTTCTTTTTAATGCAGTAGCACATCCAGAGAGACCAACAAAAGAAAAATTCCTGTGGTTTTATTTTTCCTTATATTGTGGCTGCTCATCTCTATAAATATAGAATGTCCATTTCTTGGCTGTCCAGCAATTGTTCTAAAACAAAATAATTATGCTATTTGTAGATTTATTTTCACTCCTTTCATACTGGTTTTAATATAGCACCTCTTTGAAAAATTTATAATCTTCTTTGTGTTTAAAATGGGTTATCAAATTATTCCTTGTGTTAGTACCTGAAGCCTTGCCTGTAGATCAGGTAGGAGTTGGGAAAAAAGAGAAATATTCACAGCAGCGTTTAGGGCTGCATAAAGTCCTTGTGGCAGTTGTCATATGCTTGCACAGATTACCAGCATTAAAAACAAACTAGAAAATGATAAGCAAATAATTTTTTAACTTCTTTTTACAGGTGATTAAACCATAGGAAATAAGGAAGAAGTGCTAGCATAATTAGATAAGCATTTCACTTGTAGTTAACAGTGATAAATGCAGTGATAGCAGCTACATTTTGAGCTGGAATTTTAGGCAGCAGGCTAGCAAGGGGAAGTGTGCCCACAGGGGCATTTCTGTTACTCATTCCTAATGGAGCTTGGCTAAGGAAGGCAGGGGGTGTCTCTTCATGCAGTGCCTCCTGGCCAGAACCAGCAGTAAAAATGCACAATAGATTAAATACAGCCTGGCTGCCCTGTGACCAGCAAGTGGCCACTGGCAGGAGCACAGAGTACACTGAAATTCCTCAGCCTTGGTCTCGAGGCTTTCCTCAGCATCATCTTATGCAGTGGACATCAGCTGGGCTGAAAGTGACCCACTGAACATGTAAAAATGCAGATTAGGATAATGGTGAAGGCATGAACACTACCAGAAATGTAAGCAATCTTGCACTGAAAAATAATTTAAAAATGCATCTGTTAATCATATCCTTAAGAACAATGCATTGAATTATCTACTCAGTGTTTTCTATCTGACAGTGTCACTGTTGCAGACACCTTTTGTGAAAAATCCTTTCTGTAGGATTGTTCCTGCTGGAGCTGAGAAGCTCAGTAGCAAATGTAAACAATTATTATCTGCTGCTGTGGAATGCAACAGGTCCACCTGTGATTGGTCTTCTGTAGGTGTTTGGATTTGCTGACCACTCACGGTGGAGCTGCTATCACTCTCTGCAGACACAGACCTTTGTTATTATTCTTTGTATTCTATTCTTAGCACAACCAGCTTCTGAAGAAGCTCCTTTTCCTTTCTATTTCTATGTAGTATAGTTATGATGTTATATATATATCATAATATAATAAATCAAGCCTTCTAATAATGGAATCAAGATCCTGACTCTTCCATCCTCTAAAAAACCCCTGTGACCACCGTCACATGTCACCATTTGGTATATTTGAAGAGTTGGAAGGCACAAAATTCTGGCCCCACTCTGAGGTATTTAACCAAGGCAGAGATCTTGATGATATTAGCATTGAGCAGTGTTGCTGTAGCCATGAATGGGTGAAGCTGATTATAGGAAAACTTAATAGCTGAAGAAATCTAGAAATAAATTCTTTAGATTGCAACCATCAGCATCTAATGGGTAAATTACAAAGGAATTTGAATGAAAAAGGCAGACCTTGGTCACCCACTGAAGGACTACAATCCAAAATCCCTCTCTAATACCAAAATCAGAATGACCATGCAGACTTCTCTTTCATCCAGTGTTAGTTTCTTTTTAAATGGAAATGAGATTATTTCTGATTTATGCTGGTGGTGTCTTGAGCAGGTTGGTGCCCATTTGCTTACCTGGTTTACAAGAGGTGTACTTTTCCTCTGGGCCAAATGTTGTACTCCCTGTAAAACAAAGGTTATGGCACTAACACAAGCTATCCTTGAGGCCAGATTCCACCCACAGCTTCTTGAATGCAAATCACTGGCATTACACACGGGTAACTGAAATCTGAATTTACCCTTGAGTGCTCAGTTCAGTCAAAATTATTTTGCAGCTTCCCTGCTGATGGCTAAGAAATCAACCAACGCCAGTAGTATTCAGAATTTTATTCAGAATTCCCTTCACAAATATAGCATGAGAGTTGCTTATAAATATACATGCTTTTGTTGAAAATTGCTGTTGAAATTCACTGCTCTGCATACTCCAGGTACAGTGAAAGAAATCTCTGAAAGCTCATAATTAAACATTCCTTTTGTTCAGGCGATGCAAAGTGAGAGAAGTTCTCAGACATTACATGCAAGGTGCCATATCCAAACAGTTTTCAGCTGCTCTTCACACAGTTTTGATTGGTTTAGGGCAGAGCTGGGCTCGTTAACATTCCTGGTCATCCTCATCACTGCCAAGGCATTGTCATGTGCTGCAGATCAAATCCTGCCTTGCTCTGAGCACAAATAATTCAACTCCCCACTGTAAATCTTTTCTAATTAGGTTATTTTTGTCTTTTAATCTCTTACTCTGAGAGCCATTAATGATTTTGAACTGAGACGTGTATAATCTGTAACAATTTAGCTTATCTGGCTTTTTAAGACCATTTATTTTGCTTTTAATCTTTAACAACCCTGTTTGGATTTAAGACTATGTGCACTAAATGGCAAAAGTAGAAACAGTTTTGGCATCATTATGCAGCTCTCAACCTGGTGTTGAGGCCTGCAGCTGCAAAGTTTGTGATGCCATAAATTAAAAAAAAAAAAAAAAATCAGCTCCAAGCCAAGAAAAAAGGTTGAAATCTTAGATGGTAAAGGTAGGAGTGTGTCATATATTCATTACTTGTTCAGCTGCTGTATCAAATATCAAACTTGGTGGTTTTCTCTTGCCTATTGTAACTGGTAGCTTTAGCCTAATTTTTCTTGATGAAATGATGGGGAGTATTAGAATTTTTTTTAATTTAACCTTTCAGAGATCTTATGGACTTCAGGCTAAACCAAACAAATTGCTGTTAGTGTACCTTGTTTGATTAGCAACGCAGAAATTTGTTTTAGAGGAAAAAATAATGAATTACCTCAGTCATATATGAGAATATGATCACTGCACTGGACAGTAATTGGAAATCAGAGTAGAAAGACCAAGGATTTAATTAATTTTCATGATCCTACCACATTAGGTTGCTAGATGCTCCTCTACAATATGAAATATGGATATGGCAGTCAAATAGAGTTTAAAAGCCCTGGACACATACAATATGTTTTAAAGGGATGGACAGAATTATTTTGCAGTGTATTATATGTTACCCTCTAGTGCATGTCTGGGGTGTTGCTGTGCTGTGAACAGTTTTGATTAATCAGCCCCTGCTGTTAAGGTGGGATGTTTAGCAAAGCTGGATAAATACCTCAACTATGGAGGGCTCTTTGCTAAAGTGAGCTGTAGAAGGATTTTCACAGCTCTATCAGACTCTGCCACCCAATACAATTTTTTTTTTTATGAAAGGCTTGGTTGCATCTAAGTGGAGGCATTTTTTGTTGCAGTGAAATGCAGCAAGGGAAAAGGAGTTTCAGCTGTGTTTGGTTTATTTAACCTTCCCAGCACTTTTGCTCTGCCCAGTCAGGCAAATGCATGCTCGTGAAACTCTAAGAGCTATGAAGGGTGCCAGTTCACTTGTGAAACAGCACTCAGACATGGGCTCAGTCCCACTGGATTTTAGATCAAGCCTGGGAAGGATGAGCAGTTTTCTGTTGCAGTTTCCCCCTGACTCCCTGGAAAGGATAATTGTACCCACCAGTCAAATGGAGTGGATGAATGTAGAGCAACTTGAGGAAAAGTAATATAAGATATGACATAATGAGTTACTCATGCCCATCTGTGGGGAATTCTATTGATTTCTGACTGATCTGGTTATATTTGAAAATCTCAATTGGTAGGAAAAAAATATGGTTTGTAGGTAAACAGATACCAGTTTTGATATTTATACTGTATGCAAAACCAGATTTACAGTAAAAGGAAAGAGCTTTCCATTAAAAAAGGCAATTCTTTTTTTTTTTTTTTTTTTTTTTTTTTTTTTTTTTTTTTGTGATAAGTCTGTTAAGTGTTAACCTGAAATAAATTCCTGTTGGTAATTTCACAATGGCCTCCTGGAGTAGTGCAGGGAGTGTGAGAGTGGGTGTGGTGTGCTCCTGCCCTCACTAGTCCTGCCCTACAGCTCCTGGCAAGGCAAGCTGAATTGCTACTGACCAGGGAGTGGAAAATTATGTTAAAATGACTTTCTGGGCTGGGGAAGACTTGGAGAAAATAGGTTTGTGGGAGGATAGATGGATCTGTCCATTACCCTGCTGCTTGGTTCTCAGTGATTATCACGAAACACAAATTCCTCTCATCCCAAATCCATGTTATTGCTGGCTTTCACTGGATCAATTCCTTCAAATGCCAAAACTTGTTGGAGTTGTAAGGTGAGAGAAATAGGAATTTTTAAAAAAAGGCAGAAGTTTTTTTGGGTTTGGGCTTTTGTTAGGTGTTTTTGGTTTTTGTTTCTTTATCATCAGGGAATGATGATGATAATTCTGGCTCATTGGGGTGCAGAGTCAGAGCACAGGTGGGCATAACCCCACCTGGGCACACCAGCACTGCCTTGACCTTAGAGGAAAACAAGGATATGTCCCTCATGCTTGACAGTTCAGAGAAAACGAGCTGTGCTGGTGACAAGAAGTGGTTTTCAGCACCTCTGCAGGCTCCAGCCGGGCACGGTGCTCCACTGGCCCCACACAGGCCCTGCTTTCTCTGTGCCTCTCCATCCAGTTCTATTTGCCCATGTGGCACAGACTTTTCTGAGCACTGAAGGCCTCTCATAAATGGCAGCTTTTCCCCTGCTTGAAGCCTAAGAAGGAGCTTAACTGCTGCCTTCTGTGCCCAGCCTCTTAACAATGAAAACAAGTCTTACTCTGAAAATCTCCTTTTTTGCTGGAAGGTCCACACATGTTAAAATCCTCTGATTTAATAATATCTTTGGTCAGAGCTTAGTGTCTAAATTTGCTGGAAATAAGCAGAAAGACCCTTCTTTAAAATGGGAAGAAAGTTGGCTTAAGAAGTAGACCTTAATATTCTAGAGTCCTTTTTTATTAACTTCACATTTGAGGAAAAAAAAATCTTATGACTTATGTCAGGATCTTTTGTTCACTTAATGAATTTTTCAAGGTATTAAAAATAATTTGTGCAATGTGATGACTATTAAGCTAGTAGGTGAAGATGGGAGTAGAATATAATTTCAATTAATATCCCATCTGAAATAAAAAGAACATTCTTAAAGATTTAAGAAAAAAAAAAAGAAAAAGGAAATCTTTACTTATGCAGAACAGATCCTCATCTTTGGTGGGAACTAAGCCACAGGACATGGCAATAACAGCTCCACAGGAAGAGTGGGAAGCATGTTAAAGATCAGTCTTTACATTTAACACTTCAAAAAAATGAACCTCAGTGAAGGCACCATGCTTCACATGCACTCTTATATGTGTGAGGATATATTTATATATATATACACACACCTCCTCATCTGGCTGATTTCTGTGGGTGTTATAATTACAGACCAGGAAGAGATTAAAGCCCAGAGCAGATCCACACGGTGGCTCTAAGCAAGTTTACTTTGGAAGTGTTAAATGGGTGAAGTGATCTCCAATATATGCAAATGAAAAGCTTCTGGGAGTACTGTGCATGCAATGAAAAGGAAATATAGCCTCCTGCAGATGGAAAAAGCTATCTTATTAGGAATTAATAACTGTCTCAGTCCTAGGGAAATAAGAGAAAAGGGTGCATCTATTCCTCACTGCAGCAAAATGTAATTAACATGAAGGTCAGAGGGCAAGGACACAGCATGCAATTAAGTCTTCCTCAATCTTCACTACACAGGTAAACACAATATAAGTTTAATAATGAACAAATCCTCTGGTATCTAGCACACATTTTTAGAGCTCTCATTTACATGAACTCTGTGGGGAATCTTGTTTCTTGCTATAGCATATTTTGCAGTTCTATACAGGAAATTTAGGAGGACTCCAAGGACGTTTCCTTCACATCTTTCTTGAGGTTTCCTCTGATCCCCCTACCACTGAAGCATTGCTGTAGCTCATTTTTCTGCATGTTACTTAAGATTTTGTGCTGCTGCAGATAAGGCAAAGCTGTGAGAAGGCTGCTGCTAACATGTGAAAGCTGTGCTTTGAAGTGACAGTGCGATGAATACCTATGTTAGCTACTGCTGCATGCATCCTTTACCTTGCAGATGTCAAGCTACTTTAGGATGTGAATTTTTATTTATTTTTTTTTCTTGGACCAGGACACTTGCTCGAGGATGTGGTATCCATTACATGCCTGTTCACAAGTGCAGAGTGGGAATGGATTCAGCTCTGACTGTGCTTTGAGCCAGAGGTTGGAGCAGAAATGACCTCCCAAGGTCACTTCCAACCTGAATTCATCTATAAGCCTAAGATTTGCATGCAGGTCTCTGTTATAACAGGTTTTTTACAGTTCTTTTAGGAAAGAAAAATATTTCTGCTTAATATTGGGTTTCACCTGCAGTATATTCAAGTTGTCAGAAGAGGTCTGGTTTTTATTCATGCCCCTCTTTCCCCACTTTGCTTTCTCTCATCTCATTTTCTGCCAAGAACTTCCAGACTTGCCCTTGATTTCTGCCTCATAGCAAACCTGACTAAGACCCACTTCCCTTCTGGTTTCCAAACTCTCTTTTCTCCATGGCTCTGAGCCCAGGGAGTAATTTATGAAACCATGACACAGAGACCCAGCCCCTCGCAGGCAGAGATGCAGCGCTGTGGAATAGCACCAGCAGAAGGAACTGCTGATCGTGGGCTTTCCTTTCTGGGCAGCATCAGATAAGATTTATGCAAAGGGCCTCTCTGGACTTGCAGACATCAAGAAACAAATCAAAAGGGCAAATACATACACTAAATCATCCCCTAACTCCTCATGTCAGACCTCCCAACCTTACGCTGTGTATAACTCTGAATGGCAAGGTAGGAGCTAATCTGAAAACTCTCTAGTCAGATTAAGGAGGAGTGCAAAACTGACCTGATTAATCCTTTCTGTCACCAGTGGAGAAGGCCCTTGCCATAAATGCTACAGGATTTTTTTCTTTTCCCCCCATGGACAAGATTCCCTGGGAGAAGATAGGAGACTACAGTAAGGTCAATGCCCTCCTCACAGACAATCTGTGAAAATCACTACCTGGAAAAGAAAGGGGGAGATAAAAAAATGAAACAGGGACAAGTACATGGATTGATTAGAAAATTAGTGCAGGTAGTATGATTTTTCTCAAAATAGCTCTGGTTTTTGAGCTCTCGACTTGTAACCTTGGAGTAACAGTAGGTGATCATTTTGAAAATTGGGGGAATTCCTGTTCAGTCTAAATCCTCCTGAGATGAGAATAAAAGCCTCTGCAGAAAACAATTTTGCTCTCAATTAAGATGGAAACACAGGGAGAAGAAGAAGAAAGACATTTTTTGTCTCTTTTGAAAAAACAAGCCTGAAATTCAGGTAGTAGGTCCTGTTCTGCCAGGGGTGTGGGATGTGCAGAAGAATAAGCACCAGCGTGTGATATGAGCTTACCCCTCCTGCACTCCCTTTTTCCAGATGCTTAGATGTGAGCTGAATTCCGTGCACTCAGCTGCTGAAAAAGGTGGGGTTTTCTCTCCCAGACACTCATGCCTTTTGCTGCTTCAGAGAGAGAAGAAATGAGGAGCCAACGTAGCAGCCAGCGAGGAGCAGAGCAGAGGGTGAACTGGGGTTACCTTTGAGAAAAGGCCACCACAGCCCTGTGCAGCACATCCACCTCTGCCCTGGCCCCATCCTTGCTGCCTTGCACCTGCCTGTGCCACCTTGGATATTGGGGGGGCTTTTCTTCTTGTCTTCTGCTTTGTTGGCTGCCAAAGGGGGCTGGTGCTGGAGGGCACCTCCCCTCCTGTGCAGGGTGTGCCCACCTGGCTCCTGCCACTGGCAAGGCTGCAGGAGCTGCCAGAGGGGCACGGGAGCTTGAAGAATACAGCCCAAAAAATGAGGCAACAGCTCTGCAAATCCTCCCTTTCCGCTTTAAAAGCTCATTTACTCTTTCCATACGTGTCAAAACATGTCAGATATTTTGAGCGTGATCTCTTGAGAACATGCTAATTCATGGCTCCCTTAATATTCCAGCTCTTTTTATTGAATGATTGTGGTGTGTTTTACCCTCATCTTTTGCTCACTTGCTTTCTCTGGTATAAGCTGAGGTTATGTTTGTTTTCAGGGGTATGACTGTATTTTGTCTGACAGAAAATGGGTGGTTAGTCTGAAATATCTGTAATTCTGAACATCCCCCTTTTCTCCCTGAGAAAAATAAGGAGGTGGAAGATGATTGTACTGCAGTGCTTGCATTAGCAGGGGCAGGAGCACAGGTACTCTTGGTTTACTGAATACTGCGTACAGGAAGGATTAAAAACCCCCCAGATGAATCATAAGTAATTTACAAACAGAATCAGAGTAAAATTATAATGAGCTTGAGCAATCCTAGAGAAAGTAGCACAGATGGATTCAGTATTTTAAAATTAATGTGAGAAGATGTTTTCTTGAACTTGTGAATTTCGTGGGGAGGATGAGATGCTTTGATATTAATAATCCCCACATAGCTCCATAAAACAAATGGTGATAGGGGAAATAACCTTACCAATACTTGCTAGTGCATATAATGAGACTGATATTTACAGTTCTTTAGACCTATATTAATTTCACAGAGGAAATCTTGTCCTTTTTTTTTCCTTTTGTGTTGGTATTTGCAAGTTATTACGATCACTAAGAGCAAAATTAGACTCCTGCACATATATTTTCCTTGTGAATCTCCTAGCTGAAGAATGATGGAGATAACCTGACCAAGTTTTTAATTTTTGCACGCAATCCAAGCTCAGTTTCAGTCATTTTACTTATGAAATGAATGCTGATACTAGGGAATGTTATTCTCTTAATTACAACTCAGGCATCATTCTGAGATAGCTGTACAGAAGTGTACTGCACTTCTTATCTGAATGTGGTGACTCAGAGAAGATATTAATAATAACTGAGAAGTTTTCTTCTTATACTGACTGAGGGACTTGTGCCTGCTTGTTCTATCAGAAAGAAAAAAAAATAAAAAATTTTTAAAAAGCCAACAAGACACCTGCAACTGACTGGTAGGAATTTTGCCTGAGCAAAAAGTACAGGTTGCAGTCTAAATGAGACTATTTCTTTCAGTACACATTGGTTTCATTTTCTGAAGTTCCTATATTTTGATAGCACCTATGGGAGTGGCTTTAATTTGAGGCTTAAAATTACTGTTTTAGGAGACCAAGCTGCTGCAGTGATTGTTGAGCTCTTAGGCTTTTGTTAAGGCTCTGCTCTGTTGCCCAGCTGAAATCTCAGAAGTTGCTGGTGTTTATCTGAAGTCCTGGTGAGTAGCTGGGAGGATTTTATGCCATGGAGAGGAGGAAAGAAACAGCAGCTGCATCCATAGAAACTTTTACTTCGTGTAAGGAGACGCACCTGTGGCAGACATTCTTTGTGAAAAATCCTTTCTGTAGGATTTTTCCTTCTAGAGCTGAGAAGCTCAGTAACAAATGTAAACAATTATTATCTGCTGCTGTGGAATGCAACAGGTCCACCTGTGGTTGGTCCCCTGTAGATGTTTGGATTTGCTGACCACTCACGGTGGAGCTGCTGTCGCTCTCTGCAGACACAGACCTTTGTTATTCATTCTTTCTATCTCCTTCTTAGCTTAGCCAGCTTCTGAAGAAGCTCCTTTCCTTTCTATCACTATGTAGTATAGTTATAATGTTATATATATATCATAATATAATAAATCAAGCCTTCTGATCATGGAATCAAGATCCTGACTCTTCCATCCTCTAACAAACCCCTGTGACCACCGTTAACAGGCACCCTCCACCTGGACATGGGACAAAGGTCCTGCTAATGATGCTCCCACCCAGGGGGTGCTGAGGGCTTTGGGCACGCTGCACAGCCTCAGGCTGGCAAGGACGTGGCACCATTCACCACAGCTGCCTCTGGCATCCCAGCTGACCTCAATAGCAGAGAGGAACGTGCAGGAGCCCTCGCTCCCTCCAGGCGCTCATCAGCTCTCTCTGGGTGTGTGGGAATGCAGGGTTCCTGTAGCACAACTCACAAAACACATCACCCGATGCCGAGAAATTGAAGGAATAGATTTAAGACAAAGTGCTTGATCGTTTAAGTATTTTCTTTTAATCTATATGGTTTTAAGTATGTGCGTGTAAGTAATATATCTTTCTATGTATAGATGTTTCTGGGAGATATATATGTACAACTAGTTCATGCAAATCTGGGCAAAAGATATTAAAAATGGCTGTTTATAAATATAAATAGCTGAAGCAGATATTTGCTGTACCATTACTCCACCTACTGGTATTGTGCTAAACTGACTGAGGTCTCAGACCTAAATCAAATGAAAAAAATACATGTATCCCCAGAGCATGGGCACTGAGTGATTAATTAAACAGCAATTTTGGAGAATGATGGTTTTAAGGAACAAATCATGATTTATTTTGGATGGGTGGAGGTTGCTCTACACCTTTCTACCCATAAATATACATTAGTAGTTTCTTTGCCATTAAAAAGTAATTCAAGAAGCGTCAATATTATAACACATGTATCTGACAATATATTTATAACAGAAATGTGTGCACATATATTATTTGAATAATGGTGTAGAATTACCTTAGAACAGTAAAATATCAATTAGAATTAAATCTTCCAAAAGCCACAGCAATGTGAGTAAACAGAGTGTGACAGTGTCTGAAAAATTACAGCAGGGAAAACAAACACTGTCACAAACGCACTGTGAGCAGCTACTTGGGGCTGAAGTTTACAGGAGATGATTTCCTATCACAGAGTAATTGCTGGAGGAGCCCGAGCTCCAGGATGTGTTTCAGACAGCCCGTGGAAGCTGTCAGGTCTGCGTGTCACATGGACTCTTGGAGGGCAGTGGCTCCTTGTGACGTCTAAATAAAGTCAGGTAAATCAAACACAGCTGGAGATCCACGCTGGGCTCTGCAGCAGGACAGAAAATGCAGCAGTGTTTTGCTTTCAGAGAGTCTGTGTCTCCAAGGTAGCCTTGTAGTTTCCTGGTTTTTCATTCTTTCCACCTTCCCTGCACTAAAGTAATGCATCCTTTTGCTGGAGCTATCATAAAGATGCCACCAAGCAGTGAGAGCTCTGGGAACCTCCTTCATCAGCAAATTTCCCAGACAAGCTTCTCTGGGTTTTAATGTTTTAAGAAGAAAATTAATCCACTGTTGTTTGGCAATCCTGCCTGTATGATATGTGCCCATCACAAAATGTACATCATCAATATGCTCATGGCTGCTGGCCCCATTTGCTTTGTGTCAATTACCATTTTGTTACTCAAATTTTCTTAATAGCTGCTAAGAAATGTGCTTATTTTAGCAAATTTTGTAGTAGTGTAAATACGCAAAACATATTTCTGTGGCATGGTTTTCCTGCAAAGGCCTGGTAATGAAACCTTGACTTTGTTTTTGTACCAGAAAGGGTGATGAGGCCACAGTCGCCTTTTACTCTGCTGCACCTCCTGACAGCAACTCTAAAAGAATCATTTTAGAGAACCTGTAAGGGCTGTTTATTTTCCTTTTCTGCAGAGGACTGTGTGCATGCAAGAGCAAAGCAAACTTTGATTCCTTCTCCAGAGGGACTGTGAATCCATGATGGATTTCCACTGTGAGGTGTAGCCAGGTAGTTCCTCAAACCCAGACTGCTCAGTTTCCTCAAACCCGAGACTGCTCAGCTCAGCCTAAATCAAAGGTGAGGGGGAGAGGACATTTCCTTGTTGTGGCTCTGTGTGCAGTGGTCTTCTGAACACTGATTAACAGTAGAGCAATATGGGTATCTGGAGCAAATGGCAGGCATGCTGTGCTCTGCTCAGGTTCCCAGCCATGTGACAAGTCCCCAGGACACTGGAACAGGCTGTGGTTCTGGATTCTCCTCTCCTTCCCAGCTTCTCACAGGTTTCCTTTAGTTAACTTGTCTGGAGCCTTGGGGCAGGAACTAGCCCTCAATTATCCTGGAAAGCTTCCCAGGGGGGTGAGGCAGGGAGAGACCTGAGGAGAGGATGTGCAATGACTCCTTTGGAGTGGGAAAATGTCCTTGCTTCACCCCTGGGAGGAAAAGTGCAGGCTGAGGCGGAAGGAGGGAGCAGTGCTCTGGGAGGTGCCACTGCAGGAGGAACCACGAGGGGCGAACTGGGTGAGTTTGCTCCTGCTCCAGGTGCACACAGGGCTGGCTGTCAGCGCTGCACAGGTCTGGGTGGGCATCCAAGGGATAGACAATCAACCCCAGCCAAAGAGCTCACACCTGTGCATTCCTGATGGAAAAGCCCACTTGGATGAGCGTGGTCTAAAGTGAGATCTTTTTTTTTTCAGAGCACAGATGATGCTTCAGGTTTTAGTTTTTATCTTTTTTTCAGATTCTGTACTGCTTTAGTGTTATGAGCTTTATATCAGGGGATGGTAAGCTCTCTTCATAGAGCAGGTAGATAAAACAATTCTTTCTCTAGTTGGGGTTTAAGGATAAATGATGTATTTCAGGCTTAAGAGCATAAACAATGGTGGACTGAAGAGAGAAAAACTAGAGGGATGGGATTTCATAAGTTAAAGCCATAACTGAACAATTAACTCCAATTGCAAATGGACCAGAGCTTATAGAAGGCCCTGGATCTGGTCATCATGGACCAGATATCCATTTTGTGACCATTTGGTACATCTTGGGTGTAGCCCGGGCTGGGCTCTTGTGTTGTCCATGGTGTATCCATTTAGGCTTTCTAATAAATACCTGCTTTATTCTTTAGCTCTGTCCAGTCTCTGTTCTAGGTCAGCCTTGACAGGCATCACAGATATGCAGTGTGAATACAAGAGGGTCAATGCAGCTGGCTGCTGGCATCTTGGTTAGAGATGGGTGAGCTAGTTTGGATAAAACAGCAACTGGTCTGCCCACAGACCTCCAGCTGAGCCTGAATTTGGAAGGGTCAAAGCAATACAAAGCTTATATTGTTATTTTCATTCTTACTCGCCGTTTGTCTGTAGTTCCTGGCTGCAGCAAAAGAGCTGAAAGGCACTGGAAGGATGGCACATTTCTTGGCTGACTGGAAAGAAAGGGGTCACTTGGTCTCTCTGTCACCAGACATGTTTCTAGATAAGAGATGTTTTTCCTCTGAACCCAAGCACCCATCAAAAAATGAGAACATTTGCTCATTTCTATTGTATTCAACCTGCAGCAGGTGAGAGAGAAGTCCCTACCCCTGACAGGTTTTCTTTTGAAGTGTCTGTGAATTTTCAGTAGAGGAGGTTGGTCAGGGCTGGTGTCACAGACATCTTTTATGGAAAATCCTTTCCTTAGGATTTTTCCTCCTGAGAAGCTGAGAGGCCTCAGGAACAAAATGTAAACATTGATTATCTGCTGCTGTGGAATGCAACAGGTGGATTTGTGATTGGTCCATGTTGATTGTTTCTAATTAATGGCCAATCACAGTCAGCTGGCTCAGACAGGGAGTCTGAGCCACAAACCTTTGTTATCATTCATTCCTATTTTATTCTTAGCCAGCCTTCTGATGAAATCCTTTCTTCTATCCTTTTAGTATAGTTTGAATATAATACATATCATAAAATAATAAATCAAGCCTTCTGAAACATGGAGCCAGATCCTCATCTCTTCCCTCATCCTTGGACCCCTGTGAGCACCATCACAGGCTGGAGCACTGAAATTTTCCTTGTGGGCTCTGGCCAGTGGGTTCTCCATCCACGTGCTCAGGATGCACCAGGCACTTGGCACCTGCCCAGGGCAGGGGGAGCCTCTTGCCCAGCCCTGTAAGTGACATTTTGGTGACACTGGGCGCTGTGGCTCTGTGGGAGCTCTGTGGAAATGTCTGGATTCTGATTTAAAGTGAGCAGCCACATGGCAGTTGTGCTGGAACACGTGTTTGTTTGAAAGTGCATCCCAGGATTTTGCACAATAAAATACTGGTTTTGTCCAAAAGATCCCTTAAAATGCACTAATAGATAAAATTTTGTGTTCTTACTGAATGTATACATGTAGGTCTGTTTTCAGTCTTTTTTAATTTCATGAAGATAGAATGTCAGAAATCCTGCTCTGTAGTCCTTCATTTAAACCATGGTTAATCTTTGGAGAGCTATATTTTACAGTGAAAGCTGCTATTTAACATACATAATAAGATTTTTTTTCCCCTTTAATTGCACAGAAGGGATTGTTTCCAGTAAATTAAAATTTCTTTGACACCAATTATTTGGCAATATGAAGATGTAGTATTTTGCTTTCATTTAATTTCCTCTAAATTAATCTAATGATGATTAGATTTAAATAATAAAAATAATGAGTTGTTTCCCTCCCTAAATTACTTCTTTGTCATGTGTGTTTCCCTTTTTATTGAACTTGGTGACTTATTTGCTTTTAGTAGTTCTGAAATATTCTGACACTAATTGCATTTTGAAATATAACCTTCCAACTATGTTGCTTCTGTTTTTCACTCATTTCAGATTGGTTTAGAAGCATTGACTTGCTGTATTATTGCTGAATATTGAAGCTGAGAGCCACATTCCATATATCAGTGTGCTTTCTTTTCCATCTTTAGCTGTGTTAATTAAATTCTGTATTCTCTATATTGCTCATGATTTGCAGTGTTTGTTGCCAATTCCCAGGCACTGCAATGTGAAATCTATTCAATGTAAATATTTTATTTGTCCAAATGTTTTTTAAAACTAGTTTGGCCATAATCCTTAGCATTTTCTTTCCTTGCAGTGTACTAAACAACCATTACACTATCTAAAAAATCAAAAGGAAACATTCTGACTACTCCATGCAAAAATAAAAGATTAAGCATATATTTCTCCTGCTTCTAGTAAAAATGGAGACAGTTGTGTTATTAAGGTTTCTGGGACAGAAATGTGACAGAAATATAGCAGATTATACAGCATAAAGCAAATAAGATCAGAACTCCTTCTGGCTGAGCACTGGGTATGGGACAAACCCCAGTACTGAGTGATAGGGAGTTAAGAATAAATTTTTATTCTTCAATTGTGATATATTTAATTCAGAGGGGAAAATATTAATATGTTTCAGGTTCCATGCCTCGTAGCCTAAAGCCATAAACACAGAAAGACAATCACAGAGGGTCAGACCAAAAGTTCTGTAGTCTGACCCTGCAGGAGCCTACAGGTGAAAGTTTAGGGAAGAGTAAAAGCAGAGTAAAGATGGGGAATGTTTTCATTCACTATTCCTGATTGAATTGTTTTCAGTGAGAAAACTCTGTATGCCAAGTCTATCTCCTTCTGCTTGGTAGCTGCCAGTGGATTTCTCTTCTAGGGTCTGTCTCCTCTTGAACCCAGATTCTGCATCCCACAGCATGTGTGAGGAATCTCCTGCTACCTTAATTTCGTGCTCCTAGTTCTGATTCTGTTGAGAAAAAATCCAACAGTTTATTCCTAGCCACTCTTTTCTTACCAGCAATGATAGTGTAAATTTTTCTCATATCCACCCTCATATTTCCACAGCAGAGATTCTTAGTTAAATTGTGCCCTATACAAAAGCTGACCCACACCTTTGATTTTCTGCTGATTTTTTTTTCTCCACATATTTCATATTACTGTATTTGTTCTGAGGTTAAGGAATAGCTACCATTCAAGATATGGGGATACCACGGGTTTACACAATGAAATAACGGAGTTCTCCATTTCATTCTCTCTCCATTTTGAAATAGTTTGCAACTATGATTTGTCTTTTTCAACTACTATTGAGCACTGAGCAGGCATTTCCAGGGCATTGTCTATCACAATTGAAAGATCACACTCTGAAGCTGCAATGCTCAGCTCAGCAGCCATCACTTTAAATGTGGAGTTGAGATTATTTTTCTCCTGTCTGACTAACTGTACTTTTACCTATATTGAACAGCATCTGACATTTTATTGCTCAGCCTCTTCTCGGCTCAGTCTCATAATATCCTCCTGCAATTTTTCATGAGTCTTGTCCTTCTTACTTTAATAACTCAGTATTGTCAGCAAACTTTGTCAGCTCACCACTGGCCCCCTTTGGGAGGCTGCATTTACTGCCATATAGAACAGCAGGGGTCCCAGGGAAATTTCACTGATGATTTTCTTTCACTGCTTGAGACCCAGCCCTATTACATCTTCATCCCACCATTAACCCTATTATCGAGCCAGGAATTCTTCCCTTGCATGTGTCCATCTAGTTCTCAAAAAAAATTTTTTTGAAAGACTTTGTTGAAAAAATTTTTGAAAGGCTAAATAGGTCATATATCGTCTTTATCTAGATTTCTGCTGAAATCCAAAAAAGAGAAACTAAAAAGGTCTTTAAGGCACTGCCTCTTTGAAAAGACACATTGCCTTTTTCCAAGTATTTTCCAATGTCTGTTCAAGTTTCTATTAATTCTGTCTTTTATTAAGGCTTTTACTAATTTGCCATGTGCAGGCATAAAACTTCCATCTTATTCCTTTGGCAAATTTTCCTTGATTTAATTTTATTTTATTTTCTAATGACACCCTATTTTTATCTTCACATGTTAGCACAGTTTTATAACAATTTATAACCCACAGTTTGTCTGCTTCATCCCCAGGTTCCCTTGAAGCTCGTGGGTGGACACCATCTGGTCCAGGTGAGCCCCTGCTGCTCGTGGTGTCCATTTGTGTCTTGACTCTTTCTGCCATGATTTCAATTTCATATGGACCCTCTGACAAGTCTCACAGTCAAAAGGACTTGTCCGTGGTGGTCTGGGGTGTTTTCCAGATTAACAGTGGTGTTAAAAATTAATTTGGTTTCTCTGCTGTGTTTGCACCTTCATTGAATATACTTTTTGTTGCCTTATCATTAATTGCTCATGCAGTCATTTTGCTCAGTTCATGTCCCTGCTGGAGGAAGGATTTATTATTAATTTTTGTTGCATGGTAATATTGAGTCTGTCACTTTGATTTGTGTGAGTTTGTGTGTTTTCATTAGTAGGGCTCAGCCTTTGGAAGGAAGTCTTATCTCAAACCCTACTGCTTTCTTCCTGCTCTTTTAGACTTGTTTTTTAGGAGGGTTTTTATGTGCTCCAGAAAACTTTATGTATTTGCTGGGATGTTCAGTGTGTTTGAAATGCACTTGCCATGACTGTTGAGTAATCTGTGACAAAATCTGCACCAGCAGTTAATTCTTTCATCAGATATATGGAGCAGCCTCTATATAAGTGGTGTTTATGTATTTTTTCAAATTAATCCAATTGTAGTGGAGCTAGTGAGAAGTATCTAGAATTCTAATCAGGTGATTTCTTGTTAATTTGAATCAGTATATAAACAAGCTTTAAATGGAAAGGGATATGGAAATTATTCAGCGAGGGAGACCCACAGAGAGTTCTATGATTGCTGTAAACATGAGGGATTCCAGATGGGGTCCCCACAGGAGATAATGTATGGAAACCTGAACATTGTGCAGGTTCTGTAAGAATTCAGCAGAGTCAAGATGCTTTCTTTTTTTCTTCCCTCTGTTGCTTACCCATCTCATTGCAACTTTAAAAAAAAATGAAAAGAGGATAAACATTGTCAAGGTTAAATTCCTGTCTTGTCACAACTGAAAAATTATGGAACACCTCTGACAGATCCACAGAATATTGTTTTCTGTATGGTGTGTGATGTGTAATGAGGTCATAGCGTGGGCAGCCTTTCCCTCTGTTTTGGGAGGCCATTTCCAATTGGAATTTCACATTACATTGTCAGTTACAGAAATTATTCATTACTTATCAGGAATGCAAATGGGATTGTTTTTTGATTTTGATTCCAGGAGACAAAATAGGGAAGAGAGATGGGAAACAGCCCTAGAGTCCAAGGCTGTGGGGACAAAGGTTTAGGAAAGGCTCTTAAATAGGGAATGGGCTAAGGGAAAACTGAAATGGAAAGGAAAATTTCCTGTCCCCTCTGGGGAAAGAGAAACAGAGAACTGGGCCAAAAGCCCTGAAAGCAGCGCTGCCAATGAGGAAAGGGATGAGAGTGGATGTGGTAACAGCACCCAGCCCATGCTGTCTGCAGCCATCTCAGAAAAGCATTTCAAAGAGGAGCTGGTTGTTCAGACTTCTCAGGCCTCGAATCAAATTAATGAGTCTTGCCTAATCTGGATGGATAAACCTGAAATCCAGAGGGTCTCTTGCAATCCAGATACAAATCTTTCCACAGTCACAACCTGAGATTTGCTTCGTTTGTTCGTGTACTTGACTTGTTCTCTTAAACAAGATGCAAAAAGAGCAAATTTCACATCCATGCTAATCAAAATTTTTAGAGAATAAAGGTACTTCACAAGCCTGTGAACAGGGACATTACTCAATGAGAAGTGAATGCCTAAACTTCCACAGAGTGAACAATGGCGTCAATTACTCATTTTTGGATTAGATTGATTATTGAACCCCCAAGTATCAAAAACGTTGACTGTGGCATGAGGATGAGCGGGTCTGCCCTGTTAATAAAATGTCACCTTTAAAAATAGACATAATTATCTCAGTTTTAGGCATGCAATAAGTTATATTCCCGTGTAGAATGTTGTCAATAGTTGTTGTGTCCCCTCTGCAAGATGGGAAAAGGCTGAAGATCGTTAATGCAGCTCCCAGCTGAGGAATACTTAAGTGCCATGATGCTTCATTTTTTATCTCTGGTTTGATTTTTTGGGGTTATTTTTGTGTGTAGTAACACTCATAAGTGTTTTGAGTTTTGCAAATGGAACTACAGAGGCTTTAATTAGTCCTAGCTACATCAAAATTAATTCCTATCAGGGCATTTTTTTCCTTGTCTCTGAAGAAAAGCTAAGCACCGTTAGTATCCAACTTGGAAATTAGTATCAAAAAAGCCTAAAAAGCCATAGGTATTTGTCGGTTATGGTCACAAGGTTATTAATTTCTCTTTCCCAAGTATCTGTGGGAAAGATCATTCCTGGGTTTCTCCATTTGCAGTATTATCATTTAGAAGCCTTATTAGTAGAAGTGCTAAGAAATAAAAAAGTTTTCTAGTAAAAAACCCACACAAAAATGCAAGTGAGAAAACTGGGAATATACCTGGGTAACAACAACCTCGTGCATTGCTACAGGCTTGGGGAGGAGTGGGAACAGCTGCCCAGTGGAAAAGGCCTGGGGGTGCTGCTTGAGAAGGACTGAACTGGGCCAGGTGTGGCCAGGGAGGCCATGGGATCCTGGCCTGGAGCAGGAGCAGCATGGGCAGAAGGAGCAGGGCAGGGATTGCCCCTCTGCGCTGGCACACCTCAAATCCTGTGCTCAGTTTTGGGCCCATCACTACAAGAAAGGCACTGAGGGGCTGGAGCGAGTCCAGAGAAGGGAGCAGAGCTGGGGAAGGCTCTGCAGCACAAACCTGATGAGAGGCTGGAGGTTCTGGGGTGCTTAGCCTGGAGAAAAGGGGGCTCAGGGAGGATCCTCTCACTCTGTACAACTCCCTGAAAGGAAGATGTAGTGTGGTGGGGGTTGATCTCTACTCCCGGGTAACAGGGATGAGGGGAAATGGCCTCATGTTACACTGGGGAAGGTTTGTACAGGACATGGGGAATAAAAAAATTCTTCACTGAAGGGGTGGTCAGGCATTGGAACAGGCTGCCCAAGGAAGCGGTTGAGTCACCAACCTTAAAGTCTTCAAGAAATGACTGAACGTGGCACCTGGGGACATGGTGTAGTGGCAACTTGGTAGTGCAAGCTGAATAATTGGACTTGATGGTCTTAAAGGTTTTTTAATAAGTGTAATGATTCTATGATTTCTGAAAATTTAAATGAGGTAAAATGAGGAAAACAGAGACAAGCAAAATCATTCTCAAGGCAGTCGGTGAAGTGAACACTAGTTAAGTGCTAACATGGAGCAAGATAGAGCATTTCATTGATTTGATTTGATTTTATTGGTAAAAGGAAGCCTTGTGTATGTGTGTACACTACATTTCTGTGGGTTAATCTTGGGAACATATATTTTTAAAACATATGGGAGCATGTGTGAACTGTAAAATCAGAAGAAATATAGATATTTCATAGAGAATAATTCTCCCTCCTCTGCTATTCAAGAGATAAGAGCTGAAATTCAGCTTGGAGAGAGACCCAGGGGAGTAACGTGCCTTGGAACTTTATGTACAGGAGCAAGCACGAGTCCCATTTCAATGGAAAGTCCTCTTGCAAGGTTATGTTAAAGAACGAGGTCATTCCACATTTATTCCAGTTAACAGAGCACTCCAAAAGCTCCTGAAGAATATGAAGCATAAGATTAATTAATATACCAGGGAGAGGTGCTTCTGTCTGGAAGACGAATAGTGCAACTTATGCAGGGGCAGCAGCAGGCAGGCTGTCAGTTTGCTGCTCTGAAAAGGAGATTTCTCTGAATTTTCCAACTTTTTTTTAATAAATAACTGCAAAAGAGCAATAAAAGTGCAATAGCACCAACAGATGCCTGCCCACAGTGCAGTGTTTGCATACCTGGAGGACACCTACTTACCCTGCTGCTGGTGCTGTGTTGGTTTGTGGTTCAAGCTGGCATTAGGCACCCACTGGATTTCGTGTGTAGTAATGAGGAATTCAGAGAATTGGCAGCTCGCAGAGATAACACCAGAGCTCCTCTGCCAAGGGCTCTCTGCTGGCACTGCAGCTTGGCAAGCAGCCCTGCTTTGGTGGAGAAGGGCTGCAGGGCTGGAGCAGGGCCCTGGGGCTCTTGCTGCCGTGCCTGGCAGGATGCACATGATTTTGGGATGATCCCCATGATTTTGGGATGGCCTGCAGCGATGGAAATGAGGTTCTGAGGCTTCACTGGCAGTGCTGGGTCTGTGCTCAAAAGTGCAGCCTCTTGATAGGCTTCAGAGGAAGCTTCTTATTGACTCCTCCAGCAAAAAAAAAGGGAGATTTCATGTTCATGCTAATTTAAATTTTTGGAGATGTGGCAGAGGAAAAGGGGTGGGAGAAAGTTATCGTGTCACCTTCACACAGACTGTTGATAAGGAAAGACTGACAGACTGGTCATAGCCAAGAAGCCTCCCTGGTCTCTTCTGGAGCATGAGTTGATTAAAACCTTGTGTAATTATGTTTCACCCTGAATTCTCTACCTCTATTTTTTTTTTTTTTTTACATCTTCAGTGTCAAATTGCAGTTAGAAATTGCTCCTTTTCATACAGGATCAAAAGAGTGGCTTGTCTTGTTTTGAAGTTTCTTGCATTAAATCTTACTAGGATTGGTGTACCTGCTCTATGGGTCCTGTCAATACTGCCCCTCATAACGTACTAGAATCTTATTTTAAGAAAACTAAAGGGATTCACTTGCTTCCAAATGCTGGGTTTCCACTGAATAAAGGATTAAAAAGTTGTTTGGTAGGCTCTTTAACTTTCCCTTTTCTTTATTTTTCTCTGCTTCTTTAAGAGGACTTTAATTTGCCCTCTTTGCCTCAGTATATCATATTTTTTACTTTCTCTCCTCTTTCCCATTCAAAAGAATCATTGGACATGGTTGGATTAGCCCCAAAATATTGCCATTCCTTTTCATGTGGAGATTGCACACACAATCATTGGGTAATAATCTTCTAAGCTTCCTCTAAGTGAGGTGGGGATGGTAATCACTGTGGTGATTGGAATATGATTAGGGGACACTGAGCTCCTTATCAGTTGCAAAGAGAAGGATAAGAGATTGGAGAGTCAAGGCTTGAACTGAGGAAAAGACACCTCATTTGTACATGTCTAGAAAATCATCTTCAAGCTAAAGAGCTCTTTTAAAATGGAAGGAGAAGGACCACAGACAGATAGGGGTGGTAATGGTTTTAAGCTGACAGAGGGCAGGTTTAGATTAGATGTTGGGAAGAAATTCTTTACCCAGAGGTGGTGAGGCCCTTGCTCAGGTTGCAGAGAGAAGCTGTTGGCTGCTCCATCCCTGGAAGCGTTCAAGGCCAGGTTGGATGAGGCCCTGAGCAACCTCATCTAATGGAAGGTGATCCTGCCCCTGGCAGGGGGACTGGAACTGGATGATCTTGGCTGTCATTTCCAACCCAAACTGTTTTGTGATTCTGAGAGAGTAGATCTAAAGAGAATAGGTTGGGGTACAGCAGTGCTTTGCTCAGCACTGATTTCAGCTCATGTCTCACACATTTGGCTGGAAAATGAATCCAAGAGATTTGTTTGCCTAATCTTAAAAACAGTATTTCAAAGCACTGTTGTCATCTCTGAAAACAGGACATACATATTTATGACAGAAATAAGCACTGTCTGATTAATGGCATGCCTAATGCTAAAGGGGACGTGTCCATGACTTTGTATGGGCTCCTCCCTCCTGAAAAGCTCCTTCCCTTCATGAACAAATAAATTAGTCCCCATCTGTGTAAACCGTATTATAAGGCAATTAATGGTGTTGTACCACTGAGGTCATTCATCAGCCTATGAGCTTCTCAAAAATTTAACATATTGATCCTTCTTTGTTCCATTTTCCTCTACAGCCAATATCTTCCGCACAGTTGCTAATTATTTATTTTGGTAAAAACACAAATGCTCCAGTGATCATTGCCAACAGTTCAGCACTAATGAGCAGCTCTCTTGTAACGAACAAACACTGTGTGCATCCAATATGAGAAGCCAAATTGGTAAGGAAAAAGCTTTAAGCGACGTTGTGTTGCTGTAGATAATAGAGAGGAATAAAATCTTATCTTTGCAATTATTAAAAAGTATCTATCATCCTGAGAACTGAAACTTAATGGACTATAAACATTATCACTGCTGGTACTATCATTATTGTTATTGGGGCAGCAATCTTTTGTTCATGGTGAAATAACAAAGGCAGCAGAGAAGCACTAACACTGCAGCAGGTACTTTCTGGCTGAACAGAGGATAAGGAAAGCTTTTATTTTATCTTAAAATGCAGTTCAAGATAGCCTATCGTTCCAAAACACTTTTATCTGTCAGATATATCAGTTGTGTCAGAACTCTGTAGCAAATCTTTGAGGTGTGAGTAGAAACTTGTAAATTTCCAGGAAGTTAATTAATTTAGCAGCGGAGAGATTCGGATAGCAAATGGTTTATTCAGCTTCACTGGAACTTTCTTCTTCAGGGTCTGCACTAGAAGTCAAGACCCCTTTTTATCACCTGCTCTGACCACCCACAGATCCTTTGATTTCAATGTTTTCACAACTTGTTGTCCTGAGATATGAATTCTGGTAAGAAGCAGTGGCTTGAACGCAGAGTTCAGCCTTTCAGCAGGACCATCAGAAGGATTGCATTCCTTGCTTCCTTGTTTTCATAGACATTTCAAGAATTAATCTTTTTGAAGCACATTACCAATTAATTTGCAAGGTTGTCTCACAAGCTGCACATGTTGATTTCGAGCTCTCCAGCATTCCTGTGTCTGCCATGAAGAATGCACTGGGGCTGGGTGCAGGAATTCCTGCACAGCCTCATCCACGCTGGGACCACTCATCTTCTCCTGTCTCCAAGGACTTCATTAGGGCTTTTAACAGAAATATTGTGTTCACAGCTGATGAACAGGCAATCTCTGACCTCATCTTCCACTCAATCATTATTTTCATGGCTGTGATCCCCAAATGTTTAAACCTCGTCCTGCAATCCACATATCTGGGTATTACTCTGAATTTTTGCTGAGTTAAATATACACTAATGGATGACTATTGTTTAACCAAGAGCTGCATTTCACTCTTTAATACTCTGCTGCATCTCGTTGTTACCCATTAATCCTTCTGTTCTCTGCAGATTCTAGTGTTTATGCCCTTGTCCAATAATTAGCATGGATGCTTATAATGTTTTAAAAGTGTATCCATTTAATTTTTTATCATAATGTAGGATTCCTGTATCCCTACCACATTATTTCTTCAAAGGTTCAGAGTTGGGTGTAACAGCTTCAAAACATAGATCTGAAGGCTAGGTGAGGTCTCTTCCCGAAAGAATTTCTATTTATTATTAATTCAAATATTCCCTATGTTTGTGTTTTACAAGAATGTGGCTACTGAGATGCTCCCACAGCCTGTTTACTGATGAAGATGACATATGAGTAAATCCTCAAATCTTAGTAAAAACAGAGGTTGAGATTTTTTTTTTTTTTTTTGGTAACTTCATCCAAAGATTCTTTCTGGGTGAATTTTTAATATATTATACATTTCAAGAGTATTTGTCTAAATGGGTTTTCAATTATTTAGTTTTGCATCATTTTTGTTTCAAAATAAGTGTTAATTTCACTTAAATTAGACTGAACCTTTCATGACTAGGCATTTCATTAGTACAAAAGTCTTACAACATCCCAGCTTTGTTCAGATTATGTCCTTCAAATGAATGGCAAATGGCAGCTCTGAATTTAGTCACACTTTTTATGAATGTCATAATATAAAAACATTATCCAGTTATGATCTTTTCTTCAGCCTGGGTGCTGGTGGATGTGTCCTGTAGTGGTGAACGATGCTGCAGCTGCTCTGCAGAGAGTTTCCTTCTACAGGTGCCACCTGTAGCCACTGGAAAGGTGGCACTGTACTCAGATAAGGCACATTTCAGCCCCTTGGTGGGCTGTAGCTGCTGCATTTGGAGCTCCTCTGATTTCATTTATTAGCTGTGGTGTAATGGGTGAGCTCTCAGGGACAACCCTCACCCTCCTGCTCACAAACCCGCAGGAGTAGGAACTGCCTGTTCAGAGTGTCAACGCATTGCTGAAGGTGTTAGTGGAAAAATCAGAAAGTTTTAAACCTGAAAAAATACAATGTAGGAAAAAGCTTTGCAGATTTGTGCCGATAATGCACAGCTGCTTTGTTGCAAGCAACATTTCCAGAAACTATGTCTGCATGTCAGGCCTTTCCTATGAACTGATTCCCTCCCCACCCCACACCACCAAAGAGCCATTCCCTAATCTCAGTGAAAGCAGTGGGTTTACAGAGTTTGGGATAAAGGATACTTGTTCATTCTGCTGTTTACTGTGTGGCAGAAGTGACTCTCAGCGTGCTCCAGCCCCTTCCTGAACACCATCACAGCTGCAGAACGTGCCTCACCCACAGAATCCCTCTGGGCCCTGGGCATCGCTGTGGTTCAGTTGACATTCAGCTCACACAGAGAAGGAAGGCAGAGAAATCAGAATGTTCCTTGTAAACCATGAATTGTAATGGTTTGGGGTGGGTGCTGACCTTGTGATTTCTGACTGCTGTCGGAAATGTCAAGGTGAGGAAATATATTTACACAGTAGTGAATGGATTTGTGATTCGGATAGAAACGAGACTTAAGAATTATCTGGGAAAGAAGAGATGGGGCTTACCCCATTTTCATCCATTACTTTAGAGAGGTCACTGGGGAAGCCCTAACATAAAGAAGAACTCAGATATGGGTTTTCTTTGCAAGTTGTACAATGTCAGATAACATAAACAACCTATTTAAGCATAACAAATCATTTTTATGCTGCAAGCAGCCTTTTGCCCACATTCTCTTTGAATGACTTCTGAGTTTTCTAAGAATATTTAATAGACTCTGTTAGGTTTTGTTGAATTGGTGTTTTAATAATTTAAATTGATTAGAGCTTAGCATCATCTTGTTGAAGTTGCTGCTGTGGAGCAATCGGTACAGAGAGGATTTCTTGTTCACCTTAGGCAAGGAGAAGGAATATAGGTTTTGGACCCAGCCCAAACCCATCAACTATTAATAGCTCTGATACAGACATTGGTATCTAAAACATATATTGAAGGAAAAAAAGCAGGCTTAAAAGTTTTTAGATGAAGCAAAGAGACAAAAAATCTTTCTCAGGTCCTTTGTCATGCTTTTAGGCCATTGAGGCTTTTTAACCAAAACAGCTTCAATATTCCGTTAAGCTTCAGATTAAAATAACCCCGAAGCGAAGGCATTGTAAGGAGAAGATGTGCCTTTGTTAGAGACAGTTCCTGCTGAGGAGCAGTCTGGCTCTCTTCCTGCAGTAGCTTCTGTGGGCACACAGAAATGGAAGCATGCCCTGGAGTTGGAATGGGGTGGAAGAAAGCACAGCGGGAGGATGGAGCATTCACCTCCCCACCCTCGCCAGCCCCGGCTCCCCACGTCCTTACCCACCCCCAGGGATGGAAGCTCTCTCAGGGCTCGTTTAACTGAGCAGATAAGAGGGTTGATTCTCACTGATGAAGCCAAAACCTGGCTTTTGTAGGGTTTTCAATCTCAGCCTCCTACCTTTACTGTAATATTTTCTTTTCAGAGTTGTAGGCTTTATCGAGAAGCTTCTCTTTGTCTGTGCTGGGCTGGGGACTGTGGAAGCACCTGCCTGGATGCAGAAACTGCTCTTGTGCCTGAAATATCCCTGTTGCACAGGCACATTGTCCAGCCTCTCCTCTGCGTTATGGAGAGAAGGCTGCCCCCGAGAGCAGAGGTATCTGTGTGGCACTTCTCTTGTTTTCTGGTTGTGGCTGCAGCATCACCTCACTCTGTGCCTTCTCCCATGATGGCTCACAATCACAGGATTGTGGAACATCCTGAGCTGGAAGTGACCCATGGGGATCATGGAAGTCCAGCTCCTCTCAGCACGATGCAATTAAGTTGAGCTGCAGGAGGTGGTGTGAGCTTGGGGCCACAGTCTGGGCTGTAATAGGAGGGAGAGGGGATGTCCTGGCAGGAAATGTAAAGAAGTGAGGTAGGAAAAAGAGAATGAGGCAACAAAGGTCTCCTCTTTGCCTTTTTGCACGTTTACACAGAGCCAGGGGTGGGCACTGCCAGTGATGGTGTAACATGCTGCAGCCAGTGACACCTAAGCAAAGAAAGCTGGGAAACCTCTTTCTGAGCTTTTTCATCTTTGTAGAATTTCAATTCTGTTTCAGCCTGAACAAACTCAATTCTGTATTTCCCATCTCCTTGAGGAGAGTGAATTACAGGCTGTTCTGGAGGGAAAAAAATAGTCACTCACCACTCTTCATGGTGAGGCTGTTCCAATTTTCAGAAAACACAGTAAGCTTCCTTAGACCACACAGAAGAAGAGAATGACATGTACAGCCTCTTTGCTAGGCATTCCATGATAGAAAAGAGATAAAAGTTTTGGTCCCCGATTCACATAGTGTCACTGCATTTCCAAGTACCCTAAAATACATTAAAACACAAATCTTCAGGATGAGTCAGTTATTTCTAGTCAAGATAATTGATCTTGAAATTCTGAACCTAATATTCTACAGGGTTAATTATTGATGTGTCAAGAGCTGCTGAGATTTCTTGTCATGCTGATATCTTGTGCTTGTCTTTAAGTCAGTAACACTTTAAGAGATATGGGGCTAGGGCAAAGACACAAGAATTCTTTGAAAAATGTTTTCTGAGGAACTTCCTAAGACTGAAAACTAACAGTGCTCTGTTAGTTTTGCAGTATTTTTTCTTTTTGTAATACTTCCTTCTGTAATACTATTTTCTGTTTTCCTTCCAAAAAGATTATTTTCACTTTTTTTTTTTCCTTTGGCTTGGATTATTTCCTCCCATAGAAATATTTAGCTGTGCTTGGCAGTGTATGAGGCTAACTTAGAAACTCTTTTAAGATGCATGACTTTTTCTACTGCCTTATGTAGGAAGCTTGGGAGGATTAGGGTTTCACCTCATCAAATTGCAGATTTCTACAGTATCTAGATCTGTGCTAGTTTTCTAGACCCCACTTATCACCAGGGGAGAGAAATGTCAGTGCAAGGAGTTATTTGACTGATTCTAAGTGACAGAAACTGGATCAGAGGAGCCACTGCCTGGAAGGAAATGCTTCTCTGTAGTGAGTGTGAATATTCCACGTCCATGTGGACCTGCATCAGGGTGTGCTCCATGGCCAAATATCCGTGCTTGCAGTCAGGAGGAAGGGCAGAGGGATAATTACCAGTTTAACAAGAACCTCAGGAGCCCATGCCAGCTTCTATCAGGAGAGGCAGCAGCTCCCCAGGTACAGGAGCTCGTCAGGAGCCAGGAGGGGCTGCCTCTGGCAGGGTACAATGCTGTTGATCACCAGCGCTCTGGGCAGCATCTTCACTGCACCCAGAGGAGCCCAGGAGGCCCCAGACTCTTACCTGCCTGTGTCTGTGTGAGACAACAGCTCTCTCTGAGTTTCTGCACAGCTTCCTCTCCTCCTCATAATGCATTGCTCCTGTAAAAGTTTGATACCTTTTGTTTGTTTTCTTTCTAAGCGTGTATCCAGTGCCTCTGTACTTGGTGTGTGTTGAACAAAGTGCAGGTCTGAAAGAGCTGAATTTGCAGCTGTTTTAGGTCCTGATCTGACCCAAAGTCCTGCTTTGCCCTCAAGTGCAGACTGAGGTTTGAGTCCCTTCCGTGTCTAGGCTGAGGGCATACAATGTGTGTGTTTGAGGTTCTTTGGACATCTCAACAGCCTTGCACTGCACATCCTGAGCAAGATTTAAAAAGCTGTCATGCTGGCTGGTACCATGCAAAGGTATTAATTAGGATCCCAAAACCCAAGGGGCTGTAACAGGCACTCTGACCAATAAACTTCTCCAGTTCCAATGGGATTTGTCATCCTGTTTCCAGCTGCAGACCCTGCAGCAGTCAGTGCCAGCACAGCTGTGGGTGACCTTCCCACAGTAAGTGGCAAAGGGAACAGGACACAACAACTTCCAGGAGCATTCAAATATTGCTTCCAGAGTTTCAGAATGCTGTGTAACCAGCCATGCAGTTTGAATATAAGCGCTTCTGGGTTGAAGTGTTGTGGCCAAAGTGCCGATTGTGAAAACGATCTTAGAAAATTCCAGACAGGAACGAAAGATGCACTGCAGCCTAAACTCATCTTTGTGGAGGGATAGAATGTAAGAGAATAGTGCAGAAGGCAGTCTCAACACCTGAGGAGTTGCAGCTGCACCAATCACCAAAGATTGGGAACAGCCCTGCCCTTAACAGGCCACAGCTGTGTCCAATAAGAAGGGTGCTACAAAAGGGTGGGTGAGCTGGGGGAGGAGAGGGTTGGAGTTTGTTGGCTGTGCTGTAGAAGGAGTCAGTGCTGTGAGTAACTGCCCTTGAGAAATCACCAAGAAGGTATGGAACTTTTGCAATAAGATGACAACACTTGAGAACAGGGTGCATAGCGTAGAGTAGCCTAAAAATCTGCACTCACACTGGAAAGGAGGGAAATGGAATCTTACTGAGTGGCTAATTTAAATGTGTATCAAGAGGAGCAAAAAAAAAAATTAAAAAATGGACTAAAGGCTCCATAGAGACACATGCTATAAATCAGAGTCCTTTTGATAGCATCAGTTCAATAACTACAACAACAAAGAAGATTATTTTTTAATAACTTGGCCTCCAACTAGGCCAGTACCTTGTAAAATCAAGAGAACGACTGACAGACACAACTATCTAGAGCCACTTTTTAATAATGCAAGTTTAAATTATAAATCATTTCATGGTCTTTGCCCAGAGAAATTCCATGTCACAGGCCTCACTGGGAGTAGCCTGTGGCTCAACACCTATGCTGCCAACACAGCTGCTCAGATACATGGTTTCCCTTTCTTTGTGTGTGCAAATTATTCCTCTGTCAGTTCAATTGTTTGGAGACCTGATTCCAGATCAGATAGCCCTCATGGAGCAGCACAGAGAAGTGATGCTATTACTGCCTGGAAGGAAATAGTGGGAGCTTCTTAGCAGGAATTACTCTTCTTCTTTAGGATCCCTCTAAAAGTTTATCAGATTGCCTTTGGGCATTATCTATGTCCTTTGAGGGAAGCAAATGTGAAAGTAGTGTTAATTTCCCCATCATTTATTTTTTTAAACATATCAGGTTATATTTATTTAACCTGATACATTGTCCAAGTCAGGGCAGTCACAACCTCTGATCTTGACAATTCGGAGTTTGATAATTCCTCCATCCTCCCTGTGTCCCATTGCCAAAGAACACGGGCATTGTTATTGTGTCCTTCATGCAGCCTGCATGAGCAGGGACTGGATTAGCAGGGTTTTCTCTCAGCCCACTGTGGATATTCTGCACTTGTTTACTGTCCATGCCAACGTTACCCATAGAGGAACCTCCTGCACCCTCTCTTCTTTCAGAAGACCAACTTCTGAGGAGCTCACATTTACCCTTCTTCCTTTCAATTCCTCCTTAAAATGCTGCCTGGGGTGCTCAGTGTGGAGAAGGAAGACACACAGAGGCAGTCCCTCCTGCAATTGTGCTGCAGGATTCCTGATTGGAGGAAAGGATTCCTGATTTGAGGAAAACAAGGATGGGAAAGCATTTCCTTGTGCACCATTGCTGGGAAGACAGCAGCATCTGTCAGCTGTGCTAGGCTTGAGCAAGGCCATGTGAGTCTTCCTTGGCACACAACTACTTGACAGCAAAAACAGCTGACAACAGGGCAAGGCAGATAGTAAATGAGCAATTTTATACATCCCAAGCATTAAAAAATCTGGAGGCTATCATAAAGCATGAGTCATACCTTAAAAATAATACTTTGAGGTTTGGGGTTTTTTTTGTTTTGTTTTCTCTTTGCTCTACATTTCTGTGTTGTTAGTTTGCATGCTAATTGTGTTTTATTCTTGTTCTCGAAAATGTGTCGGCTGGAAATTTGTCTTAGAGAAAAGAAGATAGCTGACATATTCACACATTCTGGTAGTGCTGGCACTGAGGACTACTTGGAGGGATAAAAACAAAACCAAAAGGAACAGAATTATCAGGTCTCCATGAGACTACCAGGTCTCCAAGATTGTCAGTCTTGCCTGAGTTCCCTCAGTTTACATTTCTGGAACCTTTTGCTGTCATAGTGAAAGTGTTGCCCAGCAGTAAATGAAGAATGAGATTTTTTTTAGTTAGCAAGTGTTTGAAGTGGCATGTCACCAACAAAATCTTTCTCACCACTTTTAGCCAGTCCCTTTTTCCTCGCTCTACTTAATGAGCTTGAGACTTACATAAGTATGTGTCAGTTCCCTTTCATAAGATGGGGATGCCATGATGAGCAGAAGCACATTTTCTGCAGTGACAAACTTTGATCCAGATTTCACTCCACTTCTGAGATTAAATTGTCTATTTTCTGTCCTTAGTTGAGGACTGCAGTAGTTTGATTTCCTAAGTGTTGGTTTATCCAGCAGCATTTAAACCCCCTTTGTGTGAAAATGAGAATGTTGTGTTATGCAACTAAAGGGTTTAAAGAAGTTTAAAAAGAAACATATTGAGTATACAAAATGCATGGGTTTTTCCTCCTGAGGGTGTCTTCAGCATTTCTGTTTCTGTGAAATATAATCCTGCCAGAAAACCCAAAAAAAATGAAACGCCACTTTGGAAATTTAGAGCTGTTGCCTGACTCGAATAGGGGAAAAAGAGATATAGTGAGGTGCTGTATTCCCTCAGCCAGCACAAGTTTCTGGGATGTTTCTAGTGGGTAACAGTTTGTTAGTGGGATGATGTATGCTCCCTTGTGGAGGCAACAGTGTGCTGTCAATTCTGTAGTTTGTCCAGAGAATTTTTGCCAGCCATACCATTTTTCTGAGCAGAGCACAACTGCCCCTTCCAGTCTGACAGGGCAGGATGTGCTGATACAAATCACAGCGATGGAGCTCATCAAAGGAGAGCACAGGCAGCTGTGATTAAATTGTGCAGCAGTCCCTATAGAAAAACACACTTCCCTTCAGGTATAATATGCTTTTAATAAAAAGGATAGATCTCAATGCATCCCGTTCTCTCCCAACTGCCTGGCAGTGTTTAGGCATTCAGCATGTTAAATCAAACCCTTGCAAAATTGTAAGGCTGAGATGCTGTATTTCTTTTTGATGAGGAACTAATTGTACCATATCACTGACATGCTGGAAAAATGGTGCTGAAAGATCAAGTAAGCACTTTTTGAAGTCACACAATTTCAACCAGGAGAAGAGGACCTGTTTGTGATCAGCCTGTTATGTTAGGTAGTTATTTTCAAAATTACAACCAGAAATCTATTGAGACAACCATTGGAAATATGTTGGTCTTGTCAGGTCTGATTGCTCTACTTATTAATTTTTAATTTTAATACGCAATCTACAGAATCGTTGAAGATGACTGATATAAAATAGTTCCTATAAAGCAACCTGGCTAATTAAAAGCTGTAAAAAATCCTGGAGACATCCCAACCAATATCTATCACCATCAGAGGCCTTAATTTCATGAAAAAGAAGCCCTCCAGTGAAATTCCAGTGGTGACTGGCTAAGTGGACTCTTTAATTTACTTGTCTCCTTTGAGAGTTTTAATAATGAATGCCACTCCAGCACCTGAAATTGTTCATTTGTGCACATGTGGCTGCACACACACACTTGAGAAATCTCCACACAAGGAATATCCTGGCCTTTGCCACCTGGAAGCAACACGTGGAATTTTGCACTTGAATATACAAGCAGCCTTGCTGCTTGTATAAAGGACAAAACTAAAGTCGTGTGTACAGATGGAAAGGAATTTTCCATTTTGACTCTTTGGTAGGTTGTTTTTTTGGTTTTATTCTTTCCCAGCAGGGCAGAGCACAAGGCTGAATCACTCTTATCTAAGTTGTCTGAATTGTAAACTGCATCAGGAGGTTTCACTCTGGCTTCCTACGAGGTCATGTTTGAGAAACAGCACTGACTCATCTTCAGCTGGCTGCCCAAAGTGCCAATTCATTATGAAATGACAAACCTGAGGGCAGGATGGGGCTGCCTGGTTCCAGTTTTGTAGCCACTTTCCCTGCCCTTCTCATGGATTTGTACTTTCTGAGCATTGCCAGTTGGAATAGGAAGGTGGACAGTTAAGAAGGAATAAAACCCTGTAGATCTCTCTATATCATTGCTATGGTGTCTGAACAATTCCTAGTCTCTCCCACATTTAACTTCACACAATTTTAGTGTGGAACATCATTTTTGCCTGCATTTTACTGGCTGGAGCTGAGAACCAGGCAGTGCCTATGTGCAGATGGACAGATTTCTGTTAGGGCTGCCTTTTCTGCAGAAATGCTTTGTTTAGAGCACTTAGGTGGCAAATTCAGCCTGAAGAGACTGATTTTTTACCAATCCAGCTCTCCTGGGAGTGCCACAAAGGCAGCCCTTGGGTAGCTGGGCTGAGACAGGAGCATGGACTTTGTTCTCCTGCGACAGGGAACACGGGATGCACCACAGAGAGAAAGATTCAGGATTCTGGGGAAAGATATTGAGAAAACAGTGACCTGACATGAGGACTGGTCTGTCTCAGAAGTCTGTTTGAGGGTGTGCTCTGTGCCTGGGGGCTGCACCAGAATCTCTCACACTGAGCATCACTGAGTGAAATGCATGAACTGGTCCCATGGCAGTGCTGAGGAGCAGGGATGGCTCTGCTTGAACCTATTTTAAATGAGGTTAAAAATAGGCTGACCAGAATCCCAACTGAACTGGGGTGTGTTATGATAGTGTGTTATGATGAACTGCCTTCTCTTAGTTTCCCATCAGGGCTCCTTGAGGCAAGGGTTGCAGAAGTGGGTGCTCTTACCTCATCACTGCTGTTGGTTTGGTTTTTTGTGGTTTGAAATTCCACACAGCCTTAGAGACAGAGCTGTAGTGCCAATCAGTGAAGGTCGAAAATACCTCAAACAGCAAAAGGAAAAATTAAATTAGATACTGAGCCAAATCCAGTGCAATTCATTCTGAGCAATGGTTTGTGAATGTTCTTCCTGGCTTTGCCCTTTGTGTCCCTGCATTTCCATCTGACATTAAGGACTGTGCTCCAGCACCTCGGGGCCAGAGGGCCACTGAGCAATGCACTGTTTATGCACTGTTATGCAAGGGATGTTGCTCCATCAGAACTTAGGATCTAAAGAACCTTTTTTTTTTTTATTTTTTAATTTTTTATTTCAATTTTTTAAATTTTACTTTTAATTTTTAACAATTATTTATGTTTAAAATTTATTTTATTCTTTATTTTTACTATTTTTAATTTTTTGAAAAATAAAGTTGATTATTTTTATTTCTTTTAAATTTATTTTTAAATTTTTAATTTATTATTTTCTTCATTTTATTTGTTTTAATTTATTTGTTATTTTTAATTATTTTTAACTTTTAAAAATTTTAATTTTTTAATTTTATTTTATTTATTTTTAATTTTCAATTATTTTTAATTTTTTTATTTATATTTTGATTTTTAATTTTTAAAATTTTTTCTGCTTTTTTATTGTTTTTTAATTTTTTTTTTGTTTTGTTTTTTTGGTGGGGAAAAAAGGCTGAGAGACCAGCTGCTGATGATTGCTAGGCATAATTGTTTTGGACAGGTATTATTTACTTTACAGAACCACAGGATATGTCTGTTAGCAGGATGCTGTCTCTCAGCAGAGAGAAAAAGCTGTATTTCAATAAAGAAATACTGAACTCAGTCTCATCTACCTCCTCAAAGTACACTCGTAGGCCAGCCACAACATTCTGTGTATTTGATTAGTTGTTTTCAATCTGCTTAATTTATGATGGATTTGATTTTCTTTAATTGTGTGGGGGCCTAACTTTGCAGACATGCTGACATGAATTCATAGGCCTGGAGGATGAAATCCCCACTGCTGCTGAGTCTCTGAAGCTGCAGCAGCTTTGTTCTTCTCCTGTATTGCTGTGCAGGGTTCCCCTGTGCTGCTGAACCTCTTCCAGAGCCCACTGCAGCCCTGTCTGTGTTTTAATTGTAGGTGAAACCATCCTTGCCTGCAGTTTGTTAAACACTCCGGCATCCTTTTGATTTAAAGGTGTTATAAAATTGTAAGATTGTTGGGTGGCTTTAGATTCCCAAACATCTCCTGTAAGTATTTGAATATTGATAAACTCATGCCTTGAAAATGCTGCAATTGCAACTTCAGAAATTTCTTCTGTTCCAGTTTGTTTAAGCAAAGCTTGTTTAACATTAAATATTTAGCAAATTTCTTTCTTCAGATCAGCATACTCATTAATAACTTAAAATATAAACTATCATACATTAAAGATGCAAATCAGACTTTTTATTCAAACCGGATCCTCAGTCTCCTACACAGAGTTATGATAAATAGCACCTTCTGCAGTGAGTCACAGCTTCTGTCAGAAATTACCCCCAGAGCAAGAGGCAAGGCAGAATAAGGCAGCAGGCTGGCTGTGTACCCATGGCCTGTCACCACACACCTTTCAACTTTTGGCCTCCTTTTCCCAGTTTCCAGGCTCTGGGAATGTCCTGTATTTAGCTCACTTCAGAATGTCTTTACGCATTGTCTGTAATATATATATATATATATATATATATATATATATATATATATATATATATTTTTTTTTTTTTTTTTTTTTATCATGGGGTTTTTTTGCCAGCTTGATCTGTGCCATGCTCCCCAAATCACTGCCACAAAAAGCAATGATATTTGAATGTTATTACTGAGTCTGCTGTCCATTCTGGGCACAGTGGAAGCTGAGCACCAGCCAGGCTGTTTCAAGCTATAGTTTTGTGAGAGAAAGACACGGTGGGATCTGTGGATGTCTGGGAGGAGAGGATTTCATGGGGCTGGCAGAGTGCCCGTGGGTACATAGAAGACAAACTGACTGTCTTAATCACTGGCACAGTAAGAGCCCCTTGGGCATTCAGAGAAGATACCAACCTCACATGGAAATTGGAGGGGTCGTGGTGAAATGAAAACAAGCTACACAGAGTTTATCCTCTGAGTAAAGCATTTTTAATAGGCTTTTGAAAAGGGTTCCCAAAGGATTGTGAAGGATTGGTAAAGACTACAGGAGCTGTTCAACCCTTGGGGGACCTAGATACTGATGAGAATAGGGATAGACACCGAATGCTGTTGACTTTGAAATAAACTACTATTTTGTATAAACAAATTAGATCCTGGAAAGAGTAAGTAATTCCATCCAATCCTATTAAATAAAAATTGATTGATCTTTTTTAGGGAAAAAGGCATTTCAAAGAGACATTTAATACAACTTGCCAATCCAACTTGTTTTGGCGAGGAGGAAAACTGAGGCCAAGCTTTATTCCAGCTCTAAAATGAGCGAGCCCGTGGCTGAGAGCATTTGCTCTTTGTCTTGCTAAGCCCTTTCAAAATGCTGAGTTTTCTAATCACATCACTTCAGGATTTAACAAATATGCTGCTCCTCTGCCTTCAGCACAGCCTCTCTGCTCCTGTGCACTGCCAAGAGGCCAATGGTGAACGCTCAACAGGTTCTTACATTACGTGACTGAAAAAGGGAAAAAAGTTTCACACTGACACCTTGGTTTGTTTTTTAAACATGAAACAATTTCTCATAAGGATTTTTAGCAAGAATTACCTTAAAAGACTAGAATTACTTGACTATGTGGTTATTTCATTCTGAAAATGATGTGGTTTTAATATTTGTTTTGGTTGAGGCTCTGCTCTTTTGCAGAATCCTTATTTGCAGAAAAGAATTCCATCAGCTTAGGCAATGCTGCATCATATTCTTACATTATACATTAAAATACACATTAAATTATGCATTGTGTTTAAGTTTGTATGGACCAGGCTGTAAGGCTAGAAGACAGAGGAAGACTCATACAAGGAAGGAAAATATAAGAAGGACATGAGTTGTATTGGATTTTTACACAGGATTTTAATTCAGATGTACTTTCTGGTAATTGGCAGTCTTGGTTTGACTCTGGCAAGGATTTTAATTCAGAGGTACTATCTGGTAATTGGCAGTCTTGGTTTGACTGTGGCAAGGATTTTAATTCAGAGGTACTATCATCTGGTAATTGGCAGTCTTGGTTTGACTCTGGCATGCTGCTGGAAAATGGCACCCTCTAAATTCTGAAAACTCTGCAGTCTACAAGGTGGGCACTTGATTGAGACCTGAGCTCTTTGTTTCAAGCTCTATGGGTCTCATCTTCTTTGTCCCAGGTTTCATACCAGCGTTATTTATTAAAACAGAGAGGATTTGAGCATTGCCCTTCAGCTTTCAGAGCACTTGGCAGAATGGCTATCACCCTACAGGCTGCCTTTTCTTTCCAGCCATTTGTATAGAAATTGTTTGGTGAGCCACAGCCGTGTGAAAACTGTTGTTTTCCTTAATTCTTTATTTTCCTTTCATCCTAACTGATTACCACCTCTGTCAGAATTTATCAGCGCTGCTCTGTGCACTGGACTGTGTGACCTAAATTTTGTGACCTTGCGTCCAAATCTAATTCTCTGGTACAAACTCATATTTCTTTGTTGATCTTTTAAAGGCGTTTTCCTCGTTAGCATGGCAGGAAAGCACGTGGAAGCCAAGTGAAACAAAATGCAATTCTGCATTGCACTCAAATTCCTTGCTGCAGTGCACTCAACTAACCTGTTAAAATTGCATTTTTCCCCCCATATCCTTGCTTTCTTTTTTGCCAACAAATAATCTGTCAGTGCTAAGGAGTTATTTGTTTTGTTCATCTTTGATTATTCCCGTTGCCTACCAGCCTTCAATTTGTCCATTTTTTATGGCTACTCAAGTAATCACTGCCATCAAAGCCTTTCTAGGATCTGAAAAATCCCAGCAACCGTGTTTGTACTGCAAGGGTATCTTTATTTAAAATTACAATTTTAGCGAGAAATTAGATACAAGAACAAAATGAATCTCACTCTCAGTTGTGCAGAAATCTGATAAGTGATTGTAAGTGGCAGCTTTTTATTTTTGTGTTCCATAGTAATTGTTCAATAATTTAGATTGTTTTAATAAATATGAAACTAAGGACCTCTCCCAGGCATTTATATATCTATTCTTAGATATATACTTTAGATTATTTATTAAATATTATTATTTATCAAATAATTTACATTATTATTAATTCAATAATTTATATTCTTAATAATATATTATTAATAATGTATTATTAATAGTTCAATAGTTTAGATTATTTAATAAATATGAAACTAAAGATCTCTCCCAGGCATTTATATTTCCATTCTTAGGCCAAAAAAATGTGTTTGTATGTAGCTGTCAATGCAATTTCATTTGGCCATGTCATGTCCTGATAGACACACAAATGCTTATGGGTCACTTGCAAAGCTGTGTAACAAAAATCCCTCCAGAAATAGCCAGGAACATCAGATGAACAACTTAAGATAAAATGCAAGATGTTCTTTAACGTCACAACATCTCCTAAACCACATCCATTCGTGAAAAATAGGGTTTGTACTCCAAATTTATGTAGAAAAATCACCCTGGTGAAATTTGGAGATAAGGCAAAAAAGAGTGAAGGGCATCTAAAGGATTTTACTGTGATGCATGGTGTAAACTCAGGCTGATAGGATTTCATTTTTACTTCTTGGAGAATTTACTGTTGGTATTTAAATCTGATGTCAGTGTCACACCACCTTCCAAACCACTGAATTGGGAAAAAATTGTTGTTTCCCAGCCTTGTGTTCATCTCTAGGGTATTGTCTGGCTCTGGAAAATAGCATGTGAGTGTTGTGATCCAAGGTTGTTTCCTGCTCAATGCAGCACAATTTACAGGAACAAAGCTCAGGTGAGGTTTATGCTGTAATTTATGTGTGGAGACCACTTTACTTGTTCTGTGGTACATACAGTACACATTGAGTAACTGGAAAAATTCTGTGTATTAGAGCTATTTGGAGGGGATGAACACACTCTGATGGTGAAAGTACTTGATGTTTAGACCTTTCCATGCTTTTGTTACAAAGAATTGGCAGATCCTGAGGCTCTCTACAAGGTAATGTCATTTTCTAGACAGTACAAGTTAGAAAGTTAGTGAAGCCTAAAGCAACTCCCCCTTTCTTCCCTTTTGTTTGCTGCCATTAAAATCTGTGCAGCTTTACGAGCTCCAGATAAACTTTTCACTGCTCACAGTTTATTCAGCAGATGATAGTGCCCTTGATTATATGTGCCCTCCTGTTAAATTCCTATATGTGCCCTCCTGTTAAATTCCTTTATGTGCCCTCCTGTTAAATCCCTTGGCTCTTGCAGAGCTAAGGAGGGTTCAGCTGTGTGCATGCCCAACTGGGAACCTTTGCTTTGTGTTTTAGTCATTTTTACTAAGTCAGTTCTGTATCCCAAGGTGTCCTGCTGTCACCCAGAAGTGACAAAAGTTCCTCCTTTGTTCTCTGTCCAAAGTGGCCTTGAGGCCCCAGCTCCCCTCATCTCTCCTACCCAAAAATGACCCTCCAGTACCTTGCCAACAGCAGCATCCCAGGCAAGCTGGGATAATAACCCTGCAGTGCTCGAATGCAAGCACTGATTTAGCTGAATTATGAATTCCAAGATCCACAGCCTTGTTTGAGTCTCAAGAATGCAAATACCTCTGTTTTGAAATAATTGCCTACAGAAGCCTTCAAAGCATAAATAATAACGAGACAATGCACAGTGTTTGCCATGGCAACGTGAGTTCAAAAGCCAGCAGTGCAGCAATGATGCCTCTGAAAAGAAAAATGTGGAATTGCTCTGGAAGGCAAGTGTCTCAGCACTGCTTGGAAGTTGATCCAGACCTCCCCTGGGTCCCACAGCTGCACCTTAAACAAGGTTATTTGTATGTGAGTGGCCTCTTGCCTAATTCAGAATGTCTGAAATACTGTTAAAGACTATAAATTAAGTTTTTTTGGTTTTTTTCTAGCATGAGAGCCAAAAGTCTGCACTACATGCTTTGGAACACAGCAGGAAGGGCAGGTTTTAGGATGCAGTGGATACTGTGATACAGTATTGGAGGAATACACATAGTGAGGAGAACCAAAGCAGCACAGTCTTATCCACAATAATAAAATAATAAAATGTAGGTAACTGTCCCTGGAGTAAAATATTTGAAAGAACTCAGTTTTGTTTTGGTGGAAACTGGTGAGTTGACTTCAAGAACCTAGAATTGAATTGATTTGTGTTCAGTTTGGACAAGCAGGGTACCAGAACTTAGGGCTGAACTGTGAAGTTGACCACAAAGACAAACCCTTGGTTGTGTTTTATTCTCTGTTCAGCTGTGGAAAGAAAGCATTTACATGCTTCTATATAAAATTCAGTCCAAGTGTTGCATTCCCATGAGGAACCATTTGCAAATGTTTCATAAGCCTGGATAGAAATCAAAGGCCAACAGCACATCAGAAGCCTCTGATGTATCTTTCATAACTTCTAGGGCCACGGTGTCTTGAGTGACAATAAAAATTATTTCAAACACAGCCAACATCAGACCAGGACTTTGTGCTGCAAAAGAGAGAGCTGAACCAGTCAGATTGCTCTGATAGCTGAGTGATCACAGCCTCACTCGTGGTGACTAGCCAGGCATTTCAGCAAGGTTTGAAAAATTATTGTCAGGACCCATCTGCTCCCACAGATAGTGTGGTTCACGTGCTGGCTGCAATTAAAGAAGCAGAGCTGTCCCCTCCTATTAGATGCTTTCCACACTCTCAGCTCAGTCTCTGAAAAGGGCCTGAGCGTGCACCAGGTGAGCAGAGCTTGCATCATTTCTCCGAAGCATCCACACAGCAAGAGCTGCTGGAAAACAAACAAAGCAGCTCCTGCTGGCTCTTTAGCATTGTAAATTAATAACAGATGTTCTAACGGAGTTATGACATGTTCTGTGGATAGTTAGAGCAACAATCAGCCATTAGTGCTGTCAAAACAGATCTGCAGAAATGGATAAAACCCCATGGCTTCTTTGAAGGTGATTTGACAGGAGTTGGAAGTGTCACCCAGATCCCAGAGCCCATCCTCACAGTTCTTTGGGACAAAGGAATGCCCAAAGTTCTGGGGACATTATGGGATGATATCAATGTCACTGAAAGTCACCTGGACTGGCAGCTCATTGATAACAGCAGTGAACACTTGAGAGTGGCTAAACACCTAGGTATTGTGAGCTTTAATTGTTTTGTTTCTCTGGGGACACACACACAGTGGGCAAAGATGTTCATTTCTTGCAGGGAGCTGTGTGTTCAATTCCAGATGTAAAATCTGTTCCCATGAGGAAGCCCAGAAAATTAAGATTTATGGTGGATTCTGCAATTCCGGGTGTATAATATGGCAGGGACAGAGAGGCACACAGGTAGGGGGTGGCAGCACTTCTGAGAAACCTTTAGAAGGCAAATCCTTGCAATTTACCCCCCGCCTGTGAAGTCCTCAAGTACAAGGGTTTGAAAATGTGTGCTGGAGAAGATATTAGTGGGTGTTCTGTTATAAATCAGAAGGGTATTAAATATGCTGGTGTGTGAGATTACCAGCTGAAAATTGAAGACAGTAAAATGTGATTCCCCCATGTGGTTGAAGCTGTGCAAAACCAGGTATTCATTACTGTCAGCACTAGCAGAGGAATTCCTTACAATACCCAGCAATTTCAAATGGTTACTGAAAGAATCTGCTCAGCTGCTCGTGATATTATCAGTTTTCAGAAGTCTGCCCCTCTGGGGAGGATGTCAATCAACTCATTATCATTAAAAAAAGAAGCAGAGAGAAAAGTTTGAAACGTGGATTCTGCCACTCTGAATTTTCCATGTTTTTGACATTGGCTTTGTTCATTAAAAACAATTAATCTGTTCTTGCTGGAGCAGATTTAATTTTGAAACTGTTGCAAATATCTTGTTTTCTATAGAGGCACATAGTTTTTTGCAATATGTGTAATATTTTGGGGGATGCTTTTTTTCTATTCTTATTGGCTAATTACCTTAAATAAACTCAAATTTCACAACAGTGTAAGGAGATAGTGACTGTTTTTAAATGGGTTATCTGAAGCACAGTTAAGGGATGTGACCTTTGCTCAAAAATGTCATGGAGAGGAGTAGGCTCATGATTACCAGAAGGAAGAAATCAGAATATGTGGTATACCCAAGAATGTGTGTATGTTTCACAAAAGCTTTGTTTGATAAACTTTCAAGAGAATCTATAAAACTCCAAGATTAGGACACTTCTGAATGTGTTAGCTGGGATCAAAGGGAAAATCATAATGTTATATATACAAAAGCACTTCTGTCTCTGAAATACATTACTCAGTCATGGTAAGCAACCCACTTTGGATTCCATGATTACTTGAAAAACACTTTGTGGCTTACACAGAGCAGATGTAGCACTTGAGAGATTCTGTCATTTATGTATTGTGGGAAACCAGCTTGGAATTGCATAAAAATCTTGCACATATTACAGAGGAAATCAGCGAGATTGCATTAAGATGTCAAAGGCAGCCCTGTTCAAGGATCTTTGAAGGGTTTTATTTTAAACTTCACCAAATAGAGTTCTGAGACCCAGAAGATAATGTGTGTTCTGCTGGGTTAATGACCTTGGACAGGGACAGGAGGCATTGCAAAGTCTTTAATTTCCATCCTCACAGCACTTGTTACAGCAGCAGATAATAAAAAGTACATAGAGAGTTCCCAGTTGTATCTTTCTCCCTATGAAGAAATACTTGGAGAATTAAAAGTAATAAGAGTGACTAGGGAAAAAAACCCTTTTTTTTCCCCACTGGCGATTGTAATATGAGTGTTTAGTGATCTCAACATGCTAAATAGACATTTTGTAGGACATGGTGATGGTAACTTTTAAAGACCACATCTACACAATTACCTGTGTAAGAGGAGAGAGTGGGAGAAAAAACCACCTCATTTTGTATAGTCAATGTTTAGTCAATCAGTCATCTATTCTTACCTTTTATAAAGTCCTTTACAAGCTTAAATCACTAAATACAGAACAATCTGCATTAATAAAAGTGGTTTTAACTCCCCATGGGCCTTCTGGATAGGGTTAATACAGGTTATTGTTGTCGTGTTTTATTTTGTTTGATGGTTTGGTGGGTTTTTTTTTTTCCCTTGCAATATTGAAATCTCATAACCTTGTATGATTACCTTGATCCATTTTACCAGAAGTATTTTTTCACTCATGTCTGATTAATCATTTATAGAAACATGTTGACTGGTGCTTGTTCAGTTTGTCACTCTTTTCTTTTCTGTCTTCTGGGTTCTACCAACAAACTTCTCTTGCAGTTTCACACTTCAGGGGTAACTTGTGATGGATTTGGAGCTGCTTGGTAAGAAGGATGTGGTAGATTTGAAGCAAGATCTGGAGCTGTTCAGAAGTGATCTATTACTTCAGTGAGGAGAGTGGTACACTTTGTTCTTGATAAGAAAGTGTAATCTCAGCTTCTCTTCATAGGAGGCACTGCAATGGTCCATGACTCTGAAAATCCTTCTGTCCTTCCTGGCACATCCATTTTCACTCTGGTGATTTCTGCTCCTGTCCTCAGCACTGAGAGCCCTTCACAGAAATCAGTCTGCATTTTACTGCATACCCTGAAATCAGTCTGCATTTTACTGCATACCCGATCTCTTACCACTTTATTTATAAAATTATGAGCATTCACTAGTATTTTTAAGACCAAAATCTGCATGAATAATTTCTTGCTTTTATTATGGGTCAATTTTAAACCCAGAGTGGCAAAAAGTTTTACTCTTTAAAAAGCTTCTGCTCCCTTCATTTCTCTTCCTGGCAGATGTACTAAGAGATGTCCATAATCATCATGCTGTGTGTGGCAATTCTTTGTTTCTTTCCTTAACCTTGATTATTCTTATTTCACCATTTGCTGGATCTAGTTTTTTCTCCTTGTTTTTGCCTTTTTTTTTTTTTTTCCTGTCCTTTTCTACCTTCTCCTAAAATACTCGTATATAGAAATTCCTTTTCTCCTCTGTTTGCTCTCCTTCATCACTAGCTGGCTGGCACTATTTCACATTCCTGTCCAGAAATGTGCCTGCTGTATCTTCGTTGAGAGGCAAACAGTGAATCGTGCCAGAATTTCTGCCTATAAACCTTTGGTGTATTTGAATGTCAGTGACATGTCCAGACTTGGCAAACTCTATTCCATGGAGTCCATTGAGGAAAAGTTCACCGAGGAGCAGGAGGTTTCTGGTTGTGTAGGCTCCTGTGCTCCAGAGGATTGTGTTTCTGTGCTGAACCACAGACTTGAGAGCAGTGAACTCTTTTTTGGACATGGTCAGAGGGTCAGGAAATCTAAGGCTGAGTTAGCAGCACTGTACAGCACGTAGTGTAACTCCTGAGACTCTGCATCTCTAAGTGCATCTGTGGATAGCTGTGACTTGTTTTATACAGAGGGATGCTTTTATATTGTTTAAATGTATTTTTGGCATTTCCAAAAGGTGGCCCTTTTTTTTTTTTCCCCATTTTAAAATCCCTTGGAAACTGCAAAGTGAACTACATGACACTAAACCAGCCCATTCTAGTGAAAAAGTTTAATTTTAGATTTAAAACAACCTTGTTGTTTTAAATTGCCAGGGGAAAAGAGATCCCAGAGAGGGAGTTCTGCCCATCATGAAGTGGGTGTTGGGGCTTTATATCTATTTTCTCATACTGCAATCTGAAGCCAACCATCAAGTGGCCAGCAAGCCAGCTGGGGAATGGCATGATCCTGCAGTTTTCAGCTGTTTCCCCTGTTTGCAGGGCTGAGGCTGCATAGGCTGCTGAGATTTCAAAAGGTTTTGTGTTTACATGGCTAACCAGAGACAAAATAGGATTTTCTAGCAGGTATCTCACTGAAAACACGAGTGTTGCTGCAAACCTCACCAGCACTGAACCCCAGCCCTGTGCAGAGTGGGAGTTTATGCAATCAGTGTGTTGCAGGTTTGAAATCTGCTGGGGTGTGAGTGTTACACTGAAAACTTCTCAAAGTCCCTGAGCACTGACCTAGCTCAGCTCCCCCAGCTGCTGAGAGCTCTTTTCCATTTCACTTGAGGCAGTGCTCAGTCAATACAGAGCCTTTGAAACATCATCCATTCCAAATTTACCACACACTTCACAGCTCCAGAATATCTTATTTTCCCTTTTTTTTTTTTTTTTTTTGGTAAACTGTAGTGTGTCTTTATCCTCTTTGTTGCCTTATTTAATGAAGATGTTCAGAGTTAGCAGCTTATCTGATGATGACTGGAGTTGGTTTCTCCACACCTGAGGAGTTTTTGGCCTGATTTTTTTAAACTTCACTCTCTGCTTTGCATTTGCTGGTTTGGAGGTTCTGTTTTTGAGGTATTTTCTTTGGTTTTCTGTGGAGAACATTCAGCATTAATATATCATTGCTACTCTGTTTTATGTTTGCCTCTGACTTGCTGGGTTTTATTGAACAGCTATCTCTAAAGACATAAACTCTTTTAAGGTTTGTGCAGATACCTCAAGTGTCTCAGAATTTAAAATTCAGCAAATTATTTCCATATATATATTTTTTTTTTTTGCATGCACAAAGATACAAAACCTTTTGTGGCAGATTGAGGATAATGAGATCTCATATAAGTGTCTGCATGTAATATGGCAGCAAATTACTTTGATTTATTGCAGTCTAATTGTATAGAAAGCCAATGAATTGATATGTCATACACTCAAAGTAATACAGTTTAGCTACAACAATTATGCAGCTAAGGAGAATTAGAACTTGATTGCTAGTCTATAATAACCTCTCATAACAGAAAAATCTCTTATTTATCCTTTTTTAAGCAATAATGAAAGTAAAGATGGTTTCTTCACTTTTCAGGGAGGGAAAGCAGAAGGGGAAAAAATGAAAGGAAGATGGGGATTTGAACTCAAGAAATCTGGTTTTATCCCGTGCTGTTTACCTTCTCTGTTTGCATGGACAGATTAAAAAAAAAACAAAAAAAACAAAAAAAAACAACAAAAACACAAAACCACCCCCCAAAACCAGTCATAAACCTGCAAAAAACCCCAAACAAAATCCAAAAATGAAAAATTGGGATTTTTTCCCCAATATTCTAGTTGAAGCCCAGGATGCAAGCAAATCTAAAAACCTTAGCTGTCACCTGAGTGGATAATTCACTTTATGTGCCATTTTTAATGCAAGGCTGTACTTAATAGGTACTGACAGCTCCCCTAACTCAGGCTGAAGAATCAAGTGTGTGCTGGTGTGAAAAATGTATCATGCAAAGCCTGTTACCATTGTGCTTAAAACTACAGGTTATTGCTGTACTTTGCACCAGAGGAAGGGAAAGTCTGGGAAATACCAGGACAGCTTTTCCAAGGTGTATTGTCCAGTTTCAGCAGCAATCACGCCTGCTCTTTATTGGCAGGTCTGTGTTTCATGTACTGCCCTTAAAGCAAGCAAACCTCAGGAAAAGCACCAGGGCTGAAGCAGGGCCTGATGGGCATGAGCACCTTCACCTCCTGAAACATCCAATTCTTTGTGACTTCTGTGACCACACCTCTGCAGCTAATTTCTGATTTGTGGTGCACTGCTGTGCTGAGGCAAAGCAGGTTGCAATTATTCACAGCCACTGCACGAAATCCTCATTTAACAGTTTTTGAAAGGTGTGAGGTCCCTGCTGATGTGTGTCACATACATCCCAGAGTATCAATTTTTAGGCTGCTTCTGTGATTTATTCAGTTCCTCTGCGGGCCTTGATGGTGCAGGACCAAGGGGAGAAGGGGCTGGGTCCTTGATTCCAGTGCAGTGTCCTTGATTCCACATCTCCTGGTGCAAAGTGCTGTGTTTCACCCTCTGCCTCTGGGAGGAAGGTTTTTTCTGGAGGCCGTGGAACAGAGAGGCACCCAGGTTGTTGCATGCCACAGCCCACAGATGTGGGGGTCCAGCATCTTCCTCAGTATCAGAAAAATGAGCACGAGAGGCACCTGTTGCCAAGAGATTCCCACTGAGCCAGTGGAGTAGGAAGGAAGCAATTAGCTGACATGTACTGCCAGTAAGAGCTGCTCCAGGCAGCACATTAAGCAGTGCATTAATTGATGTATTAATTGATTTATAAACACCAGCTTCCTGATTAGCTTGATTATTGCTATTGTACTGGGATGAGGAGGATGGTGGGGGTCTGAGTAAGCCTTAGTGGCAGTGTAATTAAACATTTCTTTTGTTTCACTCTCTGTGACATTCACTGGAACAGCACAGGAATGATGTGTTTTTCTCTGCTCGAGTAATGCTGTGGATTCATTTCAGCAAACTTTGCAATGCTCAGAATTGCATAAGGGTTTTTTGAACTGTGACTTAGCTAAAAAAAAAAAGGTGTTTTAGTGAAATGAACAATGAAAAGATGCAGGGGTCTGGGAGGTAGAGGAGGGGTAAGAACCAGACATTTCACTGTAATAAAATGTGTAAGGAAAGCTGTTCTGCTCACTGTCCCACCTTGGAATGTCCTGATGAGGGCTTTCCAGATCCCTTTTCTGAGATGAGCATCAACATTCTGCTGGTCACAAGGAACTGAGTTATGGCTTTGTGCAGATGGATTCTGCTTTGGCTTACAGAGCAGGTGCTGCCCTTCCACGCTCTGGGTATTTCCACTGGCAGCAGGCAAAGGGAAAACCAAGAGACACTGAAATCCCTGATCAACCCCTTCTCTGCTGCTGGGCTCAGGGACAGCTGCAAGAGTGTAAATTGCACCCTTCAAAGGCCTCAGGAGAGAGCGTGTGGGACAGCACAGCTGTATTTCTTCTCAGCAGAGTTGTACCTCAAAGTCTGGGCTGAATTTCTGCTCTTTCTCTGCTGCATCCTTTGCTCACCTTCCATGTGCAGCCTGTTCCTCACTCTCTGTGTGCAGCCTGCTCCTCCTCCCTTCCCAGTGGATCGGCAGGAGCTGTGAGTCATTCCACAACTCATCCTAAACTCAGAACAATATTTAATCCCTTGACATCCCCCTCAAGCTGTTAATGGACTCTGCTCCCTCTCCTTTTGCCCTCTCATCGCGGCAGGGGCAGAGAAGCATCTCTGGGGTCTGCCAACACTTTGCTCAGGCAGTTGATTGGGCATTGCCTCGGAGTCAGCAGCGGGCATTAGCACGGAATCCTGAGTGCAGGGAGCATTCCACCCCAGCTTTGGAGGGATGCAGTGCTGCAGCTGAAAGCACAGATGCTGCCCAGTGTGCAGCTGGGGTGTCACGGAATCTCTGGTAAGTGGGTGACCAGGGAAATCAGAAAAAATAATTGTACATGTGCATCCCTCTGCCCCCCATAGCACTTCAAACATCCATTGATTGTTTCTGAGGTGGAAGGGTTTGTCATTGCCTGAAACACAGCAATGAAAAGAAGCTGCAGTGGAAACAGAATAATAACACTGGCGTAAAAAATAAGTCTTCATTCCAAGATTTTTCTTTGCTTGCTTTTTCAATTAGGAGTCCTACACTAATTTTCAGCAGTTCAAGATGTGGGTGAGCTTCGTGGAAATGAGGTTCCAGTGATCATGCTCTGTATTCTTATGAGCCTGGTGTACTGCCTGCACCGGGGAGGTTTCACTCTCACAGGCGCTGACATATCCCTCCCCCATGGACCAGAGCTTGAGGGCAGCTTAGTGTGCAGGGCATGAAACTGCTGCAGCTGGGCTTAATCTTCCCAAGTTTCCAGATTGGATTAATATTTGGGCAGTGTAGGAAGCTACCAAGTCTAATTGTGCATTGGGAAATGCTGCAGACATTTGTAATCGAGGTACAGAAACGGTGAAAAGAATATCTTGGACTTAATGAGGAGAGTGGAAAGCAACCAGGAGAAAAAGCCCCATTCATTTCAGTGGAATTTGTGCTGCTGAAATCTCTCAGAAATTCTTGAAAATCCATCTCTAGTTTAACTAAAAATATTGAAAGACCTAACATTAGATATGTTTCTATGCAAAATAACTCTGCAGAGTCTGCCTTTCCATGTTTATTGCAAGTGACAGTGAGTAGTCTTCTGCTGCTTGGGTCGTTGGCACTGTCTGAATAATTTGGGGCAAGAAGCAGAATCACTGCAGTAATGTTTATTTTTCATTTACTTTCATAGGATCTGTCCCCATAGGACTGTAAATGATGTAAGAGTGTTTCTTCTGTTGCAGCAACACCACCAGGATTCCACTGGTGGGAGAGGGGTCCTGGCTACAGAGGGAATGTGGCTGGAAAGGAAGGTTCACAGGCTAATGCCAGGGTTCAGCTCGGAATGGAAGCACGGGGATGACTCTCTGCTCTGTTTGCGTCACCTCCAGACCTGGGCTGTTTTTCCTGCACGCTTCATGTTTCTGTTTTCACATTAGTAAGAAAGCAATAGCTTGAGCAATGCAAGCATCTGGGCCCTCAGTAAGTGCACCATGACCCCTGATATTCCAAATGAATAAGACACAGAACAAAGTGTGTGTAGCTCAATACCTTACACGAGGCGTCCTGTCTCCAGACAGTTCATTTCCAGCCCTGTTATTGTTGAGACAGTTTCTGGCTCATTCTCTCTTTACAGGAGTCCTTCCCTGTAATAAATGGTAACTGTCCTCCAACTGCTCACAACGATTGTGGTAGAAAACAAGTTGACTCTTTAAAAATGCCCAGAAGATAATATTAAGTTTAATTCTCTCATATTGTGCCGCTTGATTTTTTGTTGTTTTTTTGGAGGGGTTTTGGGGTTTTTTTTGTTAGCCAGAGGTACTAAATTCTGGCTTTTCAATACTACCAGAATGGTTTATGTTGTGTTAATAGTAATCATCTGTTAATGCATTTTTTGACAGTGTCACTTTAGAGTGGCAGCTTTCCTGACTGTGGACATACATGGAAAACTCGATCTGAACCTAGGGGCAGGTGTGTGGATTGCAAATATTGTATATATACTTATGTATATATACAATATGTATATACTATGTACATACATAAGACTATACACAATATATATTATTGTATTATTATATATTGTATCATATATATTATACAATATATATTATATATATATTGTATAATATACAATTATTATATAATTGTATATTATTGTATATATTGTATTATATATATTGTATAATATATATAGTAATATATATTATTTTATATATTGTATAACATATATATTATTAATATAATATATATACACAATACATACATAGTACATACATATGTACAAGTATTGCTGAGCAATGTTCCTTTATGTCTCTTAAATGGAATGAAGAATGTATCCAGCCTGTATTCCTGTATTCTGTCACTAACATGCCTGAGGTGGTGCCCTTTAATATGTTGATTTTTTATGTATGGCTGCTATTCTGCACTTGCCATACAGGGAGCCAGGTCTGTTCAATCCAGAGAACTGCTGGAATAACTCAGGGTCTTTTGAATTTGATGCTACAGTAATCACCAAACCAGTTCTAACCTGCTTAGCAAGCAATCCCATCTGAGGCAACATGTGGATTCCTTCCCTTCGGTAGAGTGAGAATGAGCAGATTAAAGGTTGTCAGGGATTTAGGGATGATGGAAATGGGGTGTCTCAGATGGTTCTGGAAAAGTGTAATACAGATTTTTCTGTGCAACTGGGAATTGGCGTTAGTGGCATTCATTGGCATCCAGTCTGCAAGCCCACCTGAGGCACAGAGATTCAATTCCTATTGAAGAATGGCACAGCCACAGAATCTGGCTCTGGCAGGCCAAAGGTGGGGACAGGGTTTGTTGTTGGGGTCCAGTTTCCCCCAAGAGCTCTGCTCCTCGTGGTGCTCCTTGTAGGTTTTCTGGAGTTTGGACATTCTGGCATTCTTTCCTGGTGTGTGGTAGAACAGTTGCTTACCTGAGCTGTCCTTAACAAACAGCAGCACTGTTGGTATTTCAGGGGAATAAAATATAACAGTGATTCTTCAGCCCAGCAGACACATTAATATGTTTTCTGATTATTAATTCAGTTTGCTGTAATACCAGCAGTCTCCTCTTGTGACAGCAGTCAGAGGCAAAGGCTCTGACTGTAATTACAATTGCAATTGTAAATGAGCTCCTCCAGACTAAATGGGCATTAGATCAGGTACTCTTGGAGAGGTAAACAGCAAAGACTGAAGGGCCTGATTGATGTCTTACCTGGGTTTGTCTCATTTTGCTGTCTCTAAATCATGGCCATTGTTATGCTCAGATTTTCCCAGTCATGGAAAGATTTGAAAGCAGGAACATTCTTGAGGGTTCATTGGTATGATGAAAAGTGCAGAAGCACATGCTGGTGAGTTAAGTTTTCATTCTCTTGGCTAGTGATGCAGTATTGGAGGTTGTAAAAATGTCAGTTTAGGACATATAGCTCCAAATAATTACTTTTCTGTAAGACTGGGTAAAGCAATATAATGAAATTACTGCTAATACACTGAATTATGGTTTAGATTAATGTTCACAGGCAATGTCTGTGGGGTTTTTTTCCTTTTTTTTTTTTTTTGTTTTCCTTGTTTGTTTTTTCTTGTTTCCCCTGTAAGCAAGGCATTGTGATTTCAGGCTTAATAATCTCTAATAGCTTCCTTTTTAAGGTCTGCTAAACTAACAGTGTGAGGAAACTACCATTGATCTTAGCTTGATTTATGGTCTATAGATGACCAAGCAAAGGCTTGAAAAACTACTTTGCACTAAAGAATAGCTATAAACCCCACTTTTCCATCAGAATGAATTTTGTTAGTCTGAAGATTCTGGTAGAAAAAACCTTGATATCATGCTCACAGATAATAAATTATCTGCAACCTTTCCCAGCCTGCAATCAATATGTTATTCGCTATTTATTTCCCAATTTTAATCAAATCCAGAGACAGAAAACTCAGAAAAGTCAACCCAGGACAAAACTGATGATAACAATGACATTTATTGACATTTCTGAGGCACAAGGAGATTTAAATGAAGTTAAAAAACCTCTCAGCAAATGACAAGGAGTCTAATGAAAACCCAGTGAACACAATAAAATATGCACCGTCAGCTGCATGCAGGTCAAAGATGGAATTTACATAAAAGTAAGATAACTTTGCTTTTGTGGCAGTTTATCCTGCTGCTAGCAGCTCCTTGGTTGATGCAAACCCTGCAATAACGTTTTGCTGCCCAGGCCACACGGCCTTACCTCTGATTGTGTAGAAGAGAAGGGCTCTGAAAGGCATTCTTTGAGGGGCAGAGATGGTCCAGCAGCTGAAACTCAAAGATCTTTAGGCACTCTTTTATTTGTGACATATATTTAACTGGATTTCTATTTGTTAACAGATCCCTTTATTTATTTCTCTGATTCTGGTGGACACGTGCATTTCAGCATCCTACATGTTTGGCCTTGATATTCCTGGTACATTTTGAAATGTTCCACTAGTTCTTCTGCATGGGCTGCTGTTACCAAGCCCACTTTCAACCCAGAAGTATTTTATTACCCCAATCTCACCAGAAACATTGCTTTTTGCTAGTATAAAACCCTCAGAATATCTGAAAAGGTTCTTCCCATCTTCCTGTGTCTGTTTTGGAGACACAGTCTTGGAGGCAAGGCTGAAATCTATAGCACTTGTTGGATTGCTGTTTCAATTAATTTATTAGATAAATTTCATGCTGCTACTAAATAAAAAATCCTGTGGCTGAAGACAGACTCAGGCAGTATGAGGTGAAAATGGTGAATATTTTTATTTGTGTATGTGAAAGCAGACAGGGTAGCAGTCAACTCATGGAGTGTCTGGGCTGATGAGGTGGAAGAGAACATGTGAGAGAGTAAGCTTGCAGCACTTCCAGAGGTTTGAGAGACTTTTCAGAGAGCAGGCTTGTGAACAAGAAATACACAGGGCATTTGCACAGCTTGGGTCTCAGTGTGCAGCCTCCTCAGAGCAGGTGTTTGTTCTCCTGGTGCCTGCAGGTCTAAATTCTGCACCAGCAGCAGTAATTCAGCAGCGTGGAGGAGTGGAGAGGTCTTGATTAGATCTTCTTGAGGGCCTCCCACACAGCCCTGGGACATCCTTGAGGGAAGCAGCAGGAGAGTCCAAAGCCCCGAGCAGCATTTCAATGGAACCAGGTGGGTTAGCCCTGTTTAGCCCTGTTCCATGTCCCTGCTAGGGCTGACTTTGCAACTATATCCAAATACCTCCAGACTGTGCATCACAAGCTCTGTCAAAAATTGCATTGCAACTATATCCAAATACCTCCAGACTGTGCATCACAAGCTCTGTCAAAAATTGCATTGCAACTATATCCAAATACCTCCAGCCTGTACATCACAAGCTCTGTCAAAAATTGCATTGCTACTGAAGTATGGCACAATAACAACTTTTCTGTTACAGTCCCTCCAAACTGCTCTGAAACTATATTGTAACTCCAATAAGAATCTTTTTTAAAAAAATTATGGGAGTAGCTTCATTTTCACATCTCTATCATGGATGATCAGAGAGATTCAGGCTTTATTTAGAAGTGCAGTGGTGTTTAGAAACGAGCTACTACGATTGCAGACCTGGATTTCATGCTGCTACACACTAAATAACAGCAACTAAAATAAAAACAGGTCCTTGTCTCATCTCTAAATTCAAAATGACACAAAGAAATGGAAACAACACTGTGATATTATATTGGTAGCTGATGCAAAAAGATGTTCAGTAGAATTGTTGAGCATTGGATACATACAGCCACTCTATCTTGTTTATCAGTCTTTGTAGCTGCTGTCTTATTCTGTTAGTATCCATTTTGTATGAATATGTAAAATGAAATATGTATAATTACTCCTTTGTAAACAGAGCAGAAAAAATATGCAATCAAGCAAAATTGTCATTTTACCTTTTTTTTCCTAGGCTGGCATAAAATGCATAATTTTGTCATTTCAGAGGTATGGTTTTGATATTCTTCCATGCAAATGAAATGAGCTGATGTAACTCAAATGACAGCTTCTGGAGGGATACCTCAATTTACTTAATTCTACCTTTTTTTTTCACTTTCCTATTGTATAGCTGATTACTTGCTTTTAAACCCGCTAATTTGTATGAATTGTGTGAATACTTTCAGTGTTCCATGCATCTGCAGAAATATTTTTACAGTTAGGCAGCTGGGAGAGCATTAGCTTTCCTTTTATTATAGGTTTGGTTTTTGCATTTGTCTCTGCTACTTTGTGCTCTCCTTCGATCTCTTTCTGTCCTGATAAGGAGGAAATCACAATCAAATAAAATTTAGATTGATTTTATATTTATACTTCTCATCCTACATCATGCAGCTTGTCAAGGGGGGAGCTGTGGCAAAGCTGCTGCTGTACCTGCTAAAGTCATTGCACCACGGATCCCTTGTGCTGCTTTATGAGCCCATAATCTGCTCCCATATGAGGCAACCAGATTAGTGCCCCATAAAAATGGCAGGAGCATCACTATTACTGTTCTACAAGTTTTTTATGCTTTGCTGAATTTTATCATTATTATTGTTATTTTACTGTTAGTGCGGCCTAGTGAAGCTGTGGTTGCAAGAGAGAGAATTCTTTGTCTAAAAAAACCCTCCAGCCCAGTAGCTTGAGAGAAGTGTGACCCCCCTGGACAGCAGCAGGAGTTTTAGCTGTAGGTTTGGGTTGGGATACCTGCCCAACCTGCAAGTCATGTCTGTGATGATGTTCATTGGGCCCAATGGTGGTTTTTGAGAGCAAATAAATTTGCAAGTCTGTGTTTTGAAGTGGGGTGAAATAGTTGACATCAAAATTGTTGAAGTGATAAAAGGGAGATAATGTACCTCCTCATTTAGTTATCCAAATATCTAGAGCAGTATTTGAATGCTAAACTTCTATAGCTCTTATAAAGCCCCTTTCTTCTTCCTTTGGACATACAAATTTATTGGCATGTACCAGTGGTTTTAAAACTGCAGCTTGGTTTTTGGCATCTCTATTTCTAGGTAATATTCACGACAACAGAAGACTGAGCTTGTAAAAAGGGGGGTGTTTTGCTTCTAGTTGGGGGCAAGCACGCAGAATTATGCCCATTTGGGCTGTGGCAATTCTCTAAGAAACTCTAAATTATCTTTATCTCTAAGAGTTTTATCTGTTTATTTGCATATGCATTGCATTGCTCTGAGAAAGTCATGAACAGTTTGTTTTCCCCTAAGTGTGCCCTCAATTTTAGAAAAACAGGATAATCACAAGGACAGCGCTCCAGAAGTTTTAATGAGAATTCCTGCAGATGCAGAATGATAGAAATTATGTTCTGAGTGCCAGGGGAGGGAAGAGAAATCCTTGGAATGAGAAGGAAGGCAATTTATCAGTCCCTGCAGCTTTTGAGGCAGAGAGGACATCTCACAGGGTCAGAGAACTGTGGGTGCTGCTGGGCAGCCAGACGGGGAGCAGGAGGGACTTGGGGCAGGGGTGATGCCCACGTCCCTGTTCCCTGTCCCTGGGGCCGTGTCCCTTGCTCTGGGAGCTTGGCCTTTGCCAGGACACCCAGCTGGGGCTGATCCCTGCAAAAGCTTTTAGATTCCAGGATGGGATAGCCCCAGTAAATCCTCAGTGCCACCCTGCTGAGTCAAAATCCAAGAAATGTCTTTCTTTGGAGCTGTTTTCTAACTGATGGAACAGTTTAGTTATCCTCTGGTGCTGCTGCTCCTGAATACCTCGTGTTATAAAGGTCATTTTTCTTCTGTTCTATCTGGTGCTAGATATTGAGTATAAATTATAATTGCAAACACAAATAAGGATATTTATCTTGACACTGCTTTAAGTGTATTTTAGCAGAGTGACTCCAGCGTGCCCATTCAGCAAAATACATCCTTTCAGGTGGGATCATTTGCTTTTTCTGAGCCTGTCAGAGAGAAGACTATTTCAGCTTTTGTCTCAATAACTCAGGGCTCTCCTAATTTAAATTTATTAGAAGCCAGGGAAGGTGCCCTGCTGCAGTATAACCTTGGATGTCTTACAGGTTTTTCAGCTGCAGTATAAGGGCAATGCCCTGAGTAGATACAAATTTAACTAGACATGAGAAATTGCAAAATCCTTTTTTTTATCACCAGTTTTCAAGTCCCTTGATTCGACCATCAGAATAAATTTTCTATGATCTCATAACTTCAAAAGCTCTCCTCGCTCCCTTCTTCCCCCATCTGTTTAACCAATAACCTATTCTCACAAACACTGAAAATCACATTATGAGCAAAGTTGTCTTGATGGGCCTGGAATGTGCTGTGGATCCGTGCTGAATTAAGTTATACGTGTGCTGAGACTAGGCAGGATGGAGGAAAAGTGGCACTCTTTTTTATTCTTTTTTTTTTTCTTAAAGGTAGACTTTTTAAAAAACTTTTTTTTCAACAATAATAATAATAATGAATTTGGGGCCAACTAAAAAAATGGAGATGATTTGTACAGCTGAAATTGAGGGGATTTTTATTAAAAATGTTATTAATCAAGGAATATGGAAGCAAGATCTTTCCCACCATTTCCTAGTACTACTGACAGGTCAGAATTGTAATTTTGGAGACTTGTATATATCGTTCCCTAAATAATTTGAGGTGATGTTGCAGATAATCTCTCTCTTAGTGAACACACAGAGAGTATCCAAGATCTGAATCCTCTTGTAGGATGAGATCAGTGTGGTGTTGCCAGAGATGGTGGTTATCATGAAGAACACCAAGATCCCTATTTTGGGAACTGAAGGAGCCAATGGAAAAAAAATTATTGAAATATGTTAGACCGAAGTTGCATTTCAAGAATGGATTTTTTGGGGGGGAAACAAGTGTTACAAACAAACTACTTTTCTTCTACAGCATGCCAGGGAAGCAGCACTGAATCCCTTGTGTCTTGGCTTTGGGAAGTCTTCTGACCCTGTCTCTCCTGATACCCTCAGACGTGGAGAAAGCAATCTGCAGAGATCTGGAGCAGCATGTGTGTGTGTAAAATTGTTTGAAACTTCGACACCGAAGGCAATTATCAGAATTTCTGTCCAAAGAGTGGTGTTGGAGCTGCCTTGTGTGTCTGGCTGTTCATGCATGATCCCTGCCCGACCCGGCTGCTGTCTCTGCTCGGGCACGCGCAGGATGGTTCGGGGCAGCCGCGGATCAAAGGACGAGTCTGGACTCTTCAATACTTTGGTCTTCAGAATGTTTATTATTTTTTATCTCACAGAGTTTTCCTTTCTGCCAGCCGGGGTCTGACCCACAAGGCAGCCAAGGGCACTCTGACCACCCACGGGGCGGTCGTGTCCTTTTATAATAAAAACTATGTACATCATATTTACCTTTTATCCCCAATACCTTTCACCCTTATTGACAAGTGCACCTTCACCACAAACCAATCCCCAGGTGCCAGCATCACCACAGAAGATGGAAGACAAGAAGAAGAAAGAAGAAGCATGAGACACGCCCCGATTCCTCCATCTTGTCTCCATAACCCCCCTGTACGGAGATATAACCCCCCTGTACCATAATCCTAAAATACATATTTTACCCTGAGAATACATAATCCCTCCACCACTCAAACGGTGGTCATTCTCATGTCCTCACACACACCCTCAGAAGGGTCAAAGTGCAGCCACCAAGAATGCCTGGCAACACTCCAGGACCTCCGAGCCCCCCATGGGTTTTCTCGGTGACTCTGGACGTTAGGAGCGATGTGCTGAGCTCCCACAGATCCCCACCCTCAAGGTGTGGGCAGGCTGGGAGCGAAGAGGCTGCGTGCACTGAGAGCAGAATTCAGAACGATCCTTGCAAGCCGGGGGATGTGAGCTGAAATGGAAGAGAGAGAGGGAAGAGCACAATCCTTCATGCAGGCAAGCTGAGTCAACCACATCAATAAAGTATGAGGAGCAGCTGGCTGGGAAGCTGTGACACAGAAAAGGGTCAGGGGTTGTGCTGAAGCACCAGCAGATACGTCTGAGTCATGAGTTAAAAATGTCACAGTGCTGTGGCGAACCCAAACACCACGCTGGGAGGCAGCAGGGCACTTGAGGGACTGCTTCCATTCTGCTCCACTTTGATGAAGATCCCTGCGCCTCAAGGCTAAAGGGTTATTCTGAATTTGGGGCACTTGCTTAAAGAAAGATCTGGATCAGGTGGAGACATTTGAACATGAAGTTCCAAGAATTAATAGATTCCTAGAAACTGTTGTCTGAGTTCAGAGACCAGATTGAAATTGCATAGCCAAAATTAAAAAAAAAATGTTTTCTAAAATGTTTTTTAATGTTTCTGGAAAGAGGGAAAAAATGGATCTCTTCTTCCTGCTTGTGGGCTAAAACTCCCAGTCTGTAGTGGGCTACTGCCATAGCAGGGTAAGCTCAATTTATTGGAAGATGCAGAAATATAAGGAGGACTCTGAGAAGGGAAAGTGTTCAGGAGCTTATTGACTGTGTAAATGAGGATTAGGAATTGTTTGGCTTATCAGGCAAAAGGTAACATTAATGCCGCTGGCAATCAAGTAAGAAGGTGGGATGGTTAATCTCCATCTTCCCCAGGTGTATAAAAGTTCCAGATAATTTCTGCTGATGTGTAGAATATGGGTATTGGCAGTTTGGAATGTGACAGAAAGGAAAATGTGACAAGGAACAGCCTGTTAGGTTAAATTAATCTGTAAAACTAGAAAAATAAAGGGCGGATTATTTATAGAGGAAGAAGAAACTCAGCTGAGGAAGGAATATATTGCTGTATTGCAAACATGAAAAGTTTATGTGGAGACTCGCTTTGAACATCTCCCTGGTTTAAAAGACAAGGAATTACTGCGCTGCTTTTGAAGTTTTAGGAGCTTGAAGACACTCAGGAGGGACTAGACCAGTCTCTGACAACTTTTACTTCCTATTGAAAGAAGCAGTCACTGCACAAGGGTGTGTATGTTGACACTTACTCCAATTGCACCTTTGTTCTGCTTTGTAGATGTCCCCTGAGAGAGAGGCCAGTCCCAGTGGGCAGAAATAGAGGACCAGGCAAATGTCATCTTTACTTTACATCCCACTCAAAAATCATGATCTGTGTCTTGACTTGGATCAGAGCAAATACCAAAGTCAGGAGGTGAAAACAAAACCTCAGGTTACCCTGTCAGAGCAAAACAGAAAAACATGAGGGATAAACAAAACAGAAAAAACTCAAAAAGCAAAACCGTATCTGACTGATGCAACAAAACGTTTCTGACTCTGGCTGACTGGAGAAAGAGAGGTTAAAGATAAAGGTTGGGAGGAGAGATGGGAGAGGGAACGGGGGATCCACTTTCTGTATCCATCTTGGACTTTGGCTGGGATAGTGAGTAAGAGAATTTGGACTGTGGCTGCAGCAAGGAGCTGTCTCTTTCTCTTGTGAGATTTCTTCATTACCATCTTTCTTTTGTAAGGGTTAGACTTACGTTTTTACTATTAATTTATTGATCATCCAAGTACAGTTTGGCAATGTGCATTAAGGGCTCTTAATTTACTTTTTAAAGACAATAAAAGAAGTAAATTAAGAGCCCTTAATGTATTTTTAGAGCCTGAATTATTTGCACATTATTTTGATAAGGTCTTTGTGTTGGCTAGTAGAAAAAAGATACTGTAAAATGGGATGGAGACATGTTAAATCTGTTACTGATAGCAATTATGATGTAGCAACAAAGCATGAGGACAGTTAATTGATAAAAAATATGTTTATTCTGTCTTCTGAAAATTTCATATTGGCTGTGGTTTTGCTGTGGTGTCATCTCTTTTGGTTACCTTGAGGCTGAGTTCACTGATCTGTGTCCCATGCTGCTGTTTCCATGGCTCAGAGAAAAAAAATCACTGCCAAGCCAGGTAAGGATGGGTAAAAACATAATAATAAAACACATGGAGCCATCAGCCCGTGCCTTTTATGGAGACCTGGCCCAACCAGAAACCTCAGTCCTGAATGAGTAATTAATTCAGCCCTCTAGCCATGTAGGCTTTGAGATGGGTTATTCTTTCTTAGATTTTTAAAAACAGTGTTATTTTAAAGTGCCTGGACACTGCCCATCTCCATAAAGATTGTGTTCTTGCTGAGATGAGGAAAGCTCTACAGTCTCCTAAAATAATGGCTGAATTCCAAGTAAGTAAGACAGAGAAAGGAAAAGGGGGAGTAGAAAAGGGAACTTGTCACTTTCTTGAGATGAAGATGCCATTTGTCACGGAACTATAAAATCCTAGAATGATTTGGGTGGAAGGGACCACAAACAACATTTTCACACCCTCCTGCCATGGGCAGGGGCACCTTCCACTAGTCCAGGTTGCTCAGAGCTCCATCCAGCCTGTCCTTGGGCACTTCCAGGGATGGGGCATCCACAGCCTTTTTGGGCAATCTGTTCCAGTGCCTCACCACCCTCACAGTAAAGAATTTCTTTCAAACAGCTAATCTAAACCTGAAAGCTGGTGGAAAGGAAGGTCACAATGAGTTCTTCCCTCCAGAGATGTTGAGCTGTTGACCACAATTTTGGGTGCAGCCATCCAGCCCATTCCTCCTACACTGGATGGTCCATTCATCAAATCCAGGCCTCCACAGTTTATAGACAAACATGTCATGTAGGACACTGTCAAATGCTTTGCACAGCTCCAGGTAAATGACATCTCTTATTCCTCATTTATCCACCAATGATGTTTTAGGCCACGAAATTTGGCAGGTACAATTTAGGCCCTTAGTGGAACCATGCTGGCAGTCACCAATCCCTTCCTCATTTTCCACGTGCCTTAGCATGGCTTCCAGGGCGATATCAGTCTACCATAAATCTTCTCACACTGAGGAAAGGCTGTGTGAAAAGTGGTAGCTCTTCAGCTCTTTCATTATCTTTTTAGCTGTGTGTCTTGAGAGAAACTCCAGTGTTTTTCTGACCCAAACATAGCGGTGAGATAACCTCACATCTTATTAGCACTGACAGAGGTACCTTGTCTCCACAGACCCCACGGTTGCCTGTTCTTTTAGCATTGTACATCACAGAGTCCTTGCATGAACATCTCAAGGATATGCAGCAGCCAGCTTTCAGCTGTGTCCTTTAAGGCTTTTCAATCTTTCATATCGCTCCCCCAGCCTTTGGAGGTGATGTATTATCCAATTCCTCGCATTAAGAATTTACCATTCCTTGGGATGCCATGCTGGCATCCATCCCCTGTGATGCTTAAAAGGACAGCAGTATTTCCTAGCTTCAGTCGCTGTGAGAGTAACCTACTTTCACACGATTTTAAATTGGAGTGAGCTTTAAAAATTATTTGAACTCACCCCCTGACCTGAATATTCACATTCTTGTCACATTAATCCATTTTGATATAATGATGTCGTAACAGATTCGGGGAAGGCTCAGGCAAGTGTCTTTTCAACTTAAGTAAGTCTGGAGAATTCTTTCTTCATAAGACCTAAAGCACAATAAGTCACACAGTGCAGGAGTTGGGCCATGCAGCTCTGTGTGCTTAAAACAAAAGAATTAGCATTGAAAAAGCGCTGGACACAGTGGAAAAGATGAGCTTTGGAAACACTCTGTGCCACCCACTGAAGAAAAGAAAAGGGTATTCAGGTCTCTGTTATTGTGATAATAATGTCTCTAGTGATAAAATTGAGATTATTTATCTACACTTTTCAACCCAAAATCCTAAGAAATAAAACGTGTCAGGGAGGTGCAGCAAAATAATGGCGTGCAAATAAAGGATAAATATAGTAACCTGATATTGAGTTTTTTTTTTTTAACCAATATCCTGCCATTTAATTACTCAGTGTCAGTGTTCCTCACTGCCATACCAGTAATTTTGTTTTCTTTTGGGGCATTGTACTTTTTTGTGACTTATTGTAGACTGCATTCCGCCATCCATGTCACTACTGTGTAACTCACATTCTGCCCTCCCAGTTACAGCAGGAATATAAAGGGAGTGAGAGACTAATCAGAGTGAGCACAAAAGGAGACAGAATGTGTCCCTGAATGCTTAAACTCATCAAGAGAAGGCCTGCTGCCTTTTCTATTTTGAATGCACAGTTGGTGCCTGATATCAAACACTTTTCCTTTGGTAGTGAGGTCTGTGGTTGCCTGCACAGAGAGCATTATGATCCAAGCACTAATTCCTATTCCCTATTCTATTCTGCTAAAAGTTGTCAGTGCTTGCATGCACCCATTGAAGTGGTTTAATCCTGCTGCCTTTCTGACACCTGAATGAAACTGGACTCCCTGCATGGCTTGAGGGGCTGAGCAGATGTTTCCACAAGGCAGAAATGAAAACAGGAAAATTCAGGTCAATGGCATTGCAGAGACAGTAGGCAAGGGCCATGAGGAACATGAGGTGTAGCAGCAAGTTAAAGTGAAAGGTCTCTGGTAATCCTACCAAACATATCTACATACATATATATATATATACACATACATACAGATATATATATATACACACACACACACACACACATATATATATATACTTATATATATATACATATATATACATATATACATACACATATATCTACATATATATATACACATATATATACACATATATATACACACACACATATATATACACACCTATATATATGTATATACACACACACATATATATATAAAGATATGACAAGGGAGTTTCATAAATTACATATAACTCTACATTTATTTGCACATGCAAAAGGAGGAGCACACTTTGTTGGACATAGCCATAAAAGCACCAGTGTACCACAAAAAGGTAACTTCACCAGAGACCAGGAAAAGGGATGTATGCAATGGATCTCTTAGGCACATGCAGTGCTCTGAAATTTAGCAGGATCAGACACAGGGAAGCCAGAAAAAGGCCAATAAAGGAAGAAGTTAAGGTAGAGATAAAACGTTTGAGTATTTTTCCAAGCAAGAAAAGATTGGAAACACTTTTCAAAAGATGGTGTTCACTTCATGAACAAAGGTATTGGGATAGATTTTGAAAATAACTTTTTCATTTAAAGGCCTAGCAATAAAGGAGGAGTATATTAGAGCCATTAGTTATGCACCACATCTTAATAACAGTGATAGAATTTCAGCTGTCATAAAGCCACAACATCAGAAAATGAAGGTCATGGCAACAAAGATAAATCTACAGATCCAGGTAATTAAAATAAAACAGGCTGTATCAAGACCTGCTTCACAAACAGCAGTGACCGTTCAGTCTGAGGTCCCAGCTTTTAAGAATAATTCTCATAAACCAGTCCAGCACAGAAAATGTAGAAGTGCAGAAAGGTGTAGTCCCATGTAGAAATGTAATTTCGCCAGTTCCAAATGTCTCCCACTTGCACTGCACTTTTGCAGGGGTGAAGGAGCAGTTGCAATATCAGTGTACTTGGTATGTGCCTTCTGCTTTCTTGTGGTGTCATGTGCCAAGGCCAGCTCATCTTTCTTTGGGAGATAGCTGTGTTCCTGTGTACAGAGATGTCACTTTTATGCTTCATGTTAAAAATAAACATTTTCAAGGAACAGCTCAAAAGCCATTCCTGAGGTTTCTGGGAAGAAAGGTTTTCTTTTCTTCATCCTGACCAGATATCTTCCTGCATCCTTCCCTTGGTTCCTATGGGCCTTCTCACAAATAACTGAGTCAAAGTGAGGTCCTCACGCCTTCCTCAGGCCTTTTCAGCCTCCAGAGCAATATGTCAGCCCCAGTCAGCATGTCTGGAGTGATTTCCATGTCTGGAGGGATTTCCATGTCTGGATCCTCTCTTCTGTCCCCTCCATTAACCAAACCCCCTTGAGAAGTTTTCTTTTTCTCGGCATGCTTGGCCTTCCTGTGGGATGGCTCTGACGTGACAGACTCCTGGGGAACATTCCAAAAAATGCTTTCTCTTCAAATTATTTCTCACAAAATTCTTTAGACTTGCTTCCTTTCCACAGAAATCTAAAAATTTGTGTTTTCTCTACCCAGTTGGGCTGGCAGGGGAATAACTCCCCTATTTTCTGGCAGGCTCAGCAAGAGCCAGAGGCTGCTTAGGAAAAAGTCTTCTGCTGGCCTGAGAGGGAAGAACGGTAAGGGACAAAAACAATGCTGAATTCCTAGTGCTGAATAGAAGTACTGCAGATTATTGTGGGCTAAAATCAGTTAAAGCCATTATCTCACCACTTTCTTTGGGGCGTACTACCATGTCCATCATCCTTCTCTATTTCATGTACTATATACGTGTCCATCGCCTGTCACAGACATCTTTTCATGAAAAATCTTTTCTTTAGGATTTTCCCTCCTGAGAAGCTGAGAGGCCTCAGGAGCAAAATGTGAACATTGATTATCTGCTGCTGTGGAATGCAACAGGTGGATCTGTGATTGGCCTCATGTTGGTTTGTTTGTAATTAATGACCAATCACTGTCCAGCTGGCTCGGACACTCTGTCCAAGACAGAGGCTTTGTTATCATTCCTTTCAGTTCTTAGCTTAGCTGTCCTTCTGATGAGAACCTTTTCTCTATTCTTTTAGTAAAGTTTTAATGTTATGTATATCATAAAATAATTAATCAAGCCTTCTGAAACATGGAGTCAGATCCTCATCTCTTCCCTCATCCAAGAACCCCTGTGAGCACCATCACAATCATCCTTCTCTATTTCAAATGGATGGCAGTGAAAAATCAGGAAACCTGTGACATTCCCTGTGTCCCTAAACCATGCTGTGCAACCACTGTGCTGTCCTCAGTGAGGTCATGAATGACTGTCTGCAGAATAGATTCCTTTTTTCCTGTTTCTTGTGGAGTGCTTGCACCACTTCCTCCTCTAATGCTTGCCTTCAATGAGATATCTAGATTTATTTACAAACATATTAGCAGAATTGCAGGTGCTCAAACAGCAGCCAAACTCCTGATATCATTTGTTTATATGGCAATTAATGGCAATATTCTGGCCATCACACTGTAAAAAAGTGGGCAATTCAGTACCAGATATACTGTTAGGATCTTGTAGGGCCTCTCTGATTTGAGCAGACTCTTGGTAGATTTTCATGAATGCCCTTGTATCTGGATGTTGAAAATTAGCAAGGGAATTTTCTAGTTTTAATGAACCTTTACCCTCTGCTGTTAATTGTCACCTCAGCTTACAGGGATGATTCAGTAAACTGCACACAGCAATCAGAAACATTAACTTTGCTAATATTAGTCTGACTCAAGATACATTAAAATATCCTTCCAGAAAGCTAGAAATATATTAAAATTTATCTGTTCTTGAATCTTTGTGGTATTACTCAGATATCTCTTTTGTGGGCCCAAAATGAGGGAAGCAAAAACTAAAATTGTCCTTGATATTGCAATTCTGGAAATGTGGAGAGCTTGGAAAAAAGATCCTCACTTGCATCTTCTGAAAATGACTCCTGTTTCTAAGGATGTAAAGGTGGTGCTATGCACCACTTTTGACCAGGCAGCACAGAGATTCAGTGAAATGTTCCCACTTGAGGCAGGTGCTTACATAACTGAGTAAAATTAACAGCTCTCCTGTTTATGCAGTCATAGGGGAAAAAAACCATCTCATTAGGATATGGATCCTATCTCAGACTGCACTACACTTCAGGAAGCTGTTTCCTTCTGGCTTTGTACAGAAAATGGAAGCACTGGCCTTGCTGAGAGTGCATGCAGAGCACCCCAAGGTGACACACTGAGGGTCTTTGCTGCCTCATGATCAAAGAAATGAAAGGACAAATTCACACACAAATCTGTAATGATGGTGTCGTGAGGCAGCGGTGGTTTGCTTCTGAAGGGAAAGGAAACAAATGAAAATAGTTCTTAACTGGTGAATGTGAACTTAGCTGAACTTTTTAAAAGTAGAAAAAAACATAAACGATGTTTCAGGCTTTTTTTCTCTCTTTTTTTTTCTTTCTTTTTTTCTTAAATCCTTTTGAAAGGAAACCATGTACCAGTTATAATCCTTTAAGATAGCAAAATTCTTTAAAATAAATTGTCAGGAGAGATCAAAGAATGAGTCAGGGATGTAGGAAAGGCTATGTCATATCCAATAAATAATGAGTGTTTCTTTAGCATGTTGCCAAAGGCAGCCAGGATCTGGTCTTTTACAAAAAGCCCTGGAAGCCTTGGTGTGCATGTTAGGCAAACAGGCTTGAAGAAATGAGGAGGGAGAAGTAAAACCAAGGTCGTTTTTAGCATCTTCTTTTGGTTATAGATTATTTTTCATAATCTGTTATTTGATCAGCTGCTGGGACTGCTCAGACACAGGAATATTGTATTGTAAGATGAATATTACATTGTTGCTATTGCATTATAAGAGCAGATCTTACCGTGGATGGAAGAAATGCCACAGATGGGGAAGGGAGGAGGTGAGAGCAGTGGCAGCACAAAGATGACTCATCTAGAAACAAGACAGGTAGTGGGGAAAGCTGCTTGGCTGTACAGCTCAAATTAAAAACATCAGAATCTCAGGACCAATCTCACCAGACCTCTGGGGGTTTTTTTGTGGTTTGTTTTTGTTTTGTTTTGTTGGTTTTTTGGTTGTTTTTTTTTTTTTTTTTTCTTGCAGCTCAGGATTTTCTGGAGTTTTAGAGCTGCTTTTCTCCATCCTGTTGCTTCCAGGTGTCCCACCTTTAGCAGGCCAGCTGTTTTTCTGCGTGCTCCATCTGACAGTGCAGAGCTCTCATAGCTGTCTTGTGTAACAATGACCAGCCTGGTCTCTGCCTCCTCCAAAACAGAGACGTGGTCTGAAACACAAAATTTTCACACACCACCCCCACCCCACCTCTCCTTTGCAAAAGGATCCATCAAGTGGCAGCTCTGGAAGAATCTGTGGGCTGAAAGCAGACAGAACCACAGAACTAAGTTGGAAAAGCCCTTTGAGATCACCAAGTCTATTTCATCCTTGCAAATTTTTCTCTTTCCCCGTCACACATCAGCTTGTGTCTGCTGTATTTGCCAGGCACCCTGGGCAGACCCTTTGGAGGCTGCTGGTGGGCTACAGCATCACCACAGTGCTTTGTGCACTGCCAGGAGTTGGTAGCAATCCCTGTTTGGGCTGTCCCAAAAAAGCAAAGCTGAATGTCACCACTGGAAGCCCTTCTGGCTGCCAAGATAAAGCTGCTGATGTTAAGCCCAGCTTAAGCAGGGTAATGTGAGGGGTGTATACCACAGGTCATTCAGTGCAGGAAGATAAACATGATTTAAATGATTGAATGCCCTTCTAAATACAGCTGTGACCAGAACCAAGACAAATCTAAAGCTTGGCCTTTAATATTTCTGTGTGCTCACCTGTCACAGGCGTAGAGTGGGTTTGGGATGGGCAGCAGCAGAGTTTCTGTGGTTGCTGTGTTTCAGGGGTGCAGTGGGTCACTGCAGACAGAACAAGTCAGAAATTGTGATCTGTGTGTTTGTGGCAGGCTGCTGGGTGGGTGGGTGAAGAGCCTGGCAAATATAAATCGTGAGGTGGGAGTGAATGTTCCCATCTGATGATAGACACGTCTAAATGGGGACTTTAATTAGCTAAAAATATTAGTTCTTTTAGCACAATAAAAAAAGAGAAAAGAGGAGGATTAATGGAACACATTCCTATGAGTCAGTGGCAATATCCAGCTAGGTATAGAGGATTGGTTTTGGTTTGGTTATTTTTTCCTTGATGAGATATCAGAAAGCTTTTCCTCATCTGATTTTCTTGGAAAAAGCAGACCTCCCCAGGGTGGGAAAACAGATTTTATATATATATATATTGTTATAGCTAGAAAAAAACAGAAAAATGAATGAAGACATCAATACAGTTTTCTTTGGCTAAATAGTTCCATTTCAGAATATATATTTTACTTAGAGTCACGTAATTTAGTGTTGATTTTCCAGGCTAGCAGGAGTATATGATCCTGTTCTGCCTCAGTGTTGCTTCCACTTATTTCTGAAACTGCTGCCCAGTTCAGCCAAGACTTAGATGGATTAGAGGATCTCAAAGATGAGAGCCCTATTTTGTGAAAACTCATTCAGGAGAAAAACTGGAGTTGTTGCTTCTGTGGAGGAGAATTCACAGCAGCAGGTCAATAGTTGATTGGCCTGGTGGCCTCTTCTCAAAGTAAATCCAGGGCTTAGGAGAAGAGCTAAGGCTGACTTTGCAGGGAAGGAAAATAATAAGGCCCTGCTGACACAGGGAATAGGGGTTCAGGTCATATGCAGAATTAGGAGGATGCTGGTAGCAGAGGGATATTGAAACCTGTCTCCAGAAGGATCTGCTCATCATGGAGTTTGTTGTGTCTTCCCTTTCTTTTCAGCCCAGATGGTAAAGCCAGTTCCCACATGGAGATAAAATTATATTTCTCTTTCTTTTTTTAATTGTTTTTTTTTAAATGTGTTAGTCCTACTTTACCATGGATTCTGTGGTGGTGAATTGAGGTCTGCACTGCAGAACAATTCCTTCAATTCCCTGTGGAGTTATTTCCATCTCCAGTGTTTGTGCACCACACTGTGGTAGTGTCATACAAACAATCCAACATTAAGCCTGTGAAGGAGTCTCAGCAGGAGATGATTAATTTATAAGCATGAAGATTTTATTAAATTTATTTCCTATCCACCAAAGACAAGTTCCCTTTTAATATCCCCTCTTAATTCTCTATGTCAGTTTTCTGATCTTGGACTGGACTTTTCTGATATTAGCTCTTTCTAAAGTGGACAGAGGAATTTTTTGGTGCATCTCATTCACGTCTGAAGTGCCTGGAAGCAGGGAAAGGGAAAAAATCCTGAAGGCAGGTGGGTTTGGGGGGGTGACAGGTTCTGTTTTCTCTCACCTGCTCTGCTCCATCAGCTGCTCTCACATCCCTGCAGCTGCTGCCGAGCCCTGGCCCAGGGTAGGACCTGCTCTGCCAGAGCCTTGCAGGGACAGCTTGAGGAGCTGCCCCTGCAGAGAGAAACAGGGAGAGGAGCTTGAAAAAGCAAACAAACCCAGCAAAGCCAGGGCTGGCTGCACCTGTGAACAAAAGAGGATGGCAGGAATTTCCCTGCCCTGCCGGACCGCTGGGCCATTGCCTCCCGTGTCCAGCCTCACATCCCAGCCAAGACCAGATGCTCCAAAGAGTGGAACAAGGCACAGTGCAGCAGGCAGCCCTGCTGGCAGGAGGTGGCACTGTTAATACTCACCTGCTTAATCTTTTCTTCTGCTTCTTCTCTTTTTCTACTTCTCTTTTTCTATTCCCTCTCTCTAACTCCATAATTTAATTTCGGCACATTCCTCTCTCCTAACCTAGCCTCAAAAAAAAGGGTTTGATTCTCCCACTGTAATACCAGTTTCCCAGTCATCTTTGCTAAGCAGCTGAAGGATTCACTGTGTTCTCTTAATAGCACTTTAATTCTGTAGGTATTGATAGCTGGGGGGATTTATCTGCACTTGGATCTGCTCTTTGGCTGTGTGCAGTAACTTCTCAGGCAGGTCATGTACTCCATTCCACTGCTATCTCCTGTTCCTCTGTATATTTTTCTGCATTTTTCATTATCATTTGTTAAATACATTCCAACCTGCAATTTATCTTAGTCAGCAGTTTTAGGACCTTTGTGTCTCTCTGCACACGCAGGGAATTTAGAAATAAATCACTGCTCTTACTGGCTGTTTTTAATGCAAAAAATGTTTTAGAGAAAGTCAAGAGGGGCTTGGTCAATATTGTCTGGACTCTCCTGTGCATTAAACCATTTTACATATGTTTTCCCAAGTGATAGGAGAATCCTGATTCAATTCAATTTTCTGTCCTTGCTATTTTTAATTTTTAATATGTATGTTTTTCATTGAATTCAAGCTCTGCTGGTTAAATTTCATGTGTTGGAGGTAATGCAGGCACTAGTCAAAATTACTTTTCCACTACTTATGCATTGATTTTTGTTGGCAGGTTTTACATAAAAAGAATCTTTCTGAAATATTTGGTAGGTTGGATAATGCAGAATAAGCTAAGAAAACAAGAAACTGCATACAGCACAGCTTTGTTAGGCAGGGTTTCTTACATATTTAAAGACAGAACCTGCTTTTAATAAGACATTTCCTAAACTACATTGCTTTGCTGAGGTGGAAGCTGCATTAATGTAAGAAAAACATGTCTCTCCTTTAAAACCTGCCAAAAAAGCAGGGTTTGTTAGCGTTCAAAAACACATCATCACAGAGTGATTATATGCAGTGCTTTTTATTAAGAGCTCTGGGAATTGGGGTATTACAACCCAAAATATTCCGACCATACATTCGAGGTGAAGGTGTTTTATACTCTATCGTTACATAACTTTCATGTTAATTATTAAACTTATATTGTTCTATTGTACACATAGATTTCAGCTAAACATAGCCCTCGTAAACTTCCAACATACTTTCTCATGATTCTTCTTATGGTTATATAATAATTATACTTAATTACTAAACAATCATCACATCTAACAATTATATCATTTATCATACTTCTTACGCGGGTGCAGTGAGCTGAGAAAACACAAAGCCTAGCATTTTAGAGTTCTATCTTTAACATTTTCCAGGGCTCCACTATCAGGTTCTTGGAAAGGAGGAGAAGGATTTGCATACAGATCTAGATCTCCCTCGTGCACCACAAAACAAGTGAAACTCTTTGTGCACCCGAGTCTGACTTTATGCGGGTGTGGGGTGGAGATCCTGCTCCCAGGGCAGGCAATTCCCCTTGCTAGGCCCTCCTGCCTGCTGTAGGTATTAGTGGGAGGTGTGAAGGGACTCCTTTGGTGCCCAGGGTGAGCATCCCAGCCCCTGTGCTCCTCTGGACCAGCGCCAGGGCTGTGCCACACCCGCGGCCCTGCTGTCCCTCGGCCCTGCTGTCCCTTGGTCCTGCTGTCCCTCGGCCCTGCTGTCCCTTGGCCCTGCTGTCCCTTGGCCCTGCTGTCCCTTGGGGCTGGGTGCGGTGGTGGAGCTCCTCTCTCCTCACTCTTGTCGGTGGTCACAGGGGTTTGTAGAAGATGGAAGAGTCAGGATCTTGATTCCATGATCAGAAGACTTGATTTATTATATTATGATATATATATAACATTATAACTATACTACATAGAGAAAGAAAGGAAAAGGAGCTTCTCAGAAGCTGGCTAAGCTAAGAATAGAGATAGAAAGAATGAATAACAAAGGTCTGTCTGTCTCTGCAGAGAGCAATAGCAGCTCCACCGTGAGTGGTCAGCAAATCCAAACATCTACAGAAGACCAATCACAGGTGGACCTGTTGCATTCCACAGCAGCAGATAATAATTGTTTACATTTGTTACTGAGCTTCTCAGCTCCAGCAGGAAAAATCCTACAGAAAGGATTTTTTACAAAGAATGTCTGCGACACCTCACCACACACACACTCCAGAGCCTTAAACCAGAATGTTTAGGGGCAGAGGATGTTGCCCATCAATTTGTCAGCAGGGTGAGTCCTCTGCAGGGCTGGGAGTCACGGAGCACTCAGGTAATAATGCGTAATAAATGATCACCGAGTAAAAAATTGTTGTGAGGGTTGAGTAAAATTGATTCAAATGGGAGGCAATTGTCACAACTCCTTTCAGAAACAAGAGCAGGGCTTTTAGCAGACCTGTGGCTGTAATGCTTCATTATCACAATCAAGTTGCTGTCAAGAACTAAGAAAGGCTGGGGGCTCATGGGGACCCCTCTTGATAAAGAAGTAACGTTCACTTTTTGTCTGTGATATTAGTCTACAGGTTTAACAAATTACAAATAATTGCTGAAATTAAAATGACTGAATAATGCATTCAAGGGACAGTTTTCATATTAGCAAACAGGTCTGTTGTACATTCAGAGGAATTTTCTGCCATGTTATTTAGCAGCAGGGATCAGAAATATTCATTTCCTCACAGTAAGATGCATCTAACAGTTTCCTTAATTTGGAGACAATAAAGACTGGAATGTGGAGGGACTATTGCAGTGAAGTGACTCATGCTACACTTATTAGGAAACAATAAGATTACTTTACCTTCTGAAGCAAAACTAAATCTCCAAACTACTTATTTTTAAATAACTGAAGCCTATATATGAATAGGGATAATCGGATTCGAGAGATTTTTCTGTTGCTGAACCAACAAAAAGCTGAGACATCTATTTGCTGTGCCTGAACAAAAATGAAGAAAAAACTCAACAGTCTAGAGAAAATGACATAAGTGTATAAGTACAACTGATCTTTGCATGTTTGTGTTAATACTTTTGGGGTGTTTTTTGAAGTTCTCCAAGCATTGGTAAGATGAAGTTATTTCAGCTGAGGCAGTGGGCAGAACTTTGCAGCTTGTGCCTCCTTATCACTTGATCAAAAATACAGTCCTAAGATGTACAGGCAAATTCTGAAAGAAGGCAGCTGTCATCCTGCCAATATGCCTACCCTTACCTATTTTTTATGTGGTAAGGCTGCTATAAAAATGAATTTATGGTACACTGCTACCTCTGCCTCCAGCTGGATGGACATCCTCCCTCTTCAGACAGACACAAGACTTTCAAATAGTCATCTTTCTGCCTGATCAATCTAAAAAGTCATCATCATATTTTGCCAGAAAGTTCATTTGCTCAGGAATCTGTCAAGAGATGCTTTTCAGGTTTTATGGATTTATTGGCATAAACCAAATTTCAAATCCAATTGTTCACATGGGTTTCCGAGATGAATATTTTACTAATTAAACTTCTCATGACACAAACAGATTTTGGACAGAATTAGGGAGTCACTGAAATAGGAGATGCCAGCAAAAATAGGGTTGAAAATCAGTGATAGCAGAGATAGCTGCAGGAGAAGGAAGGTGGAGAGATAATTACAGAGAAGTAAATCACAAAGCAGAATGTCTGTATAAAGAGTTTAAGTAGAAATTCAGTAAGGAATAATATTTTTTTAAATACATTTCCAGATATATTTCAGATTGGATAGAATTAATTTGGATATTTGCTTTATTTTAAGGATGAATGAGGAAGTTCCTTGCACCATCCTGAGGGAGTAGTGTTGTGACATTTGCTGGAAGTACATGGATTTTTAGAAGATAGTTTACCTGTTTACAGTCAAGGTCTCAAGAGAATCTGAAAGGTTTTATGGCATGCAATGCAGTGGCCAGTAGCATTCTGTTTGAATTCTCTCAAATTCATTGTTTTTTGTAGATGTAATGGTTGGACACTGAACAGGTTTTGAAGGTGTGTCCTGCAGTAGTCACACCATCTAAACATCAGCTCCTCACCAAAAAATCTCCTTATTTTCTCCTGAGATTTTTTGTCCTTTTTTTTTTCAAATTTATTAAAATAGAAGAACCTAAGGAAATAGTATCCATTTTGCCCAGTGACTTCAGGGGATAGCACTATCACTAGAGATTATTGGTACATACCCAAAACCACATCCTACCAGAAATGGAATGGATACCTGGTAAAAAGTAAATTCAGCATGATCTCACAGAAGTCACCTGAACTGATAGGCTCTGATTGCCACAACTGGATTTATTAGAATTGGGGATGCTTTGAAATCACAGGGGAGTTGTTCACTGCTTTTAAAAAGCATATCAGCAAAAGAGCTTTATAGAACAACAACAAAAAGCTGTGAGTTGCAGGAGCTTTGGAATAACTTCACTTAAGATTCCTTTTTGCTGTGCTGATCACTGTGATCCTAAATGTAGAAGATTTTAGGAAAAGCAATTTTCTTATCTGATTTCTCGAGGGGGGAAAAAAAGCACAAGAAAAATACTAACATCCAAAAAGTGAAAATGCAGGGAGCTCGTGGCTCTGTTTGCACCCAGCTGTGAGCCATGACTCACAGGAGCAGTCTCCCTGATTGCAGAGGGGCTGTTTGAGGATGCTGGAGCTTCCACCTGGGAGCAGGGGCAGCAAAGGCACAGGAATCAGGCACCAGTTTGGGGAGGCAGGCTGGGGCAGGAAAAGGCTGTTCTGGCTGATGTGGAGGGATGTGGAGGATGTGCTCCTACAGTCTCAGGCTCTGGTGGCTCCAACTTCCACAAGGTTTGAGGGCAGATTGTGCTTTACTGCCCTGCAGCCTCTGCTCTGCACCTCCTCACTGGCACAGAGGCAGCAGCAGCAGCAGGCAGGGGATTGTGAGAGGGTTTTTGGGTTTTGAGGAAGAACAGCATATCAGATGGGAGGAAGGTGAAACAGAAGTCGAAGGTGAAATTCCCAAGCTGGTCTTTCTTCTGCCCTCAGTTATCTGGTTCTTCTACTAACAACCCTCTGTCCCTTTTCTTGCTCTCCTCACTCCTCCCCACACAGAACCAACTCTCCTGCCTTTCCACGCCTCTCCTTTATCCAGCTCTCTCTCACTCACCTGTAGTCCTTCCTGCCACGTGGAGAGGCTCAAATTTTATTTCATTCCTGTTACCACACAGATATCATTTTTAGCTCCTTTTGCCCTTGCTGGCCCCCCAAGCACTGCCCTTCAGCACAACCCACACCTGTCAGCAGGTGACTGCTTCAAACCCAGCCTGGTGCTCCTGCTGCTGAATTGGATTTGCTTGAAGGATCTTTGGAAGGACAAAGCTGAATTTGTAGCTGAGAAGCCTTGAGCTTTCCCATCTGTAAAAGGAGCTGAGGGAAGAATCAGATTTGAAATCCAGCTTTTAGTGATTCATATGTGAAATAAGTTTTTAAGTGGGGTATGGAATAAAGCTCAGAGATCTCAGCTAATAGCTCAAAGCCAAAAGAATAAGGCGTGATGTGTTAAATCCCCTTGCTAAAATCTACTCACTTATTCTAATTACAGAGATGTCTCATCAGGACACTGACATGCAGTATAGAACTTACTCCTCAATTTTTATTTTTTTTATCGTGGAAGAAATTTTTAGTGAGTTCACTGGAGAAAAAAATTGTGAGAGATGAAAGGGAATAAAAATGCCCTTTACCCTTGTTATATTTCTTCCCTTGGATGTAGGGCTTTTGGTGGGTCTGCTTTTATGCTAGATATGTCTGCTATTTTGCTAAATATGCAGAGTATATTGGGCAGCTACTGTAAATGCCTGCTGTCACATAACTGTGGAAAACTGGAAGGATAACTGGCCTAAGGTATCTTTGACTTTCCTTTTTTAACATTGTTACCCCTAATATTTCTTAAAACAGCATCTTTTGCCCAATATAAAATACTGCTGAAAAGATCAAAAAGATGTGTACAATCACATACAGTTTGGCTAGCTTCAAAGTGTCCCTGGGAAACCAGTATTGAAAAAACCTTATTCAATACAATAATTACAAAAATACTCAGGTCTATGATAAAAGAAATACTTTCATGGATCAGAGATCAAGATCATCATAAGCACTTAATTCCAATTGATTTTTTTTTTCCTTTAGATGCTCAAAGTATATCTGCAGGGAATATGGACATTTTAAGATAGATGTCACTTTATGTAAATCATATGATTTAAAAAATATTTTTTACATATCTGAATTCTTGTTTGTTTCTGCAGTTTATTTCTTCTTCTACAGAGTTGGAGATGATCCATGATTCAGTTCTCTTGTTTAATGGCTTTTTTGGCATTCAAGACACTTGAGCTCAGTGCGCTGTCCCAGCTTAGAAATTTTCTGTTCCTTCCCGTGAGTGAATAGAGTCACCAGGATTTGTGCATCTCTGTATTCATATTTGTGTTTTTTAAGAGCAAGGTGTATGGAGAGCCCTTCAGAAAGCATTGAATAGCTCATTGAAGGTCTAGATTATTAAAAGTTTTCCTCACAGAGCCTAATCCTGATGAGGATTTAGCTCTGATCAGCTGTGTTGCAATCAACAAAGAAATGTTTCCTCACTCCCTTGCCTTAGCAGCCAAATCCACTGTGTGTCAAAGCAAATCTGCACGAAGCCTTTTTACCCAAGAGATGGCAGATCATGGCAGACATAGCATTTATTTTTTATTTTCTCTTACTATCAGGCTAAAAAGTAACATCCTCTCAGGCTTCCTCCCTCCCTCCCCTTTTCAGACCCAGTTACCAGTTAGTTATTCAGTACAAACTGAACCATTTCTAGCACTGGAAGTGAGCTACTCTGATCACCCCTGAACACCTGTCACTCACTGCTACAACACCTTCCTTGAAAAAGAGAACACAGGTTCAAACCATCTTAAATGGCATTCCCCCTATTTCTGTTTATAAACTTGAAAATGTCTGCAGGCCCAAGCAGGCTGTGCATCTGCTGAGCCCAGCAATCCCAGAATGTGTCAGGTTTAATCTGTGTGGTACCCAGCATGTCCAAGGCATGCTGAACTCGGAGCACATTTGCTCTGAGTTGATCCTGAATCTGCTATGGCATTTGTCTGGCACTTTGGGGCATCCAGACTTTATTGCTCAGATGCTCAAAATCCTCAGGTTCTGCCGGATGGAAAAATAATTTCTCTAAAAAAAAAAACAACTCGTGTTGTTTGACTCAAAAGGAAAAATATTCTGGGTGTGACAAAACCCTCACTTTGCATATGCAAGGAGTTAGATATGTGTAAGACTCTGACAGATGATCTGGTGGACTTTGGCAGAGAATTGCAATCATTAAATTCAGAGCAGCCATTAGCACAGCCTCAGCCTTGTGACAAACAGCAGATCTGGACACCTGTAATTCCAAGATGAGGGAAATCCCAGAGAGATACCTCTCTGAAGCTCATTATAATGCACCTGCATGCCTTGGAAAAGCATAAATGTGTGTTTTTGGAGGCTTTGGGAGGAGGTGACTCCTTCTGCAAATGGAGGTTGGTGAAACCCATATATTTACACCAGTTTTTTCCAACATCCTGCCTGTACTCCTCACCCTGGGCAAGGGATTGCAATACACAGCAACAAATCTAAAGTTTGGGAAATTCAGCCTAAGGCTGGAATTTATGGTCTTACAGGTGGCTGGGTTGATCTTGTGCCTTTCATCCGAAAGGAAGTGAGCTCACTTTTTCCTCCTTCACACAGAACCTGGATACCCCTCAGATGCTTTTGGAAGTAGTGTTCAACCTTTCATCTTTTGGTAGAAGAGGACTTTGAGGGCAGCTCACAAAATGTCTTGTACAGCTCTGCTCTGAGTTTTGCAGTCTGTGAACAGCGAGCAAAAATGAATTTTCCTAGTGGATGTCCCCACTAAAATGAGGAGCTCAGTTATTCCAGTAATGGAGATAGGTATTGCAGACAAAACTGGCTGGATTATTATCTGAGATGGATAAAATATTTCAGACAATGTTTTAGGATTCTGGAAGGCAACATCTTTAAATTTTATATTATGTGTTGATCACAGCTGATGGCAAATGTGTGTATTGGCTGAACTGAGTAGCCTCAGAAAAGCTGAATATTTTTACACAATTATTGCATGTAGTTTTGTACATCATGCAAATATGAGTAATCCTATATGTGCCCTCACAGACCAGATGGGGATTTTCACATCTAAAAAGGGTTGTGTTCAAGTCAGATGTAAATAAGACTTTCTATTGTTTTAGATTCCCTAGTCTTACTAAGAATAATGAATATGGTATTGGATATCATGCATTAAAATTTGTTATTTAGAATGTGATACATGATATACCCAGTGAAACTTATCCTGATGAGGGAAAATAATTACCAAGAGATGATAAAAACTGTAAGTCACACATGAATTACCTGGAGAATGAAACTTCCTTCTATTGTATATAACTTTTTATAAAGATAGTGGTCCCACTGAAGATTTCATATTGCCAACTCTAAAATACAACTGCTCACACGAGCTTATGATAATGTAAAAATGTTGGAAGGGGAGTTAATTCACTCCCTTATAATGGTGAAGTTACTGAGCTATGATAATAATTTCTGTGGATTATGTATTTATTGGGGGGAAAAAATGTGCTCTGGATGGTTGCTCATTGGGCTGAGAGGGATATGGGTTTATTCATTCTGGCTGTTCTCCCAGAAATAGATGGTTGGCCTAGGAGACATTCAAATCCGAGGTGTTTTGGACAGAAGCCTGTTGCAGACACCCTTTTGTGAAAAATCCTTTCTTGGGATTTTCCCTGCTGGAGCTGAGAGGTTTCAACAGCAAATGTAAACAATTATTATCTGCTGCTGTGGAATGCAACAGGTCCACCCGTGGTTGATCCCCTGTAGATGTTTGGATCTACTGACCACTCACGGTGGAGCTGCTATCGCTCTCTGCAGACACAGACCTTTGTTATTCATTCTTTCTATCTCCTTCCTAGCTTAGCCAGCTTCTGAAGAAGCTCCTTTCCTTTCTATCTCTATGTAGTACAGTTATAATGATATATATATATATATATATATATATATATATATATATATATCATAATATAATAAATCAAGCCTTCTGATCATGGAATCAAGATCCTGACTCTTCCATCCTCTACAAACCCCTGTGACCACCGTCAAGAGAAGCCCATTCATTTCAAGCTGCAGACCTTGCTGGCGTCCTAGAGCTTGGTGACAGGGAAGCCTTGACCCAAACTTTCCCATTTCTTGCCACAGGTGTAGGCTGTGCCCTACAGGGGACAGCGGAGCTCAGCCTGCCCAAGTCTGCTCTGCATGGCAGATCTGCTCTGGGACTCACAGCAAATACCTCGCCAATTCTTTGTCACTTTTCTTCCTTTTGGATCATTCATTCCATTTATGCAACAGAGAGTACAAGAGCACTCGTGAAATGCCCACAGCAGATTCCATCTCGTCGGAGTCTTCAAGGCACTGCTCTCACACTGGTGTTAATAATGGCATTTATAACCTCAGAGAGCTTGTGACAAGGCCCTGCAAATTTGTGACCAAAATATCGAACCCATGGTACCGTCTTGATTGGGGTTTAGTTTGCCACAGAAAAATGAAAGTGCTGTGCTTCTCAAACGCCCTTCAGTTTGAGGGCTCTCCTCATGTAAAATATAGTCAAAGCCATCACCATTCTGTATGGCTCAAAAGCTCCTTTTCCTCTCAATTTTCTTGCTGAAGTTACCTCTGAGACAACACTTTACTCCTCACTCCTATTAAATGATTATACAGCAAGGGCTATTTCTTAAGTGGGATGAAGTTTGTGGATTTGCAGCACTATTTTTCTCAGGTTTTTTTTTTAGTAAATATTTGGAGTCCCTCAGTTTGGTTCTTTGTTAGACATTATGCTACACATGTGGGTTCTGGCAAGTTGAAGGCTGTGGGAGCAATTCTGTTCTGAAACAGCCTCTGGTAAACACAAAAATGAGTGTGTACCAATTTCAGAACCTCTCTATCTGGAACTACCAAAACAAACAGCTTTGAAATTGGAAATGTGTTTACCCTGGCCCTTCAGTCTGGCAGAGCAACCTTGGCCCCATGGAAAGGAAAACGATGTATTTGAAACATCCCAAACACCATAAAGGTTTGGAGAGCAAATACGGAGGGGGCTGTGAGCATTCAGGATTGGAACACTTTAGGAAGGAAGGAAAGAGCTGGCTGGATCCACAAGATAAAGTGAGACCCTTCTGCTGTACAGGGTCAGCCACAAAGCTCTTCATTTTTCAATGCAAACAATCACTGTTACTTCAACACTCTGGAATTCCTTGAATTCTATAGTAAAATCAGTTGTTTTTTGGAGGCATTGCAAATGTAATGGGAACTGTAGTATGATTTTGTCTGTACTCTTTGTTTGTACTGTTTGCAGTGAAATAAGTGACAGGATTTGTTTTTAACTCTGCCATTACCAATCTTGGAGCTTTTTGACAAAACCTAATCTGCCATGCTTTATCATTTAAATTATTAAAAGGTGAGTTAGAATTGCCAAGTTTGCAAATTAAGCTTACACAGGGGAAAAAGAATTATGACCACTGACTTAAATGACTAAATAGTTTTTATTAAATCATCTGAAAAGATTATGGAAAATACCAATAGTCTCCAAAAGGTTAAATTCAGAATTTTCGTGCATGGTTAAAACACATGCACTTGGCATAAATTTTAAATGTTTTGTGATTGTCAGGGCTGACAACTATTTTACACCCATAATGGGCCAGAGCCGACTGAAAATAGTTTATCTTGATATTATCTATGGACCAAGGGCTTAAACATATTGTAGCTAAATTCAGTGTGTTTATGGGGATCCTAAGAAGCAGGTAATTAGTGCATTGCAATTTTGTTTCCAACATCGACAAGCAATATGAGTCTGTGAGCCAACTTCACAGATGGCACAGTCAACTTTAACTCCATTGATTTCATTGTGATGTCCTTATTTAATCCCCTGATTATTCCAGAATCAAACAATATTTCGGAATTGAGTCTATAATTCCATCTTTTTCCTTGATGATCCTGAACCGTTCTAACCAGTGCTGTCCCACTGATGTGTAGTCATAGTCTGGATTGTATTCAGGTTGCAGCTGGTCCTGTTTCTCTGCAGATACATTTGGGCCCAGCAGAGAATTCCAGTCCTCCCCAAAGCTGTGTGTATCTTATCAGGATAAGTTACACAATGGAGAAGCTCAGCGTGGAAAAGCAGATGTAGCTGAAGACTCAGCATTCTTGTGTTTGCCTTTGGTCTGGCTACAGGCTGATCCTGTGGACTGAGCACCATTGCTGAAGGATGCAAGGAGAGCTCACAGTCCTGTGGTGACTGAGCACCATGGCTGAAATGTTCAAGGAGAGCTCACAGTCCTGTGGTGACTGAGCACCATGGCTGAAACGTTCAAGGAGAGCTCACAGTCCTTTGGTGACTGAGCACCATGGCTGAAACGTTCAAGGAGAGCTCACAGTCCTTTGGTGACTGAGCACCATGGCTGAGGCATGCAAGGAGAGCTCACAGTCCTTTGGTGACTGAGCACCATGGCTGAAGCATGCAAGGAGAGCTCACAGTCCTTTGGTGACTGAGCACCATGGTTGAAACATGCAAGGAGAGCTCACAGTCCTTTGGTGACTGAGCACCATGGCTGCAGCATGCAAGGAGAGCTCACAGTCCTTTGGTGACTGAGCACCATGGCTGAACATGCAAGGAGAGCTCACAGTCCTTTGGTGACTGAGCACCATGGCTGAAACGTGCAAGGAGAGCTCACAGCCCTTTGGTTAATTTGGTCCAGAATGCAGCAATGTGCACACCGAGTCAGCTTTGGTATGCAGACCAAGGCACGGTGAATAACAAATGCCAAGATTTAATTGCTGGCCTGAACCAAATGCTCTTGTAAGCCATTCTGTAAAATATATTCAAAATCACTCTGAGCCTGGAGAGCAGTTTGGACAATTTCACCTTTCAGCAGTCTGGTTTCAAGTCAGAATCTACAGTCTAACTTCTGTGTATCAGAGGTAACCCATGACACAGTTCTGGAATTCCTTCCAAAATGCTCCAATTATCTTCCCTCTTTTTTTTTTTTTTTTTTTTTTTTTTTTTTTTTTTTTTTTGTTTTTTGTTTTTTGTTTTACCATGTCCAGCCATGCCTCCCTTTAGGGAAGAAAAAAATCCCTTTTTTGATTTGAGGTTTTTCTTTTCTTTAATACTGTCAAAAAAAGACTATGGTGTGAACATAATTTACTCCAAAAAAATACAGTGAGGGAAAGAAAGACAATGAATCTTCCAAAGGCATGGTAATGCTACAGAAGAAAAATTAGATAGAAGAAAAAGTAAGAACTATTCAGGGCTTCTTCACCTAAGATTTTACAGTGTAGAGAAATTAATGGATTACAGGATTTTTGTGTTTGTGGTGATATCCAAGCTGCAATAACTGTCTAAGTCTGCTGAGGTGAGTTTGTAAGAAAAGCTTAGGCAGTCCTTGTCTTTGAATTAATTGCAGTGTTAATGAACAAGCCTTCACAAATCTCATACAGACACTTTGGCCTGATACATTTGAAATCTCTGAAAGGCTTTACTTTGTTGCAGCCAATGAGATCTTTAATAAAATATTGCCTCATACCTCTTCATTGAAGCAGTTATGAGAGCTTTGGTGACTCAGGGAGCACCAACCTGGTTGAGGCAGTGAAGAGCTGAATTTTAATCATGGACAAATGGTGTCAAGTCAACTCGGGGCTTTTGGGTGGATAACATCTGAAAAACTTTCTCTGGCAGCTCCAGTATTCACCCTTGTATGTTCTAATATTCATCCTTGCATGTTCTAATATTCACCCTTGCATGTTCTAGCATGACAACACAACAGTGAAGGCAGGTGCCCCATTTGAGCATACCCTGCCAAATCAAGCCAACCATTTCCAATACCTGTCAGACCTCTGGGATATTTTTTCAACTCTTTCAAAAAGCTCTGGGCAGTTCTGGTAAAAGAAAGCAAGCAAAGCCAATTTTTCAATTGAAGTAAAGTTTCCATGCATGCAGCAAGCAAAACCACTCAGCTCTATGGTAAAATAGATTTACAAATCTCATAACTTGTCAGGGAAAATTATTTATATACAGTTGCTTGCAAAGTAATTTGAGTTGATATATCATTTGGCACCTCATGAAATTCTTTTCACCATTATGTGAAAGTACAGTCCCTTCAATTGTTGTCTTTTTCTTGGTCACAGCAATGTACATCATTCATGTCATTTTCATCATATATTGTATTTTATTTTCCTATACATGATACATACAGGTATGTCTTTGTGTGTATGTATCCTATGCCTTATAGGATTTTTCACATACATGTGTGTGTGTAAAAGTATCTATACAGAGAGAGAGAATCTGTGTGTGTGTCTGTGTCTGTGTGTACAGAAGGAATGAACCTCAAATTAATGTTTCATGGTGTGGTTGTTGTTTTTTCTGGCTTGAGGGATGATCACAAAGCACATTTGCCAGGATGCTGTGGAATAATTTCTTTGTGGGTTCTATGGAAAGCTTGCCTGTGTTTAACCTCTTTGTGAGTGTGTTCTTAGAAACCAAACAGGCTGAAACCACTGTAAATAAGACATGGCTTTCACACACTGTATTAATTTTACTCCTTGCTGTGACATCATGCTTTTTTTTTTAAATTTTAGTGGTGTTTTGGTCTTTCTGTTCATGATTACAGTATAGCCACTTCTAACAAAATTTGAAGTAACTTTTGGACTTATACTTAAAAAGGTGAGACCCTGCCTGCATTCTCCAAGGGCTTTTTGCCTTTTATAATTTTCTGCAGCATCATCAGTCACAGATGAGGGAAACCTTGCACTCTGCAGGCAGCTGTTCAGGATTTCTGCTGCCATTTGACTACATGCAGAACTTTTCATTACTGGGTGTCTTCCCGACTGCAAACTGGTAATTTTTAGTTTCGTTCCTCTACTTGAATTCTATCCTTTTACAGATTTGTTTTCTGGGAGTGCCACGCTGGTTTCTAATTCTCTCTTTGAGACATGAGCTCTGTCACAGCTGAGCACGTACAGCATCCCTTGTGGTGTGTGAGACACAGAATGGTCACTCCTGCTTTAAACTTAGAGAACTCAAATAAATCCTCTGTCTCTTTGTGCCTCTCTTCAGTTTCTCTGCAGAGAAACAGCACTGAGAGGAAGGAAAACTGCAGACCATGACTGCAAACTACCATCAAACCTGTAATAAAGCAAAATGAACTTAAATACTTCAGGCTTACTTTTTACCAAAAGTAAAAAGTCCATCCATTATCTTTATAATTCTGCCTGCTAATGACTTCTGTGACTTGCTTCTGGACCAAAATGTGGCTTATCAACATTAATGAACCTTTATCACTTTTTCCTTAAAGAGTTTGTGATCTGAGCCTTTAGGCTGCAGGAGTGTTGCTGAGACAGAGGTTTTACAGTGCTGCCAAAGATTTGGCAACCTAAGGGGTTCCTGAGACCATTTTCCAGTGTCATTTCACATTCCTTAGGCATCTCCTTCAGGGAAAAGGGAAAATATGACACCCAGCCTAGTTTTCTCACTAACCTGAGAGACATTATGGAAAAAATGTTTAATTTATTACAGGTCAAAACAGGACATTTCATCTAAGCGTTTTCTAGAAATTATTTTTATACTATTGCATCTCAAGTCCTGCAAATATATCAGTATATAAACATGAATGGTAGTTGACATAAAAATGCCTGCATTTGTGTTTCTTAGACAAGCCACCTAATCAGTTTAAGGAGGTATTTATTCAAACACTTATTCAGAAGCTGAAGAAAATTTCAGGCTTGGAGATGCATTATTTTATGGATTGAATTTAAAACTGCAGCTGACTTCACACTGAGGTATAGGTCCTGGCTTAAGGAATGAGAGGCAGGCTATATTTTCTCCTGACATTTTTGATTGGATTAACGTTGGGTACAAACACAACTATTCTGTATCTCTGAACACAGGCATTTTTCAGAAGGACAAAAAATGCATGCTGTTTAAATATCAGGTATCCATGTCAAATGTTCCTTTTGTACATTTTCTCCCAGTATATTGGCATTATCCAGGTTTAACTTAGTGCATTTCTGCTTGAGGAATCCAAAAACCAATTTTTTGCCGGCTTTGGGTTTTTAACATCGATAGTTTTGTCACGTCATTCATTACACCCCTCTGCTTCTCCTTGGAAAGCAAGACTCCACTGGAAAGGAGCAGTAGGATCTCATGGCAGCAGCACGTTAGCCAAGACAATCGATTGCAGCTGTAATTTCTCACAGCTGTTTTAACCCGGTGGGTTCAGATTGACATCCGGGTAAGTTTTAAGAGACTTCACAGAATGAAGGTGCAGCTCCACTCTGCTCAGGCTTGTCTTCCTGACAGCACAACTTATTATCTGTGAGGAAGCAACATATGGCTCCAGCTCAGACGAGGCAGCCCCACCATGTACAGGATGGATTTCTCTGAAGCTGAGCAGCAAAACTATAATGCACCATGCTAAAGTGCACATGTGAGTGTCCTGGGTTGGCTGTATGATGCTTTTATCCCCAATCTTCTTGTTCTGTTTGTACTAAATAGTAAGTTTTGCACCTTTAAGTCCTATTGCAGACAATGAAGGGGGAGAGAAAATGCAGGGTTTTTTCCTCCAGATACTCCTGTCACTCCCCCACATTCCTTCTCCTGGCCGGCGGTTGTTGTCTGCAGACAGACGACGGACAGAGCGCTTCTTTTGCTTTTTAGTTAGTTTTCAGCTAACTGAGGCAAAGAAGTTCCCTGGACTGTGGTTTTTTTTTCCCTTTTCTTTGGACCTTTTGAAACCTGCTCTGGACTGAACACCCAGGAGAGCACCGGCAGCTCACATTTCTGGCCCACCGGGCTGGGCCCGGCCTGCGACAATCCCAACACCGGAGGGACTGATCAGAGACAGTGAGCTACAACCCGGGGACAGGGTTTTCTCAGTTTGTCTTTTTTTTTTAGAGTGACAAAGGGTCTCATTGTTTGATATTGTTTTAGCTTTTTTGTTTAATAAACAGGTTTTTTCCACCTTTCTCCAAGGAGGTATTATTTTCCTCCCGGACCAGTTGAGGGGGGGGGAGGGCCGATTGGATCTGTTTTCTCACTGGAGCTACTTTGGGGAATTTTTTCCCCAAATTTGTTCTAAACCTGGACAGTGAGGAAAGCGAGAGTGTTATAAACACAGGTGACAGCCTGGCAGGCTTTTCTGGAAGTATCACCGGTCCTCTCAAGATGGTGCGTGATGAATAGATGTTGGCTGGGCACGTTAGTGCTTGGTGGTCTTTTTGCTACTTATGTGCTTGGGTTCTTTGGTAATACAATTAATAATGCCGGTTTTGACCTCTAAAGACCTCTGCTGTAAATTATATTCCTTTATTTTAACTGGCTGACTCTTAAATTTGTGGGAAATGCATGTGTTATAGAGAAAGTTTCTTAAAAGTTTTGTTTCCCACTGGGCTGGCACAACGGTTGGCATATGGCCTCATGTTATGTGTGAAAGTTAGCACTGCACAAAACTCACTCCAACTCACATGAAATCTATTAACAACTGGCTTAAATAAGAAATCTCACAAAGAAATTCAAGTACAGGCATTTTTCCTGGGGTCATGGAGGGATTTGAGTTTTGCTAATGTTATTCAGTAAGTTGCTTGTGCCTTGGCTTTTGTGCACTGATGCCATATCACTTCTCACCAAAATATCCTGATGTTTGATATTTTGCTGAAATATCTTTGGAAAAATTTGTCGAAGTGGGTTATGATATAAGGCTTCCACTGGGGAAGTAAAGTTTAAGAGAAGGAAGAAAATGGGTTTCTTATATGAGACAACTTTTTTTTTTTAAATGCAAGGTCACTGAAGGTAAGTTTAACACTTACTTCTTTTGAGCCTAGCTGGTGACACTTTTAAATGGGATAAATTTCCAGGTGAGACATCCCTGCCTTTGCAAAAATAAGATTTTCTTGAGGTACTATTGAAAATACGTTATTTCTTTAACTCACCTGTTGGCTGTTGGTTGATTGATTTTGACTACTGATGTCTTTTTTCCCCCTCATTTTCATTGTACACTAGAAGTGTTTGTTTTGCTGTTGTTGCTGTTGGGGTTTTTTTAATCCTATATCAACTGTGATTTCTCAAGTGCTAGGGCAACATTTTCCAGTAGACTGAACTTCAAATTTTACAACTGGAGGTGAAAGCTGATCCAGCACTCAGGCTGTCAGCTACCCAGTCCCAACACAACACTCTGTCAAACAACTCTAATTTATGCAACCTTTGCGAGGTATGATGGAAAAATAGCACCCTGACACATCTGCTACCATCATTCTGCTTCATCACTGGCATCACCTGTGAAAACACAGTCCAGGACTTCAGTGCTCCCACCTGCTGCACAGAACTGGTGCAAATTCCATTTGCAGAGCAGGGAGACGTGGAGGAAAAAGCCCTAAAAGCAGTGAGTGTTTTCCCATTCTTTGCTGGAGTATTTATTGAGAAAGTGGTGTCATTATCTAGTATGTTAAAGCAGAAGTATAACTTAAAGTTGTTTACAACCAGACACTGGAAATTAGGGAACTGAAGACCTGACCTTACAGGTGTGAAAGAATTGTCCTACAGCTCTGGCCAAGTCCATCTGTTCTCTGCTGAACATCCTAATATGGTCCAGAATCCTTTAAACTTTCTTGTTCCCCTGCAACCCCTGGAGCAAAATACCTCAGAGCTCTTCTGAACAGCTCAATCATAAGAAGGCTTAGGAAGTATGGAAGGGAAAACAGAAAAAAGTGGTTTATGCCCTTAGTGAATGCTGGCTATTCACCTCAAATGCTGTGTGGTTTTCATGCTGCCTGTTAAAAAACAGCTGTAGAAAATCCTAAGTTCATTGGGGAATAAACAAAAGTCACACAACGGATAATTACAATATAAAATTTGATAAAATTTTATATTGTAATTATATTGTATTATAATAAACCCTGATACACGTTCAGGGTTTTTTTTTGTGTCATACTGATAAACTGACCTTGGTTTCATTGCCACAGGATGAATAAACAGAGAGATATTGATGTAGAAGCAAGTATAAAAAGATACAGGCAGTTCTCCATTTAGAGGCTTATTGTTGTTTTCTGCTTATAGTAGTATAAATTCCTACAAAGACTCTCTGACTTTATGCTGCAAGAGAGGAAATAAATGTTATGCCTTTTTTTAAAATACTTGATATACAGAAAATAAGAACAGATCATTGATTTGGTCCATGACATGATTGTGTTTTACTCTTGGCATTATTGTATTAATAATTCCATAATCTTTGAATTTCCTTATTCAAGTTTGATGGGGTTTGTTTTAATTGCACAGAATAATCTTAATAAGAGTGTCTTGATTATCTTTTAACGTCAAAAATTATGTACAAATAATAACAATTTCATGTACAGCAATGAAGCCTTGTGATATCAGGATGGATATTTTCCTTCTACTCTGTTAGTTGGAGGTCAGCACTAACAGACACTAAATTTGAAATTGTGTTCTCAATCTTGAAAAAATGCAACTTTATTTTTTTTTCATTAAAAAAGAGCACTAATTCAACAGCACTGACTGCCTCAGTGAGTACAAGCAAAGAGCAGAACCGTCTGTCACAATAATTCCCCAAAAACAGTGAGGAGCCAGGACTCTTCCTGTAGGTATATATATTTTTATGACCATCCTTTGTGGAATGTTTCATGCTCCAAGATAATAACTTAAGCAAGCACAGTGACTGATAGCTGCACTTTTTGGATATTTTTGGATTTATTTTGACTCATTTTGAAAGGCGTTATAAAGGTGCCCAATTTTCATGTTTTGGGTTGGAGTTTGCTCATTTGGAGGCTTGGAGTTTGCTCATTTGGCTTCTCTTTTTCTAAGAATTTTCTTTTTCTTATGCAGCTTCTTTCAGTTGACTTCCAAAAAAATAAACATTTATGTTGGATATCTAAAGTGATGATAACATGTCTTCAGTATTAATGCTGAAGATTGCCATGACAATTACAGAAATTGATCATGAGGTCTGTAAACTGGTAGATGTATTAATGGTACTCATTTCCTTTGGCTTTTAGACTCATGAAGATGAATAAATTCCTGTACTGAGTTACAAATAACTCTTGAGAATTAACAATCTCAACAAGGAACAGTGGTCATGTGGGCAGAGTTCCCCTGGTCCTGCCTGATATTTGTTTATCCATACACTCATGGCTGAATGAAATATCTTTTAAATTATGCAGTTTTCTTGAGTATTGAAAGCACAGAGAGGTTGCCTCACACATTTACAACTAACCTGTCTGGTGGTTATTACAAAAAACTCTGTAATCAGCCCTGTTAGGCCAAATATGGCCTAGGTATTTGGTTAATTTGCAGCTATCACTGTGAGCAAAGTGGAATCATTTAAAGAGAGTTTAGATGGGCTGACCAAATAAGCAGCATAAAATAAATAATTGCACAGATTTCTTTAATCTGTTTCCCCTTCCTGCTGCCCCTCTCCTTCCAGTTCCTTGAGATTCATTCCTTCATTTCTTTTTTCCTTACATTTATTTATGGCTTTCTCCACCAGCCTCTCTTCTCCTTTGCATCTCTCAGGTTTCCTCCAAGGACAGCCTTCCTGTGTTTAACCATCATTTTATCAGGGCACACACTCTCAACATACACATCAAGAACCAGAAAAGCAGAATTTACTATCACTGTCTCTCGGGCTATAGGAGTTCCATTTATGTTTTAAAACCCCTCAGATTCATCTCCACTCAGGTCTGCTTCCTTTCTGGATCACACAGAAGAAGGTGATTATTCAAGGAGCTGCAATCCAGGTTGAAAGTGGAGATAAACACAAAACATTTCTGCTGAGGGCCAAGAAAGTACAGAGGAGAGAAACTCAAAGCAGGGAGTCAGGGTGACTCCAAGAACCAACCAAACACCAAGGCAAACAGCAAGAACCAACCAAAATCCCATAAATCCTCTGATTAAGAGGTTTGAGAGTTCCCTGCATGCCTGTGGCTGCATTTCCAGATAGTTCACTGACACTCACATTCCATCTGGAATGGGAGCTTGTTCTCACCAGCATCTTTAACTTTTTTTCAAACCAACATTTCATGAGGAAAATACTTTTTGTGATTCCTCATCCATGATGCAGTAAAAAGCAACTGGTAAATAGTGCTTGACATATAGTCCAAAATAGTTCCCAATGAAACATTTTTAAACTACAAAGGGTTAAAATATCTCATTTCTACACCACTGTTCCAAACAGTACCACTATCTGTCTTTCTCTTTTATGTATTCCTTATTTTTGTTCCTCTCTTATTTAGGTTTCTAGTCCTATTCAAGGTGGGAAACACTCCCAACTGGGAAGCTGATGTGAACAGACATTTCACATGACTATATAGGAGGAAAGAGCTGCAGCAGGTAGGAAAAACAAAGTGTAATATAATGCTAAAAAATATCTTTTGTTCAGGATGTCCACACAGTTTAAAACACAATGAAATCAATTTCATATGGCAGTTTTATAGAAAAATCACCTATAAATACCATTATGTTTTACAATGTTTTTCAGCATGTTTTTTGACTCTTGTGAGGGGGGGTTGCAATCTTCTTCTGATCATCAAAAAGCATTTCCATTCTGCTCTTGTTCACTTTAAATACATTTCACTGTTCAGGCCTTTAACTAGCTCAGTAAAACATTTCAGACCTGAACTCTGTCACTCCATTGACTGAACTTTGCAATTTCAAACTGATGTGCTGCTGCACCGTCCACAGGCACTCCTAATGGACAACTTTAACATTGTTTAGATGCCAGGTAATTTGTTACAACCTGGATTTCCTCTTCTGCTTAATGGCTGCAAGTTAAATGTTTGCCATCAAAAGCAGTGGTGTGTTGAACATTGATCCGTGTGAGAACAGTGAACCTGTGTCTCTGCAAATTTGTGAGTCATCCAAGAGGCAAAGCAAAGCTGACCTCGTAATGTCAAATCCCATTTAGGGCTGGGGAATAGGTTGGAAAGAAGGTGCTTGATATCTTTTGAGCAGTATTAAAAATACAGTGCTGTGCAGAAGGATGAAAGGCTCAGTAAATTAATGGAGGGAGTCTGGCCTTTCCAAATAATTTATAGTTAAGTTCTGTCTTTTAGGAGGAATGGGATGCAGTTAATAAGTGTTGTGACTTCAGTAAACAGTTTCTGAGCTCACAGGTTTCCAGATAAGTGTTACAAGCTGTAGCTCTGCCCTTCTGTATGCACCACTTTATTTTAAATTGTCTTTCCTTAAACCTCATTAGTAATTGCATTCCAACTTCACTCAAAAGTGGTAACTCACAGCACTTAGCTAAAGCATCCATTTGGAGTTGAAATAGATATCTAACTGCATTTTACTAAAATATGAAGTTTTCATTTAGTCTATATTTTACTTAAATTCTCCTTATTCACTGCTTAAATGCCTGAGGAGCACCAAGGCACAGACTCATGGGGCTGATGCCCCACTCTAGACTAATGCTTCCATTTCCTTGCCAGGCATCTCTGTTGTCCTCACTCAATAAATTCACACTCCTGAATATCAGCTATGAAACTTTTGGGGCTTCCAGACTTGCACCTTTAAGATCTGACTTACACAGCTTGCAATTTGCTGCATAATTTACTGGATAGCAATCCACTTTATTTGGCTAAACTAGCAGGCATTGCTGCTGTTTAACATTCATTTTTTTGCATAATGGGAATTAAATTTTTAAAGACTTTTTTAATACAGAAAAGCTTAATAGCTGAAAACGAAAATGTTTAGGTAGTAAAGCTTTTGCTTATAGGGCTCTGAGCAAATGCAGGAAATATCTGCATCCACTCTCTTTCCAGAGAGTCACTGCACTCTTTTAAACACATATATGCTGGCAACACCCAGGGCAGGATTTGAAATGGAAATCAAAAGTTCTTTTGAAGGGCAGTAGCAATTTATCAGAATTGTCAGGGACCAGTGAAGAGGATGGTTGCTGGATATAAAAACAAGATGTGACTCTGATGCTGGTGTGTGCTAATATATTTATGAATTTGGGCAGAAAGGTGATCGGACACTTCATCTGTGCCTAATGCAATTTCATGCAGATCCTCACCAGTTGTGACCTCTCTGCGTTGCTCCAGAATGTTGTGCCTGAAATAGCTCGCCCTCCTCATCCCAGTATTTTTTATTAGGCTTCTGCTTTGGCCAAAACCCACAAAATCTGACTGTGCAGCCTGTGGAGGGCAATGCTTTCTGAGGAATTTAAGTGGAGCCAAAAGCCAGGCTCCAATTAGACAGCTTGCTGCATTCTCACCGTGGAGAGGAGACAGCATGTAAACTACCCACGTGCATTCATTAGAACCTCCTCCCCTGCTTTCCATTTTTCAGCTTGCCAGCTCTCTCTCCCCAGAATGAATTCTCCTGCCCTGCCTTTTGGCTAAGATTAGGAGGTTTTGCCCCCGAAATTAAATGGAGATGGGCACAGCCAAGAAGGGCTGGTCTGTGGGGACCCAATCAGGCTGGTGTGTGGGGGGTTTTTTGTTTGTTTTGTTTTTATTTTCTACTGAGTCATCGGTGGTTAAGAGTGACAGTGGGGAACAATTAGTGTTTCCATAAAACTTAGACCTAGGGCTGAGGAGAGAGCAGGAAGCAATATATCTGTGGTGAGTAAGCCTCAAGAGCCATAATTTCCCTGTTTGTTTCAGTTCAGATGAGTGCCACCCTGTTGTTTGTTTTATAAACTGTTTAATAAACTGTAATGTTTATTAACAGTAATCCATTAAGATCATCTCCTTTGAGGCCTTTCCTGTACAGTCAGTGCTCTACACTTCAAAGAGGAACCCAGTTTTATTTTCCTCTTGCTTCTTGTTTTGCACCAATTCTGAAACTTTAATGATTTTATCTGAACTTTTACACCATGCTGCACAGAGAAAGAGATCTTAAAGCTGTTTAGGCAACCTCTGCCAGCTTCAGACTTGTCATACAGAAAAATAATGAAGTCTAAAATATGTGTATGTGAGCCCCATCGTCTGAAATTGTAACAGCTCAATTTCCTTGCTAGGATGTGGGAAAATTAGCTGTGCAGTGTCGTGTGGTGGATCGAGGTGGGAGGTAGCACAGGTGGTCATAACAACTGCAAAGGTTTTATTACAGAAGGCTCTGCTCATTTTTAATAAAATTGTCCTTGAAACCCAGCTAGCCAGAAATTAATAGGAAGTTTGCAATGGTTTTTTTTTCCCCCCCAGGAAAGCAACTCTGAAATTTCACATAGTGAAAATCACTTATCAGCGCATCTAAACCGAGTTTTATTTTAAAATACAGTTTTTAATTAAAGTTTGCAATTCTGAGCCTGCTGCTAGTACCTGATATCTTGCTAAAAGGTCACGGCACTGGTGGCATTCATGGCATGAGAGGCTGATAGAGGAGATTAGGAGTGCTCAAATTGCATTTCAGGGCAGGTTTGTCACTAGGAGGGGCTGCAGGTGCTCCTGGCTGGGGCAGGGTCAGTGATGGGAGGGTTAGTGGTGGGTTGGTTAGTGATGGGAGGGTCAGTGAGGGCAGGGTCAGTGAGGGCAGGGTTAGTGATGGGAGGGTTAGTGGTGGCTGTTCTTTGGCATGGCTGTTGTCACAGGAGCCAGGCTTTTCCTGGCCTGGGGGTGAGCTGGAAGGGGCCAATGCTGCTCCGTGGTCCCAGCTCCCTCCTTTGAGGAGGGCACAGCTCCAGCAGCCCCAGCAGAGGCTGGGGATGCTGACTGGGGGGCAGTCATGCCCTGACCCCTTGAGATACCAGGGGTCCAACAGCCCCTCCCTGCCCAAGCCTCAGGAGCTGTCCCCACCAAGGGCAGGGGCTGCCTCTTCTGCCTCGTGTCACTCACTCCTCAGGTGACAAAAGTGACTTTGCCTGTACTGCTGGATTGGGTCCAGCTGTATCTTGAGATGTAAACAGAAGATCCTTGAGCTGCTTTACTGCAGCTGACAGTGATTGGGGGGCACTGTGGAGCTTTGGGCGCTTGCCAGAGGAGAGAGGAGATGCAGCTATTCTCAGAGTGGCGGTGCACAGCTAAGGAGAAGCAAATTCCATTTGGAAGCTGTGAAAGGACCTCACCAAGTGAGGCAGAAGTAGATGTGTCTTTGCTGGGGGAGGCTGGCATTGCTGTGTTCTGAGCTCCTGAGGCAGCCCAGTGCCACACCTCCGGCCTCTGGAGCATATCTGGGGATGTAAATCAGAAAAATTAACTTTGCACAGCAGCGTGAGTAACCTTGGTGCTGCCTGAGCCAGCAACCTGGAGCTGCTGCTGCGCAGGGCAGGCAGAGGACAAGACTTGAAAATCCTCCAGTTTGGCCTGAAGGAAGAGGCTAAGGAGGCCTGAGAGCCAATGTTCTCCAGCAGTAAGCACCAGGCTAAGCCATCTGCAAACAACCCCAAGGATACATTGGGCACAGCCTTATTACACTGGCCATAACTCTGAATTACTATTACTTTAAAAATATATTGGTCTAGTGAAAGCTGAAATTAAGTGGAACATATTGCCACTGCCCTCAGGGATCTGGCATGGAACCACCACTGGAAGCAGAAATGATCATTTGCAAACAGAACAGAAAGCAGAGCTCTGAGAGTCGGAGGCGCTCGCTTCAGAACATCTGCCAGATGAGCCGTGGCATAAGCTGCAGCATCAGATTGTATGTGTTGGGCTGGTGGGTTTTGTTGCTATTTTCTTTTTAAATTGCTGTTTGGACTCATATAAAGCCATGAATCTTTGCCAAAGACAGTGCTGAGGGTGAAGATCCAGATGAAGTAATCATGTCTAGCACGAGGTCTCTGAGACAACAGTGCTAGACATAATTACCAAACTTGTGTTATCAATATGAAAGTGGGTTAGCAATAGCAGAGTTTTCTGAGTACAAGGGTGGTCAGAATGATTCAGAAAATAAACAAATAAATAAAAGGGCACCTTTAAAAGGTTTCTGTTAAGGGATGAAAAATCTGAGCCGTGGCTTCAGCCACATTGAGGAAAACACCATGCTAAAAGATACTACCTGCAATTGCTAAAAGTAGCTATAGAGTGAGATTTTTTTAAATAATCTGTCTGTTTACTTTTCTTGCATAGAGAAAAAACCTGCTTATTATAAACAGTTATTCTTATTTTTATGAAGTATCCTTTCTGTAAGAAGATAAACCAAGTCAACTTTCTAATTTGGAGCCTTGGGAACCACAGCACGTTCCAAAGAAGTCGTCTCTGGAAATTGGTGGTGACAAACAGAGGCCTTAGGTAGGTCACAGTGATATCAAAAAGGGACTTTTGTCACTGCAGAGGAATTCTTGCTCGGGCAGAAGAGGCTGTGTCAGTGTGAGGCAGAATGGGAGGGAAGGAAAGGTCTGTGTGCCCCAGACAGTTTTATGTGGGCAATAACCTCCCCTTGATGAGCTGGCTGAGCCCGGGGATGTGATTTATCTGGTGCTAATGAGCTTTCTGCAGCCTCCAAACACCTGAGACAACCCAGGGCTCTCCGAGATTAGCTGGCTGCAGTTAGGACCTCGCTTTCTTGTGCTGGAGACTTTTTATTATGCTGGCTGCCATGAGGGCTGTGTTTGGTTGGGGAAGGTGGAGGAAGTGGCAAACTGTTATTCTGAGAAGATCTCTGTGCAGAGGTCTGTGCTAGAGGTTCAAGGCCAAGCAATAGATCTTAGGAACTAAATGAGTTTCTCAACACAGCTTTTGTGCTGCTCAGCAGCCAGGAAAACAACCTAAGGATAATGGCTTTAGAGAAAGGTAAAGACTAAATAACTCTCGGTTTTCTCATTAAAATCATCTCATTATTTAGAGAGATATTCACCTAAGACAGCAAAATACTGTTTTGTACTTCAGACTTCCTCTGAACTTGGGCCTCTGAGAAGTTTATGCTGCAAAGCAGACAGAAAGAACAAAAAAATGGAAGGAACTGCTTGTTCCAGCTAACAAAGCAGGAATTAAATCCAGGCTGGATCATTCCCCACCCTGCATGCAGCCTGAGGATGCTGCTTTGGCCAGTGCCAGCTGCTCTGTACGGTGAGTGACACATAATCTTTATACTTAGGAAGAAAAGTACAGTCCCTGATAAGCCTCCTGATATGCCTCGTCCTTTCAACAGCAGAGTTAACCACTGGAGGAGGCTTTGCATGTAAATGAGCTTCTCCTCAGGTTTCAAATCTAATCAAAGTGGAATTCAACTTTCTTCTGAAGGATATGCAAAACTAGTTGGTCAAACATCCCTCAGCCTCTAAGTTTATCGCCAGCCTGACGTCAGTCTGGAAATCCCAACTTTCTTAAGAGATGATAAATGTTATCTGCCAATCTCTTCCCCTGAATAAACTCTGTTTGATCTGCATTAATCACACTTGGCAGAAGCTGTTCAAGCCTGCTAGCAGCAATCCTGGTGAACAGCTTGGCATCATTGCTTAATAATGAAGTGGAACAGTATGAAAAAAAAAAAAAAACATGAAGGAGCCTCCTTTTCATTGCCACCCCAAAGTTAATGAAACACACATTAAAATGTATGGTTTGAAATATTCAATGGATCTGAAACTGTCTTCTTGTAATCATATTATTGCTCTCAAGGGCAAAACATATCCCTTTCTTTTTCCCTTTTCTGCTGTAATGCCGTGTGTCAGAAGTGCACGGAAACAGAAGCACCAGATACTTCTGTAATTTTTGATACTTTTTTATCATTTTAATGAATGAATGTTCAATGTCCTGAATTAATCTTCACAAATTTTGCCCAAGAATATTCGAGTCATTATTGCTTTCACTCCAATATGATGAAGCACAGCTCAGAGCTCAACAAAATTCCTGCCATTTTCCAGGCCTGGGACAGCTCTGTGCATCACTTCAGCCCAGCAAACCCTGTTTTGGGGTGGGCTCTCTGGATATTTGAGCAGTGACTGGAACACAGTCACTTTCCACAAAATTTCACAAAATTTCCACTAAAATGCTCTGTCTGCTTGCAGGTTCTCATCTAGAAAATGCTTCCAAACCTCCTTTCAGTGACTTTGCTTGGGTGTGTGGCTGCACTAAATCAGTGGCACTGTTGATACAGGGAAAGCCTAGCACAGAGATAAGGGATTGATAGAAACATCTGTTAGAAATAGATGAACAGAGAAATGTGCTCCTGGGGGGTTACACAGCACCTGCCTGGGTTGGGAATAAATGGGAAGAGGGAGTAATAAGGGAAGTGAGTGGAGAGGGAAGCACAGAAAGTGGAGTCACAGCACTGAAAAATGAGATGTGAGAATGGAAGGGAAAAGGACAGACAAAGTGAAAACACTGGAAGTGTTTCATTTGCTTGTAGTTAGATGGGGAAAATAATGTTTTTTAAGAAGGGAAAGATCTTCTCCAAAACCTTCCATACAGTTTCTGGGTGTGCAGGACCCACAAAACAATTACTCACAATGTTCTACTGAGGAATCTCTCTTGTAAAAGAAGAACATTGGCAGAACCAGTGTGATTGACAAAGGAAAAACACCAATTGACTTTTCCTCCCTAAAAAAGATCCCAGACTTCTCCAGAGACATTAACAATATTTCCATGTTGGGAGTGTGCAGGGATGTAAGGATAACATGGCTGATCTTCTTTATAAATGTTCATTCATCTCAGCTTGAGCCTGGAATTTTTGAGACTAAAAGACAACTTGAACACAGGTTTTTCGAAGCATCATCATCATTTTTGTGATCCTCTGGGCCTTTTCCTAAACTTTTATTTCTGAAGGTCAAAGTTGCTTTAAAACATATTAATAAGTAAAAAAAGCATATTCCATCCTAGTATTCCAACAGATTTAGTGGATGCATCCTAAATATGAAAATACAAACTTCTTCCTCCAGCCTATAATATCCACTGCTATTGGGATTTTTCTAATTAAAAACTGTGTAATTTGAATCCTGAGAGACACCCACCCTCTGAAATCATGGAATATTTTAGTTAAAGTAACAATGAACCTTCTTCTTTTTCTCAGGAATTTATTGCATTGCACAAAAGTTTATTGCAGAAGGGAACGGCTTACAATGAGTAAAAAAATTAAGGAATGATGGCATAAACATACATTAGGTAAGGCATTAGCATGATGCATGACATTTTTTCTGAAGTTTGTATATTCAGACAAAGAAATTAAGAAGGAATTAATTAAATTATCACGTTTTGGAAGATGTCTCTAAATACTTCAGTTTAGTGCTGGCCACAGAAGCTATTTTCATTCTTAAAACAAACAAGTTAATTACTGAAATTTCACTTTGATGCTTGAACTTCCACATGAGACACTTGGAAGTCTATGAAAATATTTAATCAATTACTAGTGGGCCAAAATATTTCCCATTACTGGTAACATGTGTTTTGTTACTTGCAGTCACCTACACCAATGGCTCATGAATTTACAGGGATTTGCTGTGTATTCATAAACCCTGGAAATACACTTTTGGCTATGCCCACAAAGAACTGACATTTTAAATTCTATTTCATTAAAGAATTGCATATCCATATGGCAATATATATGGAATGCATACCATATTAATTCAAATTACTCTCCCCTCTCTAAGAAACTGTCAGTTTAATGAGACATCACAGATAAAGTGCAATCTGAAAAAAAAAATCTCTCACCTATAATTGCTCAAAGCATTGATTCTCCCTCCAAGCTTCATTTTCACTGCATGTGCAATGTTTTTGAAGTGGTGCTGGATGTGATGCCTTTTACTCTGAACACTCTTCACTTCCTGGCTCAAGTTTCCTTCTTGATATGAGAGGGAAAAGTTGAAATTGCTTCTAGACGTGCAGGGAGAGCACTAGAATGCAAATGAAATTCTTTACAAGGTTTTGATGAGTCAAGAGTCCACTATCTCAGAGGCAGTTAGGCTAATCAGTAATGAGGAAATGTTAATTAATTCATGTGCTTGTACTGGAGCATCCTTTTACAAACATATGTTTAAATATATATTTTTATATATGTATATATTTATATATAAATATATGAGGTGGTTAAGGCCACATTCTTTTGTCTCTGTTATTCAAAGGAGCATTTTCTAAACCCTCTACTGAAAACTGAATCTGACCACACAAGACAGGAAAAATATAATAAAAGGAAAGAATATATGAAATACATGAAAAAAGATCAAAAAAGCAGCAACCCAGAATAAGGGCCAGTGTGGAAACAAAAAATTATGGATAAAATCTTGAAAAGCATTTTATTGCCAGGTTCCAAAATGGTAGATTACACTGAATTGAATTTTACATCCATCTGCTGGATGTAAAACACATTTTAAACCAAGGAGTCTAAAAGCAACTACTGCCCAAATGCATTTTTGTCAGGAACTTTTGTATCTAAATGTAGATGGTGACACAAAGAGTAATTTATAATGGCATGATGTGTACATATTGGTAACCACGGTGGCTCAAATTCTGTTTTTAAATGTTTTTTTGGGGTTTTGTGTAAATGGCAAGGTTCCTGCAATTTCAGTTCCCTTAAAACCACGGTGTGGTTGGGAAAGGATAATTTATGAGGAGCAGTGCTGTTTTGGAAACATGCAGCTTTTAGTATCAATCTGAATTTTTCAGATAAAGGGTAAAAACTGTATTGAGTAATATAGAAAACAGAAGACCTTTTCAAAGGTTAATGTAAATAGCAGGAAACCATTTAGACCATTCTTTTTTTTTTATTATTATTTTGTTTATTAAGATTAAAGGACTTAGTGCTGTTCTGAAGTGAAACTTCAGTACCCTGGGGAAGAAAATAAAAACCTTTGCTTAGGAATTCAGGTGGTGCTTACAGACACATGCTCTGTGGTGTAAAATATCTGAGGATGCTGCTATGGAGGATGACTAAAACTTGCAGGATGATTGGCAAGTTGGAAATCTTTCCTTGCTTCAACATAGCAAGGCATGGCAGCCTTGTATTGCCAATAAAGCCATGGCATGGTTTTATTAGCCATGCATTTTTGCCTTAGAGAAAATGGTTTTTTTTATTAATAAAATGGTTATTTTTTTATTAATAAAATCACTTAGCAAATCCAAATTACAATGGTAAGTACTCTGCTGTATTTCTTTCAGAGGATGCAGGATGGACAGATCTGTGAAGGAGCTGGAGATCAGGAGGTGCCCTCAGGATGATGGACAAGGGATGCATGGGGATGCTGGCTAGATGGACTGATCCAGATGCCATGAACGTTGTCAAGGAGGGGCAAAAGTGGTGGAAACCTGCTTCTGAAGATCCTCGTCAGCATTTCTGGTGAGCACACTTTTTGGCTTCGTTTCCTGCTGTGACCTTTGGTGTGGATAATCAAATCAATCCCTGATTTCAGGCAGCTGGAATGCTGAGGTAAATGTTTTTATTTTCCCAAGAAAAGAAACCAGGCACTGCCAATGGGAACTCAAGGGCTACCAGTCTGAATTTTCCTCCTGTATGGATTTGGCTCTCTGGGTAACCTGCCAGGTCTCTCTCCTCACTTTTTTATGGTTTTTCTCAAGTCTCAAGTTTGCTGTTGGTGTTTTCTTGTGCTTGTTAAAACCCTGTCACTCCTGGTGACCATGGTTGTGTTTTTACTGCAGACTTATCTGGAACTTCTGATGGAGCTTGAGGTGTAAACAGTTGAACAAATAAATCTGGTCAGAGTTTCAGCTACCTGGCAGATTCACTTGTCTTCCAGGGAGCTGACACTGACTCATTTCTTTCCAAATAAATGCCAGTTTTCTTTGAGCAAAACCACGTTAGAGTAGATAAAATGGCATGAAACCCTTGAAAAAACCCAAGCACAGCATAAAAATGCATTGTCACTTAAAAATCCCAATTAAAAACGAAAAAGAAACAGACACAGAACACTTGAAGTATTGGATCACACATGCTGCAGATAAAACTAACAAAGCATCACCTACCTTGTGGAACAGAAAAGAAACCTTGTTTGAACATAAACAAATGAATCTGACAGGATTATTTTTGGCCTGTTTTTAGAGGAACAGAAATGCAGGCAGCTGACTACAACAAATTAATTCAGAAACAAAGCTTAGAATCATTACTCTTAATAATTAGAAACAATTGCAATTTTATTTTTTTTTATATTGAGATATAATGACAAGCACCCAGGAGTAATATTTCCTTTTCTTTGACACATGGGAAATTTTTAACTTTTATTTTAACAGTGAGAACTATACTGTGGAATCTAGAATTTGGAAGAACATGGATTTGAACATGAACGAAAGCAGTTTTAATATTTCTTTTAATACAAGTAGCCAAGATTCTTTTACCCCTTGGTTTAACCCTTACATAAGGTCATGGGTCTTCCTTGCAATTATTTTGTACTTTTATTACTTTGGAGGGAAAAAAAGCATCAAAATGTGAACGTGTCAGAGTTCTGATGGTGAATAAAGGGACCTGTCTTGGCAATGTTACATCTTTGTAAAAGTGCTTGCCAAAAAGATGTGAAAATAGTGCCACATCACATCTCTCAGTCAACACAGGTTCCCTGTAAGAACCTTGGCTGCTGTTTCTTCAGGGAGTTGATTTGATTGTTCATAGGCCTAGGAGCTCACTCAGCAGATCTTTTTTTACTCGTAGGATTTTCAAACACTCCCCAGTTTCCTGCAGACAAACTAGCCAGATACACGTAAGCTAATTAGATTATTTGTTATGACAAGGTTAATTTGATTGTTATGACTTTGAGGTTTTGAGATCCAGCTCTGTCATCATTTATCTTGCCAGGTGATGGGTTTTTTCCCTAAGAATTTCTAAAATAGAACCAGGCCAGGGTTAACTGTAAGTTTGAGCTCCCACAGTGTTTATTCCAGGTGTCTCACTCAGGCACCTGACCACCAGCAATCTCCTTTATCCCTGTGCCCTTCATCCCTTGCTGTGAAGATGAGTTTATGCATTAAACCCCTTGCCATGATCACCTCAACAACTCTGAATTTGAGCTCCTGTTTGCAGTTGCTGTTGTCTCTCGGGGCTGACAGAGTTAATGACAGCCTTCATAAAGCACAACAGTGTTTTTCCTGTAAGGAAATAATAACTGCAAGGAACAAAAACCAGTGGAGCTAAGAACAAGATGATTAAACAAGCATCTTCAAACAAGGCATGATGCATAGCAGGTAAATAGCTGTGAAACAATTGAGAGCTTGTTTCCTGCTTTGTGTCCTGCTGTGAGCTCATGGCTAATTGTTTGAAATATTTCCCTCCAGCCTCTTCCTTTATTTTTATTTTATTTTTAATTCCTTATATATTTATGACCAGTAACAGCCACTGCTTCCCACTGGTACAAGCAGTCAAGTCTGAGCAAGCAGCAGACTGATCCCCATTCCTTGCAGTCCTTATCCTTAAAGTCCTTATAGCAAGGGACACAGAGAAGTTTCATCTTTAACTGAGTATGTGGGAAAGAGAGCTGAATTTTCCATGATGTAATTGCACCTGAGCTTTTTAATAGAGACAATGAAAGGAGCATGCATTTGTTATTGACTGGGGGAGGAGAGCTAAATGCTCTGCCATCTGGGGATTTTATTGAGCAGCACTTTTGAAATATTCTAAAATGAAAGTGAGCAGCCTGATCCACGTGCTGGCAAAGGAGAGAATGATTTGAGTTAGGTTTGCTACTCTGGGTTCTAAGGCAGTATTGGTCATGTAACCTCGGAGGTAAAAGAGGTGTAATTGCTTTCCTGCAATTATAGGTGGAGTTCATACAGAAATAGTTCCTTAAAAAGACAAAGGAAGCCAACCAACAGCCAACTATTGCAAACCAAATTATCTGCCCACAGAAACTGATACAACCCCATTGACACTGGAGGAGTTTTATCCACTTACAATAGCCAAGATCTGCCTTTTTACCGGGGTTTGTTGTTGTACACAGCCTGCCCTGGGGTCACTCTGTAATTACTAGAGAAAACAGTGCTCTCACTCGATAACTTCTTGGAGCAGAAAAGCAATTAGCCTGCCAGGTGACTTGATGCTCCTAAGAAGGTGCTGGAGTTTTGGAGGCTGCAGGTTTTTAGCAGAAATAAGTGGGAGAGGGAGAAAGTCTGGCTGGCAGAGTACAAAGGAGAGATAGAGATGGCCACTTTAGGAATTTACAGCTCCCAACAACAACTCAGAGCTTTGATGCAACACCAAACTCAGAGAAAGACTTTGCTGCCAGCTAATGGTACAGGGTCCTTGCAATAGTGAGGAAAAACAACTGGAAATTTTGCCTGAACGATTTCCCCAGGCTGTTCTAGGCTGATGAGCAGCAGCCACATTCTGCAAAATCAGTTGTCACATCTTTCTGATCTAAAATGTTATTGGTGCAAGGAGGTGCAGAGGCTGTGAATGGGTTGGCTTAAATTCCCCCTTTTTCTTTTCCAAAAGCAAATCCACTGGCGTTTGACCTTGCCTTGAGATCATTGGTGTCAGGTCTTTTAAATCAAATGTTTGGGTTGTGCAAAAATGAAAGAGATCCTTCTGTTATTAGCATTATTATCTAATTCATATCATTTCTAATGTGTGAAATGCTGCTTGACCAGTGCTTCAGCCAAACCCAAGTTGCTGGATTAGGATGGTGCTGGTGAAATCTGAGTTTCCTGGGCACAAAGGCAGAGATGGAAATGTCAGGGGATATCTCAGATTGTTGCAGTATTGTTATCACAATAGCACAAAGGATTATTTTGTTATGGAAATCAAGACAATTTCTCTCAAACAGAAAATAGATGCAACACGTGATGGACTGTGCAACGTCTGAAAAAACTGCTTAGGCAGTTGGGAATTGAAGAATAAATTAAAGTGCAGCAACCCTAAAGAATAATAACCATTTTTTGACTCTATTAGAGGGGAAAATGATTTCGCAAAGTGTGATTTACCTGGTTCCATAGAGCAGGCTGTATTGCAAGCCTCTGTTGCATTTTCTTTTCTCGTTATAACTCTCAAAAAACAATTTTGAATCAATATGATGTGGAATATTGGAATGTCAGTATCTATTGAAAATGGACTGGTTTATGCTGATCTGACCTAATTAAAATCAATGCAGATATCTTTAGAAAAATACTTTCTTTTGGGGATGAAGCCATACAGGGTTATTTGGTAAATAAAATGCTCCCAATTGTCTGCTTTTCTTGATAAAATGTTTATGTGATTGAATCTCTGTTTATCAATGCCTAATGTTCTTTTTTGTTCCATGCAAACTGGATTAAATATGAAAATGCTCATAATTCACAGTAAAATTTATTTTAAGAGATGGGAATATACACATATATAAGTGTGTAAAACAGTTTTTTTCAGACCTGCACATTACTGACATTAGTTGGAACAAATAGAATATTAAGTCCATGTATATCTAAAAGCTTATTTTTCTAGAGGCAGGAGAAACAGTAAGATTGTGTTTCCCCATCTACTTTCAAAAAATAAAAACCAAACACCAGCCACTTAATAATACAAACTCATTTTAAAACCCCAGTCAAGTTCTAGAAGGCTCCTACCACCCTGATGTGAGTTTTGTAAAAGTCACTAAATTCAAAAGAAAGTAAATCTGTGCAATGCAATGCCACTGAGGAGACAAGGAATGCAGACTAGATTTGAGGAAAAGGAGAGTTAATGTTTTCTTCAGACTACAATGCACATTATCTAAGTTCATAAATTCTTCTTAAAATCTTCACTTCTCAAGGAAGAAAGAAAGGGAGGGGTGGGAGACAGTCTCAAGTTGATATTTTTAAAGGGAAACTTTTAAAATTAGTTCTCACTTTCATTTTAAAAGGAGAAATATACTTTCTGTGCTCTAGAAAGTAAAATCTGGTTAAATTTAAGTTTCAAGACAGGATTCACTTTGTGCATCAACTCACCTCAGAGGGTGTGTGACATCAGGAGCTCTCACTGCTCCTCAGGGGCTGCAGCTGCTGGGAGGCTCCTGAGAGAGCAAGAGGAGCTCAGGAAATGCAGAAAGTCTTACAAGCACCAATGATTTTACCCTTTCCTATTTTCTAGCTTTTGTTGGGACAAAATCCTGCAGATTCACCAGCAGGAATCCTGCAGATCTCACCCAAAAGAGTGAAATCTCCAAGGAAAGGAGAACACTTGCAGGTAAAGTTTTATAATTGATGCATATTTATGAGCTTGTGTCACTTTTCAGGGATATTAGATGTAAGAACAGATGTAATGAACCAGTTAAGTTCAAGTGTAAGCCTGTCATTGCTGCAAGCTGGGAGTAAGAGCTGGAGCCAGCAGAGTTCACTCTGCAAGTATCTGACATCCATATGCAATGTCAAATAATTTTCTAGGGCCAGATAGTCATGAATAAAAGTTCAGAGATTAATTCCACACTTTTCTCCGCTACAATTTTTAATGAGTTCTCTCACTTAGAGATTTACATAAGGCAGCCTGTTAAAAATTAAATTGAGATGCTTCCACCATAAATCTGAACATGCTGTAGCATCAAACTCCACTTGGGCAAAGTAAACTTCTAGAGGTTTTTTTTTAACAACATTTAGGTTTTTGCATTGGTTTTGGAATGCAATTTAATGAAAGTTTTTGATCTTGGAAAGGTTCTTTAGATACCTTGAAGAAAATTCTGCTTTCAGTCTACACTCTGCTGCAATGACTGTAATTGTGTTTTATACTGGAGCCCCTTCACTCCAGCATAAAATGTGTAGTTGAGGCTGGTCCAACCAGCATCACGGTTTTAATGAGCTGGTTTGTGAAATTTACTTCTTTTTTTTTTCCCTCTGAAGACATATCAGGCATTGCAGACCTCTAATTAGTGGTGCTTATAGTTAAAGTTCAATAGTCAAGCCTTTTGAGGCATTAAGAGATTATATTCTTTAATAGCTCTGAAATTAACAAAAAACATCCTTTTTGCTTCTAATTTCTCAGCTTTATTGATATCAGGATATAATTTTGTGTCATGGAATGTGAGCATTATGTCTTCAAGAGGCTGGACTGGTGCATTGGCATGTCACCAGAACAGGGGGAAAAGCTCTTGTCTATCAAAGAACAATGAAACCAAAAAAAATTGAGTGAATCAAAATTAATGTGTGTGTGTGTTTGTTTCTGTCAGGGAGAACTTCTACTTTTTTATCCTTGGCTATGATCTTGCAATAGATCAAGTTGTCCCTTCTCTTTCATTTGACTGACAGCAGAGCCAACACTTGCTGGAACTTCTTTCTCATTCCTCACGTTTCCTTTCACCTTTTTTTTTTTAAACTTCATTTTTCTCTCTTCCTCTCCAGAGATCCATCACAGGAGCATGCAGCTCCCAAGTGTAATCTTTGATTTGTTTGGCAGTGTATGTCTAAATCAAAGAGAAGGGGCAGAAAAGTATCCTGACTGATGTGCAACCTTGTAATGATTTTCTTCCATAATCCCTCACAGAGTGCCATTCAAGGAAAAGCCAAATAATTACTTTAAAACAAGACCTCAGAGTTCTGCATGTCAAAAGCTCATTCCCTATCTCAGTTGCAAGAAATAGTCTGTCTTGTCAAACAGTCAATTAAAGAGAAAACAAACAACCAAACAATAACTCAAAATCCATAACAATAAGGAGCCAAAAATCTTGAAATATTCCCTAACAAATCAGTGATCCCAGCTAGTTGGAGGAGTCATAAGAATTGATCCCAAACACCCCAAATATTCCTTTCTGTGATTAATGTGTTAGAGCAAAAGTCAATGAAGGCTGCCTTGAGTTACTTTCCCACCAAATTAAGGGTATTGAGTTGTCAATACACCTCAGGCTTTACAGATCTTATCAGATGTAGCTAAAATCTGCGGTGCAGGAGCATTTTTTTCCTACTGTAGTGTTCAATTGAGGAGCAATTTCAAGCGTTTGTTGTCAGCATCAAAAACATTCAGCAAATTTCAGGCTCTTTTTCTTCGGTGGAGCTGCTTATGTTTTGTAATTATGGAGAGTATTTATTTATCTGTAAGGGTTGCAATTCTGCTTCCAACAGATTTCTTTACTAGATGTATCACTTTGCTTACCCTACTGCAGCATATTTTGTGACATTTAAAGAAGAACTCCTCAGCCCTTGAGTTTTAAGTGTGAAGGAAACATCCCAGTGCACCTGCATGAGCTGCACTCCTGTGATAAACCTGTGGCAGAAGAAAAGGTTTCAACGTGTGCATTCCTTCAAAGGTGAATTCATTTTTCTCTCCCTTGAGCTCTTCACAATTTTTAAATGTACTTTTGGCTTTGGCCATGTCCCCTGCTGGCCAGCCCCAAGTGCCACCTGAGAACATTTGTTAGCTGAACCATAAATCCCCAAATGTCCATTTCCCTCTGGAGACCCCCTTGGCACCCAAACTTTTATCTTCTGAGCTGTTTGAGTTCTGTGAATGCCCAGCAGCACAGCCATCCCACCTGAGCTCATGGCAGCAATTTCATGCTCTGGGAGCATTTTCTGTGCTTTGAGAAGTTTGTTCTGCTGGGCAAATGCAGAGTATTGCCTTTGCAATCCAGCAGTGACTTCAAAACTGTAACCACAGGAAATTAACCAGTCACTAATTTTTGAACAACTTAACACATCTCACATCTAGGAAATGAAATACTTCCTTTCTTAAATATCACCTTATATTGCTTTCCTACCAGATAATCATTCTCATTAATAATTAGAATCACAGTTGTGTTCAGTTCCCCTTTACTGTCTGCTTGGCCCTCTGAATCTTGGATATTTTTGTAGTATGGTGTCAATGAAATGTTTCTTTTCCTCAGGTTAGGGAACATCTCTCTGCGTAGAGCATCACCAGGAAGGGCAAAGCTGTGAACTGCTTGTGGCCAAGGAAGATCAAGAATTGTACTTCTACTCTCAGGTAATTTTATCTTGGCATAATTGTAGGGCAGCAACAAGTTGCATTGTTATCCTATTGTCCCCAAACCCAGTCATCCTCCTCGAAAATTCACTTTGTGTGAATTCCACATGCAGGAATGCATTTCCTATATAGATTGTACAGACTGCAGCCCTGGATCAACATTTCAAATGCACTTTTCTTTTGGGAGCACTTGTGCTGTTTGGGGTGTTGTGAATCTCCCTGTTAGCTGGGAGCGTCGTCGTCTTTGCTCACTTAGGAGAGAATTTTGAATTTATGACCACAGAACCTGGCACCAGATTGCTCTGGCCTTTTATTTGCACACATTCACTGTAAATGCAATCAGAAACCCAGATTGCTGAGCTGTGGACATGGCCAGCACCTCTGCCAGATTTGATTGGGCTGTACTGAATAATTATGTGAGCATGAAAAAAATAGCCATAGAGGCAATGGTGAAAGACTCAAAGTACCAAAGGAATGAAAGTTAATTTCATTCTCTTTCCTATTAGAATATTCAGAAATATTCTGGAGTACTTTATGGGATCATTAAATATATGCTTATTTTATGTCCCTATACCATTTAAAATTATAAAATAACATAATTATCAGTTATTATTTTTTCCTGGTGTGTGTATATGTGAGCTAGACTTTGCTGTTAGTAATTCAGCTGGGGTGTAAAATTATACAAGACTGAATAAAAATCGAATCCAGCTTCTTGTAATGCTTTTTGTATTCAAATCATCCCAAAGTAGCATATAGAATATGTTATTGTTAGGTATCATTAAAGATCTTCCATTAACTAGGAAAAGCTGTTTGATGGCTTCAGAGATAATTGAGAAGAAGTTTCTTAACATAAGACTAAAAAAGAAAAAGCACTCTCAAACAAATTTATCCTACAGAGAAAAAGCTGGGGAGAGAACTGACTTTTGTCCTCTCTCGGTCAATAGATGCTATTAAATCCCTAAAATCATATTAAACAATATTTTAGGGAACTGACTTAAATCCACAGGGGGAATAAAAAGGAATGAAGGCAGATATTTATTCTGCAATTTCATCCTGTTGCAACTGCATTTCAGAGGCTGCTGACACACCGTGAGCTCGTCATGATTCACTTGGGTCAGACAGCAAGGGTTAAGATAGGAACATCATCCCAGGCATTAGCCATTAATCTGGGGATCTCATTGCTTGCCAAGGTTTAGGTTATACAGATGATAACTCCAGGCCATATCCTGACACCTTCATTCATGCCCAATGGCATCTGAGGCAGCGTCAGGTCCCACAAAAATCAGGGGGTTATTTACAGGGAAATGCATCCATCAGGGTAGCAGAACATTGTCCTTTGGCAGCATCTGCAGATGGGATTGTGCTGTAAAGCACTACTGCACCTGCCCGAGCAGGGTGGCACAATGGCTTTGTGTACAAATTTGAAACAGATTCTGAGATAGCGCCTCCTGATAATGTCATTTTTCTCTCTTTTTCAAAGTGTGATTCCTTGCCACAGAGGTGCAATGACAGTACAACACTAATATTTTATCAAAGAATGACAGTCAAGGCATGGATAGGAGTTATCAAAGTTAGAACACTGAGACATGTTTGGGACTCAAAGTCAGGAAGAAATTCACTGTGTTGATCTTAAAAACTGTGTTAGTTTAATGCAGACTGCTTTGTGATTCCGTGTCTTCTTTTCATGGTTTTATTGCTTTATTCTGCAAACAAAATCACAGGCAATTGTTTTAAAACGTACTTTAAACTTCTTTTGGAAGTAAATTAGGCTGTTTTGAAGCCATTTCAGTCTACTTGAGTCTGTGTGATAGCCATAATATTGAAAAATATTATTGCAAGGCTTCTAACAGTAATATTTGCAAATGGTAAGTCCCACTTTAATAACCCCAAAGAACTACACTTACAAGAAACTGGCTTTTGGGGAAATTAAAATAGCAGAGAAAAGAAATGGCAAAAATTAGCAATGGAAAACCTGCATTTCAAGAGACAACAGAAAGAGCATTTTATTTGATTGAGTCAGATATCTGGTTTCAGCACGATGATAGCAGTTTGTGTAATCGAAATCGCTCACATCAACAGCTAATAGAAAACACCCAAATGTTATTGTGTACTTCTGATAGCACAAAAATGAGTGCACACAGTGAAGTCTTGCCAGCAGATGATCGATTTTGACTTCAGGAGCAGGAGCTCCAGCAGAACCTTGGGCCTGACTTCAGGCATCTCTGCTATTTGGATCTCCTGGTGCTGCATCTGTGTCTTCAGCAAGATTTCTGAAGGAGAGACAGCTAAAAACAGTCTTAATGCAATTCAGTCAGCTAATTGTGAGAGCACAACTTGGAGTAATGCTTGTCCTGTCACTGTAGTGCATTTCAGGGCATCCTAGGGTGCCTTATGAGGTGCTGAGGGAAATGAACAGAAAAAGCCCTGCACTGCTGCCTGTGTCTTTCAGAGGTTTCCAGCACTGCAAACACCATGGGCAGGAGTGATTAGATGTTGGTGGGAGCTGCTCTGTTCTCCCGGGCAAGAGTTGGTCCTGTAGTGCTGTACAGCACATTATCAAGCTGCCAAGGTTAGTGGTTAGTCCCTATACTGTCACTTTTGTGTTCTATACATAATATGAGTAATAGGAGACAAAAGCAAATTGAGCACTTCTATTGTGGCCTAGTAATTAAATTCTGTGTCTTAGGACATTGTCCCACCACAAAAGTATTTTCAAATAAATGAGTGGCCTGTAAGTGCAGCTTTAATAACAGTCCCTTTATTGTCACTTTTGTTAGTGGTTAGTCCCTTTATTTTCACTTTTGTTAGTGGTTGGTCCCCACATTTTCACTTTTATTAGTGGTTAGTCCCTACACTGTCACTTTTGTTAGTGGTTAGTCCCTACATTGTCACTTTTGTTAGTAGTTAGTCCATAGTTGTCACTTTTGTTAACCCAGGACAAAGAGTTTATATTGCTTATAGAAGCTGGGAAAACCTTTCTGTAGCCTTTCCATTGTTTTTGACCCAAGGGGTCAGAGCTCTTTCCTGAGAGAGCTGAACCCTGTTAAGATGTGTGGGCTCCTGATGGAGCTGTCTGGACAGGAGCTGACAGCCCAAAAAGTGAGGTATTGAACAGTCCTCTGTATCTGAGCAGTGCCCCTGCCTGGAGTAAAAATGGGTTCCTGCTTTGAGGAGAGGTAGAGTGGGCATGGGGATTTATCAGGTGTGCTGAGGAGAGACATCAGGCACTGAAACACTCCGGAGGACATCCCCCATCTCCCATCAGACCAAAAAATTTGTGTTTTGATGAGGTGTTTCAGGAGCATTGCTTTTCCCCATGCTGAGAACTTCTGCACCACTCAGTGCATCAGTCATGGACAGAACGGATGTGGCCGTAGAACGTGATCTCATCCACACCTTCCTCCATCAGACAGCTCACCCAGCAGAACCTCTCGTGGCTCACCTCCCTGGCTTTCTCACTCTTTCAAGGGACGCTGTTAGATGATCCTCAAATGTGTGTGTGCTCCTCTGCTGTGCTGACATCACCCTGGCAGCCTCTGTCGCTGACTGTTGTCGGTGCTCACAGGGGTTTGTAGAGGATGGAAGAGTCAGGATCTTGATTCCATGATCAGAAGGCTTGATTTATTATATTATGATACATATATGGCATTATAACTATACTACATAGAGATAGAAGAGAAAAGGGAGCTTGTTCAGAAGCTGGCTAAGCTAAGAAGGAGATAGAAAGAATGAATAACAAAGGTCTGTGTCTCACAGAGAGCGACAGCAGCTCCACCGTGAGTGGTCAGTAAATCCAAACATCTACAGGGGACCAATCACGGGTGGACCTGTTGCATTCCACAGCAGCAGATAATAATTGTTTACATTTGTTACTGAGCTTCTCAGCTCCAGCAGGAAAAATCCTACAGAAGGGATTTTTCACAAAGAATGCGACAGCTGTCTTCCGCTGTTTCCCAAAATCTGCTGTCTCCTCTGGAGGTCCTTTGTGCTTTCTGTCTCTATCTCTGCCTTCTTTGCCTTGTGTCCCCTCAAAGATTGCTCACCCAGCATATGAAAATGAGATTTTTCAGAAGTTAAAACTTAGACAAGTTTTGTTGTGACTCTTTGTGATGGAATAGCATTGGAGTGTCCATTTCATGAAGGTGACTGTCTCTCCTGTCCCACTCTGTACCATCTGCTGCTGCTGTCACTCTGCCAAGTTTCTGCAGAGAAAATATAAATTAGAGCTTTTCAACCCAACAATGGGAAAGCCTTATCCAGCCCCTCAAAACAGCTAAAACAACTTGTCTCAAAATCCCCTCTCCCGTATCCCAAAGATGCAAATTCACATCAAAAATTAGTCCAAAGGAGACACAAACAGTTTGGAAAGTTTCATGTTAAGTGACAGGACGATGACAACATCCAAAAATGAGAAGGGTTGTGCAGCTTTAAAATTGGCTGAAACTTTTAATTAGAATCCAGATAGTGAAAGCAGCACAGCTACTGATACCAGAGCTAAAATCTGCTCTTGGATAACTATTTTGTAAGGAGTTCCTATCAACTTTCAGCAGAAATATTTGCACAGTTCCAGCTATGAATTTCAGCCAGGATTTGCAGGAAGTCGTGTTTGATTTTGATGCTGGCATCATTATCAGTTAAAGCTGAAATAATTTCTGTCATTATATATTCAGTGCTATGAGGAGAATAGATAGCAGCAGCGTGCTAGGATGGCAAAATTATGAAAAGTTTTAAGTATGATTACTTTAAAATATAATCAGATTACACTGTTGGGCATTATAATACTTCATGACATGCACAGTGCCACAGATGGAAATTTTAATTTTTACTATTGATATATTATTACTTTATTACTTCCTTGAAATTTTTGATTCTCCTTATGGGAGAGTTCCATGGAAACAAATGTGAAGTGAACAGAGTTGAAATGTGCAGTGTGGGTGATGAAATGGCCAAGCTGATCACTTTGCTCTGGTTGTAGACCATTGCCTTTGATTTATTAAAAGTAAATAATGCACATTAAAATAATTGAGACCCCAGTAAGTACAAGGAACAAACGACAGGACTTCCTTTGGTGGACACAGAGGTACAAATACAATATTAATGCTTAGTATAGGTAAAGTGATAAATTGTCTGCTAAATAAATCTGACTGCATTGGGAATCTGAGCCTTTCCAGGAATTGATACTAATGCCTAATCAATTTGTGTTCTATACATAATATCAGTAATAGGAGACAAAAGCAAATTGAACACTTCTATTGTGGCCTAGTAATTAAATTCTGTGTCTTAGGACATTGTCCCCCCACAAAAGTATTTTCAAATAAATGAGTGGCCTGTAAGTGCAGCTTTAATAACATTGCTACATTCCAGCCTACCACTATATACCTGTGCTTTTAAAATTTAAGGCAATGTTTCTAGTTAATCCTCTTTTACACAATTGGAATTTCTGAAACATTTGCTCTGAGATTCTGCATTAAAGTTTAGTCGTTGAACTTTTGTCTGGCAATCAAAGAACCACTGCATCATATTGATTGCTGCTGCCAAGTCTCAGTCCTCAGGACTGAGCAATTTTCCTGGGGAATTGGAGCTAACCAGGGCTGGTACCAGCTCACCTCTGCCTCAGTCTCTGGCTGGTTGTAAAAGAAACTTCTCCAATGACTTGAAGTCTTTGATCTGCAGACTGATCCTCACAGCAAGCAATAATTTAAGGGTTAATCTGCCTTATCTTCTGCCTCTCTTTAAGATGATCTCCAAATTCAGCTCACAGATTTAGGCCTAAGACTTCTCTGACTGCAAGGCCATTCCACAATCTTAACCCTGCTTTACCCCCTTTATTCTTCCGACAGCTCTGCAGTGATTTGATTATAGGACTTTTTAATGGGAGCATCTCCATCCTGAGTGCAGTCCTAAATGCTGTGATTTTGTAAATACCTGTGATGATCTTTCTCTCAGGAGATGAGAAGTGCCTGCTCTCATCCGAGCAGAAGAGCTTATAGACTTCAAAAATCTGATCACTTTTTTGCTACAACACTTCCCCCAGTAAAACACATCCCCTCTCTCATAAGATCCTGCCAAGTTATTCTGGGCAAAGTAAGTTTCTAGAGTAGGACTTGCTACTCTGATCATCAGTGTCAGAGAGCAGAGTGGCTAGCAAGGAGAAGTTGTATTCTCTACAATGCAGAGGCCAATTTAATCCTGTGAGGTGCAGGCATCAATCTTAAGATGCCATGCTGAAAGCAATAATAGCAATTTAGTCAACAGAGGAAACAAACATATTTATGGAGTCTTGGCCCCATTGCAGTCAATGGCAAAACCTGTATTAACTCCAGTGTATTCTCTTTTCAAATACTGCTAAGTACAGAAAAACGGGCCCTGAGAAGCAGCTGCAGCACCCAGACACAGAAGGGCAGCTGCCCCTCTCCCCTTTAAGGGCAGCTGCTCCTCTCCCATTTAAGGGCAGCTGCCCCTCTCCCCTTTAAGGGCAGCTTCTTTCATCCATCAACTCCTGCCATCACTCTGCCCATTTGGAGCTGTGCCCAGGATCACAGGTAACATTAAAAACGATGAGATGTTTTCCTTCTGTTTCAACTCTCTGCTTTTGCACTGCCTGCCTGCGTGGCCTGGACCAGCCTAGCACAGAAAAAAGGAAATTCTCCCAAGGCAAGCCCCAGTGTGCAGTGCTGCTGTGAGGCAGGGATTGATTCCTTCCGGACACATCAGCATCACTGCACGTTATCTCCTGCTGTCCTCTGAGGCCAGGCCTCGTGGCTCCTGGGGAAAGGTGTTTGCAAGAGCCCAGGATCAGCCCAGCTGAATCCCTGCTCTTTAGCAGTGCTGTAAATAGCACTTTTGCTGGAGTTTTGGTTGTATGTTTTATTTTTCTTTGTGCCTTGTTATTTTTAAATATTGTATATGTGCTTGATCTCTTCTCCTTTTAAATAAATAGCAGTGGAACTTGGGAAGTCAAGAGGGAGAACAAACAAAGTTTGTTAGCACTAAAGCCTTTATTTTTGTCATCCTGTCAGCTCCACTACATGACAGGGGATAAGGTTTAGATGAAACAGCAGGACTGATCCTACACCAAAATCAGGAATGAGCCCTTCTGCTTAAAACTGTGCCCATATGAATGCAACCATTGAATGGTAAGTGGATCTTTAAAGCTGAAAGCTTAAAAATAAGATTTCAGGCTTTTAAAAACACACACACACACACACGAATCTTTCTGGGGACTTGACACTTTATTCCTACTGCATTGTTGGTGACAACTGGATGGCCAACCAAGCGCTCCAAGCGCAAACATCCAAAACAGCAAATCCATAAATAACTGTGTCCAGCAGTGCAGAGAGGACTTGGGAGTTCTCTTCTCTGCAGACATCTCTAGCAGTTTAAAAACAAACAAACAAAAACCCAAAAAGACTTCCCCTGCCCGCTGTTGGGAATCAAAAAGAAGGACACATAAATCAGTGAAAACTGATTGCAAGTATCTGAGTGAAATTTTGTAAGAACTTTTTTGGCCATGGGTGCTGATTATTCAGTGACTTTCCTTGAAGCTTCTTATTGCATTTGGATTGTTTATACATTTAGTGAAAGATGTTTTCATACAAACCTTCCTTTTTATGGTTGGCTGAGTCCTTTGTTTCAAAGAGCATGGCATGGCAGTAAAGCAATAGATGTGGTGGTTATGATAAGCTCTACAATGAGGCAAATCCCAGTTTTGATCAAAGGCATGGCTGAAGTGATAAGAAGCCACTGTCCCCACAATATCAAGTAAAGGGTTTAATATCTTTGTATCAGTCCCTAATCTCTGAACACAAAAACAAGGAGGAGCTAGGTGATCACCTCTGGTTTTTGCATCACAGAAAAGAGGCTGGATTTACCTGCAGGAGCTCTGCCAGGCTTGTTGCTGTTATCCCAAAGGCCAGCACTGGTGCCACTATTGCCACACCCGTTCTGTCAATATTCAGTCACACTCAGCCATTGCCACAGTGCTGCATGGAGGAGGGAAAGAATTTGGGGTTGTGCAGACAGGATGCAGGCTGTGGATGGGGAAGACAACAGAGAGGTAGAAGAGCCATGTCACCCTTCAGCCAAAAATGCTTGGGATGACATAAAGCCATGCCTACAAACACATAAAAACTCCCCCAAAAAAGAGAGACACTAGAAGGAGCAGAGTCAGGTACTAGTTGGGTGAATTGAAAGGGTCCAGAAAATTAGAAGATATTGTGCCTTTGTTAAAGTTTCCATTTTCATCTCTGCTTTTTTTCCCTGTTGCACTAGACTGGTTACTGACTGACAACGTGATTAGGCTTTTGGTCTTTTGATTTCACAGCAGAAAATGCAAAGTTATTTCAGTGCTTCTCATTTCCCACCTCGCTCACTTCATACCTTTACAAGTTTAGGATTGTTTTGCTTCCTTCCCTTCTTTATCATTCCTTTTTCCATGTACAATACTTTGCATACTGCAGTTCTGTGCCCCACTGATGTGCAATCTGCAATAATAAACAATTAGGTGACCTTCTACTCCCTTTTTTTGGTACTAAGGTATCTGTCTTATGATGATTTTTGTCTACTGCCACTGCAAGCATCCATGTTTAAAAGCTATATCTTTTGTAACAATGAGAAGAAATAACTGAAATCAGATTCAAAATGATGACATGTTAGATACAGCTGGGTCTCTCACATTCCTTACAAGTTTTATCCATCTTCACCATGGTTCAAGAGATTTTGCTTCACTATGATTCTTCATTATCATTCTGTAAAGCGAAATTATTTAAACTTCAAGCTGGAAAAATAAATAAAGAAGGAAGAAATTACCTAAAATAAGAATTCATCTCTTTTTCCAAAAGATTGTTTTATGTACAACTCCCAGCAATTTGTCACTGTGCCACATTGCACTTTCATGCCTTTATAGCATTATTACTTAACTTTTTTATTGAAATTTTTGATGCAGCATAAAGACAAGACAAGTAAAGCCCAAGGGACAAAGCATTTGATTTATGTATGCTTCTCTTATGTGTGACAATAAACAAACAACAAAAAAAGCAAATATATTTCTCCACCAGCTGTATGAAAGTAAACACAGATGAAGAATTTTCAGAGGAGAACAGCATTAATAGCAAGTTAAACATAACCAAACCATCACAGCAATCTCTGGTGCAGTATTTCTTTAACAGGAATAGGGAAGAGCTTGCTACAAGGAAAAACCACCCAAGTTCTTGTCACAGTGAAATGATGACAGAGCCTGCAGAGCATGCTAAAAGGAGCAAACTAAACATGGTAATTAGACTTCTTGCTTGTCAGTGCAGTCTCTGAAGGCTTAAGCAGGCTGAGCTGAAATATCAAACCAGAGGAGAAATTGCCTGCAACAGCTGTAATGGCAGAATGTCTTTGGAACATGTTCAGGATTTAAGTTTTTGAGGGTTTTTTCCTGTTTTTTACCACAGTCCAAAGAGTTTGCCACTGCCACTGCCAGTGTTTTGGGTTTTTCTGGCTCTGTGAAGTGTGGTCTCTCCTAGAGTGGCACACACACGAACAGGTCCCCATGCTGGGGACTGCCATGTGGAAATGCCATCGTGTCACTGGAGTTGTACTGGTGGCCAGAGCAAAGAGCTCACTGCACACCTCTAAACAAGAGCACTGTGCTTCACTGTCACAGGGAATTCTGCTCACCTCTAAACAAGAGCACTGTGTTTCACTGCCACAGGGAATTCTGCTCACCTTTGTATTCCACTGGAACAATTCCCGTGGCATGGTCAGAGAGGTGGCAGCAAGTCTCTCAGTTATGTTTCCAGTTTAATGATCAAATCAAGGAGTTATTGTAGCTTGCACCAACATACCCAAACTGGATCTTGAAAGTTCATTTATTCTGAGAGTCACTTCCCTCTTTCTGGTCATGGTGATCATGTCACAGAGGCAGCTGATTGGAGAGTGAATCCCAAAGTGTTCAGTGGCAGCATTGATGCTGAGACAGAGTGAAAAATCCCCCAAAGTAGAAATCCCTTTTGAATTAGGTTAAAAGTCTAAAAAAGTAAAAAGTCTGTAAGCCAAAGCTGAAGGGAAAACTGCAGGACAGAGATAATGAAGAGACTGATAAGGAAAAACAAAGACTAAAACAAGGCCAGGACAACCTGACCTAGGAATTCCTTTTGATAAAGAAGAACTAGCGGCAAATGTCACACGAAGTCCATAAAAATGAATATGTATGAGCCTATTGTGAAACTGTATGCATGTGTATTTGGAAGGGAGATAAAAGGAGACCTGAAGTGTGACGGTGGTCACAGGGGTTTGTTAGAGGATGGAAGAGTCAGAATCTTGATTCCATGATCAGAAGGCTTGATTTATTCTATTATGATATTTATATAACATTATAACTATACTACATAGAGATAGAAAGGAAAGGAGCTTCTTCAGAAGCTGGCTAAGCTAAGAATAGAAATAGAAAGAATAATAACAAAGGTCTGTCTCTCACAGAGAGTGATAGCAGCTTCACTGTGAGTGGTCAGTAAATCCAAACATCTACAGGGGACCAATCACGGGTGGACCTGTTGCATTCCACAGTAGCAGATAATAATTGTTTACATTTGTTACTGAGCTTCTCAGCTCCAGCAGGAAAAGTCCTACAGACAGGATTTTTCACAAAGGATGTCTGTGACACTGAATTCTCGGGGGTACCCGTGCCCTTTCAGTACCTTTGGGGTACGCGTGCGTCCAGCGCTGCAATAACCACACACCGGCTCTACACAACTCTGTAAAAGTTGTCTTGTTCTCTTCTTTTCTCCACAAAACAATGCTCACCCTGGGCCACACTCTGGTGCCCTGTGTATAGAGAAACCCTTCAGCTGCTTGGAACGAACTCTGGTCGAAGTAATTTGTGCCATGAATTGCAAGAATGCTGAAAATATCTCTCCAGTTCACAGGATCCTTGCTGCCAAGAGGATTTATTGTGTCAGTGATTCGTTCTGCACTCCACTCTGGTGAGTAGCTGATGTTTCTGCAGCAGCCCCAGAGCTGTGACAGGGGGACTCCCACAGGGCTGGAACCTTGGGAGCAGGTGATCCAGCCACAGAGGGCTACTGCTGCTCCTGCTCTATATTCGCTGAGAATTTAGGTGATCAAGTGCATTTTAAATACGTTCCTCATCCTCTGCTGTCCCTGATATTCTCTCTCACTCAGCTCTATTAATAATAGAGGTTTTGTCCAGTTAGAGAGGGTTTTGCCCAGTTTTCTCTCAGTATTTCTCTGTGATCCCCCTGATATCAGCAGTTTTTCAGCATTTCACCATCAGCAGCCATTCCAGCCTCATTCCTTGGAAGTCCTGGGAATGCAGCCCTGTGGCCTCCTCTCATCCCTCCTGCCAAGCTTGCTCAGGTCTCTCAGCTATCCCTCTTTGGACAGCAAAACTCGAGTGGAATCAAAGCTCTAGAGGAGCAAATTGGCCCTGCTTTATATTTCATGATGTCCTTTTATTCCTCCATACACGTGTCCTTTTATTCCTTCATACACATGTCTCCCTTCTGACTCCTCACCCAACTGCTTCTCTTCTTTTTTTTCCTGTTCCCTTCTGTAATTGTTGCACCCCACAGTGCTCTTCCTCCTCAACATAAATTTTTACACACATTTGTGTCACTTCATCCGACTCTCTCAGGTCATGCTGACCTATGAAAACAGCTCCTGTTCCCTTTCCAGGAGCTTCTGCCAGAGAGATCTGAAAAACTTCCCCCCTTGACTTTAAATTGGTTTTGCATTTCTTGTTTTCAGTGAAGAACTTGGAGAAGCAGATGAAAATAATAAGGATTAACATTAAGAGATTTTTCTACTGTGGTACTGGTCATAGAAACCCTGAGATTAGTCCTCAGACTGCAAGTCACTACTTCACTCTTTAGAAAATTAAAGTAAAGTATGAATAAATGCAGCAATCCATCAAAGCACAGTCAAGTATAAACTAAAGGCCACAATTATAGCAGAGTGAATTGTTTCTTGTGTCTCATCACATCTGTCACACTCAAGAAGTTCATGAATTCTGAAGAAGTCTTCTCATTTAAAATAGAGGGAATATCTCCTATATACTGAGATATTACTTTTAAGGGCAGCTTATATGGGAACTGCTGTACATCTATAATGAAAATATATATATATACATCAAAATATATATTTCAAATATTGACTTTTGCAATTAGCCAAATCTGAAAAATTAAATAAAAGGTGTTTATACAAGACCAAGGCATGTGGCCATGCCCCCACCTGCCTTTTTGGGGATCACAGTAATGCATCAGTCAGGTCTGTTTCTACAAATTTGCAGCTGCTGCTTCTGATTTGTTCTGCCCTGACATTATTAATCTGAATTCATGACTCCTGGAAACAGCAAAATGCAGCAGATCCTGCCCCAGTGCCAATGGCTGTGCCATGGTGTCTCCACTACAAGGTCAGCCAGTTGAGAGCTGAGTGCCTCTAACCCCCCTCTTGCTTGTAAATTTAATTGCTTTGGTTGTTAGCTAACGTCCTGAAGAAAAACTAATGGAAAGGATGCAACCAGCTGATTTATATTTATTTATTCTGCATTGGAATGTTTTACTGATTAAGAAAGTCATAGCCCGAAATGGTGAGTGCTGCTCGAACACGAATATTTGCAGTGCTGGCACACCAGATTAGCTGAGTGCAATATTGCATTTCCAGTGGGCTGTCTGGGCATGTCCTCATTCAAGGATGCACCAAACATTCTTGAATTAGTCTGCCCATACTTTTGGATTCTTGAATTAGTCTGCCCATACTTCTGGATTCTTGAATTAGTCTGCCCATACTTTTGGATTCTTGAATTAGACTGCCCATACTTTTGGATTCTTGAATCAGACTGCCCATACTTTTGGATGCTGCTTATGTTTACATTTAAGCGTGCTGTCCACTGATAAGTTCCTAAAAACCTCCCTTATAAACAAAGCAGAGACTGAGAGGCTTTAAAATTCAAAAATTCAAATTATGGGATTCACATGGATTCAGTGGCACTGGTGTGAAACTGTGTGGTCATTCAGGCTTTTCCTGCCTTGTGGGCAGGAGGGCAAGGGAAGCACTGAGATTGTGATTCTTAAACAGTTAGATTTAATCTTGGGGCTTCCTTAAAATTGCAAAAAAATAAAGGAAAAAGAAAAATTAGTGTGTGCTATTCCTTTCCCAATTGGTTTAGTCACTTGCAGTGAAACCAAGCACTAAGATAGATCTGGCCTGAAAACTGAACAATGAGATGATTTAAATGCAACAGGAGATGGTCCAGAACTGTGTATTGACTTTGTTTGCAAATTTTTTATTCTGTTGTGATGTTCACTTTGTTGAATAGTCTTGTACCTGGGCAGGAATGTTACTGCCTTGACAATCACTGAGGCCAAGTTCCCAGAAACCTCATCCAGCCACTTTTGTCAAGTTTGACTAAATGAAAATGTCGGTCACTTTAGTGACACTGTCAGGAAATAAAAAAAAAGTCACCCGAGGAACATTGTTAATTAGCAGTGGGAAATGGGAGTAAGAACAATTTTCTTTTCGCAGGGAAGACATTAGGTTTTTGTTTTTTCACTTGGATATTGGTGCCATAAGGCCTTGATATGTTAATTTGTGGGATGTGAGTGTGCTTGGGATGAAGCTATTTTGACATTGGATGTTGGGGATGTTTTGATGGTGCTTTTCTGAGGTTGTGCTGTTTTGACACAAAAGGCTTTGACAAGATATTTGTGAGGTCACCGTGACCTACCCCTGCTGTTATGTGCAAGTGATGGAAATGTAAATGCTGTGGTGCCTAATCAATGGAATGGAGCACTGTGGGATATATGTAAATCGAGATGTAAATCAGGGAGTTTGGGTTATAAATGAGCATGTCAGAAAAATGCTCGATGGGAGCTTTCTTGGCCATCTTGGTTTTCCAGTCCTGTGGGTAGAGGAGCATTTAACTTTAAAAACATTTTGAGGCCTTGTGGTGGCCTTCCACTACTAAACAGGGGCCTGCAGAAAAGATGGTTTATCAGGAAATCTGCTGATAGGAAAAGAGGCAGCAGGTTTCAATTGAAATAGGTAGATTTAGATATTACAAAGAAAATTTTTTACTGTGAGGATGATGAAATGATGAGATTTTTTTACTGTGAGGCACTGGAACAGATTGACCAAAGGAGTTGTGGCTGCTCCATCCCTGGAAGTGTCCCAGGCCAGGCTGGATGGAGCTTGGAGCACCCTGGGATAGTAGAAGGTGGTCTAGGGAGGTAAGAACTGAATGCTCTCTAAGGCTTCCTCTAACCCAAAATTTTCTTTGATTCTATGATGGCAAGAAAGGAATGTTTGGCTTTTCATAGCTGCCTCTTTCCACTGATTAAGATTAAAAAAAAAAAAAGTATGTTTTTATTTCCATTTAAGAAAACTTCCGCCTGCAATAACCTAATAACAAATTTGAATTGAAAAAAACAACCAACTTTAACTGGACCATAATCTCAGCCTAATTTCTAGTCAGCCCGCAGTGGGAAAGCTGGTTCAGAGATGTAGAATTCACATCACAAAATTCACTTTCCCTCTCACAGAGAAGAGGCTGCTGCCACCTCTGCTCCTGGGATGTCACCTGGGTGACACAGGCAGGGTCAGCAGTGCCACCAGGGAAAGGAGGCTGCCCTGGCCTCTGGGATGCTTGTGGCTGTCTTTTCTTTTACTGTTTTGTGTGGCCAGGCCAGACAATGGGTGGAGAATTAACGAGGGGCAGGCACACAAACAGAACAGCCTGTTATGTTGTTTATTGTGGGATTTAATGGCCTAACAGGAGATGGATCAATATCATAGCAGGAGAGGTGAGGAATCCAAGAATAGTCACAGAAGGTGAAAAGGGAGAACAGGCTAGAAGAGTAATGAAGGAAGGTTCCTCCTTTCCTTCAGAAATAATATTATTCCCTTTTATTTTTTGTCTTTTTGATTCGGCCTGTGTGCCTGTATATATTTGGGATTTGCTGGAGGCCTTTTACCGGTGTTCTTATTTTGTTTGTTTTGGTTTGTTTTTTTTAATTTTTTGTAATCGTGGTCTGTTTTATTGCTCTAAAACCTGCCAGAACTTGATGTCAGAGCATTGCTGCCTGAAGAGCTTGTACTGGCCTCTATCTCCAATCCTGTACAATCTCGGTTTAATCACTGTGGCAGTCGGCTCAGAGAGTGCCTGTGGGTGGCAAACATCCCTGTAACATGAGGCAGTTGATTTTACTTCAGCATGGCCTCGAGACGAGCCACACCGGCCCGTGGAATGTGTGCAGCAACTCCTCTTTCTCTGCACCAATTCACACACATGGGGAGATATAAAACTGCCCTTTCTGAAAACAGTTTCAGAAAATGTACAATAAGCCACATTTTTAGCAGATAAGAGCAAATGTTAAACAGATTGCAAACAAGGCAGCCTAACAGAGAAACTTGAGATGGATATCCCATGAAGCAAACACATCATTCCTTGCTTCTTTCTGTGCCCTTTCACCAATCTTATCACTTCCATCAATCTTCAATCACCCTGATCATCCCTCTCCAGCCTCTGCAAAGAGTTTAAAAAGCCCCGCACCGGCTCTGTGGTTTCATTCCTGTTCTCTTTGCTCCCAGCAGCACAAATAAGTGATTTCCCAACCATTGGGAAGGGAGAGCGGAGGGAACAAAGATTTAACCTGCCTCATCTAATCAGGAGCTCCTACCAGATGGAGGGAAACTGCTCCCTGAGCCCAACAAGGAACTGAGCCAGGGCTCTTCCCTCGTCACCAACTGCTGCCAGTGAAACATCTGAATTTCCTCTCTCCTGGAAGCTTGTAAAAGCTCTAATCCAAGAAATGGTGCCGTGTTCTCTCCCCTTCCCTCCCTCGTGCCATCTCCTTCTCCCCCGGCACTTGGTGCTGCACCCTTCCAGACAGATGAGCTTCAACATTGTGACAATGTCTCAGTCACCATTTTCCACCCACTGTGAAATGGGTGGGAAAAACAGCCAAAAAAAAAAAAAAAAAACAAAACAAATTCCACAGGAAAAAAAAAAAAAAAGGAAAACCAGCAAAACTTATTAACATCCCCATTTCTACATGTCCTCTCAAGGTTTGTTTTGTCCAAAACGTTCAGAGCACCACTGAGGACCATAGTGTCTGAATTACCATGGAGAGCCACATTTTACATCAGGAGGGTAAAATTCAAGTGTCTCTCTGGCAAAAGGCAGCGTCTATTCGCCAGCCTCTTGCATTTTTGTGGGCTTGCCTCTCCTTTTTGGAACATAAATTCCATCCTGCGCCTGACTGACCTCCAAAGTGAAGGTGTCCCCTTGGTCCCTGTCAGAGCACCAACCTTGGTGGCCAAAATTCAATTGCCCATTACAGCAATTTCTCATTTCCAGCTCAGTGCTGTGTCTGGGCTGAGGGGAAGGTGGACATGTCAGCACATTTCAGATCCAGCTCCTGCCTGGCCATCCAGATGGGAAACCCACCAGCATTCCTTGGCTCCTGTCCTGCACAGCATCACTGTGTGTAGAGGATGGGGATATTGGGTTACCCAAATGAGGGGCCTGGAAGGCTGCAGTGCTCCCCAGGTGGGACACAGCTTTACAAGCCATGGCAAGGAAGGGTTTGTAGACAATGGAAGCAAATCTCATCAGTATTCAGTGCCAGGGAGGCCAGTGAGTTGTTAACTTGTGCACCTTAAACATAAAAACCAACTTTACCTTCTGGCCAAGCAGGATCTCTGGGCCTTTATTGCAAAATACCTGCCCAGTGAAATCCTCCTGCTGAAATCACAACCCTTGATAAAAACTCAGGTGCAATTCACTTCATTAGACAGTTGGTCCTTATTTTATATTTCATCTTCATTAAAGGAAGGAGAACCCCTTTGAATACAAGTTGAAGGTAAAAGAACCCCTTGAATACCAGGTGAATGGTCAGCTAGGCCCTAAAGACTTTCTGAGGGAGGGTGTGAAACATGGAAGTTCACCAAGTTTTAGTTTTACAATTATTTGAGTGTGATAATCTTTTGTTAGTTGACAATGCTCCTTTTCAAATGCTGTACCAGAGACTCCTCCTGGGTTCTTCCATGTTCAATTTTGAGACTCAGACACAGAATTCTTCCAAGTTTCACCTGTGTTTTTTCCAGAGATCTAATGTGGGTACAGCTGTACACACATGCATCTGCACCTCTCACTGAAAAGGAGTCCAAGAGTAGGAACCAAACAAGTAAATTCTCCTAAAGCTTTAGAAGAAGGCACAAGAACAATACAATAATTTCTCTCTTCATATCCACTATGACATAAATTATTCTGTGGCTTTTATTCCAACCTTCACTGGCAAATAATTCCTTTAATTTCTGTGTATAGACAGTGTATTCAATGTACATTAAAGTGAATAAAACACTATTTTTGTTTCATAAGGATTATGATACGTCCAGTAGTATAAATATCTGGGTTGATGTGACAAGTGCACTTTGTCACCTTCTGAGGAAGAACAGGTGCACTTTTTGTAGCTGTTTTTTATTTTTCCTGCCGAATATACCTTGGCAAGAAACCTGTTTTGTGAGTGTAATGAGATGTGACTTTCAGAAGCAGCAAACAGGCACAAATTGAAATACAAAACATTCTTTTTAAACAAAAAGAAAATCACTTGTGGGGTTTTTCCCCCTCTGTGGGAGTGCTTGAACCCTGCCACAGGCTGCCCACAGAGGCTGTTCAGTCTGTGTCACTGCAGATACCCAAACCCCAGCTGGGCATGTCCCCAGGCCGTGCCCCTGACGGTGACACTGAGCACAGGGTTGGACTTGGCAGTTTCCAGAGGTGCCCTCCAGCCTCAGCTGCTCTGTGCATCTCAACAGTTGTGTTTTCTGCACAGCCACAAAGGGGGAGCTTCCTTTGAGATTGTTGCATAAATTCCTCCCGTTGTCACATTCAATAGCATCAGTCATCTCTCTGCTGTTGTGATAGCTGAGCTTATCAGAAATAAGAGGGACAATTCAGGGGTGATTTCTGCCTTTCCAGGAGAGAGAAATAAAGATTAGCTGTGAAGATGCTGCAAATTATGGATGCTGAGTTAGAGACAACAGAGTACACCTTCTTTAAGTGGGAATTATTTGCAATATTTCATGTTTATAGTTCTTAATTTTTGAAGACTCTCCATCGCTGTGAAGATGTTGCAAATTATGGAGGCTGAGTTAGAGACAACAGAGTACACCTTCTTTAAGTGGGAATTATTTACAATATTTCATGTTTATAGTTCTTCTTTTTAATTTTTAAAGGCTCTCTATCCTTTGAATGCAAAAATTTTCCAGGTAAATTAGGAATAGGGAGAGTTAATGTGCTAAATGATTGAAACAAAACAGCCAAAATGAAGAATTGTGTTCCCCAAACTGCATCCTAATCTGACATTCTTCAAAGGGATGAAACTGAAAAGAGAGGATGAAATGTGTTTGGATCAAAAGTATAACTCCTGTGTCAAATGTGTTCAATAAGCCATTGAAAGAGAATATTATATACTGTGGAGGTTAATTACTAATGAGAAAAAAATAAGCACAAAAAAGGGGGTGGGGGAATAGAAAGGGGAGCTCAGGAGTTGGTGATGATTGAATGCAGCTTGCTCGGGGGACTATTGCCACACATCTGCTTTGTGACAAGCACAGTAACGTTAGTTATGGATCATCAAAGTGATTCCTAACACTTAGCAAAATGAGACCAAAAGTGCCTTTTTTCCCCAGGTTCAGACATCTGGGAAAACATTAATCAAACATACAGATTCAGTGGGAGGAAAACTTTGGAAAACAGCGATGTTGAAAAAGACTGAGTGGATAACATTGGCAGAAATCTGATGTGAATCTGCAATGCAGCATCACAGCAAAACAGCCATTTTTGCATTTCATTTGACTTCTGTTTTTTCAGCCTGCCTATGAAAAACCATCATAATCCTACTCAGGAAGGAGCAATAATTCTGCTCAAGAATGGTGAAATGGAAAATCTTGGTTGATTCTGGAAGATGTTCAGTGTTTCCTGCTAAGTGCCCTGGGTCCCTCGGATGCAGAAGGGAGCTGGCCCTCAGAACACAGAGAATGGGGCTGGACAAACCCTCCCCTTGGAGCTGCAGAGCAGCTGGAAAGGAAATCCCAGCAATGCAGTGTGGGAGCTCAGCACATCGCTCCGGATGTCCAGAGTCACCGGGAGAACCCTTGGGGGGCTGGGAGGTCCTGGAATGTTGCCAGGCATTCTTGGTGGCTGGACTTTGACCCTTTTAGGGATGTGTGTGAGGACATGGAAGTCACTGGAGTCTGAGTGGTGGAGGGATCATGCATTTACAGGGTGAAATATGCATTTTGGGATTTTGGTACAGGGGGGTTATGGAGACAGGATGGAGGCAACTGGGTGTGTCCAGCCTTTCTGCTTCTTCTTCTTGGCCTCCATCTTCTGCTGTGATGTTGGCACTTACAGATTGGTTTAGAGCAGAAGCTCACTGTCTAACATAGGTGATGGGCATTGGAAAGTAATTGTAAACATTGTACACGTAGTTTGTAGTATAAAGACATAACACCACCCCGGGGCAGGCAGAGTGCCTGGACTGCCTTGCTGAGCCGACCTCGGCAGGGCAGGAGAAAATTTTTTATAGATAAGATAAAATAAACAACCTTGAGACTGAGCAATGAAGAGCCCTGACTCCTTCTTTAAGCGCCAGGCTGGGAAAACAGAATTCCAAACTTTTCTCGGGGTCACTCTGACAAACTAATGATCCCGACAATGCAGTGCTGGTGATTGCTGAGAGGACTGGTGGCAAGAAGAGATTAAAACTTGTCTGATTACATCCATGCCTGGTGGGATGCAGTGAGGACCTTCCTTAGAACTACACAGATGAAAGGAAAGTTCTGTGGGATTGGCCACTGCATAAGAGCTGATTCCTCATATGGGAAGGAGAGCTGGCTCTTGTTTCTCTGGCATGTAGAGGCAATCTCTTGGGCAGAGATCTCGTCTTGGTTTTCATCTAATTTGCTTTATCTTGAACACTTCTTCTCAACCTAATTTAAATTGGCAAATTTTACATTCTGGATTTTTTTTTTAATGGATGCATCCAATTTATTATTATTTCTAGTGAGTAGCAGATGATATCAAGGGATAAACAGTTACAAGTACAAAATAAGGGAGAAGAGTCACTGTGCAAATGGGTTCAAGGAACAGCAAGGCAATAATGCTCCAGAAGGGACAGTTGGCTTGGAATTCAGCAGAAATAGCTTCTCTAGGCCTGCCTACGTGGCCTGCTGGGTTTGCACAGGAGCTGACCCCTTTGGCAGTTCACACTCAGCTCTTCACTGTGTCTGTCTCAGTACTTGCTCCCACCTCCCCGCCCACTCTGAGCTATTTTTCTGTGTGTAGGCCATAAGCATTGTGATATTTTTTGTTCTTTCTTTGGTGTGCTGTGAATCCTTCTCTCTGTAATTCTGGGACAAAATTCACACATATCCATTCCTAGATCTGCCCGTTTTGACAATTTGGTGGCTTTGTGAGTTATTTTGAATAAAAAGCTGTCCAGTGAACAGTTAAGAAAGCAGAGAAATGAAGAGAAATTCCTTCTTCAAAATCACATTTTCCCTGGACACTTAATCACTTAATCAGAGAAGACTCTTGTGGCCTATATGGGGGATGATAAAAATTCAGAGCTGTATGATTTCCTCTCCTTTTCTTTTTATTTTCTTTTTTGTGTGTAGCATTTTGTTGTGCATTTGATCGAACTTTAGTACATCATTTCTTAAGGAGTTCACAGGCTGTTTTTAAAGGGTCTTTTAGAGTGGGGGAATACTGCTTTCATTGTGTGTGCTGTGGCTGTGTTCCCACCGTTATCCCATTTTGTTTTAATATTAGCCTATTGGATCATGAAAAAATTCAAAGTATGAGAAATGTGCTTTTATGCAGCTACTATTATGAGCCTCATAAAAAAACATATCTCAGATGACTCAACAAAATATTTATTTTTGCAAAACACAATTAGGAAGACATAACAATTTAGAAGCTATAACTGCTTCGAGAAACTGCGCAAAATGACACAGGTTGCAACCACCATGTTGCTCCATATCCATGGGCAGGAATGAGCCTGGGTTTCCCAAAGATCTGTGGGCTGAGCCAGCCTGTCCTTCAGCACGTTTCAGTCTTCACCAGCTCTGCATTTTCCCAAAGTTTCTGCATTTTTGAAGCCTCATGTTCTTTGTCAGGTTTGGCTGCAATGCTACTCTCAGTTCGAGGACTGCGGAAAGGGAAGGAGGAAGGACAGACGTGGAGGTGGAGAGGAAGTTTCCTTGGATGAGCCTCCTTTCCAAAGGAAACCACTGAAGGTGAGAAAGGATCACAGGGGGCCATGGCAGTGCTGCGTTTCAGAATGATCAATTCACAAAGAAAAGAGGAAAAAGGTGCAGCCTCTACACCTGCTGTTGCCATGAACTCTTCTCCTTCTCACCTTGGATTTGCTGTCCAGTGCAGCTGGTGTCACACCTCTCAGGGACAGGCACAGGGGACACAGAGGCAGCAGCTGTGCCCTGGAATGGCTGTGAGAACCCCAGGGGTTAATGATGCCCAGAGCCTCCTGCCTCACTGCTCCCCCAGCCCCTGCACAGCTAACTTTGATCCTGGGAAAATGCGGGAATCCTTAAAATTAGAGGGTCCAGACTCTGGGTTTCTAACTAGAACAGGAGGATTTTCTTTCAGTTTTGCCTGTGTATTATTTAAAAAATGACTAAAGATTGGAGGATCAGGTTCTGCACCCGAACTGTTTAAAAAATTAAAAACATACAAAGCTTTGTTCAGCCTCATCTGAGGTGTGGCCTCAGCTCCCCCCCCCTGCTGATCTAAGATGCGTTTCAGTGTTTGGTGTGCCCTTTCAACAATTGCTTGACTTGTGGGAGAGCGAGGAATACCAAAGATGTGACAAACACCCCATTCGTTTAGGAACGTGGCCAATTTTTGAGATACATATGTGGGACCATTGTCAGTTTTTATTTCTTGAGGTACACCCAATGAAGCCTCAAAAAATGTGTTTCTGCTACAGCAATTCTGCCCTTTGTAATTGGGGAGGAAATGCCTATGGAATATGGCACAGAGCTCCATGGAGCTGCATTCTGAAATGTGCTTCACTCATCTCATGGAAGCTGGAGCTTACAAGCCCATTGATTAAAATGAGAGCATTGCTGTGCTCTGCTAATTAGGATGTAGTACTTAACACTATTCTTAGTTGGAGCTGTGCACAGTAAGTACACTTCTATTAATAGTTTTTGGGGGGTAGGGAGACAGTGTTTATCTTTTTTCTTTTTTTTTTTAATTGCATGAAAAAGCAGGAGCCAGCAGTCACATTTTAAAACTGCTCTGCTAAGAGAAGATTTCCTGCTGGGAGAAGCCAAATGAGTGGAAGGAGAAAATATATGTCAGATGGCAGAAGGGGGGAACAGAGCAGTTGAGGGGTGGATAGCTGAGATACAGTGAACTACTACACTCTCACAATCTTATTTTTAACCATTATTTCTGGGTTTGAACAGGGAAAATACCCTTTTGAACATTTAGGGGAAAGGGTTATCATCATGCATGAAATAAAATAGGGCTTGTGAAAATCCATGCAAACACCCATTTGATAGCCAGAGCGGGAGCAGGAAATTTTAAATGCACACAACCAGCAGCCAGTGTAAGTAGTGTTTTCTCTGCCACAGTCACAGAGGAAAGGTTAAAACTTCAAACAGCTACAAATCTCCAGCACACACGTGGAAAAACAGGTCCTGGAGGTGTGTCAAAATATCTAATATTTGCTGCAACTAATAGAAGCATAAGGAAAGCTGAAAGTAAAAATGTGAAGGGAAAAAATAGCCACAAGCCCAGCTCAGTTTCTTGGTACTAACAAGCTGCCTATGCAAAGTGCTGACAGGTTTATAGCAGTGGTGTAAAAAGATTCGTGCTGGGCTCTCACTCGAGTGCAGAAGAGCAGAGAAACCCTGCGCTGACCCCTCAGCAAATCAGAAATCAGCCACCTGGAGAGAGAGCTCTGAGCCAGGTGTCCTCCCCAGCAGCTGAACTGTCACCTTCCCTGCTCTGGGGTCCCACTGCAGGCAGGCCATGCCCTGTGCCAAAGCCTCCGTTTGAGCAGGGGGTGTCACCACGGTGACCCCTGGGCTGTGTTTCCCCATCCAGGGGCTCCTTCCAGCATTCCAGAGGAGCAGCTCCTGCTGGGGGACACTGGCAGGAGCTGCCCGTGGCCCAGTTCACCCAAGGAACACTGGCATGCTGTCACTGAATGCACTCTGGATCTGCCACGGCTCCAGAAGAGGCACAGAAAATATTTATTTCCTCCCAGCAGAATATGTTTATTTCCACCCAGCAGTTAATGCATGTTGACGGTGGTCACAGGGGTTTTTTAGAGGATGGAAGAGTCAGGATCTTGATTCCATGATCAGAAGGCTTGATTTACTATATTATGATACATATATAACATTATAACTATACTACATAGAGATAGAAAAGAAAAGGGAGCTTCTTCAGAAGCTGGCTAAGCTAAGAAAAAGATAGAAAGAATGAATAACAAAGGTCTGTGTCTCACAGAGAGCGATAGCAGCTCCACCGTGAGTGGTCAGTAGATCCAAACATCTACAGGGGATCAACCACGGGTGGACCTGTTGCATTCCACAGCAGCAGATAATAATTGTTTACATTTGTTACTGAGCTTCTCAGCTCCAGCAGGAAAAATTCTACAGAAAGGAGTTTTCACAAAGAATGTCTGCGACAATTGCAAGCTGAGATTTGTGCTGGGTGAATGCAGGTCGTCCCGACGTGCAGAAACCAGAATGGGAGAGAATGGGCAGGGAGTCCCTGCTCCCCTGTGTGAACAAGTTCTGAATCCTTCCAGGCTCTGCCTGAGAAAGGATTTAGGATGCTGATCCTCAATTTTTTCAGTCTCCTCTCCATCATCTGTGGGTGTTTACCGAAGCACCAGGTTGGTTATGTAATGTTTCACATTATTCTCGCAGGCTGTCCAATGTATGAAGTCTGTCTTTAATTGAAGTTTCTATTTGCATGCTTCACAACCCTTAAAATATTCAGCTTGGAATGTCAGATGAGGTTAATTGAGGACCCTCTTGATGATGGTATTATTGTAATTTGAACTTGGAGAATCCAATATTAATTCTAGGAGGATTCTGTAAGATTTATTTTTCCTCTTTAGGTTTTATCTTTGTATTGAGAATTAGCTTGTGGTTTAAATTCAAAACGATTTTCAATGTAGTGAAATTCATCATGTTCTAATGAACTCTAGAAATTATTCCATTTCTTAGAAATAGGATAATAACATTGCATTTAAATATTGCTATTTGGATTCTACCACATAGGAGACTGCATTATAGCCTTTTTTGGCTGGTATGATTTGAGGAATTCTTTTATTTCCTCTTGGCTGTGTGCAAGAAACAATTTCCCAAATTTGGCTGAGATCACCTGTAATTACTATTCTAATCTGTTGCCTCCCTGTACCTGGAGTTGTATATTACTTTTGGAAAACTGACCGTAAAAGATTTTACCTAACAATAATATTGTTCAGGAATAGCCTAGTTTTGATTTTCCTTTCCATTTGTTTTAGCAGACAGGACATGCCATGAGGAAAGGTGTTTGCCCCAGTTTAAAACACTGAGTAAAATGATAACAACCTCAGTGAAAGGCACCTTTGTCCCAGAACTGAGGCATCCATTCAGATCTGTAAATGCAAATTTTATCCCTCAAAAGTTATGGAAACTTTTTTTTTCCCCCTAAGCATATCTTGGCATCCATTTTTCTGTCATCATAGCAAGCCCGTGTCCTGTTGAAGCATTTTTACCTTCTGTTGGCAATATTTCCCATGTTCACACTGCCATACAAATTCTGTGACACAGGGAAGCAATGGCACACCATATACAGCTAAATTCCTTATCCTATTTAAAACTGAAACTTACAGTGATATCAAAGAATATGTGTAACAGCTTTTAGTCAGGAGTTTTGTGAAATCATTGAAAGCCTGACACAAAGGAGAATTTAACAAATACTTTAAAGATGTCAGCACTAACTTAATATCAGCGTATTCACTTCAGAGTTTCAAAATCCCATTATATAATTCTCAATCAATTGATTTAGTTTAGAAGGGAAACTTGAATATTTGTTTCCTATCACATCATACTCTGCTTCCATAGAGCTGAAATGGAATTTGGATAAAGCTGTGATATTCTTTCACTGACTCATTAGACAGTGTTAAAAATCGGTATTTCAGGCAATACTCTTGTACTGATTTGTTATTTCAATTTCTGTGTCTGATCCCTCTGAAAGAAGCAGAGGCAGACTTTTACCTCCAGATGGAGTCAGTGGCTGTGTTCTGAGGGTCATCTGCAGGGGATTGTTTCAAAACACCAATTTCATGCTCACGTTGATATCAGTTCTTGAGCCCATGTTCACGTTCATATCCATTTCATACAGGATGGCTTTTCTTTGCTCTGCTGGACTGTTCAACAAACTATCTTTCTTGGCTTTTTAACTTAATATTCTGGCCTTTCAGTTTTACTCCTCTGCACACCTGCATTTGAGTCGTGAGCCGAGAAGAAATGAGACAATATTTCATTGTAGCAGCATCCAGGAGGAGCTCTCCTGCTGCCCAGCCATTCCTGTTGTTTCTGTGCAGAGGGTACTAATTATCCAGTATGTGGAATTACAATGGCAGAAAATAGTGAACCTCTCAAACAGAGGAGTAATTGCAATGTAAGACAAATTATATGGTTTTAAAAAGTGTTGTGAAAAGTTGTTGGGTTTTTTTTTATTTAATTTTATTTCTTTCCTTTTCTCCTAAAAGCTCTGTGTTCACCTCTGTTTCACAAGCTTGGAATGCTCAAATCCCCACGGGCCACCATCCTGTTGGATTTAAGTGCAGATCACTCTGGAACATGCAGATCACTCTGGAGCTGTGGTGAGGGGCAGGTGTCCATATGGATCTCTCTGCTCTTTATGCATATTCAGGGCATTTCCCCTGGGATTTTCCAGCTGCTTCTTATCCTTTTCCCTTTAGATGGGATCTTGCATTTGCCTTCCTCTCCCTAAGGTGTTACAGCAGAGGAAAGAGGGAGGTGATTTGTGCACAGGTTATTGGAGCAGACACCACATACACCAGGAATTCCCAGTGCATAAATAATGTCCTTGCTAATTAATTTATTTTTGTTTGAGCCTCTCGTCCTGTGCTGTTACTGGCGCCTGTGATGATTGGAACAGAAAGCCCAAGTCCTCTCCCAGTCCTTTGTCACACGGCTGCCTCCTGTGTTAACTGGTGGGCTGCTCTGCACACCATCCTTGGAATGAAAATTAACTGCTCTGCAGAAAGGCAGCAGCAGGGGGAGAATAGAAATTATGGAGTCTGAAACTCCACAGAAATTAAAAATTAAAAAATATTGCTGTCATGGTAGACCTGGAGATAAACAAGTCATCCAAAATCCCAAACAAAGGTGTCGCCTTGTCCTTGGCCAGCCCCTTCCCAGCCAGACCTGAGCCATGAGGAGAGAGGAGCTTCCCTCTGAGGTGGGATGGACAAACAGGACCCCAAGGAATGGCAGTGCCTGTCTGAGCACTGACACCACTGCTGGCCACTGCCCCTGCCATGGATTTCCAGTAACTACAACAAATACACCCAGATCTGCTCTGGCTGCTGTTCCAAGCACTGTAGCAGAGCCTTGTTCCGGTGAAAAAGGCAAAAATAAATGTTTATCAAAGGGTTCTGATTGCTAGAGAATAGTCCCCCTGACTCCTAATGGAAAGTTGCATTTTGCAGAACAATCCATAGATGCTGTCTCACAGCTGTCACAGTGAAATTGCCTCCAGAGCAGTGGGCCAGAGTCTGCCAGGAGTCACAGAATGTGCAAATGTCCTGAGTCTGGGCGCCTCAGATGTGCAGTTATGTCTCATCTTCATTACAGAAAAAGTGCAGAGAGGAAAGATTTCACATCATTCTTTAAGACAACATGAAAACCACATCAATCCTGGACTGTAATATTCTTATTCTACCCAAAGGTAATTTGTTTTCTGTGCATAAGTAGAGCTGCTGTTTCTTTCTGTGCATCCTCAGAAGTGTGTTTTGTTTGCTGTTCTACAGAAACTCTGGGTGAAAGCAAGTACATGAACCACCTCTACCTCTGTAAAGAAACTATGCAGGGTGCCTGACCCACACTTCAGAATGCTGACAAAAAAATGCTCTTTGTTTTGTATTTGGGGTTTGGGTTGGGTTTTATTTGTTTGTTTGTTTTTTCTGAGCAGTGTCTATGCTGAGAGCTATGGAAGTGATCAACAAACCAGAGCAAGCAACAATAGCCACCACAGGGAAGTTCAGAAAAATCTAACTGATGGAAATGTTTAGCAAACAGCCTGGAGAAAATACATGGGAAATGTAAGTGGTTTTTCCCTCTTTATTTTCTGTGAGTGATAAGCAGAATGATGGAAAAATATTTGACTTTGGAGTTTTGTTTTCTCAGGGGCTGGACATGTGCAAGAAGCAAAAAATGGCCTAAAATAAGGGTGTAAATAGTGGATGAATTCCATTCGACTGTCTAGTGGACAGTTCTACAGGAAAGCATTTTGTAACTGAAAAATGTCAGGGAAGTAAAAAACCCCCTAGCTATTGGATGTAAAAATGCACACGAACTAAAATTCCACACAAAGCCCTGAAGAATTCAGAAGCCACAAGTTTTGGCTTTAGATTTTTAATCTAAAACCAGAAGTTTATTTTCCAGCTATACATGGGTTAAACTGGCATTCACTGCATCACATACTCTAAAATACTTGCTCAAATGGGAAATATATATATATATATAAAAGCTTTATATAATGTGTGTTTCTGAAAAGTCCAAATCTGGAGAAGGATACTTTTATTTCCTGGTCAGATGTGAAAGAACAATTCCTCTCCTTGGTTTAAGACCAAAACTGCAACATTTAAAGTTGTTTTAGTGCTGTGGAGACACAGAGAAGGCTGTGGACTAAGGCAGTGGCCGAAGTTGCTGTACCTTAATGAAAAGCTGTCAGTACCCGGTTATTACTCAATTTTTTGCTGCTTTGGGCAGAATATTCAAAAGCTAGCCAAGTTCTGACAGGCAGTAATCCTGTTCTTATACCCCAAGTGTTTGGATGCTTCAGGACATTTATCACAGCTGCCAAAACTAGATTTACAATCAGTGGGTTTCAAAAAAGAGACTGAGATTTTGCCTGCTCCTGCTTTGGGAAAACGGGCAAATATTTTCATTCCTTCCTCCCTTTCTTTGCCCACATCTTTTTCACCTACTTCTGGCTGGCCTCAGGTCAGTGATAATCCATCCACAGGAGCAGCCAGGGCTACCTGAGGCTCTTTCCTGGCGAGGAAGCTGCGCTGAAGCCGCGGCTCCTGTAAAACGCGCACGGCAGCTGAGCTTTCCTGTCAGGCATCCCATCTTCCCATCGTTCCTGCTGGGAAATGCCAGACAGGGCTGCAGAGTGACTGGGGGAGGAGAGGAGACAGTGCTTTGTTTAATTACCCCACCTCAGCCCGATGGCTGCAGTGTTATCTTGAAAGTGAGAAGATTTGGGAGCTAGATTCACGGTAATTGCTGTTCAGAATATCGTGATGCCAGCGCCCAGCACCTTCCACTGAGGATTTACTCGCTCTGGGGTGAAACAGCCAGGCTCCCACGTCTCTGAGCTCCTCAGAGGAGCAGCTCTCACACGTGCTGGCAGACAGGATCTCAGGTAGCAAAGAGGGGACTCTGTGTGCAGCCCCATCTCCTGCCTCAGGAGGATCCCACGCTGCTGTCCAGGTGTTTGCAGGCTCTGCTGCCACCACATCCTGAGGAACCTCTGCTGTCACTCACTGCCTCAGCTGAGGCTGGAGTCCAGCACACACCATGGGAAGGATGTTGGGGTGGATGAAACAGGAAAGCCTTATAAATATGATTGCCTGGCAAAAGGTTTTGAGAATATAGAAACTATAAGCGAGATTGAAATGAAAACAAGTTTTGAGATCTCTTAGTTACTGAACAACTGGAAAACAATGGTGTGGCTGGCTGAAGGTAATCCCCTTTTGATGAAACAAGACCCTCTGCAAGCAGGCAGGTCCAAGGGTCAGAGCAGACCCTGCCAGCTTGGCAGAAGGGGTCCAAAGAGGAGTTTTTAGGGTTTAAAATGTAACACAGTATGGTAATGTAGTGATTCTTATAGGTTGTATGGAAATGCTATAGGATTAGTATATTGTACTAGATTGGTTAGTGAGAATCACAGAATCACAGAAGGAACAGGCATCACAGATTGCCTTTCACAGCGGGAGCTGAGCTGCACTCTTACCTGAACAAAAGATACATTTAGGTAATAATTCACAAAGAACGAGACTGTCTGAACTCTCCTGAGGGACTGTGCGTGTAACAGAGCCAATGGTAAAATGTCAGCAAAAGCTGTGCCACTACCTGCTGTCTGAGACAGAGCAGAACGAGCCACCTGGACCCCCAAAATGACTGCTCACATGAGACCACGACCTTCTGACCACTCCCTAGATTTGTACCCAGCTCAGGGGATGTTCTGGAGCATGTGTTGGATGCACAAGCAAGCATCTGCATCAAAACCGAGGAGTTTGCCAAAGAGCAAGGGAGGAATCTTGCTGGCCACCAGCTGTGGTCCTGGCCTGGAGCTTGGGCAGTAGCACAGGAACACCTGTTCCTGTTTGCTGAGCGGCGCTGTGGCACTGGGGTGAGCACACGAGGCTTTTCACATGGCCCTGGTCTGCTTTCAGAGCCCTGCAAACAGCTCTCAGCTGAAAATATCACGCAGCATTTCCCTCCCCTTTGGTTGCATGCAGTTCACCCTCAGAGAAAGGAGAGCCCCTGTGCTCATCTGGCCTTGGGAGCAGCAGCTCCCATGAGCACAGCAGGCATCCACCCTGCGGCTGGGCAGGTTCGGGCGCTGGACCACGAGGTGTCCCAGACATCTTTTGTGAAAAATACTTTCTTAGGATTTTTCCTGCTGGAGCTGACAAGCTCAGTAACAAATGTAAACAATTATTATCTGCTGCTGTGGAATGCAACAGGTCCACCTGTGATTGGTCTTCTGTAGATGTTTGGATTTGCTGACCACTCACAGTGGAGCTGCTGTCACTCTCTGCGAGAGACAAACCTTTGTTATTATTCTTTGTATTCTATTCTTAGCACAACCAGCTTCTGAAGAACCTCCTTTTCCTTTCTATTTCTATGTAGTATAGTTATAATGTTATATAAATATCATAATATAATAAATCAAGCCTTCTGACCATGGAATCAAGATCCTGACTCTTCCATCCTCTAAAAAACCCCTGTGACCACTGTCACAACGAGGCCTTGAGTGTGCAGGCCTTGCATAAAGAGGGAATTATGAGTTGTGAGCAGGGGGAGATAGCTGCTAGTTGGAAATAAGAGAAAATGCATTAATAGAAATTCAATTTAAGGTAAAAAAAAAAAAGAGACCAGCCTAGTTAATTTCATAAGGATGCATAAGTCGAAATGTAAGACCTTTAGTTAGGAAATAATTGCACACTTATGACCTGAGGCTACAGTCAGAACTTGCTGGAAAAAAAAACTGGCACATGTCATTAAATTTAATAATTTGTAATTATAGAATCATAAATATTTGAGATTGGAAAGGCCCAGCAAGTCACTTAAGCCCTCCTCCTTACCAATGCAAGGCTGTTCCCTCTTGCTTATGTGCTGGCATGTTTTCTGCAGATTATTAGAACTCATTGTCAGGAGGATTTGCCTTAGATTTCTCAATTCTCTATTTCTTAATTTCATCCCATTGCTCCCTGTTACACCTGCTTGTTTCCTGCTCAGTAATTCCTTCCCTTCCCTAGTGTCTGTGTCAGTCAAATATTTGTAGATGGTTGGAATGCCTCTCCTTAGCTATCACTTAGCCAAAGTAGACATATTTATTTAGTTCTTTTAATCTTCCTCACAGGCAAATCCCTCTAGTCCCTTAATTATTTTGTTGCTCTTTTCTGAACTCTCTCTTTCCAAATCTTGTAGTCATATTAAATGCAGTATCTTGGTTCATGTCATCCAGAGCCATGGAAAAACCAGGGGTGCTATTGCATCTCTGTTGCAGTGTGAAGTGTCTTTGTGTCTGACCCACTGTAATATTTTTTTTTCCCTGATCTATCATGCTGAGCACCGTGCAAGGCTGGAGAGAGGTCAAGCCAAGCTCTGTTTTTAAAATTCTGCCCTGCAGCTATTCCTCACGGCGCTGTCAGCAGGGAAGACATTTTGTCTTCTAAAACCTTACTTCTGGTAGTTTTTCCATCTGAAGATGTTGTAACTCGAGCCTTCTTCTGCATTGGGCAACAACTTCACTTACACTTCTCTCTCTCTGTGCTTCTTCACTGTCCTCTGCCCCGTGTGTTTCAGAGATCAGTAAGAACGGCAGAACAGACAGAGCAAGAACAAAAAAAAAAAAACAAAATGGAGCTTACTGCACAAAAAGCTTTGTCTCCTGGGTTTGTCATCCCACAGATCAGCAGCCCAGGATGAGGAACAGGCTCTAGGGAGACACTGGGATGGAAACTCAAGAACGAAGACTGAAGTAAGGAGCCAGAGTAGCACAGAAATAACTCAGAGGGCCGAGCTGTCAGGGAGATGAGAGCAGGACAGACAGGGCCTGTGTGATCTCCCTGAGCAGCACCCTGAGCAGATCCTGCTCTCCAGCAGTTGGTGCCACGCTGATTGCTCCAGAGGGCTCTGCTTTGCCTTTTCCTTGTCAGTTTTGATATTTCCACTTACACTGAAGCACTTCCCTGCTCCTCAGACCTTGGTTCACAGAGTTAAAGGCAGGCCTTGCATGCAGACTCTGACTGTGCTCTCCTGCCAGGTCCTCTGTCCTTGCCACAGGGTCCCCAAATGGTGACATCCATCTCTTCAGGGTGCACTCAGGTTTCTAACAGCACACTGCAGAAAATTTAGGGGCTTTAGGATAACCCGGTTGATGCCCAGGGTTGGGAGGAGACAAGTCAGCATCCATTCTCTTGAGGCCTTACCTGGTTAAATGAAACCAAATATTAAATATTAAATTTAAAAAAAATATTAAATAGTAAGTAAATACTGCCCAAGAAGCACTAGATTAAAACAATGATCAGTTGTATCAGTGTTCAAGCCAAGGGATTTTGTAGTGTTTGCTTTATCCTTATCTTTTACGCTTTTCATTTCATCTCGTAAAATCGTGGCACTTGGCAGAGCTGTGCAGGAATGCAAAAAGTAAATGTGAAAATCTGCAAATGTAAAGGTATGTATGTAAATATTCCAACAGAGGAATGAGTGTCTGCACAAAAGACAACAAACATGTTTCTTCTTTTGTTTCTGGAAGTTTTCATCCAGTTTGTTTTGTTGTGGTTTTTGTTTCCTTGAAAATAATGAAATTGTTGTGTCTCATATTTTTTAAACAACTATTCGTATGACAGTTGCCATGATATTTCTAACAATTATTAGGAAATACCTTTTTTTAAGTTATTTTTCATGTAGCTGCCAGCAATGTCTGTTGTATACATACATCTGATAAATCATTATCAGAGTAACTGAAATCATTCCATGGGAGGAAACTGACCCTTGAGAGAAATTTACTTCAAACAACAGACGAAAAACATAAACAAGGAGCATTTTCATGCTGAATAGAATAGTTTTCAACCCAGCCATCAATTTTTTATGCATCCAGCCCTACACAAAGAGTGCCTGTGTGCATGTTTGGGTGAATAAGGAGTGCCTGAAGATGACAGGATTCTTGGAGCCTGTGGAAATCCCAGGAGCTCAAACAGGGACTCCTGGAGAGCTCTCCTGATCAGAACACTCTGCAGTTGCATGGGCACAAGCAGAAGCCACAGAGGCAAAGGGAGCAGGGCACTGTGAGCCCAGGCTTTCCCAGCATGGGTTTGGCTCTTGTTGTCCACAATCCCAGGAGGATTCCCCTCCTGTTCTCTCTGGGTGCTACAGGAATGTAAATAAAGTGGAAAACTGAATTCCTGAGGCAAATTCAGATGATGGATCCTGGAAGCTTTTGCCTTTCTCTGACTTATCTAATATGTCAGGCAGTCAGCATGGCATGGAAAGAAAGGTGTTTATGCAGCATTTTTCCTAACTTACATCATCTTCTGAGCCTGTATCTAAAACAATCTGACACTTTAAGTTGTTTCTTCCCCGCTTAAAAAGGGTTTTGATACATTTTTGGGGAAAAAAAGAAACTCTGAAAAACATGCAGAGATTAAACTCCAGTTTCCAAATCTCCTTGTTTTAGATCTTGGTTTTGGTGGCTCAGAAGATGAAGGCGATGGGCTCTTGGATTATGTAAACTGACACGGTACATTTCATTTCATTTCATTTTCTTCAGAGTGTGTGCATCAACTTATCCAGAAATTATCGATTGCAGGGGGCTGAAGTTGTCTGCAAGTGCTGGCTGATTTTGGGACAGATTCTATTTGCAATCCTGCCTCAAAACCAAGGTTTTGCTGTTACTTATAATAGAAAGTGTTGAAGACATGCAGGTGTCTGTGGGAGGGGGCCTTGCACTCCAATGCCCAGGATTGGGTCTTTTTGCACAGTACCTGTGAAAACATGAGGAAATCATCACACTTGAGTCATCCTTCTGGGGCAAATTACCTTCAAAGCTTTGTTTTCCCTGCTACATCTGCTCTCCTGCTTGCTCTCTCTGTTTTCCACACTCCTCTGTCTGCGAGGGATTTCCCAGGCAGAGGCGTGCAGCTCTGTGAAAAATGCATGTATTTTATGATTGGCTTTTTGCAAATATTAAAATGAATATTATACCTGTTGTGTTAGGAAGTAATGCTGTATTAATTCTCTTAGGTACTGTGTTAAATATAGTTTTAGGTTATAAAAATTGTTAAAATAGCAACTGTGCTATGTAGAATGCTTTGTTTAACAGAAGGGACTTGCAGCGAGATAGCAGCCACAGGACACCTGAATCTTTCAGAGAAAGGGAACTTATTGCCCTCTTATTAGAAGAAACGAACTTCTTCCCGCCTTGAAGGCGCTGTTAGGATTAGAAGGAAGAAGGTGACACTGCCCAGACAGAATCCTGTGTTTGAATGGAATTTATGCATCGTATATGAAGTGTATGAACATGCAACAGGCTGTTGTTTTTAAGGGTTAATCCTTTGTTAACGGGGGTCCTTTTTCAGGCTCGTGATGCCCAGAAAAAGGTACCCGGACGTCCGTAACTCTTTGCTTTTATTGTCTCATGTTGTCCTGATTTAAATTGTCCAAATTATTATGACTCTAATTGTATTACTCTTTTTATAACCATTTTATTACTATTGAACTTTTAGCAATTTCAAAAGCAAGTGATTGGCGTTTTTCACAAGCTCCGTGCCAAGCCCTTGTTCTGTGCACAAACAGCACAGGAAACGTTCCAGGGCTGGATCACACACGGAGTGCAGGAATGGATCACACACGGAGTGCAGGAATGGATCACACAGGGATGGATCACACAGGGAGTGCAGGAATGGATCACACACAGCACAGGAATGGATCACACAGGGAGTGCAGGGATAGATTATACAGGGAGTGCAGGAATGGATCACACACGGAGTGCAGGAATGGATCACACAAGGAGTGCAGGAATGGATCACACACGGAGTGCAGGAATGGATCACACACGGAGTGCAGGAATGGATCACACACAGAGTGCAGGGATGGATCACACAAGGAGTGCAGGAATGGATCACACAGGGAGTGCAGGAATGGATCACACAGGGAGTGCAGGGATGGATCACACAGGGAGTGCAGGGATGGATCACACAGGGAGTGCAGGAATGGATCACACACGGAGTGCAGGGATGGATCATACAGGGAGTGCAGGAATGGATCACACACGGAGTGCAGGGATGGATCATACAGGGAGTGCAGGAATGGATCACACACAGAGTGCAGGAATGGATCACACAAGGAGTGCAGGAATGGATCACACTCGGAGCCCAGGAATGGATCACACAGGGAGTGCAGGAATGGATCACACAGGGAGTGCAGGGATGGATCACACAGGGAGTGCAGGAATGGATCACACACGGAGCCCAGGAATGGATCACACACAGCACAGGGATGGATCACGCAGGGAGTGCAGGGATGGATCACACACGGAGTGCAGGAATGGATCACACACAGTGTGCAGGGATGGATCACACACAGAGTACAGGAATGGATCACACACGGAGCTCACTCTGAGCACATCCAGCAAACACGGCCTGGAGGGCTCAGCCTGGGCGAGCAGAGCCACAGAAACCCTGAGCACCTCTGTGCCCCATGGCACAACCACAGAAACCCTGAGCACCTCTGTGCCCTCCTGGCACAGCCACAGAAACCCTGAGCACCTCTGTGCCCTCCTGGTACAACCACAGAAACCCTGAGCACCTCTGTGCCCGCCTGGCACAGGCACAGAAACCCTGAGCACCTCTGTGCCCACCTGGCACAGCCACAGAGCTCCTCCACGAGGATTTCTGCACCCGGGGCTGATGCTGGGGCTGCAGCCAGGGGATGGGTACCAGGATGGGCACTGCCGCATCACCGAAGGATGCTCGCAGCTCTCAACCAGGCTTTTAAATCATTCCCTGCCTGCATCCAGGACAGGTGAGACCTTGTCTCGCCTGACCTCCAAAAGGCGCTGAGCTTTTCCGCAGTTTCCCAGCGCTCCCGGAGATGGCGTTAGAGGGCGCTGGCCGCGGCTGCGGGATGGATTTTCCCGGTTTCGGCGGCGCTTTCGCTGCCCTGTGGCTCCTCGGAGCGGCGGGCGCCGGCAGTGCCGCCCGGCCGGGCGGGAGCGCTCGGCTGACCCGCATTTCCGAGAGGATTTGGGCACTTTTCCTGCCAAAAAAGGGACAGTACCCATTAGTCCTGATGGCCGGGTTAGCAAAGTGCTTGTGTAGAGAAGTATTCATGGGTTTTGCTGTGTCTCTGTGGTGTGGTTCTGTGTTTCGTGTCTTGCTCTTTCTCCGTGCAGAACATACAATTTTATTTTATTTTATTTTACTTTATTGTACTTTATTTTATTTTTATTTAATTTTTTTATTTTTATTTTATTTTAAAATTTTATTTATTTTACTTTATTTTATTTTCATTTTATTTTTGTATTTTAATTTTATTTTTCAATTTTATTTATTTTAATTTTACTTTATTTTTTATTTTATTTTTATTTCATTTATTTTATTTTTTTATTTTATTTTTTATTTTAATTTTATTTTAAAATTTTTCTTATTTCATTTTTTATTTTTATTTTATTTTATATTTTATTATTATTTTATTTATTTTATTATTATTTTATTTTTATTTTTATTTTATTTTTTACATTTTATTTTATTTCTTCTTTTTATTTTATTTTATTTTTTTTAATTTTTATTTTAATTTAATTTTATTTTATTTTACTTTTTAATTTGATTTTAGGTTTTATTTTGTTTTATTTCATTTTATTTTATTTTATGCATCTTAATCTGTCACACCCTTGTCTCACTTTAAAAAAAAATAAAGATTTCTCCAAACCAGAGCAGTCTAGATGATTAGTGAATCTCCATATTCTTTCATAAGCCCTCATTTCAGAATTCAGCAGCGCCACGTTGCAGCCGCTTCCTGCGCTCCTGTTTTGGGGAGTCACCACGAGAGGCAGCGCCGGTCACTGTCCCAGGGTTTGTGGCCCGTGTGCCCTGCGCTGGAGGGTGCAGTGACAGCCTGAGGTGTCATTGCTGCAGGTGTCATTGCTGCAGGTGTCATTGCTGAGGGATGGACACTCTGCTCTGAGTGCTCGTGGTCTCCAGTGCAGGCCACACGGGATGAGACATTCTGCTCTGAGGGATGGACATTCTGCTCTGAGGGATGGACACTCTGCTCTGAGTGCTCGTGGTCTCTGCAGAGCACAGGGCTGTGGGAGCTCAGCACATCGCTCCTAACGTCCAGAGTCACCGAGAAAACCCATGGGGGGCTCGGAGGTCCTGCAATGTTGCCAGGAATTCTTGGTGGCTGGACTTTGACCCTTCTGAGGGTGTGTATGAGGACATGAGAATGACCACAGTTTAAGTGGTGGAGGGATTATGTATTCTCAGGGTGAAATATGTATTTTAGGATTATGGTATAGGGGTATCTCAGTACAGGGGGGTTATGGAGACAAGATGGAGGAATCAGGGCGTGTCTCATGCTTCTTCTTTCTTCTTCTTGTCGTCCATCTTCTGTGGTGATGCTGGCACCTGGGGATTGGTTTGTGGTGAAGGTGCACTTGTTAACAAGGGTGAAAGGCATTGGGGATAAAAGGTAAATATGATGTACGTAGTTTTTATTATAGAAGGACACGACCGCCCCGAGGGTGGTCAGAGTGCCCTTGGCTGCCTTGTGGGTCAGATCCCAGCTGGCAGAAAGGAAAACTGTGTGAGATAAAAAATAATAAACATTCTGAAGACCGAAGCATTGAAGAGTCCAGACTCGTCCTTTGATCCGCGGCTGCCCCGAACCATCCTGCGCGTGCCCGAGCAGGGACAGCAGCCGGGTCGGGCACAGGGCTGGCAATTGAGCCGCATCTCATGAACGCCAGTGCAGAGCAGCATCAGTGAACGACTGTTCTCCTCCTCAATGGTCACTTTTAGATTCAGGGGGCTACAAGCAACTCCTGATCTCTAATTCCTGCTCAGGCCTGGATCGGTACTGCTGAACTCCGTTGTGCCATTGGAAATGGACACTTGCACTGTCATGGAGCTGTTGTGCTGCCCAGGTCCTGCCCAGGCAGTTGTTTGAGAGCAGAAGGGCTGAATGGGAAGGAAGGTTTGTGGTTGTAATGGAACTGGGCTTCAGTAAGGATTCCTGGCTAAGGTGAGACCACAGCCCTGTCCAGTGAAATCCTGGGTAGTTTGCCAGTTGTCTCAGATGGATAATAATTCTATTTTTCACGTTATTTCTTCCACTGCAAATACCTCTGATTACCAATATATGCAACGTGGCCAGTAAACCTGTCTGTATGTGCCCTGCAGCAGGCCTGGATCGGTACTGATGATGATTTTTGGTTTTTTTGGTTTGGATGACACACTAAAACACAGAGGAGTAATCTGATGGCGAGGTAAGCTTTGTGTTGAGGCTCGCACTAATACACAGCAAGAACTCCTTGTGCTTGAAACACAGCGATGGTGGCTGAATTACTGTCCCTGTGCCATTTTCACAGTTATTTTACTCTGTAGGTCGCCTCGTCAGTGTCAAATTAGGAATCATTCAGCCAGAACCATTGCAGTGGTTCCTCGTGGGGTTTGTAGGTGTGCACACTCCAAGTATATTGGATATTTTTCTGAGCAGTTTTGCTTTCACAGGGTCTGTATTAGAGCAGCAGGGAATCTGCTGCTGTTTACACGGGTTCCATCCGAGCCTCGCTGGTGCCTTCGCTTTCTGCAGCATCAGCAGTGCTGAGAGTCAAACTCCGCTGCAGACAAAGTTGAAACTCAAAAAGAAAACTTGGGCCCAGCTGCTTGAATCTCTTCCAGTGTCTCTCTCCTTCCCATTCTTTTCTTCAAGGGCAAATTTGCTTTTAGCTTTCTGATCCTGTGTGAACACCAAGCAGCTTCTTCTCCTGCTTTTCAAGAGCCATTTCATTTTGCAGTTTTGCTTGCACACACTCATCCATTTGCTGGGGTGTACAGAAAGCAGGATGGGAGGCAAGATTTAATTGTGTAGATAGTATAGATTTAATTCACCTTTTTTTTTACATATTTCTGGCCATGGAGGATGAATTTTCTCTGTTCAAATGTTTTTTAAAATGCTGGCTGTGGAGACCATTAAAAAAAAAAAGGAAAGAATAGAAAGGCTGATGGAAACATTCAAGGAACCTCATTCGCCTTATTCAGGTGAAGAAGAATTTCAGGGAAGAAATGCTTACACATTATACTGGGCATAAAGTTAGAAAGTCTTTTTCTGTCCCTTAGTAATTAATAATTGGACTGGTTGGTGAAGCAGAGAAGTGTTGTGGTTCTCATTTCACTCTTAAGGGATCTACAGCTGCAAAAAATGAAGGCAGATATGAGAGAGATCTAACCAGTTTAAATTTGTGTAGAAGCATGATAAAAAGGTTAAATGTGAAATTAAGAAAAATACTGATGAATTTTCTTCAGGTGCTTCTGCTTTTTTAATTGCATTTCGTCTCATCTGTTTATTTTAAAAATATTTTTTAAAAAATAATGCAAACAGTGTCTTATCCTTTAAACTTTTCTGAAAACCAGCCTTATTTTCATGCAATGTTTTTGCCTGAAAATTGTCACTGCAATGTCTTCTGGCAAATGAGAGGAAGATTTGGGTATGGTAAAAGACAAATCTGTGCATGGATTAAAACAGAGATTTCCAGTCTCCCCAAAGGATTCTTAATCTTAGAAAGTAAAACCCAGATGAGATTAAAAGGAATTTTACAGCAAATAGAGTTAATGCTTTTATCTAATACAAAAGGGAGGGAAAATTTTAGACACAGACAATTAGTTTTAGTTAAAATTATTAAAACTGAGCATTTTATATATCCATGTATATGTTTTATATTCTACAATGCACGTTAAAATGGAGTCTCCAGGGAACCTCTTAAAGTTCAAGACTCCAAGTAAAAAACTGACAGAAATTTCAGCCTTGATCATGGTTATTAAAACAGATATCATGAACCTGAAATGGTCCTTGTAGAGTTTAATTCCTTTGTCTTTGTGTAAGAAGATGAACTGTCACAAACCTTTGTTTAATGCTCCTTTTTCTTTTCTGGAGAAAAAATGATAAAATTTCCCTGTACTGCAAAGCATTATGGACATTTCCCTTGTGTTTGCAAAGCATCATGGACAGGTGGGTTCAAAGTGACCAAGATCCACTAAAATACTTCCATTTATGTTAGGTGTCATTTTTTATGTGAAATCCTAACAGACTGTAGCAGAGGATCCTTGTAACCCCTTTTCCATGAAAAGGAGAGGCATGGATGTGGCCGTCACTTTGTTTGTCAGACACAAGAGTTTATAAAAGCAGCATCTCCTCGAATTTCTTTCACTGCACAACCACAGCCATACACATGCAGGAGCACACATCATATTTTTCCTCAGCAGACCTTTCTTCCGTCCTGCCCAACATTTTACTTGTGTATTTTTCATTGAATTTGTTTAATTTTGCTGCTGGGAACTAATATTACTTCTGGATCATGAACAGATCTATCCAGAGCAGGGATGGAGCTGCATTGTCTAAGAGGGAGCTGTGATGGGTAAAACTGATTAATATTGAATGAGATCTAGGGTCAGATCTTTTATTTGGGTGCACCCACATACCAGTGCAGCAGACAGAGGAGGGTCCATGGAGCTCCATGCTGGGAGTGCTGGCCAGGGAAAGTCTGGAGTTTCCTGATGCCCCGGTGCAGATCCAGCAGGAATTACGGGATATAAACCTCTCCAAAAGGCTTTGGCACGCCCTCAGTGGGATCTTGTGGCTGCAGCTATGCCTCTGAAACCTGCCCAGAGACATTTTCATCCATAATCTGGGATGTGCTGCCCCAAATCTTGGAAGTTTTACCGAGCATCTGCTCAGCCCTGCCAGCAGGGAAGCGGCGCTTACATGGGAAGGTGCTGGGCAGAGTCTGCTGTGAGATTAATGAGGGCAAGCGGAGGTTTAACAGAAATGACAAAAAGAAGCACCAAATGAAATCTTCTCCAGGCCTCTCCTGGCTGCAGAGCATGGCTCAAATCCCTCAGCCACATAAGAAACAAAAATAAATTCTTTCTAGATCATTTTATTGTTGAAGATTAACTTGAGATCAGAGACTCACATCACGCTGTGCTGGTGCTGTTCTATTTTGCAATGTAGTTATTGGTGCAGATTTTTGAGGACTAAATTGTCAAAATCGCCCAGTAGTTGTGTGAAATCTAATAATTTTGTACAGATTACAGTGCCTCTGAGTTTGAAATGGATTTTTAAATTCCAATTGCTGAGACTGCATCTTTAGCTGTTCCCTGATTGTTTGCAGATGTTGTGGATGCCTTTGGATCATGCCAGAGGGATGAGGACGTTGGGCACAGAAATGGAAATTGCAGCTGGATTCCCAGGAGAACTTTCCACGCAGGGCAATGGCTCACACACTGAAATGTGCTCACTAAAAAGGTGTCAAGGCAATGGCTCACATACTGGAATGTGCTCACCAAAAGGCACACAGGGCAATGGCTCACATACTGAAATGTGCTCACCAAAAGGCACACAGGGCAATGGCTCACATACTGAAATGTGCTCACCAAAAGGCACACAGGGTAGCACACATACTGGAATGTGCTCACCAAAAGGCACACAGAGTAATGGCTCACATACTGAAATGTGCTCACCAAAAGGCACACAGGGTAGCACACATACTGGAATGTGCTCACCAAAAGGCACACAGGGCAATGGCTCACATACTGAAATGTGCTCACCAAAAAGGCACACAGGGCAATGGCTCACATACTGGAATGTGCTCACCAAAAAGGTGTCAGGGAAGCAGCAAAGAGAGCCCAGATTCGCCTGCAGAATGGGGATTGCACAGAAACAAGAGCAGGTAGAATGAATCTGTTTTCCCACAGAAGTTCTAGTAAAACTCAAACCCCATTATTACTCAAACCCCATTATTTTCATCACTAATTGTAGGCCAGGATCTGAAACCATTGCTGAAGGTGCCCATTCCCTTGTTCCCACTGCAATTCCATACATTACAGTCTGTCTCAAATAAACATGGATAATTGCTCTTCCCAGGCTAAGCTGCTGCTTAACACAAGTGTCAGAAGTGTTGAGCCTTTATTGATTAAAGTTCTGAGTTCTTTATATGATATAACCAGCCTAAGCAGAAATAGCCCATGTCAGTAGATTTTATTTGCAAAAAGAACAGCATGAAAGGATCTGTGCTGCAGTGATGTCTTCTTTCCTGTTGCTGTGGAGCTGAAAGCCCATCCATCTGTCCTTCTTATTATGTTAAATTCATTCTGGAGTCGCTTAGTTGAAGTATCCTTAACCCAGTGCTCCTGCAAACTAATGCATCCACCCAGAAAATAGTTATTAAAATAAACATCTCGTTATGAGCAGCCTAATGCAGTGCCATTGTGAGTAATCAATGAGGTCTCTGGCAATCATGGGAATTATGCAATATAATTGAGTTATTTGTAATAAAATTGCTGAAGAGTTGCTGACTTTCCCAGTTAAACATTTTTTTTTTCTTTCTTTCTTACAGCTTGCTGATCTTGCTCTGATTTTTCAACACATTATATTTTATTTTTGTCCTGTCATAACTTTAGGATGGAAATCTATTAAGCTAAGCACAGGTTTGTAAAAGATCATGAAGTCGCATCACAGCATCACATTGTGTCCCTTAAGCTTTAAAAACATCACTTCAGGTAAGAATTTTATGCTATCTTCCAAAATGAAATAGAAGCTGAAAAGATAGTGTACAATTTTTTTTTTATTATTATGTGTTGCTTCCACCTCCTGCTGCCAGTTTATATTTTGCCCCTTTTGCTTCTCAGTCAGCCAGGCAGTGAAATGGGTTTGGATCCCCTGCACACTCATTGCAGAGAGCCTGGCAGTGCTGAAGCCTCAGCTCTGAGTGAATAAATACAGGAATAAGAAGCTTCAGCAGAGCCATGAAGGCAAACAAATGCTTTCCTTTGCAAGCCTCTGCTCCCCTCCCCATTGTTCCCATCTCTGGTCATCACCCACAGACAGAAGTGCTGGAACAAAGTGGCTGCTCCTCCTCTGGATATTTCTACCTTAGCCTAAACTGGTGGTGAGGGTGATGTAAAATAACCTTGCAGATTTTATCCCAAAATGGATGAAGGAGCGTTCATGCTGCTCAGTTTCAGGAGTGATCTCTACCAGGTGGGTGTTGGTAATCATCTGGGAGTAGTAAAGTTTTTAACTACATTTAGCACTGGATGTTTGCCCACTCCTGCTGGAAAGGGCAGGGATGCAGAGGCAGCTGTGATCTTGCCCTCTGACAATGCACAACACAGATGCACTGGGCAGCTCCACATTGATCACAAATGTTTTCTTCTCTCCATCAGATGCTCTGGCAAATATTTGGACCCTCAGAATAAGATGGTCATTGAAATTCACAGTCCAGGTTTTCATCAGCACAGCTCAGTTGTGAAACCACTGATATCAGGGTTTTTTTTAGGAGACAATAGGCTTGTCCCCTTTCCTGTGGGCACAAGGTTTACAACGCTGTGCTCTGGTTCAAGATTGAGAGGTTAGGAGACACGCGAGAAAATTGTGAAAATAAAAAGAATCAAATTCAGAGATCCAGTTCTGTGCCACAGAAAGTATCCAGAGAGCAGCAGCAGCTGAAGCTTGTGTGTTTCTCAGGGAGATGAGTTTGCAGGGGTTTTTTTCTGTTTTCTCACAGAAGTTCTAGTAAAACTCAAACCCCATGTTGCAGCCTGGCTCCAGGCTGCACAGAAGCTGGGGAGTTTTCTGTTGGCTGACAGCCATGAGCTGGGGACACCTCAGACGTCAGGTGAGGGAAAAAACACTCTCTGCAAGTACAGCAGTGCTCCCAAACAGAGGACAGCCGAGTCTGAGGGAGGAGGATGGGAGAGGTAAAACGTGGTCATGGCTGCTTTGAAACACGAGTTAGACCTGGATTGGCCCAGGTCTCCACCCAGCCTGAGACAGACAAGGACAAAGCTCATGGTGGCTTGCAGGAGATGCTGCCTTGCACCTTTTTTAGCACAGGAGTGATGGTGGTGGAGGAAGGCTCGTTTGAGGGGAAGGCTGTGCTGCTGTGTTTCATTTTGCTTAATGCAAAAGTGGCAGAAGGAGGGAGGCAGAGGAAAATGTGGGAGCTCAGCACATCGCTCCTAATGTCCAGAATCACGGAGAAAACCCATGGGGGGCTCGGAGGTCCTGGAATGTTGCCAGGCATTCTTGGTGGCTGGACTTTGACCCTTCTGAGGGTGTGTATGAGGACATGAGAATGACCACCGTTTAAGTGGTGGAGGGATTATGTATTCTCAGGGTAAAATATGTATTTTAGGATTATGGTACAGGGGGGTTATATCTTGGTACAGGGGGGTTATAGAGACAAGATGGAGGAATCGGGGCGTGTCTCGTGCTTCTTCTTTCTTCTTCTTGTCTTCCATCTTCTGTGGTGATGCTGGCACTTGGGGATTGGTTTGTGGTGAAGGTGCACTTGTTAACAAGGGTGAAAGGTATTGGGGATAAAAGGTAAATATGATGTACGTAGTTTTTATTATAAAAGGACACGACTGCCCCGTGGGTGCTCAGAGTGCCCTTGGCTGCCTTGTGGGTCAGACCCCGGCTGGCAGAAAGGAAAACTCTGTGAGATAAAAAATAATAAACATTCTGAAGACCGAAGCATTGAAGAGTCCAGACTCGTCCTTTGATCCGCGGCTGCCCTGAACCATCCTGCGCGTGCCTGAGCAGAGACAGCAGCCGGACTGGGCAGGAAAAGCATCCAGCTCAGACACAGCAGAAGGAAATGTGGGAGGAGGGTGGGGAGGTGGCTCGGTGGTGTCTGCTTTATGGCCCTTCTGCTCCATCCAAATGGTATAAGAGGCTAAAAAACAGCCTGAGCATCTGTGTTCCTCTCTGCGCCACTACGATAATGAAAACCCACAAATGCTTACAGGAATAAACAACATTTCAAGTTTCCCGAGGTTATATAAAAGAAATATTTATTCTATCTGAAAAAGACTAGGCAGAGAAGTATTGGAGTTAAAAAAAAAAAAATCATAATGTGTTCACGATGTAAGAGAGAAGAGCAGCACAGCAAGCAACCTTAACCAGGCTGTTTCCAAACTTTTGACTGCCTAACCATGCAGCTTGAATGCTCTGTTACCATATTTGTCATGCACACAGTATTATATAGATATATATAATACCAACTGTCTGGCTGGATATAGATATCTTATTTTTATTGGAATTCTATCCTCAGTCTCCTCTCGGCTTCTCTTTTCACAGTTTTTCTTAAGCAGAATGTGAAACTAATACTTTCAAATTTCAGCTGCACTTTTGAACTCGTGATATTTGAAAGCAATTTTTTTCCTCATCACAAGCTGAAACTGCTATGTTGTTACACAGCAAATGTTGCACTTCTCAAAACTCTCCTCTCACACAGGAGGCTGAATGTGTCCTTTTGAAGGTGTGGGATGCACGTGAAAAGAGTATCAAGATTACTCCATTCCTTGGAAATTATCACTGCAACTCTTTTCCCTGCTTGTCCTTTTCTTTACACAAGTGCCAAAATTGTCTCCTGAAAATGCTCAGAATTCATCTTCTGTCTCATGGAGATGCTGGAGTTTATTTTGGAATGCAAGCTTGTCTGAGGAAGTTGTGTTGTGCATGTGTTTATGCTACATAAAAATACTATCATGAACTAAATCCAAACTCGGTTCCATCATTAGATCTGAGAGAGGAATTAGCAAAGCACTTAATTGATGCCCGAGGTTAAATCCTGCCTGCCCCATGAACCCTGGAGCCCTCCAAGCTCTGTGATGATTAGATGATCCCAATGTTTAAATGATTAAATACACCCAAGTATTCTAAAGGATTTAGGTACCTAAATTCTGCCATCTACAGATGGACAATTTCTTCCTATTTTGTTACAAAGGAATTTCATTTTGGTGACAAAGAGAAGGGACAGAAAACGGAGCACAATCCTTCAGCCCAGCAAGGCCCGGGTCTTGAATTTGTGGCAGTTAAAGGAAGCCACAAAGCAGCCTTCAAAGCAAGGAGAGTCCTCATCCAGCAGGGAATACCAGGAGGGAGATTGCTTTTTGTCACCTCTGAGCAGGATCTGACGCAAGGCAGGAGCACCAGGGAACTTTCTGGGGAACATCCAAGCATCTTTATCCTTTTGCATGCCAGCAAGGTTAAGAAAGGGTTTTGTGAGTTGTGGTTTTGGATTCAATGTCTAAATCTCACATAAAACCTACCCAGGAAATCTGACTGCCTCTGCTGAATTGATTTTGTTTCCTACTGCTTTTTCCTGATGACTTATATATATATATTTATATTCCCTAACGTGTGCATTTTAACCCCATAACTGCTGATGTATTATGTGGCAATTCAAATTTTGATAAAGGTGTGAGACCAAACTCTTAATTTCTCTTCACTCCTAGAGTTCAGTAACTCTGGGTAGGAAGCATTTGTCATCCATAAAAGTGTTGATTCCACCTCCAGCAATCACCCACCCCTCTAATCCATCATACTCCACCTGATTAAATGTAAATCTGATAAGAACTAAGAACTTCTTCTTATTCCCTTTGGTAAACACATCAGCCCAATGACCTGGACATCAACAGAAACACTTTACAGGGGAGATAATAATAATAATAATAATAATAATCCCAAGGATGTGCTGATTCCAAGTGCTCACGGCCACCAGGAAGGCTGAGGGCAGTTTATGAGAGAAATCCTTCATTTCTTAAACTGGCCAGAGCCACAGATTTGCTTGGTGAGCTGGTCATGCTCCCTTCAGAAGACCCATCTGCTTAATGCAACAGCTCAATAAGGCAGCATTAATTTCAATTAACAAATTGCTTGTACACCCACAGCTCTGTCACACTGTCGCCGTAGCCAGGGTTAGGAAATTGTCCCAAGAAAATAAATTTGAAGCAACTCAGGCACAGGTAAATAGGCTGTTATTATCTACCAAGCATTGTCATTATGGTCATTTCTGAGCAATCCTGTGCATCCCATGGTTCATTAAATCTGTTTTACTGCCTGGATAAATGAGCCACTTTGAGGTGTCAGCAGCAGCCCCAAGCAGGAGGGTTTGTTCTGCTAAGAAACATGGCAATCAGCAGCAAGAGAGGCAATCCAGAAAACATCTTATACAAAATTCATGGCTTTATTAATTCATAATGTTAAACGGTTTTGGCAGCTAACTAGTCACAGAATTTCATCAAGAAGTGCACTTATAAACAAAGGGAAAGCAATAGCTTTTCTTTAGCAACATTGTTCTGGTACTTCTAGTCCTTCCAGGGGAAAAAAAAAAAAGAAAAAGTAACAGTCTCAATGTTGAAATTTTCTATTTCAGCAAGCAGATTTCTAGCAGATTGTCAGAAAATGTCTTCAGGATGGCCAGCGTGAGGCTTCCACCAAGATTTATCAACAAATGAGTCAGAAAAACCCCACATTATGGAACCAGGAAAGGTAAGGAAGGAGAAGGGGAGGACCCAATGTGCCCGTTTCAGCCAGGGATTTGTGCTGCCCTTGCCACAAAAACAGATTTTAGAGCAGGCCAGGCTGGCTAAGGTGGCTTTAGCTCCTCAGCAGGAACTCGCACTGTCGAAATCATTAGCTTGTCAGAGTGACCCCGAGAAAAGTTTGGGATTCTGTTTTCCCAGCCCGGCACTTAAAGAAGGAGTCAGGGCTCTTCATTTCTCAGTCTCAAGGTTGTTTATTTTATCTTATCTATAAAAAATTTTCTCCTGCCCTGCCAAGGTCGGCTCAGCAGGACAGTCCAGGCACTCTGCCTGCCCCGGGGTGGTGTTATGTCTTTATACTACAAACTACGTGTGCAATGTTTACAGTTACTGTCCAATGCCCATCACCTATGTTAGACAGTGAGCTTCTACTCTAAACCAATCTGTAAGTGCCAACATCACAGCAGAAGATGGAGGCCAAGAAGAAGAAGCAGAAAGGCTGGACATGCCCAGTTCCCTCCATCTTGTCTCCATAACTCCCCTGTACCAAAATCCCAAAATGCATATTTCACCCTGTAAATGCATGATCCCTCCACCACTCAGACTCCAGTGACTTCCATGTCCTCGCACACATCTCTAGAAGGGTCAAAGTCCAGCCACCAAGAATGTCTGGCAACATTCCAGGACCTCCCAGCCCCCCAAGGGTTCCCCCGGTGACTCTGGACATCCGGAGCGATGTGCTGAGCTCCCACACTGCACGATGGCAAATGGAATTTATTTCATGTGATACCATTGCAGGAATGCTGTGAAATGGGAAAGCAAAGGCTGGCGCTGGTGCCTGTGCTGTGGTTTGAGAGAAACACCCCAGAAATGAGAGAGGAAGGGGAGCTGCATCTTCCATGAGAGCATCCAAACGTGCCAGAGTCCCAGTTCCTCTGGAGGGAAGGGCAGGACGAGGGGAGGGAGAAGAGGAAAGCAGGGAAAGGTCTGAGGGGGTGGGTGTGGAGGATTGCTGAAGGGAGCAAGAGGCTGCTGCAGAGCACAGGGCTGTGGGAGCTCAGCACATCGCTCCTAACGTCCAGAATCACCGAGAAAACCCATGGGGGGCTCGGAGGTCCTGCAATGTTGCCAGGCATTCTTGGTGGCTGGACTTTGACCCTTCTGAGGGTGTGTATGAGGACATGAGAATGACCACAGTTTGAGTGGTGGAGGGATTATGTATTCTCAGGGTGAAATATGTATTTTGGGATTTTGGTACAGGGGGGTTATATCTCGGTACAGGGGGGTTATGGAGACAAGATGGAGGAATCGGGGCGTGTCTCATGCTGCTTCTTTCTTCTTGTCTTCCATCTTCTGTGGTGATGCTGGCACTTGGGGATTGGTTTGTGGTGAAGGTGCACTTGTCAATAAGGGTGAAAGGTATTGGGGATAAAAGGTAAATATAATGTACGTAGTTTTTATCATAAAAGGACACGACCACCCCGTGGGTGGTCAGAGTGCCCTTGGCTGCCTTGTGGGTCAGATCCTGGCTGGCAGAAAGGAAAACTCTGTAAGATAAGAAATAATAAACATTCTGAAGACCAAAATATCAAAGAGTCCAGACTCGTCCTTTGATCCGCGGCTGCCCCGAACCATCCTGCGTCTCCCGAGCAGAGACAGCAGCCAGGTCAGACAGGCAGATGTACAGGAAGCCTCAGAAATGGCAGAAATTGGCCTTGAGGACTCCAAAGAGAAGTCAGGGGAGGGGACACTTCATCTCAAACACAAAAATAATGAAAGTTGCTAAAAATCTGAAAGAAACCCTGGAGAAAAGGACCCGTGCCTCTCAAGAGGGATATTTGTTCTCCAGCTTTTCATATCTTTCATTCCTCACATTTAAGGTTCTGAATCTTTCCTGCTTGGCCTGCTATCTTGTTTTAATCTCTGTGAGGTGTCCAGAATTCTTCCCCATAATTAATCCTAATTTAAAAGGTTGCAAAACTATTAACTTCAGATGAATAGGAAAGGTTTGCTTTTTATTTCCAGGTGCTGTGAGCAGGTAACCCTGCACCACCAGTTGTAGCTGTCAGCACTTAACAACCCCACAAAAGCAGAGGATGGGTACAGAATAATGGTGAATTATTTTAGGAGGGCTGCACAGGGACAAGGAGAGGAAACTCTTCCCCCCTTCCTCCCTCTAAAATCTGCAAGCAGATGTGTGCTCATATGCAGATGTGTAGCTTAGTGGCACTGCCCAGCCTCTTGCATCTCTCAAACCCAAAAATCCAGGTGGCCATGGACATGTGCACACAGCAGAGAGCTGACAGTGAGGAGACAAGGAATCACCTGCTAGAACTCAATGAGTGACAGCCCTAAAAGCTGCCTGTTGTGGGAATCCTTAAAATTAGAGGGTCTTGAGAAAGTTAGAAAAAGACAGGCCTCAGTGACAGCAAAGACAGTGAGACGCTAAAGCTGCAGAAAAATTAGTAATGTAGACGTGAGAAATAGAACAATAGGCCTATGTTAGGTGCTGCCTTAGGTGGTAACAAGTTTATTACTGTGTATCTTTAGAAGGTTAAAAATGAATAGAGCTCTGTGCCTTGTCTCTTATGAATGAGCTGTTGTGTTTGAATGTAGGCCGCGATTGTTTTAACCAAAGCTCCGTGTGCTTTAAGTGATTGGATAGAAGTATTGTCAATATGCTTGTGCTGTATATGTGATTGCTGAAACACAGATGGAAATGGCTTTATGATGTGCTGTAACACCACATCTCTTGGGCGTTCTGCTTGATTCAGTGAGCTGGGTGCATCTCTTGTCTCCATTGTTGTAACAATGTGCTGAGACTGATGCGTGAATAAACCTCTCAGACACTGACCAGAGTGTCCCGTCCCGTTCGTGCTGTACATAGCTGTGCCAGGGCACCTGAGACTCACCTGGAGGTGCACAGTGAAAAGTTCCCTGTTGATGTCCCTCCATATCACCTGGTAGCCTTTTGTGGCCTCCCCAGCAAGGCAGAAAACCACCTGTGCCCCCACAGCGCCTGCGGGGCAGCCTGGGCTCCAAACCAGCCACGCTCAGGACATTGAACACTCATTTTTTCCCCCCAAAATGCAACAGGGCACGTGTGGAATGTTATATTGGTTTCCAGCCACCTGCTAGAGTCTGATGGCAGGAAATTTGCACGGCTCTTGTTGTAGCCAAGTGCCAGATGATAAGTGAGAGGTGCCATTGTTGGAACTCACACTATCAGATTTTCTACTGCAGCCCTGGTGTAATGAGATCATGCACATTGCTCGAGCTTCAATCAGAGCTCCCACTGAAGGAACAAGCCTGAATAATAATAAAAGCAGAAAGCATTTTAAGTAAATAGAATTTCCGAGATACTGCATAATGGTGTTTGTTATTGCTATCTTTTATGAGCCTCGAGAAATATTTTGTGTAAGAATGATTTCCTTCAATATAAGCTGTTATCATGAAGGTCTCCTATGTCAATTCTTATTTAAAATACATTTCCTTACAGTTCCAACATTATGAAAGCACAAATTAATGCGACCTCTTTGCTTCCATCCCATGTTCTTATAAAACCTCTCCGCACTCTCCAAAGAACAGTTACGTGCTGTGCTGTACAAATGTAGCCCAAACCACTCCAAATAACAGGATCCATTTTGGCAGTAAAAATTTATTCTGTGTACATCTTTCTGAGCCCCTGAAAAGCCAAGGTCTTTCAGTGAGGACTGCAAGGAGCTTTTTTTTATTTATTTTGGTTTTTTTTTTAATCCTGATCTTGAGTGTTCAGAGGCATGGAGCTGATATCCTGCTCTGCTCTCCTGATGGAAAACCTCCAGGAGCCTGAGCAAGCCACACTAAAATCTCTAAAGAGATTTTGGGTCCCAAACAGGGATCCTGGCAGCCAGTGCAGCCACAATTATATGTGGAATAATGACAATTCTTGGATGAGACTCTTAGGATTTCAATTGTACTCATGATAAATTTTGACTTTATGTATAAGGTGTGTTTCCTCTTTGCCTGTAAACAAGATTTCAACTACTACTTACTGCATGCAGCTCTTTTGCACTAGCAGAAAACAGTGGTCAGAACTTCACATGATGAAACAATGAAATAATTTTTATCTGCTGCCAGCAATAATAAATACATACTAAAACCCCAGCAAACGTACAAGGGAGGGCAGGCTGTCCTCATGAACTGCAATATTATTTCTTTCTTGCCTAAAACTTGCCATTGGCAAAAGGACAAAGCCAAAACAATGTGCACATTCCTGTTTGACATTCCCCTGTTAAGACCATTTTGCACAGTTTGCTTTTTTGGTTTTAGTATGTATTTATTATTGCTGGCAGCAGATAAAAATTATTTCATTGTTTTATTATATGAAGTTCTGACCACTGTTTTCTGCTAGTGTAAAAGAGCTGTAGGATTTCAAAATTTCTCCCCTAAATAGTTAAAATCTTGTTTACAGGCAAAGAGGAAACACACCTTATACATAAAGTCAAAATTTATCACTTGTACGATTGAAATCCTAAGAGTCTCACCCAAGAATTGCCATTATTCCACATATCACTGTTATGGAAAGAGAAAGAATAAGTCTGTGCAGAAAATATTCACTAATGAAAATAATACTGCAGGTAAATTTTTGCATGTACACTTAATTTCTGCCTCTTTCCATGATGTTCTGCTCACCCTTCTGGTGTCCTCTTACCCCCTGGGTTGGGGCTTCTTTCTCACGGTGGTTTTGTTCCCAGTGAGTTGTCAGCACCCAAAATCCTTTGCCCGGAGGAATTCAAAGTTCACTTTGAAGTTTTCCTCTTTCAGCGTGTTGGATCCTTTTGGGGTCACTTTTAACATGCTTTTACAGCCAGGCTTTATTTCTGTGATCTGCAGCTCTGAGTTAGAGCCATTTCCAAGGTGGATTTACCTGTGCTGGGTGCTATTTCCTTCTTTGCTTGCTTATCCTAAAAAGCAGAGTAGCCCAGCTCCAGGCCTGCATTTCTTTAGCTGTGGGGCTTTTAGTGTCCAGTCTGTGTTCCACATTCCATCATCCCAAATCTCTGCCCCTCCACACTGAACTCTGTGTCTCCTTCATCCTGTCTGGCCACATTTACCAGAACTGGTGAAACCACGGTGGCACCACAGAAAGATAAACAGAAATAAACTTTCTTTTGGTCTGAAAGTCCTAAAGAGCTGAAGAAATTCCTGTCACAACCAAACCAACTGAGAAAAGGCTGCAGCAGGTCAGGAAAAGTTCAGACAGGGCAAGTCCTGACACTTTGCAGACTCAGGGCAAAGTTTATGGCCACAGCAATGCAGGATTACAGATCAGTATAATGGCAGCATGTTCTTACATAATATCCTTTGACTTTTATCTTCTTTATGCCTTTAATTGTAAAACATGAATTTCACCCCCCAAGTAATTCTACAATTCTCACAAATCCTTCACTTTGTTTTGTGATCTTCAGTAAAACGATGGCGATAACAAAATAGTTCAGTAATGGAACATGCAGCGCTTGCAGGGACAAGGTGCTAAATTTCCTGGTTGTCACCTTTCCAGACAGTGTTTGTTGCTATTTTAGGTTCTAGCATTTTTAATTCTGTGATCCAATATGGCTCAAAACAAACCTAGAAATTGTAACATATAAGGAAATAGAAAGGCTGATAGGGGCTGAGTGTTGTATCAGCAAAGGTAAGAAGTTGGTGGGACCACTCTGTGCACTTTAAAAAGCAGCAAATGCCCAGAGCCCATCACTGGATTGTCCAGCACATGTCCACCACAATTAGATTTAATGAAAATTCATACTCTTATTTCCTAAAGAAGGGCATTTGAAATCATGGTATCTCTATGAATGCATTGTTTTGTTCTGTTTGCTCTTCCTTCCAGTAAGTTTTTGGACTGTTTCCCATACTTTGTCTGTTTCAAAACAGGAAAACTCATCCCAGAAAATACTGATTTCTTACTGAGGAAACATGGGTTTAATCCTTATAAAACACAAGAATATCCCATCAAATACAAGAAAAAAAGGGCACAAATCTGCATCTCTCTGGTGTTTGCTAGGATGTTCTCAGGGAACATCTTGCTGGGATCGATGGATTGCTAGGCAGTGCTCAGTGCTAACCATTGTGACAACCCTTATCCAGGTGGAAAAAAAATGATTAGGAAAGAGGGCAAAGCCATGCAGTAGCTGGTGGATTTTTCAGTCATAATTATCCCTTCTGTTCCCTTGGGGTTTTTGCTTCCACCTAATTTCCACTAATTTTTTAATTATGAGATTTCACATTGGAAACCATTTCTTTTCTCTGTGGCAGACGCACAGATATCTTACCATCAAATACTGCACTGGTGATCTGCTCTGGGTGGAGAAAACCAGCTCTTTATTCTGTTGCTAATTCTCTCCTTCAGCAAGTTCTGGGTATCCCAGGCAGAAGGAGAGGACAGCACTGCAGGATGCTGCCAGCATAGGCAGAGAGCAGCAGTTCCTGTTCTGATGAATCTGTGATCATCCACTCCATTTATCTCAATGAGAATATTGATATCTCACCATCAAATACTGCACTGGTGATCTGCTCTGGGTGAGGAAAACCAGCTCTTTATTCTGTTGCTACTTCTGTCCTTCAGCAAGTTCTGGGTATCTGAGGGAGAGGACAGCACTGCAAGATGCTGCCAGCATAGGCAGAGAGCAGCAGCTTCTGTTCTGATGAATCTGTGATCATCCACTCCATTTATCTCAATGAGAAGTGAACTTTTAAATTTGCATGGTCCATTAGGGCCTCAAGTGAGCAAGGCATTTAAGCATGTGCTTAAATCCATCTGTATTCAGGAAACCAATTAAGTGCATGCTTAATTGTAATGATGGATCCTGTACTGAGGGCTGCAAAGCTAAACTGCCTTTAGACTTGGACAAAGCCCCCTTTCTCTTTATTTCAAGAGAAAACAAGGGAGCTCCATGCAAGAGGTGGTGTTAGTGCAAAAAAGGCTTTTCAGTGTCAGCTATCAGGGACTGAAACGGGAGGAGGAGCTGTAATAACTTGAACCCAGAACAAGAGGGGTTAATTCACAAAACCCTGCCTGATGAGACAGGGTGGTTCTGAGGGGCAGCACAGAGAGCAGCATGAGCAGAGTGCAGCTGGCAGCCCCCCTGGATTTGTGCAGCCAGGCCTAGAATTCCACATCCTCCCGCTGGAGACACTGTGAAAGTGCAAAGCAAATTAGCTGACGGAACATTTCTTCTCCTGTGCATTTTCATCTGCAGCTTTAATCATCCCATTAACAGTGCCATGGGTGCCTCTGTTCACTGCTATCATCAGCAGCCACCGGAGCTATAAAGTTGTTATTTCACACTGAGATATGTATGATGCCTATTGATGTCAAAATTAAAGATTTCTGAAGAAGAAACAGTGCTGCAAAATTATTCTTCATTCCCTTAATTGCTCATCTGGTTTGAATTGGATGTGACATTTCATGATACATTCTACTTCACCCTCTTCACCACACCGTGCAGGGCAGCTGGGTACTTTGAAAGCTTTGGGGAGGCATTTCTGTTCATCAGGGCAAAGGCAATATGTGGACATTCCTTAACAAAGCAGGTCTGAATCAGCATTAAAAAAAAAGTTAGAAATGAAGCAGCAGCTTATGAAAAAGGAGATTTATTGACAGATGATTTTAGCAAAGCTGTCAGTATTTGAAATTACTGGAAAGTACCCAGCAGCACCACAAAACCACATGAGGAGACAAACACCACAGCCTGTCTCTGCAGGTGACAGAAGCAACAAGCCAGGGCTGGCCTGTCCCTGAAGGGCTCATTTTGACCTGTATTAGCTGCTTAATCCAGGGAGTTCAGTTTAACACTGTTAGAAAAAGCAGAGCACACATTTAACAAGTGAACAGACAAAAAAAAAATATCTGAAAGCTGCAGCTGAGCTTGTACTGCTCAATGGGGCTGTTGGAGCAGCACTGGCCTGGGGCACAGGACAAGGGGCAGAACAAGAAGATAAAGGGGTCAGCAATACATTTACAGATACTAACATTACACTTCTGGAAAGTGTTTGTGTTCCTTTCTCAACCATACACATTGGCAAAAAGGTAAAGATTAATTTCTGAGCAGTGCATAGATGGGCTGATTATTTTTTTGCAGGAGACAACTGTAATAAGAAGGACATTTTTAGTAGCATTTGTGCCCAAAATTCTGATGTGCAATGGCAGGAAAATTCATCCTTACTTTGCCCCTCCTGTAGCTCTGTTAATTTTTCCATTCTGTACCCAGATTCCCTCTCCTTTTCCCAGCCACCAGGTAAATTGATCCAGACCTGCATACATGCAGTGTTTGATGTCCTTGGCAGCAAGAACCTGTGACAGCAGCCAGCGTGAGCCCACTGAGTACTGGGGTCTTCAATTGTCCCCAGGAGCCAGCAGAGCTCCCACAATTCCCTTTTTCTTCCTTGCAGTCCTCAAGATTTTGCTGAGTTCCCAGTGTGGCAATTATTCCCAGAGAAATGGGAGAGACCTCGTTTCCCTCGGTGAGAAACAGTTAAATATTTGCTGGGCCACAGACACAAAGCAAATGTGAGCTGCATTTCTCTTAAATTAACCCAAAGTGCAGAATGGGCCAGAAAAGAAGGAGAAGCTCCCTCATTTCCAAGGGTGTTTATCCAATGCTGGCTTATTCCAAAGCACAGAAAACGCTGCCACAGCCCTGGGAGCAGCTCCCCTTTTCTTGTCTTGACGGGATCGACAGGAGAAATGCTCATCCAATGATGATCGACAAGTCTCAGATTTATTGATCAACAGGCACACTTTTATAATCACAGTAATAAGGCTCATACAGAGTGCAAAAGTAAAGCTCATTATTGGTCAGCTATAAAAAGTCAGCCCCACCTCTCTCTGGATGTTTGTGGCTTCTTTTTACCTCCTGTTATCACAGATTTTCTTGAACAGCTCCTTGCTCAAGGAAACTGTGTCCTTGAATTAGGCAGCTGTTGCTTTCTCAAATGTATTTTCTCACGTCTCTTTTCCCATCAGCTGTGTCTCAACAAAAAACTCAACATTGTCTGTTGGGTGGCTGCCCACACCGGGAGGCTGCTGTGTGAAAAGGGGGCCCACCTCCTCCTTTGGCCATCTTTTAAAAGAAAACCACCATCTCCTCTGAGTCATCAAAGAGTTTGAAACCTGTTGCCTCTGGATCCTCTCCACGGCCTCCAAACACCCGCGGGCCAGTCTTCATTTGGAGGGAGGTTTTGTTTCTGTGCCCCACTGACACAAGCTCTGCTTTGAGAAGTGCAGCAGTTCTTTATCTGCCTACAGAGAGGTGAGGAAGCTGCCAGTGGGGTTTGGGCAGGGCCAGAGCTGGGATGCTGATCAGTGGGCTTGCTCCAGGGGGCTTGGATTGGGTTTGGATTGTGGACAGTTTTTTACTGAGACATAGTCCATGGGAAAAGAACGTGAGAAAGTACATCTGAGAAAGCAACAACTGCCTAATTCAAGGACATGGTTTCTTTAAACAAGAAGTTGTTTTGTAAATTATGTGATAACAGGAAGTAAAAAAGAAGCCACAAACATCTTAAGAAAAGGTCAGACTGACTTTTTATAGCTGACCAATAGTGAGCTCTAGTTTTGCAATATGTATGAGCCTTATTACTGTGATTATAAAAGTGTTTCTGTTAATCAATAAATCTGAGATTTGTTGAGCATCAGAGAATGAACAAGTCTCCCATCTACCTTGTCATTGGATCACGTCCCTGAGCTTGCACGTGGGCAGGAGCTGTGTGTGAGAGCTCTTGTCAGCATTTCTGGCTGCAGGAACCTTCAGCCTTTGCCACAGGATCCCAGATTTTTGCCTTTTATATGTTTCTGAAAGCGTCCTGAAAACATGTGCTTTTAATCTCCTTTGAGCCATCAAAGAGTTTGAAACAACACTCCTGAGAGCCTGGGGACAGGAGTGATGCTGTGCCACCATGAAATCTGACATTTTGCTAAGGTACCACATGAGTCAGTGCTTTGCTGCAGGTTTAATTATTTTGCTGCAATCAGAAGTCTGAGCACATTAACTTTTCAGAGCCCGTTCTTGAGTGAGACTGGATGTGGCTGCGTCTTGCAGAATGCAGATATTCCTCCCTGCAAAAGAGGAGCACGTTGATGGTGGTGGGGATAGGAAAGCCAAAGCTGTGTCACTGAGTCTAGGAAAAGAAAAAGAGTACAGAAAGCAGAAATATCTTCCTACTAACCCTATTTGGGTTTTGGTGAGAGAGAAGCTAGCCTGACAAGCAGAGGAGAAAATTCTCCTCAGCATCTGCTGTGGCTGTAGGACGGCGAGCACAAAGGAAAGCCCTGAGTGTCCTTTCCCGTTGTCCTGTGTGCCCATCCAGCATTTGGATTCTGTTCCAGCTCTGTCTTCACTGTGTGAAGCTTTGTTCCTTTGATCTTGCTGGATTTCTGCTCTTTGAACAATTCTTTCCTTGGGTAATAAACAGCCCACGTGTTTCTACGAGTAAGATTTTACGCATACCCCTTCAGAACAGCTGCTAAATAACAATTACAACGTGAAAATGAATGTTTGATCCTGATAAAGTCATCCAGTGGACAAATGACTGACGAGGTAGACGGGAGACCTGCTCACCCTCTGATGATCGACAAATCTCGGATTTATTGATTAACAGGCACACTTTTATAATCACAGTAATAAGGCTCATACATATTGCAAAACTAGAGCTCACTATTGGTCAGCTATAAAAAGTCAGTCTCACCTTTTCTTAAGATGTTTGTGGCTTCTTTTTTACCTCCTGTTATCACATAATTTACAAAACAGCTTCTTGCTCAAAGAAACCATGTCCTTGAATTAGGCAGCTGTTGCTTTCTCAGATGTATTTTCTCATGTCTCTTTTCCCATCGACTATGTCTCAATAAAAAACTGTCCACAAAGGACCTCAGAGATGTGCCCAGGAACGTGCTGGATCTGCAGCCAGCTGGAAATTGTGTGGGTGCCATGGGCTGCTCTGAAATTGTGCTGCTGTGCTGAGCTGCCCTGGTTCACCACCTGCTCCGAGGTCAGGAAGGATCAGGGCAGTAATTAGACATCCTGCTTTTCAATTAGAAACCACACAGTAATGAAAAGCTTTCCAGAAGATCACTTGTTGAATTATTGGGTTGGGGTTTTGTTTTGTTTTTTAATTGGCTCCTAAAATGAGTTCTGCTGGAGCGGCTGACTGGGCAGTCACTGCTCAGCTTGGGAGGAGCAAACAGGCCGGGGTAACCACAGCAGGAAGGGCTGAATTGATTTCCATATTCATAGGAGAGCTCGTTCCAGACAGAAAAGGTTAATTTGCTCTTCAGTGAGTTTATGGAGAAAGTGCTTGTGGCCAGGGTGATAATTTGTAGCTAAATCACACTTTTAAAGGCAAAAGTGATTGCAGAAAATCCAGGGGCAGCATTTTCAGTATTGTGCAATGGAACTGTCAGCAGTGCTTTCTGTGCTTTCTTCTCCCCCAAGCACAAGGGTTTGAGAAAGAAGCCAGCACAACAGCACTGTCATCTGTGGCCTTATTTTTTCCCCTTTTATTTTTTTCCTCTGCACATCAGAAATCTCTTAACAAGTGCAGAAGCAGAGGCAGTGCAGTCTCACCCAGCTGTAATGCTGGTCAGCTTGTGGTCTGGGGGCTCTCCTCAAACACACGTGGCTTGTGTTGGGCTTGGCTTCCCCACAAAGGTGCTGTCTGTAGGTACTGGATTTTTAATATTTGTTTTTGTTAGCATGCTAATTCTTGAGATTTGTGAATTTTTAGAGATGCAAGTGAAACAATTTATGCTTAAGATAATGATATAGATAAAATTATTGTGACTACGGGTTGGGGTTTCTTTCTTTCATTTTAGCCAAGAAGGATCTGTGCTGATTGAGCACCTGAGTATGAGATGGGCTAACTTATTTCTTTGATATGTCTAGGTTTAGGAGTTGAAATTTTGGACTAATAATGAGTAACAGTGGTAACTGTGCTGCTGATTTAAAAAGGGATGTGACAATTGTCACAAATGTGACTTGGGGAGCAGGGACAGCAGCTTGCCCATCCTACCTCTGATGTTTTATTAAAGGCTTTAGCAAACATGCAAACCTAGGCAGGCAAACCAACACCAAGCAATGCCTGCCCTTTGGAATTGTTTAATTAAAAGTACTAACAGAGCACCTTTAGAACTCTGTGTGGGGTTTGCTGCACCTGATGCAGCTTGCGTGGGGGTGGAATGAAAAGCCCAAGTCAGAGAAACATCCAAAAGGCCACACTTGAAATTTCTGTCCCTTCTTGTGTGAGTAGGGACAGAAATTTAAATTTGCAGAAATTTAAATGTGCAGAGTTCAAACTACTTGGAAGTGAACTTTTTGTTGTAGCTGTTCTGTGTTATCCTGATCCACGACTGGGGCTCGTGGGCTGCTTCTTGCTGGTCTCTGCTGCTGTGGTGGGGAGATCAGAGCTTTGTTCCACTGTCCATCTCCTTGGCTTCCCCTTTCTCTCCCACCACTCACCTGGGCACACCTAGCACAGCTGTCACCTCTCCTGCTGCCCCCTGCCACTGCCAGGTTCTGGCATTGCCCGCAGCCTTTGGCATCTGCATGTTTTCCTGAGGGCTCCATCTGTGAGGTTATTTGAGCCTGGGTACATGGGGATGCTTCAGACTAGAGCCACTTTAAACTCATTTTGTAGTGCAGAAACATCCCTGAAGAAATGAGGAGGAAAAAAAAAAAGAAGGCAGACCTGCACTTTATAAGCACTCTTGGATGACATGGACAAAAGTGCATGCAGGTGTTTTTACAGACTATAAAAGAGAGTTCAAGCTGACCAAGAAATAGATAAAACCAGTAATCTTCAGGTTTCTATCTGCAGTAAAGATTATATATTTCAGATTAAAATCTATGCTAAAAAGGGAATCTTCTTTGCTGTGCCAAAAGAATGGTTGAACCTTCCACATTTCCAAGCTCACATGTGGGCATGATAAAATCTTAACAACATGCCATTAAATCTGCCTTTACAACATCTACTGTGCTCAGCCAGAGATATCTGTGAGTCCTCCCTCTGCACTGGAGATTCAATAAACTCCCTGGACAGCTGAGAAGAATTAAAGCATGACCTGAGAGTTTCTGTGCTTGACAATAATATTGTCTGTCAGTTTGTGCTGTATCCAAGATACTGTTCCCTGGCCCATGCTCAGAAAACAGATATTGATGGCTTTAGCTGATTAGCATCTCTACATCATCTGTCCCTTCAGTCTCAAAATATATTTTACAAAATGTTGCAGCAGGTGCTTTCTAGACTTTGCACAATGCAAACATTTCTGTGTATCCCCTGCCTAAACCCTTGGAAGTTTTTTTCTGTCTTAGACAAACAGCAGCGCTGTCACATTTGGCCACTGGAGCCCAACATTTTGACTGAGACAGGGTTTGTGTCCTGCAAGAAGAAATGGGAAGGTTGTCTGACTATCCCAAGCCTCCCTTACAGGACAGAGTATCAGGTTCTAGCTGGTCTAAATGCAAATATGCTGATACCCCAGCAATTTTGGGCTAGGCACCTGGACAGGTGTTACACAGAAAATGAACTCTCTGGTACATGCTTTGAGGCATATTGATGCTTCTTAAAAATAACCATGGTCTGACCTGTCACAAAAAAAGTGGAATACCCGAATTTCAGTTTAGTGTTCATCCAGTGATGATGTGAGAAGGGAGAAGGTGAGTGGGAGAGGCTGAGGGTGTTCCTTTGGAAAAGGAGAGAGGAAAGCTGAATATGGGGTTGTTCATGGGCTGCAGCCTGCTCCCTGACCTAAAATGCCTATAGGAAAATGTTTGCCCGTGCATTTTTTATTTAATAAAACCTTCAGAAAGGTTTTATTCAAAAGCTTAAATAAACCTGTATCTAAGCTTTACATCAAAATTACCCAGACTTCCTTTAAAGTATTTAGTCCATAAGTGAAAGGGGCAGTAACTGTGGTGTGCCCCACCATCCCTCACCTCCAAGGCTGGTGAGGAGAGAGGGGAAATGCAGATTTGGGGAAACCAAGACATCAATAAACCCATCAGATGGGTTTATTACTCATTACCTTTCTTATCCTCAACAGATGGCCCAATCCCAAAAATAAGAGAGTGCATCCACTTTCCAAATTTGGATCTGTGTGCCAAAAGTGAAATTCACACTTCCCATGAAAAGGAAAAACTGAAAACCGCAACAGCATCCTCAGAGGCTTTCCCTTCTCAACCAGTCTGTGGAAAATGGATGGAAACTCCAGGAAATAGGAACTAGCCAGCAGGAACAGCTCAAATCCCTCCAGGGCCCTGGATCCAGCAGAGCTGAAAACCTGAGCATCACCCCCTGATAACAGCCCGGGCTGGCTCTGCAGGAGCTGGGATGAGATACAGTCATGGTGCATAATAATGGTGTAGGTTCTAGCAGGTGTAACAATGAATTAAGGCTGCAATGAAAATGCATAAATTCTCCTCTTTTTAATTTTTTTTTTTAATTTTGTGTTCGTTAACTTCTGCTGGCTTGGGAGCCATTCCTGTACACACTTCCAAGTGCCATAAAGTCATTTATGCACCGCTGGAAATTATTTTAGATATTCAAGCCCGTGTTGCTACAAACTGCCAATTGATGACCAAACTCTAGCTTTGGAATCCAATTTAAATTGGCCATTTTAGCACAAAGATGCACACTTTAGTTATTGCAAATGGGTAGAGGAGTTACTCTGCATTGTAAAGCAAATTGTATTTTGTTTATCTAGCGTTTAAATGTCCAGTGCTAAAAGAATTTTAAAAAAACCCCACAAACCTGAGGTAACAAACTAAGGAACAACATTGGCATTTTCCTCCAGCATGATGATTTTAAAGCACTTTTTTCCCTTCATTTTCAGACACATTCTAACCTTTCCTGGCAAACTGCTCATATTTGAATTCATCTTTCTTAGCCATGGCTGATTAAAACTGGAGACAGCCTTGCAGCTGAGGTCTGAGCAGTAAAATGGCATGAACCCTCCCTGCTCCTCACTGAAAGGAGCCTGTCAGAGGCACTTTTGGATTGTCACTGCCTTTGCACAGCTCTGGTGGCTCTCAGTTGTCCCATGGCCAATGCCCCCAGATCCTTCTCAGCATCAGCCATCCCTAGCTAATGATCTCCCACTGGAGCACAGAAAAGTGATAATGGTCCCCGAGCCCCAGCCCATTTACCCTCTGCACTATAAAATTTAATTCCACTTTTTTCATTTTCCCCCTGAGGCTGTGCAGTTCTCCCTCCCGTGCCAGCCTGATGCTCTTTGCACTGCTGCCTCCTCACGGACAGTTTCATTGTGCCCCTGAAATAAACATTAAAATAAATATTAAAATAGATATATATATTAAATAAAAACAGACCTAAATATTAAAAAATATGTATTAAATAAAACCAGACCTGCTTTCTCACTGCTGTATTAACAGCAAACCATGAAATTATCAACATGAAACAAAGGGAGTACAAGGATGTTGAACAGGAAAGGAGCTTTGCCAAGTACAGACCTCCCAGACACCCCTACAAGGACCACCACAGATCCAGCAGGGATCCAGCCTCAGAGATCCAAGGACCACCACAGATCCAGCTGGGATCCAGCCTCAGAGATCCAAGGGCCACCACAGATCCAGCTGGGATCCAGCCTCAGAGATCCAAGGGCCACCAGGATCCAGCCTCAGAGATCCAAGGGCCACCACAGATCCAGCTGGGATCCAACCCTCAGAGATCCAACAGCTTCACCATTTCTGGGGGGCCCAGAGGCACCAACCCCACCTGGCTGCCACGAGCAGCTGGGAGCAGCATGGGAGCAGCCAGAAGGAAGCACAGGTCCTTCAAGGGGTGAGCACAGGTCCTTCAAGGGGTGAGCACAGCAGGTGTCTCAGCTTTTCATTCTGGTGGTCTTCCACTCATCCTGCCACTGAAGTGCCCACGTGCAGGAGGAACATCTCCATCCTTCTCCAGCTTTCTCCCTGGCCATGCAATACAACCCTCAGAGATCCAACAGCTTCACCATTTCTGGGGGCCCAGAGGCACCAACCCCACCTGGCTGCCACGAGCAGCTGGGAGCAGCACAGGGCCCACGGGAGCAGCCAGAGAAGGAAGCACAGGCAGGGCACAGGTCCCTCAAGGGGTGAGCACAGGTCCCTCAAGGGGTGAGCACAGGTCCCTCAAGGGGTGAGCACAGCAGGTGTCTCAGCTTTTCATTCTGATGGTCTTCAACTCATCTTGCCACTGAAGTGCCCACGTGCAGGAGAAACATCTCCATCCTCCTCCAGCTTTCTCCCTGGCCGTGCAATACACACACCTTCAGCTGAAGGAAGCCCAAGTAAGTGTGACTCTTATGGCCTTGGATTTTATTCTGAGCACCCCATGCAGCTCTTCTGAAAAAGGACTGTTATAAAGATTTTTCAGAGAAATTGGGGTCGCCTGCTGCAGTGAACTGGGCATAATTGGGCAGTACTGTAGATGTCCTCTGTTTGGAAATGCATTGTGTGTGGACGGGGCTGGTTCAGTTTTCTGTGTGTTTCTGCCTTCCCAGACTATTTTTAAGAGCTGTAAATGGAGCAGGTCTTGCCCCCCTCCTTCCACCCTCTCCTCCTACTCACTGATTTCTCATCTTAAATTAAATTGGGTACAAACACTGTAACAAATAATTTTCTCTCTACATTATAGGAAGGTAGGCATGGACAGGAGTTCAGAAACATCCAGCATGTAGAATCTTCACAAGATAGGATCAGCACTGTGGCTTTCTGCCTTTGAAAATTGCAATCATCAGCTCAGAGTGTTCATCACCCCTTGAGAGGGATACTCTTACCCCCACCTATGAAGAGAGATGTGTGGGATAAAAGATTGTCTTTGTGTTTATCAGAACCTTTTAATTGCCCACAGCAGGCAGCCCTTGAGGATCTGAACGAGGGCGGCTTTACAGGAATTTACACCAAGAAAGAAAGATGTCACTGACATTTCAGAAGATGTACATGTTAAAAAGGATGCATCTCCTCCAGCCTAAGTTTAAAAGTGGAACTAAGATGTGGACAGTTTTTTACTGAGACATAGTTGATGGGAAAAACTGACATGAGAAAGTAAATCTGAGAAAGCAACAGCTGCCTAATTCAAGGACATGGTTTCTTTGAGCAAGAAGCTGTTTTGTAAGTTATGTGATAACAGGAGGTAAAAAAGAAGCCACAAACATCTTAAGAAAAGGTGAGACTGACTTTTTATAGCTGACCAATAGTGAGCTCTAGTTTTGCAATATGTATGAGCCTTATTACTGTGATTATAAAAGTGTGCCTGTTAATCAATAAATCCGAGATTTGTCGGTCATCAGTGGATGAACAAATCTCCCGTCTACCTCGTCACTAAGAGGCTGCTGGCTTCCCCAGCTTCCTTTGTCCTCACAGGAGAGAGGAGCCAGAAACCAAATATCCCTGCCCTGCTGGCTTTTGCTGGTTTTTCTGCTTTTTGCACCCCTGAGGCAAGCCCAGCAGGATCAAGACTGATAACAGCAGAGCTGACACCCCTCCTGTCTCCCCAGCCTCCCACGAGTGTCAGCCCCAAAACAATTTGCAGAAGCTGACAGCTCCACCTTCTGGTTTGGCTCACACTCAGTTCTTTCTCACTGTGCCAGATATTGCCTGCTTGGATGAGCCAAATGCCAGCTGGAAATGGGATGTCCCAAACTCCTTGTGCCATTTCATGCAGGAAAAAGCACCGCAGAGAAGAGCCTCTTGTGAGGTGCAGAGAGTGCTGCAGGTGTCTTGGAGCACAGGTTGAGGTGAGTGATTGGGTGTTATTGCTGTAAAAAACCTCCAAGCAGCTTCTGTTTCTTTACAGCCATGCCCTGAGCTCTTGATGCTTTTCCCTCCATTTGTCACAGCTCTCAGGACCATTCCCATGCTCACTCCTAGTGAACAAGCAAAAGATTCAGGGTCTTACAGTCTGCTTCATCCAGGAGAAGAAACATCAGATGATAACTTGGAGATAATTGTGCACCTTCTACAGGAAAGGTAAGGTGTCACAGACATCTTTTGTGAAAAATCCTTTTCTTAGGATTTTTCCTGCTAGAGCTGAGAAGCTCAGTAACAAATGTAAACAATTATTATCTGCTGCTGTGGAATGCAACAGGTCCACCTGTGATTGGTCCCCTGTAGATGTTTGGATTTATTGACCACTCACGGTGGAGCTGCTATCGCTCTCGATTATTACTAAATGCTATTAATAATATTAGAACTCTAATGACAGGAGTGATTTTGGGACTTTTGGGTTCCTCTGTCTCACAGCAGGCTCGCCTGCAGATGTCACTCCACACAGAAAAGAGAGCATCTTTTCTGAGATGCACTCAGGAAAGACAGACTCGAGTTTTATTCCTCTGCTCTCACTGCAGAATACAGCACACAACGAATCTGCAAGCAAATCTGGATTTGTGACTCATGTGGGCCATTAATGTTTAATGCATGCAGCATCTCCTCCTTTGCAGTTTGTCCATATTCTACTCTGATGTCCTGTAAACAGTCTCCAGGTAATTCCTGACATCTCTGGAGCAAGAAGCTGCTCTGTATACAAAACTCAAACCGTACTGGGGATGAGAAATGATGGCAGAAATAAGAGTTGGAGCCCTTTGATCCCCCTTCCTCTCTGCAGCAATAAATAAATTCAGGAAGACAGCGCTGTAGATTTATAAATGTTAGCGCTCTGAGTGAAGCCAAACTAATTTACTGCATGAACTTCTCTGACATTATGAAAACTTTACAAAGAGATCACTGCATGTGAAGTATTAAAATACTATAATTTTAACTTAAAAACCCGCTCACCAGCCCCTCAAGTTCCCTTCTGTGTGTCTGCTGTGCTTTGAAGTGTTTTAAGAGTAAGTGGAAACACCATAAAGATGGCAAAACACCTCTTGAAGTTTAGGAATAACACCGACATAAAATGAAACTGTGTGAATCCATAAAAATGGATTGGGATTCGGGCAGTGAGGGAGAGGAGCAGTAGAAGGGGATTGTTCTGAATGGAGGGACAGGGATGAGGAAGGGACAGGTGATGTCGCAGACATCTTTTGTGAAAAATCCTTTCTGTAGGATTTTTCCTGCTAGAGCTGAGAAGCTCAGTAACAAATGTAAACAATTATTATCTGCTGCTGTGGAATGCAACAGGTCCACCTGTGGTTGGTCCCCTGTAGATGTTTGGATTTGCTGACCACTCACGGTGGAGCTGCTGTCGCTCTCTGCCAGAGACAGACCTTTGTTATTATTCTTTCTATCTCCTTCTTAGCTTAGCCAGCTTCTGAAGAAGCTCCTCTTCTTTCTATCTCTATGTAGTATAGTTATAATGTGATATATATAGCATAATATAATAAATCAAGCCTTCTGATCATGGAATCAAGATCCTGACTCTTCCATCCTCTAACAAACCCCTGTGAGCACCGTCACACACATGGGACAGGCCAGGTCCCCCAGGCACACACCAGACCATGGAGATGGCTTGGGTGACCTTCAGCTCAGCCTCAGGTGGCTGCTGAGACCTTCTCAGGTGAGAACCAGGGTCGGGCAGGATTTGAAAATCGATGGGGCATCAGCAGAGGGAGGGGAGCAAAGCTCCTCCAGGTCTGTAGCGGGCCAAAGGATGCAGAGCTGCTCTGAACTAATTGGCATCAATGATTTGTTGTAGAAGCCAGGGAAGTGCTGCTCACAATTGTCGCCTGTTGTCGGTGGTCACAGGGGTTTGTAGAGGATGGAAGAGTCAGGACCTTGATTCCATTATCAGAAGGCTTGATTTATTATATTATGATATATATATAACATTATAACTATACTACGTAGAAATAGAAAGGAAAGGAGCTACTTCAGAAGCTGGCTAAGCTAGGAAGGAGATAGAAAGAATGAATAACAAAGGTCTGTGTCTGCAGAGAGCGACAGCAGCTCCACCGTGAGTGGTCAGCAAATCCAAACATCTACAGGGGACCAACCACGGGTGGACCTGTTGCATTCCACAGCAGCAGATAATAATTGTTTACATTTGTTACTGAGCTTCTCAGCTCCAGCAGGAAAAATCCTACAGAAGGGATTTTTCACAAAGAATGTCTGCGACAGTCACTGGGCCTGTCTGTTTCTAAACTTTCCCAAAACCCTCTGATTTAGAGATTCCAGCAGACGGAGGCGGTTCCTGCTCCCTGGCTGCTCTCTCCCTCTCCTGCTCCTCTGCACTCGTCTGTCCTTCCTTGCCTCTCCTGCTCCTCCGGGTTTTGTTTCCTGGCTCAGCAATGCACTGAGGTTATTTTTTGAAATTCAGGATGTTTGCAATGTCAGGCTCAGGCGGGCAGGAAAGAGTGAATGAGGCTGGGGGCCATCCATGCGACAGCCTGAGAGTTTTATCATAGATCCTCTTGTTGGGAACAATAAGAAAAACTCATTTTGCCCTTAATGAAAAGGGGGAAAAAACAGGTATATTACACTTTAAATTTGCAGCTAGTACAGTAGGACAAACAGATATTTTAGTAAAATTATTTTTTAAAATTTTATATTTATAGTTTTAGTAAAATTATTTTTTAAAATTTTGAAATTTTAAAGAATAAAGAAACTTGGAGTTTGCTGCTCCATCACCCATGGCAAATCAAACCCCAGTCTTACATATGTTAATGCACACCCTACATAGGTGTGTGTGCATATATACAGAGAGAGATATATAAATATTTATATATTTATATATCTATAATATATAAGTATTTATATATTTATATATTTATAATATAGAAATATTTATATATTTGTATATTTATAATATATAAGTATTTATATATTAATATATTTATAATATATAAGCATTATAAATATATAAATATTTACATATTTATAATATTTATATATTTATATATCTCTCTAAAAAATAAATATAAAAAATTAAAAATAAAAAATAAAAATATACAAAAATATATTAAAATATATTAAAAATAAAAAATATATTTTTATATTTTTATATATTATATAAATATATATATTTTTTTTATAAGTCAGATATTTAATTCCAAATTTGAGATTTATTTTTTAATTGCGTGAACAAACCTTAGATAGCAACTCAATATTCACAGGTGAGACCTGACCTGGAATGCTGTTTGATTTTAAGACAAGTGCTGCTCTAAATTCATATCTCAATGGCTTTAAGAAGTACATCTTGCTTTCTGTGCCTTCAATATAAAGGAGGAGCTGTAAATTCTAATTTCTAAAAATTCTAATTTCAGGCAGCTCTCGCTGGGAGACAAGTCTTTTAACCTGCCCAACTTCATGGTACATTTCCCCAATTTCCTTCTTTGCTCAGTGACAAATTTTGTGCGGGGACAGGGCAATGCCACAAACACTGAAAGTTTCTCTCACAACCCCTGAGCACAGCACTGTCAGCTCTGGCATGTAAAGCTCCAAGGCAACGCATTTCATCTGAGGTGAGAAAATTTAAATTCGGCAGAAACTGAAATTTTGAGTCCAGATTCTTTGAATATGAGCTGTGCAGACACCCAGATTCAGAGGGGCAGCCAAGGATGGTGGGATCTGCGCCATCTTCACATTACTGCTCTCCAAATTAATGGGGAGCCAGCAAAAAAATGTTATCTTTACAAAGAGAAAAGCAACTTGCACTTGATTAAAATTTTAATGAACTCCTGAGAATTCTCCAGTTTATTTCTGTGCTGCCCCAAGTTTTGATCTCACAATAATGCTCAGCAATCCAGCATTTTTCAAATATTTTTTCTATTCATTTCTGTATTACTGCTACAAAAGATGCAACACAAACAGAACCTAAATCAAAAATAACTCTGCTGCACAATTAAATATCAATTTCTTAGAGAAATGCAATTATTACAGAGGGGGAAAATACTTTAAAATAAGAACAGCAAAGAATTCAGGGTGTCTGTCAGTCCCCCAGGTTCTGTTCTGGCCCTGTAACCCCCAGTGTGATTTTTCCCAAGGTTCTGTGAAGTCCTCAGGTTCACCACCCTTACACTGCTTATCACAATTATTGCAACAACTCTTAACCTCAGTGCATTCACACAGAGAGAGCTATAATTTCATTTACAAATTCAATTTCTAATGACAGAACTGCAGGAATCTCAGTCTCTCACAGTGCTCTTGCCAGCTAAAAGCCAGAAAAGGAATTTCCCTCTGGTCTGTGCCAGGGTTTGTGTCACACAAATGTGAACATTAGGACAGAGAAAAGTTTATTAAAGGATGTTTTGGCAAGGTATAAAAGGCTGCAAAATTGTGCTTGGGGTTCCTCATGACAGACACAAAGGTTCTGCTTCAGAATCAGAACCTTTAAATTGTAAAGGAACCAATAAATTGCAGAAATGCAGCTCTGAGATGGGCCTTGAGCTCACTCCAGCTCCTTTCTGATTTCGTGTCACCCAGTATTTTTTCTGTTCCCTTTTTCTGCCACGTGCCCATCTCTGTGCCCTGATGAGGAAAACAGATTTGATTCTTCCTTTTTGCGTCCCCAGGTTGTTTTTCTTTCAGAAGTGCTTCATAAAGAGGGAGTTTCTGCTCAGCACATCCCCTCCTGTGGGTTTCACCAGGCGAATTTTCGTGATGTGAGCTGTTAAACCACGGGCCAAACTCTCCTTAAAGAGAGTCCTTGGCTCCAAAGCCTCTGCACTGACCCGCTGAGGGATAAGAAGTGGAATGCTACCAAAAATAGGATTTCTGAGGCTGCAGAAAACCTCTCAGCTGTCAGATTGCACAGGTGACTGATTGTTCCACATGTGGAACTGTGACATGCTACAGAAAACAGGAAAAAACATGAAGTCACACCCTAAAGAAAAATGGAGGGAAAAAAGGTTACTTCCCTCTCTGCTTACTGAAACAGAAACTAAAATTTTAGATTAGTTAAAAATCTGATGGAATTTTGTCCCTGCTCTTTAAAAAGCTTTGAGAGGAAGAGTTGGAACTTTTCACTTTGGCAGGATCACACAAAGAGAACCTCTGGCTTTTCTTTGCCCCTGAACTATTTACCGAGTTTAATCTGAGCTGACACAATTTTTAGAGGTAAATCCACCATTTCTGTGCAGTGCAGTTTCCACCACTCCATTTCCACACTGGCCTAAAAGTGAATTAACTTCTCCATCAATAATCCTGAGGCAAAGCTCATCAACCTCTGGGACACAGGGCAAAGGAGAGCCCCACACTCCAGCCTGGCTGTTTTTCTCAGAGATGGAGTACAGCTCAAATATAAATTACAGGTTTGATGAAGGAATTTTGAGGTGTTATGGCCTGAGTTAGACAGCAGATAAAATACAATTATGTTGGTTCGTTTGAGGTTTCACTCTCAAAGCTTCTCCCAACCCAGTCTGTCACAAAAGGCAACATCCTATCCATGTTGCATAGTAAATCCATATTCAATTAAGAATATCCAAACCAGGAGAATATTCTAGAAGACAAGGAAGCCACTGGTTACATTTCACTGTTTAGTGGAAGCTGAGCACTAGAAAGCACAATTTTTAAATTTCATAGCAACCTGTTGATAAATAGGGAAATCTTTTTGCAGGTATGAACCAATAAATTGTTTTTCTGGAATATGACAGCATTGCAGACACACATCAAGGAGTTTAAACAGAGTAAACCATCACGCAGAGGAATTTCAAAATTTAAACAGGAATTCAGGTAGATAAATTCAGTAAAGTCGAGTCAAACCAAGGAGATCAGTGCATTCAGAGGGCACAGGGCACGGAGCTCGTTTATTCACTGCTGTGAGCTCAGGATGCAGAGCAGCCCTGGTGGTGCCATCACAAACAGCACCAGCAGAGGGATTACAGCCAAACACACACCCGGGACGTGCTTCAAAACCTGAGCATCCCCAAACAGCACCAGCAGAGGGACTGACGGTCAAACACACACCCGGGATGTGTTTGAAACCCTGAGCATCCCCAAACAGCACCAGCAGAGGGATTACAGCCAAACACACACCCGGGACATATTTCAAAACCTGAGCATTCCCAAACAGCACCAGCAGAGGGACTGACAGCCAAACACACACTCGGGATGTGCTTCACGACCTGAGCATTCCCAAACAGCACCAGCAGAGGGATTACAGCCAAACACACACTCGGGATGTGCTTCACGACCTGAGCATTCCCAAACAGCACCAGCAGAGGGATTACAGCCAAACACACACTCGGGATGTGCTTCACGACCTGAGCATCCCCACACAACACCGGCAGAGGGATTACAGCCAAACACACACCCGGGACATATTTCAAAACCTGAGCATCCCCAAACAGCACCAGCAGAGGGATTACAGCCAAACACACACCCAGGACGTGTTTCAAAATCCCCACATCTGAGATTTTTATTCCAGAGGCTACTCAGGGTCCATGGCTCTCCCTTACCCTGCTACCAGTGAAAGGCAGCTGGAAAATCGATCTCAGCTGGATAATTTGCTAGCCAGGACTTGGAAGCTTTGTGCTGAGGAATTTTGTTTTCACAGGAGTTAAAACATTTCATCCTAAAATCTTTTTGATATTCAGCTCAGGGTGTTGGGAGAAGTTTCCTGGAGAGGAAATGTAATTTATGACACAATTCTGATTACTTTGTGCTGGAAAGGCGCTGGCAGGGAGGCTGAGATAATTTCACAAGTCGGTGGCTGTAATTGAGAATTGTGCTGCCTCGGGTTCCACAGCTGCAAGTCGATAAAAGCTGTTTGGAGCCTTGTCCAGGAGGTGGCAGGAGAAGTTAAACTAAATTTCAATGGTCCCCTCCTATCTAGCCCCAATTCACAGACCCATCATGAGCTAAGAGTTACCACAAGCAAAGCTGATAAAGCCTTTTACTGAAAAACAGAAAAGCTCTCGCTGAATGTTTCTTCCTTGAATCTGATGTCTGTGTCCATGTCATTTGTCCAGTTATAAACATTCTGCATTTTAAAGGAAATCCAACTTGCAGCAGCATTCCAGCACTGTAATTAATACCTGGAGTACAATTCCATTTTTTATTCCAATTTCGTTTCTGCTCCGTTCTGCAGAAAGAGATTTTGCAACACTCAGTTTACCCAAAAGGAGACAATTTGAAGGAATCCAGTGGCAAAACAAAAAAACAAAAAAAAAAAAAAAGGAAAAGAGAATAAAAAGAAGAATCAGTGGCCCAACTGAAAACCATCCATCACTGATGTTCACACTTTGTAGCTGGAACGCTGAGTATTTTTATTGAGAAACCTCATTAGTACTTTTATATTTGGCCACATTGCAGCAACAGGGCAGCCCAAGCCACAGCGCCAGATTTGGGACAGAAAAAGCCATTCCCTAATTTGAGTTAAAAATAAAAAGAATGAGTAATGCAGAAATCAGCCTCTGCCCATATTTCCTAGAATCTGTGCTTTGTTCATCCTCTTTTAATTATTTCAACCCCTGTTTGTCACTTGGTGCATTTTCCTTTTCTTTCACAACCGCTGTGCACGAGGAAAAGGATCAGGCTCAGGGGAGCCTCCATTGGTCAGTCACCAGCCAGGAATTACCATGAATCAACTTTTCTGACTTTGGAGCTCTTTTATTTTTTTGCTCCAGTAGAACAAAAAGTAAATTTAGAGAAATTATTCAAATTTAGGCAAAATACCTGCCTTGAGGGAAAAAAAAAATACACAGAAAAATGTCTTCTATAAGTTGGTAACCCACACGGTGTGACCTTGCAGGACAGGGACACGGTGGCACCACTGACATTGCAGGACAGGGACACGGTGGCACATGGTGTGACAGGACAGGGACACGGTGGCACACGGTGTGACACTGCGGGAGAGGGACAAGGTGGCACACGGTGTGGCATTGCAGGACAGGGACACGGTGGCACACGGTGTGACGCTGCAGGACAGGGACACGGTGGCACCGCTGACATTGCAGGACAGGGACACGGTGACACACATGGTGTGCCACTGCAGGACAGGGACACGGTGTGACATTGCAGGACACACGGTGTGACATTGCAGGACAGGGACACGGTGACACACGGTGTGACATTGCAGGACAGGGACATGGTGGCACACGGTGTGACAGACCACACCAAACAGAAAATTGCACCTTGGGAACATCGTGGCAGCGGTGGGAGCAACAGCCCTGAAATCAGATTTTATCTCCTTCAGTATGAACAATCCATCCTGGAATGGGAATGAAATCCTGCTGGGTGAAGGTCACCGTACGGGAACCCATGGGCAGGAGCACCGGGTGACACCAGGTCACAAGGGCAGGAGACACAACGTCAACCAAAGCTCTGGGGATCCAGGTGGATTCCCACCCCTCAATTCTGGAATCCAGGGGGATTCCCACCCCTCAGTTCTGGGGATCCAGGTGGATTCCCACCCCTCAGCTCTGGGAATCCAGGTGGATTCCCACCCCTCAATTCTGGAATCCAGGGGGATTCCCACCCCTCAATTCTGGGAATCCAGGTGGATTCCCACCCCTCAGCTCCAGGAATCCAGGTGGATTCCCATCCTCAGCTCTGGGAGTGTTTCATAGCAGAGTGAAATCTCAGCTCTGAGCACTTGTGGGAGGGGAAATCCGAGGTGTGGGAGCCAGAGCCGGCAGCAATCCCGACATCCAGAGCAGAATTCACAACTTCCCTGCCCTGCCCAGCCCCAGCTTCAGATCATCCGATGCTCCCCAGCATTTACTGCATCACTGCTGCTTTGCTGATCCAATGGATTTCATTCCCTCATTCCTGGTGATCCGATGGATTTCATTCCCTCATTCCCGCTGATCTGATGGATTTCATTCCCTCATTACTGGTGATCTGATGGATTTCATTCCCTCATTCCCACTGATCTGATGGATTTCATTCCCTCATTCCTGGTGATCTGATGGATTTCATTCCCTCATTCCCACTGATCTGATGGATTTCATTCCCTCATTACCTCTGATCAGTTGGATTTAATTCCCTCATTCCCGCTGATCTGATGGATTTCATTCCCTCATTCCCGCTGATCTGATGGATTTCATTCCCTCATTCCTGCTGATCTGATGGATTTCATTCCCTCATTCCCGCAGCTCTGGAAGTGCCATGCCCAGGGCACAGGGCTGTATTTGCCATTTACTGCCTGCTCACAGTGCAGCCTTTGACCCCAGCCAAAGGCAAAGCCATCACTTCTGTAAAATTGAAAATCTTGGGATTTTCCCTCTCGTTAATTTACTAATGATCCTTAGCAGGACAAGAGCTCACCCTCACACTATCCTGCTCTGGTCTCCCAATGACACCAGCACACTAAATCCAGTTCCAGAGGGGAGGGAGGTCATGAAGGATTAATTTTTTCCCCAAAAAATAATAAATGTGCTGTCTTTGCAGTGTTTTCTCCACTTGCATGAGAACTGAATGCACTAAAGGGTATAAAGTGTTTTGCTTTGCCATGAAGTTTAAAATCATGCAATTCCAGTGCTCCAGCAGAGCAGAGAGGCTGTAAATTATTCTGTGTTCAGCACAGGAGGGGTGGCCACATCTGAAGTTCCCCCAGCTCCTGGGAGACCTCTCTGCAGCTGCTCCTCGGCTGGGTACAGGACAAACCATGTCAGCCCCAGGTAGAGAATAAAAAGAAAAATCTCTGCCCTGTCAGAGAAGGGAATTTTGTGTCTGGATGTTGGGAAGACACAATGGTGGCCTGGGTCACCTCCTTATTGGGAATGAGAACTGAGTGGCAGGTCTGAAGTGCTGTATGTAAAGAAAAAACCCCAAACCCAGCCAAATCACTGAAAAGAGTTATCAGTGATTTATTTTCTATATGGAAGGGAAAGGTCTGTGCAGGGAGCTGGTTTGGACGTGGGGCAGGTGCAGTTATCTACAGAAACCTGAATAAGGTGGGACAGCGTCCTCAGCTTGGAACCTGGACTTCAAACACAAGAAGATAAACGTGGCACTACGAAGCAGTTGGGGGGCAGAGGGGGAAATCTTCAAAATGCAGTGCACAACTCCAAAATTCCTCCAAAATGGTTCAAAATGCAGTGCAAAACTCCAAAATTCCTCCAAATGACAAGCACTGGGTGTTGTGCTTGGGCAAGGAGCAGCAGGTGCACAAAACAGGACGGGACACTGGTCAGGAAACAACTTTGGTGAGGATGACCTGGGATTAGAGCAGATTGTCTCATAAAACAAAACAAGATAACTCCTCAAACAAAACAAACAAACCCTGAGAAACAGGAACAGAAAGTCTCAGAGTCTCACACAGTGAGTCTGCCATTTCATCCTGGACTGACAAAGCCTGTGCTGAAATATGTAGGTTTCAACATCTTGCTTAAAAAATAATGGAGATATATTAAAGAAGAGGTTTGACAATTATTACAGGCAGAGAAAAAAATATTTAAGAAGAAAGATCACCACAATATATAATGGAGATATATTGACAATTATTACAGGCATAGAAAAAATATTTAAGAAGAAAAGTCAACACTTTTCCTTCATATCTTAGAAGTGTATTAAGCTTATTAAGTGTATTAAGTCTTCAGATAGAGAATGGTTTTAGCAATGTTATTTTGCCACATTGAGGCATTCAAGGACCCAGAAAAGTGTGGATGCCTTGTGCTAGATCAGAAATGTGTTTTGCACATCTAAGATATGTAATATATATTTTATATATATATATATTATATATATATTATATATATATAATATAGGTAAGGGTGAGTTACAAACTTCCCTCAGAGCTTCAGAGCCAATAGTTAAAATTCTGCCATTAAAAGGCATCGGCTGCCTCTATGCAGAATGGAGAGCAAATGTAAATAATCAAATGCTCAAAGGCATTTGAGCATAATGGAAAGTGATCTCTGGGCATTCACTAAGGGAACAACGTTTTAGGTTAAGATAATGCAGGTTTAGACACATTTTTGGAAGGTAGCAGAGCATGGACCTCAGAGAAAACCTGATTATAAAAATGCTCATTAATAGGGCAACCAAAAGTTTATAACAGAACAGATCATAGAATCAAGGCTATTATTTCAAAAAATGTAAATCTAAAAAGTCAGGGAATTCACCTGGACTGAAAACTCGAACAGGTCACTGAGAACTTTACCCTGAGGAAGGGTGTCAGTGATGTGACCCCAGCCTCGTTAAACTCAGTACAGGACCAGATGTAATTATCACCAAAATGTGAAAAGGATTAGGACAGCAGAAATAAGGATACAGCTACGAAGATCAGAAACTAATCACCAGGGAGACCTTTAAATGGGAGAACAACACGAGAATTTCTACAAGTGGAGTCAGGATTTATGAAGCAAATTACTAGAAAAAACAAATTATTCAGTAGCTGTGCACTGGGGAAAAAGTGCTAAAAAGAAGTTTATCATGTAGCAGAGGGGAAAGTTTAAAACAAAAATTAATCCGCTCATATTCTAAGGCAAAATTAATATTCTGCCTCCATTTTCAATGAAGCAATTTTAATGCAGACTGCAAGATGAGGAGCTAGCAAGATGAAAAGTCATTCTGTGTAACAGAAAAGCCAAAGATTGCCAGATTGCCATGCAACACACTCCCATCAGAAGGCTCGGATCCCTTCCTCTTAAAATCCTCTTAAGATTTTGTGTTTGAAATCCCAGATCCTGTAGAAAGGGCTTGGGAGATGGGATTTTGTGCTTTAAAAGATGTCAGACTAAAGGCAGCTCCAGAAAAACAAGGGCCAATAATACCTGTCCATAAAAAGGACAGAAATACTCAAGAGCTGTGAAAAAGTCTTGGAGGAGGTAATGAGAACCAGGGATAAACAAAAAGGGAGAAAATGCAGCATGTGCTCACTAAAGTTATTGTTGATAAGCAACTTCTATTTTATTGAGATACCAGTTTGACCAGAAAATGAGCTGTTTTAAACCAAAATATGCTCAGCCTTTTGGATCTGGTCTAACATGCCCAAAATGTATAAAATTAATTGTAAAATGCAAAAAATGGTCTAGAACACTCCAGGACTGATGTAAGTGAAATTAAACAGAAAATGAAATCAAAGGTCATTCACTTAGGATCTGATAAGAACATTTATCAAATGTTAATCAATAGCATTTAGCATTTGATAAACATTTATCAAATCTTTATCAATCCTACAAATTTAAGCTCGTGAACCAAAATAGACCAAGCAGGAGGAAGCCCTAGAGGATGATGAATCCAGCAGTGGTGTGCCCCTGTGAAAGCACAAATATGACATATCAGAGCACAAATGTGACATATCAGAGCACAAGTATGACATATCAGAGCACAAATATGACATATCAGAGCACAAGTATGACATATCAGAGTGTTTCCCACAGAAATAAGAAAGCACAAAACACTGTTGATCACTTCCTTACAGATATAAAAAAAAACTGAACCATGATCAAGGTAATCCAAAACAAAACATGGCTGTAAACATCTTTATTCTCTGTAATCAGCAGATCTGTAGGACAGAGTGATTCCCTAGGCTGCTAAGATGAAATGGTTGCTGCCTGTCCTGACAAAGCAGAACCACCAGGGAAGAAGGAAACTCATTTAGGAAGGAAACTCATTTAGGAAGGAAACTGATTTAGGCAAAGGAACAGCTTCACCCAATAAGCTTCAGGAGAACATCAGTTCATTATAACAAACTTGAAAAAGGTCAGGGCGCAAGGAAAGCAATATTCTGCAGGAGAAATTTATCAAAAGCACTCAGGACAAGAAATCACAGTAGTATGGCTCGTAAAAGAGATAAATGACATGAATGCCTGTGACAGAAAAAAAAATTGATTTCTTTATCTAGGTGCTTCTTTAGGGTGCACACTCCAGATTCAAATAAGAACCTGTGCTCTTGCATAGTTGTGAAAGGTTCTCTGATTGAATCCAAGTTTGATAGGTTAATTTTGATTTGGGAGTTGGGTCAATCCTCTGTTACGAGTTGTTTTTCTTCTCTTCCCCATCTTAAATATGATTCACTTATTGCTAACATGTGCTGTGTCTGAGTAGCAGGAGGAAACAGTTCTGCCTCTGAAGCACAGGATAAAAAATAAAAGTACAGCTGGCTTGTGTATACACTTGAAAAAAACCTGCTCTTGCTGTTTTTACTCCTTTAGAAGTGTTGGGCAGCTTGTACATTTAATGCCATGGCATTCTTTGAAGGCAGATTCTGCTGTCTGTGCCAGGAGAAGAAATAACTTTCATCTTTTAAAGGAATTAGTTGCTGGTGTAAGAGGTCATTACAACATTTTCCTGTGAATCATGAGCTGGATAATAAAGCCAATAGCCTAACAATCCCACTATTGCCCTGGGACTCTGAAGAATGCACAGCAAAAACCCAAATGCAAATTATCCGTGACTGCACTGCACACAATCGCTATTGGGAAAAAAAAATTGTAAAATTCTAGAGAGAGATAGAAATGCTTATCAGATTAGCAAGGGAGATACACAAAAAGGAAATGATTGGGGAGCACCGTTTTTTTCCAGTTTTGTTTTTATAAACAACTGGATATGATCAAAAATATTTATATTAATTTATGTTCACAGCCTGCAGAGTTGCAGTGGAGCTGTCCTGGGCCCAAGGAGCCTTTACAAGGTTTACCAACTCATGCCAGCATCCAGCTCAGAGTGTCTTATTCACTGTACAATTTCCCCTCTAGCCAAAAATCCTGAGGTACACCACATCATTCTAACAATAGCCTACAATGGAAGAAAAAGCCCAGCTCAGGGATGAAAATTTATTTGTGAGGCACAAGGTCGATAAATTATTATTTCATATATGGGAGGAAACATAACCAAGATCAAGGAACCACCAAAATAATAATAACTACCAAAGATAATATGTATCAAACCTGATTTTAATGATTAAAAAAACAAAAGTACAAACAATGCTCATTCCCTCACACCTCATGTTTTCTTTGTTTTCCCAACCCACAGGCCTGGATCCTGGCTGGCTTCACCAGGAGCTCTCTGGACACAGAGAAGGATTCAGCTACGAAGATCAGCAAAGATATTAATCACCAGGGAGACCCTTAAGTGGGGGAACAACACAAGAATTTCTACAAGTGGAGTCAGGACTTATGAAGCAAATTACTAGAAAAAAACAAATTATTCAGTAGCTGTGCACTGGGGGAAAAGTGCTAAAAAGAAGTTTATCATGTAGCAGAGGGGAAAGTTTAAAACAAAAATTAATCTGCTCATATTCTAAGGCAAGATTAATATTCTGCCTGTCATTTTCAGTGATACTCCTCTTCCCCAGCAGCCACAGCTTCACCCATCTGTGTGACCATCACAGGGCCTGGAATCCCTCAGTCCTACATGTCTAGAGGGTGGCTAAAACCACCCAGTGTGCCCTGCACAATCTCAGCAATGTGGCCATGGGTGCGCTGCAGGAGAGCCCTGGATGGGAGCTGGAGGCGAGGCCGGCCCATCCTTCTCTCCTCTGATAATGTGTGGCTGCACCAAGAGTCAAACCACACTAAATCACCTCATTTTTTAGATCAAACTACACTAAATCACCTCATTTTTTAGATCAAACTACACTAAATCACCTCAGTTTTTTCTTGGCAGAATGCTCTGAATGTCATCCATTTGACAAAAAAATCACCACAGTGAAAAAGAGGAGTATCAACTGATCTTCCTCTGTGATCAAAAAATGATTTTTCAATCCAAGGTCAACTTTGTCTTCTCCTTTCAAAATGACTTTAATGTTGATAATATTTCCATCATTTCAGGGTTTTTTTTTTTAAGTAATTTTCCTTTTTTAAAGGCAAAATTATCAAATTACTAAATATCCTGCCACACTATGGTGAACTTCTCTAAAAATTCTTAGCAATTATTTGGCAATTTTTAAAATGCTGAAGCAGAATGTCACCCAGAGAAGGCACTTCCCAGATTTGCAAGCTTTCTTTTTTCTAATTTTTGCTCGTAACAGTAAAGATTTTATTTTAGGGGCTTTGATAAAACCTCTAAAGAAATGTGTTTTTGAAGGCTAATGTGTAAGTTATGGAGCATTGACCTTCCTTCCCTGGTGTTTCTGCTCAGGTGGGCAAGCAGACGAGAAAACAGCGACTCTAACCCAGGGCACGCTGCATCTTGAGAAAAACAAAAATCTGAAAAATGGAATTATTCCTTGTATGGGATTACGAATCCATGACCAGGTCTCTTCACAGCTTCACCCTTTTTGCAGGCACCATTCTCACAAAGGTGCAGAGCTCTGAGCTCCTCCCAGGCAGAGCATCTCAGGTTCTGCTGACTGATATTTCCATCAGTCCTAGCTTTGATGCAGATGCCTCGCTGAGTAAAATCTTCATTTCGTCTACAGCTATGGCAACCTGGGCAGCTGCCAGGAGGCAGCTTGGGCTGACAACTCCTGAGAGCGATTCTCAGGCAAAACAATCAGTGGGAACTGCTCATTTCCAGGGAGGCAGACTTCCTGGCAAACTGCACAGCTGAGCCAGGGAATCCAGACAAGCAGCAGCCCAGCCTGCCTTGCCCAAAGGAAGGAATGCAGGTTTTATAGCATGGAAGGAGGAATTCTTTTGGTTTCTCACTGTAAGCCCAAATAGCAAAGCTGCCTGTGGCAGGGGTCTGCCCTGGAGGGAGCTGGGTGGTGGCAGGCCAGGCACCAGCAGGGCTATCCAGGGTGCCACAGTGCCAGCCCTGAAGCTCTCCTGGAGGGAGGTGGGTGGTGGCAGGCTGACGAGGTAGACGGGAGACCTGCTCACCCTCTGATGATCGACAAGTCTCAAATTTATTGATTAACAGGCACACTTTTATAATCACAGTAATAAGGCTCATACATATTGCAAAAGTAGAGCTCACTATTGGTCAGCTATAAAAAGTCAGTCCCACCTTTCTCAAGATGTTTGTGGCTTCTTTTTTACCTCCTGTTATCACAGATTTTCCTAAACAACTTCTTGCTCAAAGAAACTGTGTCCTTGAATTGGGCAGCTGCTGCTTTCTCAGATGTATTTTCTCACGTCTCTTTTTCCCATCGACTATGTCTCAGTAAAAAACTGTCCACAGCAGGCCAGGCACCAGCAGGGCTATCCAGGGTGCCACAGTGCCAGCCCTGAAGCTTTCCTGGCCATGAATGAGTCCTGCAGGGACAGAATTGCTGCTGCCAGGCCCGGAGCTGCCCACAGGCACTCCAGCTCTCTCAGCTGGTGGTTTGTCCCTGCGCTGTGCTGCAGGAACTGGCACACGTCCTCCCTGCCAGAGGGGTCCAGCCCATCCTTAGGGGGCTGCTTTGGGCATCACTGGCCCATCACAGCTCCCACCAGAGCGAGGGCTGCTACCAGAAGCTCTGAACCACCTCAGAGTCCCACAAAGCCTTTCCAGCATCCCCCTCTGTCCTTTCTGGCTCTCGCTCCTCCAGGGCTGCCAGGCAGCGCCAGCTCAGCCAGGGAAACTGCTCCACTCGTTACCAGCACAGCAGCAATTGCAGGTGAAACCCTTCCAGAGAATTTGCTGAAATCATGCCTGGAGAGCGGCTGGAATTGCTTGTGGATTGCTCAGCTTAGACCCAGGCCTTCCTTACTTCCCTGTGCTTGGTTTGCAAATCGTTTTTTGGTCTGACTTTCCCTCCTCTCGTGTGCCCTCCTCACACATCAGCAGTTTCCAGCATTTTCCATGAACAAGCACGGAGAGGCAGAGCCATTGTCAGCACCTCCCTGCTCTACAGGGGATTCACTGGCCTTGCTGAAGAGACCCACGTGTTACATTCCTTTGGTGTGTTTGTTGCCTTTTTAAATATTTCAACCCTACGGTCTTTGTGTTGGTATCTTGTATGAGATACTTCTCTAGAAACTTTACAAGTGCAGCCCAAACTTACAGGCCAGTTTAAACGTGCTGCAAGGCAAAACAACCAGGAGGATTCTGTCCCCAGGGAGTTTGCAGTGTCATTCATACACAAACAGCGTTGGCTTATTTGGAGATAGGAGTCAGAAATGCACAGAAAAACTTTTTGTCCATTCAAATTGTCCTTTTTAAGCAGGAGGGATTTTCATTTCCCTTCCTATATCTTTTAATTTAATCATTTGTATACACAAACAGTGTTGGCTTATTTGGAGACAGGAGTCAGAAATGCACAGAAAAACTTTTTGTCCATTCAAATTGTCCTTTTGAAGCAGGATGGATTTTCATTTCCCTTCCTATATCTTTTAATTTACTCATTTGCATAATTTTGCTGCCGTAACACCCAACAACATCTAATACCATTATTTGCTCTCCATTTATTTTTGCCTCCTACTGTTGAATGAACAGCCCGTGTTTACAGATTAGAGCAGTTGTAAAGTGCCCTGAGTTTCTCTCCCATTTCAGAGTTACGAGCGAGAATTGCATTGTATTGGTGGCTCTGGCATTTCTGGAGCAGCTCAGGCACTCGCAGTGCAAACCACGTTATTCACACTGCTGCAATTCCTGCGCAGTTAAGTCATGACCAGCGATCAGAGCAGGCTTGGAGCACAATTCCATATTTGGGAATGTCATGTGAGATGCCCAGAGCAATATGAAAAAAAATAAAGGCCAACTTGTCTGGCTGAGGAGGGATTTACAGCAGCCCCGCTGGCAGAGATCTGCTGGGAAGGATGAAGAGCTCCTGCCTAGCTGATCATATAAACACCCGAGCCAGCAGGTGCACTGCATTTGTACTCTGTCCTTTTCCTTCAGGTGCACTGTTAAAAATCCTGTCATCGCAGCATGTTTGTAGAAACGTGAATTATAGCGGCCTTTTCCTGCAGATGGTTGGGCTGAAGTTTTTCTCTAGGCAAACGTGAAATTAATTTAAAAATCGCTTAAATGTTTTTGTTCTGCTCTTTAACGAATGGCAATGTTGCTAAGAAAAATTCTCCTTCTGACAATATGTTTCTTTTAGTGAGAGAGAAGCCTGTCTTGGAGCAGAAATTTCTGATTAGCAGTTGCTAAAGACAACATCTGAGGGTGTTTATTTCCAAGCAGCTGCTCTCAAGTCAGGCTCCCTCCTTCCCAAAACATGGGCATCTCACCCAAATGTGAAAATTTGGAGAAGTCGCTTTAAATTTGCCTCAAACCTATAACTTATATTGCAAGAAAATATCCATATTATTTAATGTGCAGAACATTTGACCAGATTAAAACATTATCTACTTCATAATAATTGTACCCTAGGGAAAGCCAAGACTGAAGGTAATGAATGAAATTATTTGTGGTTAAGGATACAGTAATAATCAAATTATTAGGAACAACTTAAAAATTGCTATTTTACATGAGAAAAACCCACCCACCCCATGTTAATGCAACCATCTGCTTGGACAGTCAAAGAATTATAGTCAGGAAATGGATAAATTAATGGTTTATGTGTAATTTTAGCTTAGCCCCCATCTCAAGTGCTCGAATACAGAGCCTTTAATTGCACAATCACATTCTTTTCTGCTCTCCACAGCAGCCCTATGTAATACATAACTATTTTCTACTGTAATGCTTGATGAGTCACTACTGTAGAAGGAGCTGAGTGTGTTTGGGAGCATGTGCATTTAATGGAACTATAATCAAAAAATTCTCCCTTCCTGTGGTCTCCTTTTATGGAGTTCAGAACAACAAAATGGAACAAAGCTCAGGAGAGGGAGGAGGATGATCCCAAATGTACGGTGTCACCCTCACCCTTCAAGACTTGCACCCAAACCCATTCTGTTCAGCCATTGCCCCGCTGTAACCCGAGTTTAGGCACTTCAGGAGAAGTTTTGCAGCATGGTTTCTTCTTTATTTTCTTCTGAACAAGTGGGAGTGTTGCTAAGAAAAGCCCCACTTCAGAAAATCATTACCCGTTACTAAACAGAGATTCACTTTCTGTAGCAGAAATAGCCCCACTTCTTGCCTGTTTTTCTGCTTCGAGTTGCCATCACCTCTCTTGCCCTCACCCTCGCTATTTCCTGAACCCTGCTGACAGAAAATCAATCAGCAAGAGAGAGAGGAGAGCACATTTCTGTCAGTTCAGAGAGCAGAACCACCTGAACTCGTCGTGGTGCGAGATGAATCCCAATCCCAATACCAGCCCATGGGAAGTGGGGAGATGATTTTCACAAGGCAGCAAGATACCAGGTGGCCAAATTTGGCACCTCATATCACCCCCTGTGAGCATTAATTTGTGGGGACTTTCTGAGGGTAAACGTGCCATGGGTCACAGTGCACTTGCTACAAATACAGTTGGAGCCCTACACAGCCACTGGACAAATTGTTTTACTGCACTGGTATGTCCTGATCTACAGAGGCAGTTTGCACATGAACTCATCTTCTTGGGTAGTTTATTGTGACATTGCTGGAGTTCTACCTCCAAGTTGCTTGCCATGCTGTTTCAGAAGATTTAGCATTAATTAGAGGCAAGAGGCTTTAGCACTGCTCAGGGTTTGATTTTCAGAGTTTATTGTGACGTTGCTGGAGTTCTACCTCCAAGTTGTTTTCCATGATGTTTCAGAAGATCTAGCATTAATTAGAAACAAGAGGCTTGCATGTGTAGCACTGATCAGGGTTTGATTTTCAGAGATAAGCACCTCTTTCCAAAGAATTTGGTACGAGGAAAGTCTGTGTCAAATCATGTGTGTTGCTCTAGACACCTCCTCACCTGGCCCCACCTGCAGTACAATGAGGTTAAAGTAAAATCAAAAGAAAAAAAAGCCTACAAAAACTAAAGAATAAGGACATGGACACTACATTTAGTGTGAAAAATTTTGTTTTCTCCCCACAGATAAAATGTGCAAAATTAATTCTGCGAATTGGGGCGCCAAGCCCTTTACTGGCACTGGTGGAGAGCTTTACCAAAGCACAGCTGGGCTGTCATGACCAATTTGCACTGGTGAGGGGTCCAGCAGCCTCCCAGGCACGCAGCAAACGGGTGCTGGGGTGCCCTGGCATTCATATTTACATTTCACAAATGGGACGGGACACTGCAGCCATGTCCTTGCTGTCACTCAGGCCTGTTTTTTTTCAAACTTTCCCAAAACCTTCTAATTTTAAGAATTCCAACACTGGGGGAGCAGCTGTACAGTGGAAGCTCCTCACATTTCGCTTGTCTCCCTCTCGCTGGCGCTGAGCTGCAGGCTCCAGGCTTTCATCAGCTGCTCTCCAGCTTGGTGGCGAAAATATGAGGCTGGTGGTGGTGGCTGAATCTCTGTGAAGTTCCCTTTGAAAGGAGCTCAGCTGAGCTTCCTCTCCCAGCCCAAGGGAGCCCCAGCCTTGCACAACTTGGGGTCTCCTGAGGAGAAGTCACAGATGGTGCCAGACTGGGGACGGTGTGATGGCAAGGTGGGGACACACTGATTAGGTGTCAGATTGGGACCACCAGCCTCACTGAACTGGGAGGTCAGGCTGACTGAAACCCTGTCTCCAAATTCGAGATACACAAACTGTTTTGTGAGCAGCATTTCTGATAAAGTCTCCTTTTCCTTCTGTTTACACACAGGAAGCAAACTGAAACTCTCAGACATGTGTTCTTTAGCTGTTCCTTGAGCTGATTTTTTTTTTGTGACCAGAGAGGAATGAGTAAGGGCTAGACTGTCTGGTTTTCTTTGTCCTGTCAGCCCCCCAAAAACATGATCAGATCCAAAAGTTAATTCATGCCTTCTCTGACTTTCTAGACTCAAAAAAATAAAAATAAAAAAGTATTTGGAGAGCATTTGTATCCATCCAGACAGCACAGGGCATTTTGATCTTAACCCCTTGGCAGGAATAGATTGCACTATGAGCAAGTTAGGTTGGGCTTGGAGGCACACTCTGCACCAACTTTTATGGGCCAGGAAAAAGCAAAAAAAAAAAAATATTAAAAAAAAAAAATCAAAATAATATGTTCAGAAGGAATTTGCTTCCAGCAGTGACAGAGCCCCCTGTGCAGCTCCTGTGGGATGAGTTTGCTGCTGCACACATCACACTGGCCCATGTGAGGTGGCCATAGAGATCTCCACAGAGGCCACATCCCGTGGGTGCCCTGGCTGCCCAAACCAAGGAACGCGCTCCCTTGGCTGGTGGAAGGGACAAGGGGGCTGCACGGGGCCACAAAGCCAGAAAGTCAAACAAGAAGAATATTGTTTTCTTCTTCCCTCCCTTTTTTAAAGACTTTCTCTCCAGAGGACAGGAAACAGCTTAATTCCAATGATATAATGCTGCCCAAACTGGCTGTGGCTCAGCTCCTTGTAGTGACAGCACTGTAGAGCTATGCCTAAGCTTGGCCTTCTTTTTTTTGAGCTAAGCTTGTCTGACTGAAGCTTTCACTTCAAAAATGTTGACTGTTTAAAAGGGAAACAAACCATGTAAATTCTATTTTACAAGTTCACCAATGATCTAATTCTAAGCGATAATAAATGAAAGAATCTGAGAAGGAACATTCATGCTGACCTCTGAGAACAGGTAAAGGAAGATTTCTCTTTCATAATGTATAAAACCTTCACACAAAAAAAAAAAAAAAGAAAAAAAAAATGCAGCTATTAGTAAATTTTGACAGCAAAGAAGCTTTAAAACCCCTTCCTTCCAGAAGAATGAACACATCCCTGAGCTATCTTTCTGTCATAAGTCCAAATGCTACTCAATTCAGAATTTTAAAAGTTACCAAATAGTCTGATTTAGAGTACATGTGTCTGGCATTTGAGAAACAGGACAAATCTCATAACAGACACAAGTAATTGCTTTCCTCACGAAATTGCCACAGGAGGAAAGCTTAAGGCTATTTTGCAGATCATTTGAACAAATGAATTTTCATTCAGACACAATTATTGCACAGGGAATGAACAGAGATTGTTTGTTTTGCTTTGCTGTGTGGAGGTATAAGGGCTCCCAGTTTTGATGTGTTTCCCTTGACTTAGCTTCTTTTCAATTTCAACCAGTCACTGTAAATCGCATTTTTGGAGGAGAACCAATTTTACAAGCACCAAAAGGTAAGGAAATGGGTTTTTTCTTTTTCGTATAGTTAAAGTTTCCCACACTTTTGTCAGTATATGTTGGAAAACTGTTACATGAAAATGAGCAAAAGCTAATTGGACAGCTCTCTCCTTAGATTTACAGACAAATAACATGTCCAAACTTTGAAGCAGAAAATTAATTAAAGAGTCAGAGTATGCTTTGCACTCTGCTAAGATAATTCATGTCAGATCCAACACTGAAAGAACACATTAGAAAGAGAGAGATCTCGGATTTATTCTTGTATTTTCAGCCTGTAGAGGAGCAATATTATTGCCCAGACTTATTTTCTAGAACAACTGTATTCATGAACACAAAACCGGAGGAACTAGTTGGAATTTCTTCCCCAGATAAAAAACAAACCAGAGAAAAATCATGTAAATTTTTGCCATTTTATTTCTTTCACCTTTTGGTTGAAAAATGTAAAAAAGTTATGAACCTCTAATTTTGTCACTAGTGTTTTTCTATGGTGAGGAAGTGGAACGGTCATCGAACGAAAAATTGGAAAAAAAAAATTGTCACCAATCATCCAAAAATTTATTGCCAGCTATTTATCAACTTTTGCCATGGCACATGCATCCTCCTTGATTTGGAAACCCCCTCCTGACAGCATGGGAGCTCCGCATCTCTTTAGGCAGCCCGAATCCTCCCAGCTACTGTACCCCAAATCCATTTTACACTGTGAGCTTCTCCAGACTGCCATGCACCACTTCCCCCAGTCAATGAGGGATTCTTGGGGCTGCTCCGAGGACAGTGGCATTTGGGGGAATCTCAGCTATGCAGGGCATTCACAAATGTATGTGGTGCCACTCGCTGCCTGCCACAAAGGGCTATTTTGTCAACTGTCAAAGAAACGCTTGTGGCATTGCGGAAAGCAGAGAAAAGCTGTCAGTTCCATTATTAAATTGACATTCCACGCATGCTACTTTGAGATGACAGTCCATAATAAAGTTGCCCTATTGCTTTGCCCTCTATTCATGTCACCACCTAAAGTTTTCTCTTGCATCGTCCTCAGACACTGAGTGATCCAGCGTCAGCCTGTAAGCTCAGCAGGAGGCCGTCACTGTGGAGCGGTGACAGATGTTTACAGCACCTCAACAAAAGGAGGGGACCGAGGTCCTGAAGCACCCCCGGCACGCCAGGCTATAGTAATGCACAGAGAAAGGACAGTGACATTGTCCCTAAAGCACCCCTGGCACTCCAGGCTATTGCAATGCACAGAGAAAGGACAGTGACATGTTCCCTACAGCACCCCTGGCACTCCCAAGGAGCAGGGACAGTGACACGGTCCCTAGAGCACCCCTGGCACTCCAGGCCATTGCAATGCACAGAGAAAGGACAGTGACACGGTCCCTAGAGCACCCCTGTCACCCCAGGCCATTGCAATGCACGGAGCGGGGACAGTGACACGGTCCCTAAAGCACCTCTGTCACCCCAGGCCATTGCAATGCACAGAGCAGGGACAGTGACATCATTCCTAAAGCACCCCTGGCACTCCCAAGGAGCAGGGACAGTGACATCGTTCCTAAAGCACCCCTGTCACTTCCAAGGAGCAGGGACAGTGACACGGTCCCTAGAACACCTCTGGCACTCCAGGCTATTTTAATGCACGGAGCAGGGACAGTGACACGGTCCCTGAAGCACCCCGGACACTCCAGGCCATTGCAATGCACGGAGCAGGGACAGTGACACGGTCCCTAAAGCACCCCTGGCACTCCCAAGGAGCAGGGACAGTGACACGGTCCCTAAAGCACCGCTGGCACTCCAGGCCATTGCAATGCAAGGAGCAGGGACAGTGACACGGTCCCTAAAGCACCCCTGTCACCGCAGGCCATTGCAATCAAGGAGCAGGGACAGTGACATCTCCCAGGGTATTGTCAATCAAGGAGCGCCAGAACAAAGGCAGACAACAGCGACCATTGTAATCCCGTTGTGGGGATGAGGGGGAAATAAAAGCACAACAAGGCTTTGTCCTGCCCCTCCGAACACAGCCCCAGCTGTGTCTGTAGCTGCTGCAGCTAACGGGATAACACGAGTTGACCTGAGCCTAACTGATACAAATTGGAGGCTAATTCCATGGTGCCCAGTCCTGCAGTGAGGCCTTCCCAAAGAGCAAGGAGCTCCCACTTTCCGTGCCTGGTTGTTTTTAGAATTGTCTAAAATGATGCAGGTTGCAGGAGCCTGGATTCCCAGGTAAGCTGCCCCGCCGTGCTGCCTGCCGGGAGGCTTCTGTGGAAATCGGAGGACAACAGAGACTGTCACCCTCAGGGGTGTCTGATTTAGTGAGGGGCTGTGATTGGCAGCTGTTAAGGGGAATGACAAGATCTTTTACATCTGTTTGGTGTCCTGGCTGTCACCCATCCCTTCCCACGCTGGCTATTGTCATTCTTCCTCCATCCAGGAATCCTTCTGCTGCCAATGCAAATGCCAGACCACTGCGGAGCTATAGTGCCACGAGCATACATGACACAAGAAGTGAGAAACCATTGCATGGGGAATGCAACGAGTCCCAGGCATGTTCATTATCCCAGACCTAACATTTCGGACCAGTAATTGGACCACCAGCTCCTCAGCTGTGCAAATCAAATCAGAGAATAAATCCAACACACATGGAGTTTTCTCTTTTTTTTTCCTTTTCCTTGCAATTTATTTATTAGTTACTCTGCAGCAAACCATGAGCCTTCCTCCAGTGATGATAAATGAATAATGCAGCACATCCACAGTGCTTATTGTGCATGGAAAACTCATATTTCTCCATTCCTATAGCATTCACAGGGACTTTGGATTTCCATGGTTTTTATGGTCACATCAAATTTGCAAAGTGTGAAGCAGTACTTTTGGTATCCTGACAGAAACAGCACATAAAATATGCTATAGAGAAAACCATACACTCATTTTGGAGAAACCACTAATTTTATCATGACTTGAAACACCACTGGCCATGACAGACAAAACTCAAGTACATCCTGCAAGGATGTTTTGCCCCATTAATGAGGTTTTGCTCTAATTCTGGCCCAACAAACACAAGTGAAGAAAGGAATTAAGCTCACAATGCAAAACCACAAATGACCTGCCCAGTGAAGGCCATCCAAACTAGAAGAGATGTGTAACTGATTAAAATAAATGGCTACACTGATTCCATTCTATTGTCATTACTCTTCAACCAAAATTCTGTGTAAATTGTGAGCTCTGCAGCACGCCTGGGCCCTGGAGCACTGGTGGCAAGTGAACTACAGAGTGAAGGATCCCTCACAGGGTTTCAGACAGCTTCAAAAGCATCGTCACCCTTCAGCTAAAAATATCTCAAGTTATTTTAAGCAAATCTAAATTCAGCCCAGCAGTTTTTCCCCCAGAAGGGTCAACTACAGAGCACCTGTGTGCTGCATTCTTGGTGCAGAATTCCAGAGCATGAGGAACACTGCACTTCCAAATTGTCCTTGCACCACAGACATCATCAGATCTCCAGCCAGAAGTGGTAAGTCTGGACAACACCTCCAAGATCACCTTGGTGGCCTTTTCAAGCCAAGGAGTCATGCCAATATGGTTTATTTTAGGAGTTATGCCAATATTGCTTATTTTAGGAGTTAACAACTGAATTTCTTGGGACAAGGCCTCTGGGATCCTGCATTCATGTTATGCTATGGACTAACATGGACTAATCCAATGAGATGCAGCCTCATTTCTGAAAGGGTGCACCTGGTGATGAAAAGGGATGTAACAGCCTTTTGAGCATGGCTGAAATACAGCATTTTCAACAGATAAACTCAATTTAGGTGACAAACCCTGTGGATCAGGTGTTGTGTATCTACCAGCCAGCAGAAAAAGGGACTTTTCTACTCATTTCTCTCTGATTCCTTCTCAGTGATATTCTTCATGACAGAAAGAAAAATATAGAAATTTCTACTCTTTCCTATGGCTCTTGGTTCTTTTTCTCCAACTTTTCTCTCTTCCCCTGTGCCACTGGGACTGCTGGTGAAAACAAAGCCCTGAGCACAGGTGCAGGGGACACCCAACAGGTCACTCGGTCCACACATCATTGATAGAGGTGCTACTGAGCACCCATTTCTTACACATTACTAAAAACCTGTTGGCCAGGCTTTAATTGCTGATTGGAACTCCATTCAATCATTAAATCTGAAATAATCAAATATTTGGTATCAAAAGTTCAATGTAACTTCTACCTGGCCTGCAGCCTGGTCAGATCTCAGCATAAACAACACTGCACGGCCTAACCATCCTAAATATGTTCCCATTGCTGCACCTCCTAACAAATTAAAGATGAGCTCTCCTGAATGCGCTTATAAACATAAAGATACTGAGAGAAGGCAGTTCTGCTCTCCAAGCCTTGAGGTGCACAGAGGAAGCCTCAGCTCTGGATTTATTCCTCCAGCAGGCAGCTTTGTTTTTCCCACGGAGCATCGCTGTTGGCACGAGAGAAGAACAGGAGGCTGGCAAAGTGGCATGAGACAAACAGCCCAGACCCTTCCCAGGCTGCTCCTGCTCCCACTGCACAACCCAGGGTTTCATAAAATGCACTAAAGATGCAAACATCTTGCAGGCATTCAGGATTTTCTTTATTAACTTCAGCGATAAACCTGCCCATCCAATGCACATGTTCAAGTGCAAGCAATCTCGGCCATCTGAGCCAAAATCTAATATAAAAAGACAAAGTGATTTTCAGACAATGATAATAACATTCAGCATACTCTTTGCCCAGTTCAAATACGAGATGGAGAAAGATTCCTGCAATCTGCTGGCTCGCAAGAGAGAAGAAACTATTGTGTGGATTTGAACTCCAGTGCGTTGCCTTTCAGCATTTGGTGGTGCTCACTGCTGCTTAAGAAGATATTTAGAATTCCAACATGAAAGGTCTGTTTCATATTTTAAGCCCAATAAATCTCGATCACAGCTCTCAATTGAGACAGCAGTCTGGCAAAACTACACGGACAGCAGACACTTCACTGTGGCTCTCTCTCCCCACTCAGCCTCTCCCTCCCCCACCTCCCTCAAATTTAAGTTTATTGTTGCCAGAAAAAACAAGAAACAGCATATCTGAAATTTAATCTTCCTTAAATTTGCAGAGCAAGCCTACAGAGAAGATTAACCATATCAGCAGGGCATACTTTGTTATTCCTCTTGGGATATGTGTCATGCTTTTCCCCCACTCAGTGTTTTCTGTTGTTATTGATCATCGAATTTCACCCCTCATCCAGGCCAATCTTAGCAAAGTTAGTATTCTTTTGTGGGGTGGGATTTTTTTTTTCTCCTTTTTAATACACCTTTTCTATGAAAATAAAATTTGTTTGATGCAGCTGGCGCTGGGGAGATACTGTTGAGAGATGAATACGCTGGTAGAGGGCAGCAACTTATCTGATGGCTAATTAAAACACACTAATTCCAGTGAAGTCACTGAGGGTGTTACAAAGCACAACTTTTCAGTATAATTCAGAAATTTATCTAACTAAAGCTTTCAGCTGGCCCAAGAAGCAGACAGCTTTTCTGTCCCTCCCCTTGCTCACTAAGACTCATCTGGCAAGGATACTGGATAGATATCTGAAGGGTAGCTGGGTGGTACAGTGATTTTGACTGGCTTTATTCCTTTTTGATATCAAAACCTGCTTAGGTTCATCTGGAGCCTGGTGAAGCTTGTGAAAACCCTCAGGCAGCCTCAGATTTGCAGAGCTGAATCAGTGTTATTAACGGACCTCTTGGTTCTCCTCCCTGTGATTATTATCACTTGCAGCTTAAACAGAGAGATATTGAGATATTGAAGTTCCCTTGTTCCCACTGCAGGGGCATTCCTCAGGAGAGCTACCAGTGCAAGTACTGCCAAAAAGTGGCAGCAGAGTTTGCCAGCAGATTGATGACATTGTTTCATTTCTAACAACAGAAAGTCAGCATTTAGTTAGGCAGGAAAAAATAGAAAGACTGAGATGTGTGAAATGTAAGTGCAGGTGAGTTTGCTTGCGTAGATTCACTGCTGCTTACGTGAGAAAACACAGCAGTGAAAATCTCACACTTGTCACAGGCTGACAGGAAAACAGGTTTGCATCACCTAAATCTTAAATCAACCCTTTATCTGAACATCTCACACTCATCACAGGCTGACAGGGATACAGGCTTGCATCACCTAATTCCTAAATCAACCCTTTACCTGAACATCTCACACTCTTCAGAGGCTGACAGGGATACAGGCTTGCATCACCTAATTCCTAAATCAACCCTTTACCTGAACATCTCACACTCGTTACAGGCTGACAGGGATACAGGTTTGCATCGCCTAATTCCTAAATCAACCCTTTACCTTTCCTCTGACTGAGACCATTTCTCTGTGGAAGTCCTGGTTTCCATACCCTCAGAAATGAATTATCTATCAGAAATAAGTTGTTACTACAATGAGGGCCTAAACTAAAAGCAGTAACATCTTGTGTAAGCATGTGCAGGGCCAAGCAATTTCAATTTTGGCAGAAATAAAAGCAGCACACTAACTACCACTTTACATGTTGGCTCTGCTTTGCCATACCCATATGGCACACGTGAGAACACGTGTGAGTCCAAAAGAACAGGAAGAAAAGAAATCCTAAATCCAAGTAAGTTTTATCCAGTTTGTGCTTCAGACTTCCTTCAGATCTGCATGCAGACCTTCAGTTTTACTTGATGACTGATTTAACAGTATGTGAGGAAAAACTCGTGCTATCCATGATTTTGGCAATTTTATGAGGAGAGCTATTTGTGCTCAGAGAATAATCACAGGGGCCAGCTAGAGAGGCTGCTCTGGATGCTGAGGGAAGGCTCCTCCTCTGGAAAAGTGTGACGGTGGTCACAGGGGTTTATAGAGGATGGAAGAGTCAGGATCTTGATTCCATGATCAGAAGGCTTGATTTATTATATTATGATATTTATATAACACTATAACTATACTACATAGAGATAGAAAGGAAAGGAACTTCTTCAGAAGCTGGTTATGCTAAGAATAGAATAGAAAGAATGAATAACAAAGGTCTGTGTCTGGCAGAGAGCGATAGCAGCTCCACTGTGAGTGGTCAGCAAATCCAAACATCTACAGGGGACCAACCACGGGTGGACCTGTTGCATTCCACAGCAGCAGATAATAATTGTTTACATTTGTTACTGAGCTTCTCAGCTCCAGCAGGAAAAATCCTAAGAAAGGGTTTTTCACAAAAGATGTCTGTGACAGAAAAGGGCCCACTCATGGCAGCTCTTCAGCTCGCGCTGATTTCACACCAAATCCAGAGCAGATCCCACAGCAAAGGAGATTTGAGCACGAGGCTCCCCCCAGAAGTGATTCCTGGGGCATTGATGCAGGCACAAAAGTGGGAACGCTCAGGAGTATTTGGAATTAAGGAGGAAAGAGATGACACCGAGACCTTGGGCCCTGCACAGCTCCCCTGGAGCACGGCAGTGCCACGGAGGGCATGGAGAGAGCTCAGCTCAACATCTGAAGGTTGATTTTGTAACGCACGAGGAAGTTACACATAGGAGTAACTCTGTATGCAGGGTGTGGAGAAAGAGGTCTGCTTTCCACCTGGCCTGATTTGTCATGTTCTTCAAGTACCCTGAAAAGGGAGACTTGCAAGGAGGTGCAGAGAGGATTGATTACACATCAGCTGGGTAAAAACCCAAACCAGATTAGAAGGACCATCTTTCTTCCAGCTGATGACTGCAAGAACAGATTTGGGCTCTGGGTTTTGGTTCTGATTTGTTTTTGACTTGAATATATTGTCCTCAAGGTTTTAGTACCACACACAAGAACTTCAAGCCCTTTGATTTTATGGCAAATATCACTTCAGTCCAAAAAAGTGTGACATCTGCTCAATTCACTGTCTCTACTCCATCCCTGCCACAATTTGATGCAATTTTTGTATTAAAAGTAATGCAAGGCCTCATTCAATGCAGAATCTATTTTTTTTGCCCAGGAGAATTATTTAAATCAGAGAATGTTGGTGGGATTTTCTTCTTCTCTTAAAGGCAGAAGAGAATGAGGGAAGAATATGGAAAATGTAGTTTTTTCCATGAATAGTTTTCGTAGAAATATTCTATCGCCTACAGGCTGTGGTTTGCAAAACAATTTATCTCTTAAACCATCTAATAAAAAGAAGGGAGCACTCCTCTTAGCAGAATTAAAGAACCCCAAAGAAATTTTTTTTTCTGATCAGCAGCATTCAGAAGTCACTCGGATTACATGCTTTATAAAGCTGTCACAGCACCCAGATTAAAGAGAATTTTCTAAGTCCTAGCTCTCCTCAGATCCAAACCTGCCTTTAGATGACCTTCCTGATTTAATCCAGATCAGGGGCATGCTCAACACTCTTTCCTGTATATTTGGTAGAAGCCAGTGAAATGGAATGCAGTGTCAGAGCTGCCCTTATTTGCAATTTGTCTGGGAGGTGTTCCTGTAGATGATAAGCACAGCTCTCCTTTTTTTTTTTTTTTTTTTTTGTTGTTATGCTTTTATGAAAGGCTCATCTAACCTATTGATATCCTGAATAGGTGTTCCATTATAAAGGACATGGTGTTTTTGCTATTGTAATATTGTGGAATTTTTTTCCTGCAAAAGGTATTAAGGTTTTGAACTTAAAACTACTAAGAGGGGCAAAAAAAGAGAAAACTCAAAGAATTAAAAATGAAGAGAAACAACTCTTTCTCTGGGATATTTCTTTCTTTTTTTACTAGAATCATTCTATATTTAGATGCTATTGGTCCAAACACAATCTTTATTTCTAGATCTTACATCACTTTAATTGCCTTGTTCTCTATATCTGAGAGTCAAATAAGCAAGACTCAGAGAAATACAATATTTAGACATGACAAAATATACTCTTGTGCTACTGTAGTGTTTACACATAGATTTTTTCTCACTTCCACAACCTAGATTTTGCAGATTGAAACTTCCTCAGAAAAAAAAAAAATGGGTTTTTTGTCCCTTAATTCAGCCTTGTGGCAACAAAGTGGGGATTTCAAAGGGAATGGAAGAAACAGGACTTGAGAAAAGGCATGGATCAAATAAAAGCAGAATCCTGCATGTGATGCCCTTAAATTTCTGTCTTTAGAAATACACTGTTTTCAGATTAGCTGCTGGTATTATTGTTTTTCCCACAACCTGGCATTACAGAATTAAGCTTTCCCAAAGGAAGACCAACAATGCTCCACAAAGATCCACAAACCCCACAGATGCACAAGAAGGTGCTGAAAAGTTTTGCACCAAGTACAACCCAAATGAGAAACGGCCATGGCAACAAAGAGAAGGAGAGGCAGAGAAATTAAACACTCAGTGCTGGCTAATGCACTCAAACCCATGATCACAGCTATTTTCCCCAGGCTGCACACCATGTTCTGTCATTATGATAATTACAATTTTAGATGTCTTTGTGCTGAACTGAGGGAATGCCTCTGTTCAAATGATTGTTGGGAGGGCAGCAGACCACAGCACTAAAGTGAGTGTTTGCTGAGCACTGTATTTGGGCTCTGTTAGGAACTATTCGGGCAAGACTTTTTAATACACATTTCAGACTGGGCAATTTTCACAAAAGCAGTCCATGACCTTTTTGACTGTGAAAAGCAAAGGAAAATTTTCCTGTGAAGACAAATTTTGCAACCAGAGGGCTGCAGCATCCCGTTAATTCTGAGTGCCCAGGATCAGCCCTGGGTATGGCTAACAGGAAAACATTGAAGGTGTCCCTTGGGAAACCCAAGGAAAGAGATATTCCTAATGTAATTTCCTATATTGTCTTCAGCTCAGATATGAAATATATCCATGACAGACTGATGACCCAATATAAGAATTAATGTCTCAACCCACAATGATATATATATATATATATATATAATTGTGGGTTGAGACATTAATATATTATATATTGTGTATATATATTATATACACAATATATAATATATTGTGTATATAATATATATGTATATAATATATAATATATATGACATTAATATATTCTATATTGTGTATATATATTATAATATATAATATATATATTATATATATTATATTATATATATATATAATATTTCCACTTTCATCCAATGCTGACATAAATTGGAATAAGGGTATAGCTTCAACCCATTGTTCATGGAGAAGAATAGGGTGCACATCATACAGGAGAAAAACAAGTGTATCACTGATGGCAGGAGTTCTCTGACCCAACCTTCAGATTTGAACATCCAGCCTACCTTGACACTACAAACACACTTGGAGAAGGCAGCAGCTGCATCTAAATATCTGCAATTTGCTACAACACTGGAATATAGAAAATACGAAAAGCTCTTCAGAAAACATCCCTAGTATTATGTCATTAAAATGTTTTTCAGTTAGCCATTCAAGAAATTAAGGCTCTAATTTAAAGATGGCTGTGGTGGAGGACCAGAGAACCCGAGTCTATTACTGAAACCCAGGAAAGAACCAGAAAATATGCACTTGTTTTCTCTCTCTCCTTTCATCTTGCAATTTGCTTCCCAGCTGAAGAACCATCTTCTTTCTCAGCAGATCTATAACCTTGTCCCAGTGCGTGCCCTTATTCTTTGCCTCCTTATATATCTGTTTCACTTTTTTCATCTTCAACTTCTATCCACTACCAGCTGTGCAAAACACCAAAGGCTGAGTGTTCCCTGGGTGGGTTTGGTCCAAAGGGAGGGATGGAGCGAGTTCTTTCACTAAGAGTGCTCACAGCAGAGCCCAGATGTCCTTTGTGAACTTTTATACTCAGTGCAATAATGCAGGGTAGTCACACTTTCTCAACCAAAGCACTTTTCTGCAAAAGAAGGGAAAGGCCTCTCCTGAAATGGATCCTTTTGGAGACATGCTTTGTTCTGGTTATTCTCTTTTCTATATAGGCAAAGGAGCCCAAAATATTTCAACTAGGTTCCTAAAAGACAGGATTTTATAGAAACATTTAAAGTAATTGGAAAATAAAGCTGGATTTCTCAGTGCTCAGCTGTTCTAGCTGAACCTTTCTGTTGATATTTGCAAATAAATAATTTCTTAAGTTTTTCTGTTCCATTTTCTTACCATTTCTTGTAACCAACCCCAGTTCTAAGAGCTAGGCCTTTGGGCTGAGGAATCAAGGAACCTTCTGGAGACAGTGGGCCCAAAAAGGCCAAATTGTCTCAGGGACTGGCCAAGGATCCTTGCATTGTCACCGATCCCTCCTGGCCCCAGCTCGCTGGCCTCCAGAGCCAGCTCTTACCAGCTCTGCTCCAGAGCAAGCATGCAGGCAGCGGATCCAAAGAGGCTTTCAGCAGCCTGCTCTCGAGCTTGGTTTCCACATAAATGGGCAGAAGACATCCAGCTCTTCATTTTACACAACCGCGAGGCTTGGGCCTCATTGTCCTCGAGAAGCGCTTCAAGTACCGAGAGCTGAAATTATCCGAGGCTCTCTGCTGGCTGAAATGTTCCCTGCCATATGCTGGGTGTCCCCTTTGAAAACCTTGCTTGTTCCTTCCTGCATCTGGCAGAGATTTCCAGCGGGCTGGGGCGGGCTGGGCCGCGGCTTCGCAGCTGCTCTCTCCTTCCTCTGACAAGGCAAAAAATCTCCTCAAGGAGGGAATCCCAGTTAACGTGCAAGGGGTGACACCAGAGGTGCTTCAGCTTCTCATCCTCTCTGGGCCAGGGTCCTGGAGCAAACATTAACCCATAATTAACCCATAGTTAACCCATACGCTGCCCTCCTCCAGTCTGCGCTCCTTCTCTTAACTTCTGTCGTGACTGGGCTCAGCGTAAACACCATAAAACTAAAATATAGTTTAGTAATTCATAGTGAATAATTCTCTTTGGTGAGCTTCATCCCCTTTCAGATATTTTTTCCCAGACAGCTTTGATTTTTTACACATCCATTTACATTCAGTTGATATGTGCCAAGTGGAATTCCAGTCACAGACTGGTTTTCTCTATTTTTAACAGTATTTCTGCATCCTGGCAAAACTGGCTGCATAGAATGTTTTGCAGTAGGGTAAAGAAATCATACAAGGGTCAGGGTATTGTCCATACAAATAATGGAAACACTGAATGTGATGATCTAAACAGAAGGGACAGATCTAAACAGATGTTAAAGTTTAATCAGAGTCTCTTAGAGAGCTCATGCAACTGAAACTTAAACCCAGCTTGAGGACACTTAGGTGTAGCAGACTTCAGCCTTGGTATGTTCTGGATGGAAAGGGATTTGTTTATTTGACTAGAATATAAACAAGATGCAGATTGCATTTAGCTGCAGGTGGGCAAGCATTTTTAGGAACATCAACCACAGCCATATTGTGCCCAAAGAGGGATTTTTTTTTTCCTATACCTTGCCCTAGCTCTTCAATAGAAACGTTATTGGGTGACAACAATTCACCTCTCTTTAGGGCTTCTGTGGAAAATACTGGTGTGGGATCTCTCTTTGTAGGCAGAGATGTAGCCAAGGATCAATAATATGATTTACCAGGACCCTCTGTGTCTCAGAGTTGAAAGGAATTCTCAGGGATCACCAAGTCCAACTCACAAGTGAATAGCCCAGGACTGAAGCCCCAATCCTGGTGTTACTGACATCACCTCTAACCAGCTAAACCCAGCTCAGGATCACATAATCACCTCCCAGAGCAGGGCACAGACAACTCATTTTCGATCCTCCTAAAAATTTCAGTGGGATGCTGCTGACCTTACCCAAAATACATTAATGAGATGAAAAAGAAGAGAAAATTAAGTGTGTTCCATGCATGGGCTAAGAGATGGCAGTGCAGCGTCCCCAGTCCATGCAGAGTGAGGATTATCCTGAGCTTAAGGGAGAAAACTGACAGAATGGGTCAAGTTTAGGAGGGGCTGTGGGCCCTGCTCAGCCAAACTTAAGCCAGATCTCCCTGTCAAGATCAGACCCACAGCCAGGACACTTCTCTGGGCATGTCAGCACAGGCACAGAGCAGCAGCTGACCTGGGCATTTCAGGGGGTGCTTGGGGTGTGCTCAGGGAGAAGCAGTGAGCGCTAGGCCTAAGGACAGGGAGCAGGGCTTGCACAGCGTGTCCTTGGCTCCCATTTAACCCAGATTCTTCCCTGCCCATTCCTCTGGTCAGCCCTGGGCAGTGGGGAGAGCACCAGCCCCGTCAGGCAGGCCTGACACCTGTCCCAGCCCACGGCAGGGAGCAGCAGAGCTTTTCCTTCCCCGCGCTCCCTCGGCCCAGCTGGGCACAGCTGGCCCTGCACGCTCTCAGCGCTGGGAAAACAGATGAGTTACAGTCACTCAGACTACCTGAATTGAGCACTGAGGGTCCAAGGGCTCTAGAGGAGTTTTGCCTTTTGAGTGGTTTTCTCTGCCTGTCATTTCTCAGCAAGAATATTTTTGATCCAACTGCTAGTGCAGCTTGTTGTACATGGGGCTATAATTTTCAGTGCCTTTCTACCAGTGCTTGTTATCTACTTAGATAGGAATGCCTGTTCATCTTTTTCAAACAATGTAAAAACTATACAAGCAACTGGATTTTATTCCAAATAAAAAAAAATGGTACAAAAGATGCATAAATCTTAAGCTATCCCTATGCACCTAGTGATCAGTTTTCATTACATCTTTTTTTTTTTTTTTTTTTTTTGTTATTTGCACTTGAATTTAAGCCAGGAGAAATATTACCATGGTTGACCAATTTTTAAGTGAGGAGTGACCATGTCCAGGAAAAAAAACTTTAAAAAAAATCTTAATACAGCAATGATCAACTGCATTCAGTGCAAGGAAAATTACTATCTGCCTGTGAATTGCTCAGCCTGGAGGGATCTCCATGAGTCCTGGGTGACTGAAGATAAATGTATTAATTTCTCTGTTTGCTTCTACTGGAAAGATTATTTGTGGATAATTTCTGCCCTCCTTGGCCCTTCCCAAGCTGTTTATTCTTCGTTGTATGGAATCTACCTCCTGCTATTGTCAACCTGGAGCAATTTGATTTAACATCTACTAATTACTGTGTGTGGTTTTCTTATACCTAAACAAAATTAAAATGCTACATCTCCCTTGTTCTCACAGTGACAGTGTGGTCAGTTCTTGTTTAATTAGCAGAGTTTAACTCATAAAAACACACAGCTGAAGCAAAAATGAATCTTCACTGAAGATTCATGAAATGAAATGAAAATGAAGAGTGAAATAAATGCATTAAGGAGAAGATTAAGGATGGCTGAGTGTTTGTGGCTTTGGTTTGGTGGGGTTTTGGTTTTGGTTTTGGTTTGTTTGTTTTTGGGGTTATTTTTGATGGTGACTTTTTATTTGGTTGGGGTTTTTCTAAGATATTCAGGTGTTGAAATCAGAAGTGAAAAACATATTTTTCCCTTTTACACTCTTCTTCCTAACAAAAGTCAGACCATTTCAAGGGGGGAGAAGAAGCAGTAAACAAAGAATGTTTCTTGCTGATGGGTCAGCCACAGTTTTATGTAGGCTGAGAAGTAGATTGCAATCCTGCAAAACAGCAGCACACTTTTGTTCCTCCCTCCCTGCCCCCATGCTGAAAACACACATGGCTTGACAAAATGCCACTAGGACGTGCCTGAAAACAGTGATCTCATTGTGAGGCTGAAAACTCGGGGCTCCGTACGGCCGGGTGATTGAGAAGCACAACATGCTCAACAGATGTAAGAACTGTATAATTCATGACTTTCTCAAGTGGGGAATGAGCTTCCACAGCCAGTCACTAAACCGCTGCGAGAGGTGTAAAATATCCAGCGATTTCCTACGCGGGCGCACCAACTATTCCAGATATGCACACACTGCTTGTGAGTTTTGGCCGCTGGTCACCGGGGTTGTTTCTCTCTGCTCTGTCCCGTGCTTGTTTTGGGGTGCTTTAACAGGAGAGCAGAGACTCAGCATTTCATCCTTCGTTTTCCTGTTAAATGGCAGGAAGGCAGGGGGAAGGGAGCAAGCCAACGAGCTCCAAGCGACTCAAGGCCAGAGAAAACTTAAAAGGAGATTACAAACCCCGGGCTTCCCACTTGTCTCAGTGAGCTGGCAGGAAAGCCAGATTAATCCAACTGGGTTTGTGGCTCCCTTGGGTCTGCAGTCCTGCACAGACCTCCCTGGCAGGCTCTGGAATTTTGGAAACTTAACTGAGGCTCGCACGATCCCTTTGCATTTTATTTTTTTTTCCCAAAGAGTTTCCATCCCTTGCTTTCTTCTGAACCTCAGAACCCAAAGCAATTCATTTCTGAAACTTTTTTTTAATTTCCATATTTTCTGCCTTTAAACATCTCTCTCTGCTACTGCACATAGTTTCTGCAGGGCCTCACAGGGGAAGGCTGCTGAAATTTCTGGCTTCCAGATCCAGCAGGCAGCTGGAAGACATTTTACCTTTCCATGCTACAGGTTAGAACCATGTCAAGGCTGCTCTATATTGTGCCCAGAGGACTTCTTGCTCACTAAGGACTGTCATTCCCATCCTGGCTGCACCTTCCCCAGCTCCAGACATATTCCCCCAAATAGGGACAGCCATCCCCACATTTCTAAAATTACTTTTTTTCAATGCTCTTAATAGAACTATGTGCCAGAAAAAAAATAAAGAAAAATTAATTAGTGCATTGGTGCAATCCTGGGTGCCAGATTGCCAGCATCTGGTCAGAAAATAGGGAATTAGCCTGGGAAACAGGAGAAAAAAATATATATATCAACCTTGGCCCACCAGCTGTGCCCCAACACATATAAGCTTTGAAAGAGGATCTCTTCACAAGAAGAACATGAATGAGACAGAATTGTGGCAGCTCTGCCACCTCGCAGTATTTTGAAGAAGTCTCCCCAAATGAACATGCCTCTTTAATTTAGGCTGCCAAGACCCTTCCAGGCAGCTCCCCAGCCCTCACAGCTGCTGGCAGGCAGGAGAAGATGGAGCAGGAGATAAGGGCAGGAGAGTGAGCGTTCCTTTGGGAATACACAGGCTCTGAGAGCAGAGGCTGACTTAGAGATTTCATCTGGCACCTGTCAGAGGTTATTGTGACCCTCATAATGGCTGTCCCCTGGCATTGGTTTGTCACTGCTGCCATGCAGTAGTTACTTGGGGCAGTATTTTCATGCAAAACCTCACTTAAAAATTTGTAGCTTCCCCTCCCTCTTTACTGTTTTGGGCAAAAATGTCTCACACTCACTGAATGCCCAAAGAGCTTTATTATTTCTGGCCACGTCTGAACACATTCATGGGTAAAAAAGCACAGGTAGTCCAGCTGTTATAGATGGTTAAATTCTTTATTGAGATGGAATAAATCTTCTTCCCTTCTCTCCTCTCTCTCTTTTTCTAAGGTTTCAGATTTGGCAGGTCCCTACTGCTGAATGCTGAACTCCTGCCTTGTCCCAGTCAAAGAATTTTCATTTCAGATAGCGCAGGAATAGCAGGCCAGGTGGAATGAAATTTAACTGTGCAATTCCTTTTCCTTTTTTTGCTTGGACCCCATGGAAACAGGGCAAGGTGCTTGACTCCAAGGAAGCACAGGGTCACAATGCACAAACAGTCTCACTGGCTGGAAAAGCAAAATTTTCTACCCCAGTCCCAGCAGAATGAGGGGTTCCCTCTCCTCCTCCCAATAATCTCCCTGCTGCAGTTAAAAACACATTTTCTTTTCTCATTCTGATCTCCTTACTCCAATTTAAGAAACATTCACACAAATTCATACACAGAACGAACAACTACCAAAAAAAATACCCAAAAAATCAGTGAAGATCCTTATCTTTAGGTCAATATTTCAGAACTGTAAATTACAGACAACCTCCCTGCCAACTCTGCAGGCATGAACATGCCCCATCGTTGGTTGGTGAGGCTGAAGGAGCAGGTAAAAATGCTGCAGAGCCTTGGCTTTCCTGCAGATCTCACAAGTTAAGCTGCCTAGTTTGTCATTTGGAGAAACGTTAGCAAAAACTAAATGCACATTTTATCCCAAGTTTGCATTAGTATTTTAGATGATAAATAAAAAAAGGAAATTTAAAATATTTATTTTTCATAAGATCCCTACTTGAATTCAGCATGTCAATCCATATTCTCCATGCCTAATTCTTGTATTCCATGACCAGGGACACTAACCAGAAAACTGCCAATTTTAACAAAGATTCTCAACTTTGTCAGACAAACAACTCAATAACCTACATCCTAAACCCTCTGACCTTTACAAACACACTTTTATTGCCACAAGTGACGTGGAATTCAAAGACTGCAAGACGCCATTACTCAGTGGTAATTGTATGAGATAATTTGTACTAGGCACACACTGCTGTCCAAAATTATAAAAACTTTCCTTGTTCAGAAAGGACAAGAAACCCAGAAAGACAAGACTTTAAAGCACAACTTCATTTAGCTGAAAATTAAAGTGTATTTTTGCTGTGCCTTATTACTGAACAGTGACAACACGTGCAAGTCCACTGCTGAGGAAGTCATCGTGATTTTTTTTTCCCATTTCAGTGCTTCTACAGCTGAGATGGCTTTCACAGCCCATCCACAGCTGATCCCCCCTCAAAGGGGTTTGCTTGAAGTGTAAGATACACTAGGGAGGTGTTTATTTTCATCCTCAGGTTCACGGTGAGAAATCCCTTGAGCTGCAGTTGGGCAAAACCCAACCCCATGTGACATCAGTGGAGTTTGTCCACTCCATTGTGGGCAAGGCCATCGACTCCAGTGGAGCCAAACACAATTTGTGACTATTTCATTGAAGACACACAAAGTTAGCCCTTTGCTGCACATTCAGAATTAAGAAAACAACCATTGCCAGGATTTGCTTATCACCAGTGTGATCCCTTGAGTGTGTCTCAAGAACAGGGCATATCTCTTTAATTAAGTTAAAAAAAAAAATATATATATATAGTCATTATTGTGCGTTTTTGTTTATTTTCCCCCTCTCCAGAAGAGTTGCAATTAAAAATGAGAAGATAGATCATCCATCTCCATGGAAACCAGGAGGAAAAGAATAGGGTCCGTTTCCCATGGACTGAATCAGGCAGCTCATGCTGGTGCTGGTGCTTCACCCTGAAGCTGTTGCATTTTCTGACTGTGCCACCTGGGCACTGGCCCAATTTTAAGGTGCCTGTGCAGTTGCTTCACAGCACAGCTCAGTTCTGAGCTGTCACTTCAGAGGGGCAATTTTTAATGTGTTTTTCTCCATATTGCTTCCTGGAAATCTCAGAATGCACACTAACCTCATATTCCAGGAAAGAACATCCTTGGGATCCCAAGAGTTTTGGTTTTGTAAATTTGGAAGATGAATATCTAACTCCCAATGGACTACTTTAAAAATTTTTAAATATTTTAAAGAAAATATTAACGAAAATCAGGGACTCCAAGCCTGTACTTAAAGGACCTTGACAAAAGCAATATGAAAATCATATCCAAAGTTATTAATTAGAAATAATCAACGATGCACTAGTTGTTTGGGGTTTTTTCCCCATAAAAGCCAAGCTAATGAGAAGGCACATGGATTGAACAAGTGAGGGACTGACTGATGTAAAAACAAACCACTCCTGCTATAACCAAACACAATTTTAAGGTGCCTGTGCAGTTGCTTCACAGCACAGCTCAATTCTGATCTGTCACTTCAGAGGGGCAATTTTCAATGTGTTTTTCTCCATATTGCTTCCTGGAAATCTCAGTGTGGCCCCTTTCCTCAACACTTGACCCCTCAGGAGAAGAAACATTTTGGGCATTTCGTTGTTGCCTCAGTTCCCTGTGATTCTGCCATGTTTGCAGAGTGAGAAAGCAGGAGGAGGAGGTGGCACAAGTGAGTTCCTAACACTCTTGGTGATAACCCTCACTTCAAAGGGGATTTTAAAGCACATGGGAAAGGCTGTGGTCACTGGCCCTCCCCTGTGACAACAGCAAGAGTTAAACCTCCCAATACAGAATACTTCAAGCCACATCTGGAGGAGTCTCTTCTACTTCCAGAGGCAGGGTTGACACAGGAAGGAATTCTAGGGGATGAAATCATACTCTGAAATGTGATTTGACAGTTTTGCTGTGTTCTGGAGCTTGGCAGCCTGTGAAATGATCCTGGTCCAAACAGGCGGGAACAGCAATGTTCCTGGGGTCCCTGCTGCAGAGGGGACAATGGTGGGGGTGATCTTTCCATCCAGGGTCACTCATGCCCTCCTCAGCCATCTCAGGTCCTCACCAAAACCCACCCACTTCCAAGGAGCCCTGCCAAACGACTTTACCTGCTAAAACCCTCAGAAAGAGGAAAAAACGTAAATCAGAAGAGATTTCTCTTCTTGCTGGTTACAAATGTTTGGGAATCTGGTGTAATCTGAAAGGCCTTGCCACTGTTTATACTTTTCCTGTATTTATAATCATTTGTATAAGTATCTGGTGTTTGAGGACAGGCACTTTAAAAGCAAAACCAAACATTGGCTCAGACCCTATTCCCAAATATTCTGAATAACACAGTCCTGCTGAAATCACAGTGTGACCTCGCTCGGCATTGCTGCAGCATGACTGCCCTCCATTCTCCCACAGGAGAGGTGAGAGTTGGATGCTTTAGTCAAAATAAGCAGCCTGGCTTGCTTAAAGACCTACTAAAAGTAAAGACTACTTAAAGACTTACTAAAGCAAACCCAAAATGATGAGCTAACTTTGATTGTTAAATAAACATCTTTGAGATTGTTATTTTAACACATCTGGTAACACAGAGTGACCGATTCTGAGTCGATCAAGCCTCCATGAATGTGAGCCCCAAGTCCTCATAAGCACCAAAGAAGCCACTCCACATTCTTGTTTTCCTATTTGTCTTCTGGGTTGGGATAATTTTAACCCAAAAGTGTCACTGAACCTGCAGCACTTGTTGAAGAGGAAATAAGCATAAAGGACAAACAAAGAGTAAATCCCTGCAGATTAAGGATGAAGGAATAATTGCTGGGGTCTGCAAAATGCTTCCATGGTATGGGCAAACCCAAAAACGAATCAATAATCTTTGATCCCAGAACCATCCAAACTCACAGCACTGTTCACTGCAGTGCACCTCTGGGAATGTCACCTGCTGGTGACATGGTCCAGCTCTGGCAGGAGGGTAAGAGCTGCTCCAAAGGAGCTCCTGCACTCAGGGGAACTCTGGTCTACCAAAAAATGTCATCCAAGACCATCACTGCATGGTGCTGGCCCACAGTTTGAAGAAAAAAAGTAAAAATTCTCAAACCCTGTGAGGGTACCTGACCCAAATTTCCTAAAGTGCTTACATTGAATGAATATGTATATTAATAATTCTTCTGAACTGAGAGCAATTCAGACATATGACTGTTTGTCTTAAAATATTCCAGAGGTGAAATTTCTTGAAAGACAAATCAAGAAATGAGTGTGTAAAGTTTGGGTGAATAAAAACTCAGGGTTGCAATTTGTCAAGAAACAATATATCAAATTATGGCAAATCAGATTATTGTAAGATCTTTGTATACAGTAATATTACATATTGCACTATTGGTCTCACACTCAGCTTCCTGTATTTATAATTTGGAGGCATTATGGAGCTATGAATTCCCCATATTATTTTTATTGTTTTAACAATATTATTATTATTATTATTATTATTATTATTATTATTATTATTATTATTATTATTATTATTATATATTTATTATTTAATTTTACAAATTCTGGCTTCTGTAACTCTCAGCAATCAAAACTAATCCTGAGAGTTACCGAAGTCAGAAAACCAGTTTCTAGTATAGGACCATGATTTAAGAATGATTTTGGGGATAATATCTTTTTAAAATATGTATCAAAATAAATATGCACACAATGTATACCCATCCCACACTAATCTTTAAACACACATGCATTGATTAAAAAACTCCAAACATCAATTTCTCCATTTCCTTTGTATATACATACTTATATATATTTTATAAACAAAGGCAATATTTAACTTTCATTCTGCTGTAAATCTTGAGGTTACTTTTACAGAATATTAAAAGTGACAGTAAATTTTTTATTTTATAATACCATAAAGTAAGCCTTTCTTCTCAAAAAACCCTAAATTTCATGTGACCTTGTAAATCCTATATTAATTTGCTAGATTTGTGGCTTGGAATAATATGAATGTTTTCCAGAAAAACCCATTCTTCTCTTGAATTGGTGTAATGAGCTTTACTAGCCTCAAACTAGAATCACCTTTTTTAGTGAATACTATTTCAATGCAGCTAAGGAAAAATTTTTTACCAAATTGCAAGTGGATATTATATCCTGAGGACTTCCAGGCACTCTTTCCAATATTAATAAATATTCCCCCAAAAGTATTTAACCTAGTTATCCTAGCTCATTGAGGAAAAAAAAGAATTATTGCAAAATCTTTTCCACTTATGCAGTGGAGCTGATCACAGGAAAATTCTGCAGCTCTTTCAGACAGATGTCTGCCTTGCCAAAATCATCAAACTTTAGATCTAGACCAAGCAGGATTTTGTCTCTAACACCAGTGTGGTCTTTACTGACAGGCCAGGGGAAGATTGCTAATTTGCATGCTAATTATGTGCTAATTGAGATGCCATTATCAGTCCCCTGATCCATCTTCCTGCCTGTGTGGTGAGAGTGAATCAGGGAAGAAAAGGGAAGTGATTCTTTGATGGACCTAGCAAGGACTGGCTGCTAGTAAAAAATTAAAAAAAAAAAAAAAAAAGAATAAAAAAAATGGCTCCATTAAACAAGTCTTGTGAGTTGTACCAGGTGCTTCAGCCCAGAAATTTCACCACTTATGAGGGAAACATTATTATTGAAATATGAATATTTTACATTATTTTATTCATATTTTGTCCCTACATAACAAGCAATGTCACTCAAGGATATCAACATAAACCCAGCAACCAGGAGCTAACCCAGGAAAGGCAGAACCACCTCCTGCCTTTTCCTTCCTGCTCTGCAGCTACAATTTTCAGAATTCCCATCAAATCAGTCTAGAACAAGCAGCTGCTCCTCTGTGATCCCAGGGAGAGTTAATGACTGCTTTAAAGTGTGGTAATTGATAAACATGCTTTCATTTAAAGGAGAGGAAGTATTCTCTTCACATTTCCAGGGCACAGGGAATGCCTAAAGTCAAATCTCCTACCTAAATTGCTGTGACTAGATAGCCAGACCAGTTTCTGCTGAATTTCCTCATCCTGAGTAGCTCCCATATATTACAAAATACAAGTCAACATGAGCAAAGGTGGAAAAACCTGGCTCCTAGGGCTGGGTTAATCCCTGCAGTAGGAGGGTTGAAATTCAAATTTATACCAGAATTTACCAAATTTAATTTGGGCAGCCAACAGAGTAACTCAGGGCTGCTCTGGTACCCCTGAATAACCACAGAGGATGGCTGAGCATTGCACAAAGCTGCTCCCTCAGCAGCAGCAGGAGGAGGAGCAGATTGTTGCACACTGATTTTACCCTGGTTCAGGATCACAAGAGCTGTGGAATGAGGTCCCAAAGCCCTTCTTGGTTTCCTCAGTGACTTTACTGCTCTGTTTCAGGGGAACTGGGAGAAGAACAGTGATTCAAGGATGTTACTGGAATACAAGTCAATTTGAGTGAAGGTGGAAAAACCTGGCTCCTAGGGCTGGGTCAATCCCTGCAGTAGGAGGGTTGAAATTCAAATTATACCAGAATTTGGGCAGCCAACAGAATAATTCAGGGCTGCTCTGGTACCCCTGAATAACCACAGAGGATGGCTGAGCATTGCACAAAGCTGCTCCCCCAGCAGCAGGAGGAGGAGGAGCAGATTGTTGCGTGCTGATTTTACCCTGGTTCAGGATCACAAGAGCCGTGGAATGAGGTCCCAAAGCCCTTCTTGGTTTCCTCAGTGACTTTATTGCTCTGTTTCAGGGGAACTGGGAGAGGAACAGTGATTCAAGGATGTTACTGGAATTCTGCAGTGACTTGGCTCCGAGGTTAATCCCCATTACCGACAGGTGCCAGGTTGAGATCATCACACTGAACAGAAATAATTGGCCAGAATCAAACCCAAACAGGAATAAAGAAATTATGTTACTTTTGCAAGAGAAGGAAAATAGCCTTTCTGGGAAGCAGCTGCTGCAGAGCCGTACCCCGTGGCTGAGGGCGTGCACCGAGAGATCCTGAAGGGCAGAGCACGAGTTCAGGACCTGCATTCCTGCCTGACAGACTGTGGGAGCTCAGCACATCGCTCCTAACGTCCAGAATCACCGAGAAAACCCATGGGAGGCTCGGAGGTCCTGCAATGTTGCCAGGCATTCTTGGTGGCTGGACTTTGACCCTTCTGAGGGTGTGTATGAGCACATGAGAATGACCACAGTTTAAGTGGTGGAGGGATTATGTATTCTCAGGGTGAAATATGTATTTTGGGATTATGGTACAGGGGGGTTATATCTCGGTACAGGGGGGTTATGGAGACAAGACGGAGGAATCGGGGCGTGTCTCATGCTTCTTCTTTCTTCTTCTTGTCTTGCATCTTCTGTGGTGATGTTGGCACTTGGGGATTGGTTTGTGGTGAAGGTGCACTTGTTAACAAGGGTGAAAGGTATTGGGGATAAAAGGTAAATATGATATACGTGGTTTTTGTTATAAAAGGACACGACTGCCCCGTGGGTGGTCAGAGTGCCCTTGGCTGCCTTGTGGGTCAGATCCCAGCTGGCAGAAAGGAAAACTGTGTGAGATAAAAAATAATAAACAATCTGAAGACCGAAGTATTGAAGAGTCCAGACTCGTCCTTTGATCCGCGGGCTGCTCCGAACCATCCTGCGCGTGCCCGAGCAGAGACAGCAGCCGGACCGGGCAGGCAGAGCACTCAGGTGCTTCCATGGCAGAGACGAGGCGTTGCACAGATCAGGATTTTTAACTACAGGTGCCTGCCTGTCAGACTGAATTATTTTATTTTTTTGTCAAACACCAAGTAGTTGTTCTGAGGAAATTTCAAGTCCATAGCAGGTGGCAGCAGCCCAGGACTTCAGTGTTTAATTTGTTGCACACTCACTTTCTGAGATTTAAGAGCACAAAGGAACCGCTAACAAAAGTCAGGCTTGCCTGAAAAAGCTGTCAATGCATGTAAAACTGCATGCATGACTGTACAACATGTGTGAAATAATAAATAATACGTAGTTCCTTTACAGAGGTTTTTCACCCACCCTAAAGCACAGGAAGAATGCACGTTAACCACATATTCCAGCAAAGAACTTCCTTGGGATCCCAAGAGTTTTTGTTTTGTAAATTTGGAAGATGTCTAATTCCCAACGGACAGCTTTAAAAATTTTTAAATATTTTAAAGAAAATATTAACAAAAATCAGGGACCAGAAATAAATGCAACATTGGTACGCAGCACTGAAATAAGCAAAAAGCAGAAAATCATAGGTGAAAAGTAGCAAAAGAGGAAACACTAGGTCAAGTAAATCTGCTACAAACACTCAGATTCAAGTAGTCTGTGTCTCAGGTCAGACAAATAATAGCTCAAACTTCCAGCTCACAAAAGGATAATTAACCTTTATGCAAAAAAAGCCATTGATTTCTGGCCTGGGCAGTGACTTCTTTTGCCCTGGAAGGGGTTGAAACAGCAAACCAGATTATGGGGAGCAAATAATGCAGCAGCAACGTTATCAGCTGCTCTGGGACACGACAAGAACGGGTGTTTCTGAAGACCCACACAGGTAGCACAAATCCCTGCCCACAGGTAAATTGTACAGGTGTCTTTTTAAAGAAAAAACCTACCAGACTGTGGGGGAAAAGGATGGCTTTGCTTCTCAAGGTGTTACTTCTCTGTTAACATTGATCAGCCTGCCAGAACTGCTGCCACAGCCCTGGGCACAGACCCACTGGCTCTAGAATTTAATGCAAAGCATGCTTCCAGCATGTCTTTGTGATCCTGAAGAAAAGCTGCCTGCCTCCTGTTCTTAAAACAAATGGGATTGCTCCATATTTCCAGAGTATGGGGTATTTATCTCATAACAGTGCCATGTTGCAGTGATGTATGTTTACAATAAAAAAATGCTGAAGTGATGTATTCCCTAATTAGATTCTCAAAGAATTCACATCCAATGCTGGCATCTGAACCCCCTCCCAGGAGTAATAAAAGGGGTCCTCTCCACTGGACTGGGAGGGAAAATAAGCCCACAAGTCATAGAAAATTATATTTAAAATCCTTTCTAGAGGGTAAAGAGCCCTCTTAGGTGGCTCTGGAATAAATGGAAAGGAGCCCACAGGATTCCTTGTCGTTAATTTTGACAGGGTTTGGCTCTGTCCCTATTGTTTCATTAAAAACTGGAAATAAGTCTTGTCCACTCAGATAATTGGAACCACACTGAAGCTACGCCAGCATAATTCACTGCAGCCCCAGCCTCCTGCGGGGATGGAGGCAGAAATTCAGATTTTGTGAGAGGGATATGATCCATGAGTGCATCCACACCATGGCTGTGGCCAGAGGGACATTTATTGATCAGGAAACCACCTGCCCTCCCCTGTCCCAGCCCTGCACATGGCACAGCAGCTGCTGCTCGGGCCCTCCTGTCCCACACTGCCCCCAATTCGTGCCCATCGCCCCCGAGTGTGCACACGGAGCCCCTCAGCTCCCGCTTGAGAGGGCTCTCTGCTCACCCAGAGAGTCAGGGTGTAAAAAAAGAAAGAGAAAAAAAAGGGGAAAAAAAAGGGAAAAAAAAGAAAATAAAACAGAAAAAAAACCAGAAAAAAGGCAGGGGGGAAAGAAAAGGAAAGGGGGAAAGGGGGGGGGGGGGGGGGGGGGAAGGGGAAAAAAGGGGGGAAAAAGGGAAAAAGGGGGGAAAAAAGGGAAAAAAAGGGGGAAAAGAAGGGAAAAAAGAGACAAAAAGGGGGAAAAAGGGGGGGAAAAGGGGAAAAATGGGGAAAAAAAGGGAAAAAAGGGGGAAAAGGGAAAAAGGGGGAAAAAGGGGGAAAAAGGGGAAAAAAGGGGAAAAGGGAAAAAGAGAAAAAAGGGGAAAAAAGGGGAAAAAAAGGGAAAAAAGGGGAAAAAAAAGGAAAAACCCCCAGCTATTAAATACATGAGCAAAAAAACCCCAAAAATATGGCAGGCAGCCAAAATATTTCACATAGACTTGGACTGCTGATGCTGCTTCTGGACATGGCCTGTGTGTCTCACAATGGGCATCTCTGACCCATTCCTTGAGAGTAAGGAAGTGCTTCAGTGACTAATAGAAGGACATGTTTTAAAAGAAAAAAAAAAAGAAAAAAAAAACCAAACCAAACATTGGAAAAATCAAAAAGACCTTGGTCAGTTGCCTTCTGATCTGAGAAACCCATGTGACATTCAGGGCTCCTCTCTAATGTCAAGCATCCTCTGAAAAAGTGACTTAGCCCAAGTCCACGTGGGTCTTTGGAGCCACCTCCAATATTCTGAACAAAAGCAGTAACTGGGCATGTCCTGTGATTATTTCCAAATCACTGTCTCCTTTTCTCTCCCCCACCAAAATTCAAAGTTGCCTCCTACGAGCTTTAAAGATTGTTTTGAAATAACTGTCCAAAAATATCCACATGCTGTGCATAGCCCTGCAGAGCTTGCAGCAAAGCAAATTATAGTCCGGGGTGGATGAAGGAAGCTGAATCAAAACACATCTCTGTACAAAATGCTTGTGGCTTAGCAAAAGGGCTCTTTTTTCTTTCCTCTCGTGGTTAAAATATATCATGTTATGAGCCAGTGTCATGCTAGGAAGCACAGAGGAGAAACCATGCTGGTCTTTTAAACAGAGAGTTTTGGGACCGAAGCTAATCCACAGAAAATTCCAAATACCTTTGAAATGGCAGAGCTGTGCTGCTGCCTCTCCTCAGATGTCTGACAAACATCATAGGGAGTTTTATCATCGTGCTCATAACATTAACATTTTGCATTTTAACAGCGTTCAGAGACAGGGAGAGGAGCAAACATCTCTGATTTCTGACCAGAGTCCGTTCCAAGCAGGTTTAAAAGGTCAGGATTTCCTCTCAAACCAGCCAAAGAACAGGTGCAGCTGCAGGTTGTGCTGGTTCAGAACACAACCAGATTAACTCAGGTACAGATATTTGAATATCACAGAGTTCAGTGCTGGCCAAAACCCGCTGGCACTTGGGCCTGACCCCACTAAACCAGTCTAACCCAACGCCCTCCCTACCCAGAGAGGGGTTTTTTTTTAACCCCTCAGGTTCATATTTAAGATCTAAACTTGGTGTCTCTGGTTCATCACCCAGCCTCTGTCTGTCAGCAACAGAAAGCTAAGCAATTCATGTTGGTATCAGCAATTTCTGCTATGAACATGGCCTGGATAATGTGAAGTTTCTGGTATCTTCCATAGGATAATCTAAAGCATCAATTGCAGCTGGGTGCTCAGGCAAGCAGCAGTAATTTCTGTGTTGTGCACCAAACTGGAAATCATTTGCTGTCCCTGAGAGTCAGGGGTGCCACAAGGCCCTTGGCGGGTCCCCTCACACAGGCAGGTCACATTTGAGGGGTTCCTCACAAGGACTCATTGGACAACTTAATTAAAGTATTTGCAGCAATCACATGGCCAAAACTTCTGTTTTGGCACCTCACCTCCCTGCATTCCCAGCGTTGAATAGCTGGCTGTGATTTTCACTCCATTCCATGTTAAAAGGTGCCAGAATTCATCTCCAGAAGGAGAGAATGTGCAGTCTGCTTGTTTTTAATAGGCAGATATTACTCCAAGTACAGTCCTTCATGGATTTGTGTAGTAATTATAATTTGCAGATTATATTTTATTTTTATTTATTTATATATATTTATTTAATTATAAATTTATTTATTTTTATTTAATTATATATTTATTTATTTGTATTTTATAGATAAATGAATATTTTTAATATTTTATATATAAATAATATATATTTATATATAATAATATATATTTATATATTTTATATATAAATATATATTTATTATATTTATTTATATATTTATTAATTAATATATATTTATATATTTATATAAAAATATATATTATTTATATATTTATTTTTATTTTATTTATTATTAAATTACAATTTGCAGAGCCTCAAAACAAGAAATTTTTCTAAAGTAAATAAATAAATATCAAATCTTGTACTCCTCTGGTACAGTCACCATTCCAGTCCACTTGGACTAAAATCCATCCTCTTTCAGCAATCTGTGTTTTGCTTTTGATTTTTAAGCCTTAATAACAACAAAAAAAATCTTTTAGCACAATTAAAAGAAGCCAAACCAAAATGACCACAGCTCAGCTTTAAGACTGGTGTCTAAAAAATTCAAGAGTTTCATTATTCAGCATTGCTTTCTCCAGGTACACACGGCTGGGGAGGGCGAGCTGCAGGTTATTTTTTTGTTTCTTTCTTTTTAAATCAGTGCAATAGTGGAGCAGACAGATGAGCAAAAGCCTCCTCAGAGCATCTCATGTCTCATGCTGCACTCTGTGCTGTGCCCACTTCAGAGGCAGCCAACTGGTTTTAATCATCCCTCTAGGAGACCATCTTATTCCTAGCAGAAAACTTCAAGGGAAAAAAAATAAAAGGCAAAAAAAATTATAAAAATGAGGAAAAAGGCAAAAAAATAATTATAAAAATGAGGAAAAAGGAAAAAAGTAATTATAAAAAATTCCAAGATGGTAAAGGCACTGTGACCCAGATAAAGTTTTACTCTGGGGCCCATCTATTTCATCCATCGCTGGATGCTGCCTGGTGGGAGTCAGTGTGGTGGTTCCACGGGAAATACGTTTTTGGGATTTCTGGGATATGCTGGGGTGCTCAGATTTTGATATTGGCACCTGGTGTGGCCACTGGGGATGTTTGGACACGCCACTGAGAACACACACACAGGGGTTAAGAGCAGGGCTCTCCCCCTCAGAGCTCTTTTTGAATTTCTGGCGGGAAGCGTTGGATCTCTCCTGGCGGAGGGAGGGGAAAGCCACGCGGCCCTGGCAAAGGTAGGCCTGGCCCCCTGAGGGTGGAAGGGTGGGAGAGAGAGAGAGAGACCCCAGGAGCCATGGGACAGCCCCCCAGAGAGAGAGAGAGAGAGAGAGAGAGCCGTGCCTGGGACTGTTACCTTGGAATGTGATAACATGTGCTGCTGTGAAAGGAGGGGAGCCCTGTGGCGAGGAGCCCAGCCCCTTGTGAGAGCTTTTAACCCTTTGTGGACAATGAAAACTTTACAGAACATTAACCCTTCCTAGGAGAGAGATAAGAGTGGAGGATGAAGAAGGAAATGGGCCAGTGGTGGGGTCTGGCAAGTGAAAGATGTTGGAGGAATGGAGAAGATGGAGTGGCATTTTTGCTGGACTCTTTTGTTGTATATCCATGGACTGTTTCCTTGTGATACAGAGACTGCATTGCAGGGGGAAGCAAGGACTCAGAGCCAAGAGAGTTCAGTGTTGAGACCCCTCGGCCCCAGGGGGTGTGAAGGAAATGGGGGGGACAGAGGTCCCAGAGATGAGACTGTGCTCTGTTTGGAACGGGACGAGGCATCCTTAAAAAGAAAACCCTCGAAGCAGGCCCTGCCCCATGCTGGTGGTGAGAGCACTGGGCATGGCAGGAAGATGTCACAATGGCAAAGGATCTCCAGGCGGTGCTGATTGTGACAGGCAGCCCATGGCATGGGGAAGGACTCCGTCTACTCTTAATGAACTGAGGATTTGATTATCTAAAGGATGGTGCCAGAGTGTTGATAATTTTGGGAAATGTAAATGTACTGGGAATTTGGTGGGAGGAGGACGGGGAGCATTTCTGTGCAGTTTTCATTTTCCTTGTGTGGTTTTTTTCCTCCTTCTTTGTAGTTTAGTTAATAAAGTTTTTTTTCTTTCCCCCAAGCAAGAGCCTGCTTTGCTTATTCCAGGTACCACCTCACAGCAGACACCAGGGAGAGGATGTTCCCATGGGGCACTGGCATTGTGCCAGAGTCAAACCATGGCAGTTTATGCAGAGAACACCTCAGGGCGCTCCCCAGCACCTCCAGAGCGTTTCATGGCAGCTGCTCAGTACAAAGGGACAGACAGATTTGTCTGAAAGGTGTCCCTGCACTACCCCCGTGAAAGAGGCTGCTTTGGGCCAAAATACAGCTTAAAGGCATTCAGCTCACAGTTAAATCCAAGAATGCATATATAAAAATAAATTTATTTATGAATTTATTATCCATAAGTACAGAATCCCTAAAAATCTCCCAAAGCACTCAGCTCCCTGCCTCCCCTCATTTCTGTCTCCGTGGAACAAGAGTTGGATTTCTCATTCTGAAATGGTGCTCAGAGATGGATTTCTCATCCAGAAATGGTGCTCAGAGATGGATTTCTCATCCAGAAATGGTGCTCAGAGATGGATTTCTCATCCTGAAATGGTGCTTGGAGATGGATTTCTCATCCAGAAATGGTGCTCAGAGATAGATTTCTCATTCTGAAATGATGGATCCTGGGGCCAAGGGAGGGCCAGGCCAGAGCAAGGAGTGACACTGGGACACTGGTGACCCTCAACAACAACCCTGCCACTTTTTAAGCTCCTCTGATTTACGCCAGATCCTTGGTTTACCTTTGAAGGGCACTGCTTTAAAGCTCCACTCAGCCTTGCATTAAGCAATTAAACTGCATCTTCTGTCCTCTAAATGTGTTGGATGTTTTAAACAGATTTATTTCTCCAGAAAAAGTCACCGAGTCACTGAAGGTGAAATGATTTCCCACTCTGGAAAGGATTATCCCCCTGGAGTACCTACACAAGCCCCAGTGTAATTTTCTACACCCTGTGCCTGCAGTACTCTTGTTGAAACATCTGAGGCCCAAATTTATGCTGGAACATGTGCAATAGGAGACAGAATTTGGCTCCCCAAGTGTGAAATAGCTCAGTTGTCTACTGACTCTACATCAAAAAAAACCCCAAAAACATCAGCTTCTTGGAAAGGATTAATTTCCAAAACCCAAAGTAATAAGGAGGTGAGGAGAGCGAAAAAAGAGAAGAAAAAACCACTTAATTTTTCACAGCCAATATCCATTTATTATGCTCTGCTGAAAACACTGACACGTGATAAACTTCTTTCCCCCAAAATAAAGCAAGATATTTTCCTGCTATCTTGAATTTCTCTTTCCTGCTATATCTTGAATTTCTCCTTCATCTTCCTAGCTGATGTTTACAGAGCAGTTGTTGATGCAATCAGGCTTAATTACAATTTCCAGGAGCAAAGATCACCGCACCATCTGCATCCAGGTACCTCTGAGAGCCAGCAGGAGCTGAGCTCTGTGTTTGACTGGAGCAGCAGCAGCTTCTACGCTTATTTTCAGTTTACATTGAAAAAGAAACCAGACTTAGCCTCCCGATACTCCTAGAGAAATGAAAACAGAGATCATTCAGTGAGATCTGAATGCAGCTCAAGCCAAACCAGACCCGTTGGGGTGACGAGGAGTGGCCGCTCCTGCTGCGCATCCCAGCCGGGCGGCCCGCGCTGTCACCAAGGCTGGGACAAGGCAGCTTTGCCAAAGGTGCAGCCAAACCTGCACCACAAAACCCCTGCTGACAAGCCCAGGCACTCAGTCCCAAGCGCAGTGACATTTTCCTGGCTCCTGTGTGAGCATGGGCGGTGTTGAAGGAGACTAAATCACCCCCGGGCTTCGCACGCAGCGGAAAACGAACTGCGGTGGAGATGGGAGCAGTGGGCCTTACCCCGAGCTGTGGTGGAGATGGGAGCAGTGGGACTCACCCCGAGCTGCGGTGGAGATGGGAGCAGTGGTGGAGATGGGAGCAGTGGGACTCAGCCCCGAGCTGTGGTGGAGATGGGAGCAGTGGTGGAGATGGGAGCAGTGGGACTCACCCCGAGCTGCGGTGGAGATGGGAGCAGTGGTGGAGATGGGAGCAGTGGGACTCAGCCCCGAGCTGTGGTGGAGATGGGAGCAGTGGTGGAGATGGGAGCAGTGGGACTCAGCCCCGAGCTGTGGTGGAGATGGGAGCAGTGGGACTCAGCCCCGAGCTGTGGTGGAGATGGGAGCAGTGGGACTCACCCCGAGCTGTGGTGGAAATGAGAGCAGTGATGGAAATGGGAGCAGTGGGACTTGGCTCCGAGCTGTGGTGGAAATGGGAGCATTGGTGGAGATGGGAGCAGTGGGACTCACCCCGAACTGCGGTGGAGATAGGAGCAGTGGGACTCAGCTGTGGTGGACATGGGAGCAGTGGGACTCACCCCAAGCTGTGGTGGAGATGGGAGCAGTGGGACTCAGCCCCGAGCACATCCCTCTGCTCCACACCTCGGTGTCCCAGTGATGCCAGCGCTGACTCCAAAGCTCTCAGGCCTGGCTTTGCTCATCCCTGGAGCCTCCCTGCACGCATTCCTCCCGCCCGGCACGAGCAAAGCCCGGGGATTTCTCTGAGCAGGGTTCTGAGCACAGGGGATAAAGCTCCGGGACCCGACACCCCCCTACATGAAAGCAGAAGATGCCAAAGCCTTAAAGTGCTTTGGCAGAAAGCAAGCTCTGAGTAACTAAGAATGCAAAGCTCTGTGGTTACTTTAATCCCTGGAATAGCTCTGCAGATTTCTCAGTAATATTGCACAGGGCAAGTTTGGCTGCAATTTTTTTTCTTTTTTTTATGTATCTTTAAATCACTTACTGGTGTGTGGCTCTTTCTTTTCTTTATATGAGCGTTGTTCTAAAACATGCAGGAGAAGTGAGAAAAAATTTTAAAAAAAAAAGTATCTGTCTGAAAACAACTTCTACTATAGAAAATTTGAATCCTGGGAAAGAAATTGGTTCCAGTAGTTGCCCCATCTAGAAAGGATACATCTGCTGCCTCAATAGGTTTTTCAAGGAAAAGAGCATTCAAAATATTTTTATGAGTTTTATTGCTATTTTTATTGTCATTAATTGATTCTGAAGCTCTCAGAGCCACACCAACCTGTATCATTGTCACTCTTCTGTGCCCAGAGAAATAATGTCAGGACAGAGATGGAATAGAAAGAGGAATTGGAGTTGCATGAATGGTACAGAGGAGTTGGAGTTATTGCAGGGTATTTCAGAAATATTCTCTCTTTCCCCCCCTCCCCTTTCCTCAATCACAGGCTTAGCATCTGAATACAAAACTTGAGTTTAACAGAGAAAAGAGAGAGAAATGCTTTATGATTTCCATATGTTTTGGTACCTTTAAAATAAAGGCATGGTAATACTTAACTAGTATTAAGCTTCAAACAGCTGGTACTGTGTTTGTTGCTGCAATCATCTCTCTAATTATAGTGGAATGTGACAAAAAAAAAAAAGTAAAAAAGGGGTTTGCTTTGACAGCTCTGCACTCAGGGCTCCCAACAGGCCACCAATTAGAACCTGGAAAAAGGAAGGAACTTATAAAAACTAATGACTGCTCAGCAATGGGATATAGGCCTATTTTTGTTATAAACGTTCTTTTTTCCCCCTACAATAAATCTAGCCTCCTTTAGCTACAGCAGCTTTATTTAGGTCACGTTCATGATCTATAAACAAAATTAAAGATCTTTTTGTCAGTCAACACTTCTCTTCTGTTTTTTCAATTGTATCCCCTGGTTTCTATAAACACACAAAACCTGTCATGAACCTTAAAGTGAGTTCCTGATGATGAATGAAGAATATTCTGATTTCCAGAAGTTCACGATCAGTCTGAAGGGATTAAGTCAGTGTTTCTGTGTAAATTTGAACAAAACTATCCACGTGCCACAGCGTTCAGAGAGCAGGTTTAAAATGCACTTATCCAGTCTCTAACCAACAATGAGGATTGCTTTTCATGATCAGTCTGAAGGGGTTAAGTCAGTGTTTCTGTGTAAATTTGAACAAAACTATCCACATGCCACATCATTCAGAGAACAGGTTTAAAATGCACTTATCCAACCTCTAAACAAGTGAGGATTTCTTTTCATGATCAGTCTGAAGGGATTAAGTCAGTGGTTCTGGTGTAAATCTGAGCAAAATTATCCACGTGCCACAACATTGAGAGAACAGGTTTACAAAGCACTTAGCCAACCTCTAAACAAGTGAGGATTGCTTTTCATGATCAGTCTGAAGGGGTTAAGTCAGTGTTTCTGTGTAAATTTGAACTAAATTATCCACATGCCACAGCATTCAGAGAACAGGTTTAAAATGCACTTATCCAGCCTCTAAACAAGTGAGGATTTCTTTTCATGATCAGTCTGAAGGGGTTAAGTCAGTGGTTCTATGTAAATTTGAACAAAACGATCCCTGTGCCACAGCATTCAGAGAACAGGTTTACAAAACACTTATCCAATCTCTAAACAAGTGAGGATTTCTTTTCATGATCAGTCCGAAGGGGTAAGTCAGTGGTTCTGTGTAAATTTGAACAAAATTATCCCCGTGCCACAGCATTCAGAGAACAGGTTTAAAATGCACTTATCCAACCTCTTAAACAAGTGAGGATTTCTTTTCTCTCAGGCTCAGTGACACCTCTCATGCTAAAGGAAAAACCCCAAATATATTCAGTGTATAACAGACACAGCAATGCTGAGCACTCCCAGCGTTCCTGAAGGCAGCGTGGACAAGCTGAACACACAGAAGGAAATGTGGAATGTGCTCCACCAAGGCAGTCACTGATCCCAGGGTGAGTTTAATCCAGCTGCACAGAGTTCATGGCATCTTCTCCCTCGCTCCACTGCAGCTGGATTTGGCCTAAAGTACTTTCTCCATAATGAAAAGGGCTTTTTGCCTCTGCTGCAGCTCTTCTGCTGCTGCTTCCATCTCTTGTCTTTTCCACCGCTCTGCTGTCAACATTTTAAAATAAAATTACATTTCCAATGTACAAGCATAATAGTATGTGAATTACAGAACTCATTTAAGTGAAGGCAAATAAAGCTTTTCAAATGTTTTCAGATCTTGGTTTTGGTGCTTGTCTGAGTCTATTCCACAACACTTGGCAACTCAATTTTCTGTTTTGAAATTGCACAGAATGTTTTTCCACGGACAAGACTTGCCTGGGAAGTTCAAAGAAAGCCAAGATTGAACAGGCATTTTTTTATTTTTAAAGCCTTGCACTGAGGTTGTTTGTACCCAGGAGCTCTGCTCAGTGACAGCAGCACAATGAGAGCCTCAGCTGGAGGAAGGGCTTTGCTGGTATTGTCTCTCCTTTCAGTGGGAGATGGTTCCAGCAAGAACCACTTATCTATAAACACACACGGCATACAAGTAGTTTTGGCCTCATAACCAGAAGATTTTTTAATTTAGCATTTAGAAACACAGCTCTTGATGGGAAAGGTTCATCTTTTTTTTGGTTGGGGGGTTAGTTGGTTGCTCAGTGGTTTAATTCTACTTTATGGAAGAGCAAGGACCCTTGAGTGGCTCAGCCAAGGACTCATGCCTAAATACAATCACTCAGATAAGCTGCAAAGTTGTCCCAAGTTTACATGGTGGGGTGAAAAGCTGGGAATTTGTAGAAGAACAATATTTTATACTCAAATACATGTGAAAAAATGTATAGAGGCAAATCAAATGTATACGGTCAATCAAATTGACCTTTCAATAAGATTTTTCTACTAACATTTCCTTCAGTTCTTTAAGGCTCCCATTTTCCACTGAAGCTCCTTCTCCATTTTGTGTACACATGATAAAGTCCCCACATCTTTGAATGCCTTCCAATGAAAAACAAAAGCAATGGCTTCCTGAAGGTGCACAGGGTTGTTTTCAGTCCTTTCAATATTTGCATTAAAAGAGAGGATGGATAAAGAGATGAGAATGTCACCTTGAATACCTGCTACAATTCAGAATGTAAAAGCCATAAAAGCCCCATCAGTTATTAGCATGGAACAAATGCTCAGTTGCTCCATTCCTCTTCATGGCTTACCTTTGGTCACCAAAATTTTTGTATTTTTACCTGAAATTATATCAGTGGAAGACATTTCCTGAGGGAAGCCACAGAAATTTAAAAGCGTATTAATTTTTAATGACTCACTATTTTGTTACCACTGCACATAACAGGCATTTGGAGAACCCTCCTTGACCCTGCTGCAATATGCATTTCCTATTATTTCAAACATTGCAACAGGCACTCAGAAAGATCTGCAAGAATCAAAAACCTTATCAGGATGTGTTCCTACACTGCAACATTCTTCCCAGCCTCTGCTGTGAGGTTAAACTCTGTGTGCTTTTGGCAGTCCAGCTGGTGAAAGCAGTCAATTAGTTAATGCAGTTTTCCCATTAACTGTTCCATGGAACAGACTGAAATTACTGTCAAAAACCAACACTGCATCCTCCCACACTCTGCAGCTCCTCTCCTGTTCCCATGCAGCACTGACAGTGATTGGGAAAAAAAAGATTTGTGGGGCACAGCAGTAAAAGCCTTTCCTTCACCAAAGGATACCTTGGTGTTATTAAGGCCTCGATTGCAAAGGAAGCTGCTTCTGGAGTTGAAGCAGCTTCATATATTTTATGAATATATGATCTTAATCTATATATAATATAGATTAAAATAATATATTATACAATTATTATATATAATATATTATATATTATATATATCACATATTATAATATATTATATATAATTTATATCATATATTATATGATATATAATGTATATCATACTATATAGTATTATATAACATATTACTATGTTATAATTATATATTATAACATAGTAATAATTCATAATAATTTATATGTAATGTAATTATATAATATATACATTTATATATTATATCACTTTAATCTAAAAGTGTAAACAGAAAGAGATAAACTCTTAACAACTACAAAGCAAACTTTGGAAAAAGTTGAATAAACTTCGAATAAAGTTCAATATTTTCCTTGAACAAAGCCACTTGGGCAGCCCTGTTTCCACCCTGCAGTTTCACCAGGGGCCACTTGTGCCTGCCTGGCTGCCCCCAGGGATGCTCTGGGTGCTCAGCCAGGCACAAAACCTTAGCTGAGCCTGTCTCCTAGCAGGCATTAACCCATCCCAAAGGCTCACAGCCTTCCCTGAGCTCCAAACCCAGCCCTGGTGCAAGAGCTTACTGCCCAACACGAACAAAATGCAAGGCTCAAAAGGAGACAGAAATGCAAAGGGTATTTCTTCCTCTTTTCAAACGAGTAGGAGTGGATATTTCCACTAAACCTCCTGGAGGTGGACTGATTGCAACTAGTTAAATTATGGTTTCTACTTGTTTCACGCAGATGGAGCTACAAGAAAAAAATTTAAAAACCAAAACAACAACACAGAAAACATGTCAGGGAGGAAATCTGGTCTGCTGGCCTTCTCGAACAGCGCTGCAGCCAATCTAAAGAGGTTCAAATAGGATCTGTGAACAAAAAAATAAACAACCAAATCCAAAAAGCAATAATTGACAACTCTGATAGAAATGACAGTGTGGGGAGGGTTTGAACACATTCTGCAAAACATTTGCCCAAAAAGGCTGGTATTGCAAAGAGCACCTGCGAGGGGACATGGTGACCACACACCACCATGGTGGCACTGGTGGCCCTTCCTCCAGCTGTGCCCAGGCTGCTCCCAGGCACCTTTCCAGCTGTGCAGGCCTAGCTCAGGGAAGCTTTCCTCTCACTTCAAAAGCCATCACAACTCTCATTCTTTCCCCTGTTGCATTCCCCTTCCTGCACAGACAAAATAAAAATTTTCATTTTTAAGGGCACCCCTGAGACCACGCCGTGCACCTCTACTGCCATAACAAGTTGGTTATAATTAAATTATATTATTATAAATAATAGCACAGATTTATTCTACAATGTCAAAAGAACAAAATCTCAGAGCAAAGAGATCTTTGCAAAAGCAGGTAGAGGTAAAGCACAGAGCTTTCCTGTAAGGTATATATTATACCTTAGGTATAAAAAAAATGAAGACAAAACTTCTATAGGTATTTATTATACCTTAAAAGAATGAAGGTGTATATTATACCTAGGGTACATATTATATTATATATTATACCTAAGGTATATATTATACCTTAAAAAATGAAGACAAAACTTCTATAGGTATTTATTATATCTCAAAAGAATGAAGATGTATATTATACCTAGGGTACATATTATATTATATATTATACCTAAGGTATATATTATACCTTAAAAAAAATGAAGACAAAACCTCTATAGGTATTTATTATACCTTAAAAGAATGAAGGTGTACATTATACCTAGGGTACATATTATATTATATATTATACCTAGGGTATATATTATACCTTAAAAAAAGTGAAGACAAAACTTCTATTCAGTCCAAAGCCTCTTCCTTTCACTGTGGTTATACAGCTACTTTTCACAGTAAATTCAGCAAAAATGCCTTCAATTATAATTAGAGAGGTGGCAGCAAGGGTTTTCTAATTAAAGCAGAGTTAACTTTTGTATGCTAATTACTCTCAGTTAGTATCAATCAAGTAAAGGAATAATGGGGTCGTTTCACATTTAAATCACAGAACCTTCAAGCACAAGCTGCCTCAGAGGAAATTAGCTGGTAATTTAACACTGTTATTAATAATTGCTTGTAAACGGTAACAGCCGAGCTGCTGCACAGGCTGCGCCTGGTGGTTACAATCCCAACCATCCTCACAAAACTGACAGAGGTAAATTCTAAACAACAGAGGTCAGTGCTCAGGATTTCAACCTTCTCGTTTGGATCTCCTGCCTTCGTAGTTAACGTAGTCCATCCTCATCCTCGCCTGCTGGCGCTGCCGTGCGCTGCTCAGCGCATCATCCCCGCCTGTGCTCACCTGCGCTGACAGCAGGGGGACCTCCCTGCTCTCAGCGGCGCTCACGGGCGGCTGTCCCGGCAAAAATCTGATTTTACAGGCAGCAGATAACACCGAGCGTGACTCTGGTCAGACCACAGCCCTAAATGTACCACTGTACTCTGCGAACTAATTATTAATATTGTCCACTGACGCATTTAAACCTCCTTTTACCTGTGCAGTCTCTATTAATAGACTAAATATATAATAAATAATATATATAAATATAAACTATAATATACAAATAACATATTATATATATTTATAAACATATAAAAATATATTTATAAATATATAAATATATATATGTATAAATATATAAAATATATAACTAATATTTTAAATATATTTATAAATATATAAAAATATATATTTATAAATATGTAATTTATAATTATGTAGATAGAAAATTTATATAAATCTAGAATTTACATGTAAATATATAATGTATATATTATTTATATATAAATTTTTATATATTATCTATAAATTTATATATTAATTTTTATATAAAATATATAATTTATAGACATAATACATACTATATATAATATATATATAATATATTATTTATAGAGCATATATGATATATATTCTATAAATATAAATATATAATATTTATTATTATAAGAGCTGATTTTACAGGCAGCAGATAACACCAAGCGAGACTCTGGTCAGACCACAGCCCTAAATGTACCACTGCACTCTGAGAACTAATCAATAATATTGTCCACTGAGACATTTAAACCTCCTTTGCCTGTGCAGTCTCTATTAATAGACTAAATATATAATAAATAATATATAAAAATATATATTATAATGTATGAATAATATATTTCTGATTCTAAATACATATAAATATTTATTTATAAATATATAATTTATAATTATCTAAATATAAAATTTATATAAATATAGAATTTATATGTAAATATATAGTGTATATATTATTTATAAATATTTTTATATATTTATATTTCTATTATAATATATAAATAATATATTTCTGTTTCTAAATATACATAAATATATATTTATAAATATATAATCTATAATTATGTAAATAAAAAATTTATATAATTATAGAAGTTATATGTAAATATATAATGTATATATTATTATTTATATAAAAATTTTATATATTATATATAAATTTATATATGAATTTATATTATATATATAATTTATAGACATAATATATACTATATATAATTTATATATAATATATTGTTTATATAATATATATTATATATAGTGTATAAATATAAATATATAATAATATATATTAATATATAATATACATATAGTTGCTTGATTATATCTTATATATATATATATATATATATATATTTATATATATAATATAATCAAGCAAGTGGTATATGTTGTCCACAAAAAAAAAAAAAAATAGACACTTATCTCCATAACAAGCTTAAAGCCTTAAGTTTTGTGTAGTGTTTTCTGAAGGGATGGACAGAATGTGCGTGCCTCTCCCAAGGAGATAGGAGTAGTTAGAGAAAGCAGATCAAAATTGATATCAAAATGATGTTTGCCTTCAGCTGAGCTGTAATTTTACTCAAGGACTCTGGCAGGGGAGATTTTGTGCTATCTCGTTCCAGAAGCACACCTATTATTGTGCATCCACCAAAATAAAAACTGCACCCCTTAAGGAGTTCAATTCAAATCAATCTTCTGTAAAAATTGCCCAGAGGGGAAAAAAAATAAAATTTCAAAAAATGGTGGGGAGAACCTTTAATCCACAAGACTGCATGATTCCCTCAGTAAAGAAACTAAACAGATAAGTACAACAAAACACATCAAACACATCATGCTGTGCCTCCAAGCTCCCTCCTACTTAATAATTTCAGCCAAATTTCAGAAGTTTCACTAAATGAGCAGAAGAGTTACTGCAAACCCAAGGAACAGCATCAACAGCAACAGAATCACAGAAAATATAAAACCGACCCAACTTTAGCTGATTTCAGTGCTCCTGACAAGACCCTACAGAAAACAAAAAAGGCTATTTTACTGGTGAAAAATGGATTTAAAACTTTCCATTTTGCAGGAACAGTCGGATGAAACATCACAAAATTGTTGTTTCTTTCTTCAGCTTGGTCAGCAGTCAGCTCAGCTGTCTGTTTCTATGTAATCACCCTCACCTTCAATTAAAAAACTAAGCTTTTCCTCATATTATAATACACTGATCACAAAGTATAATGTTAATTTCTGCCCTGGAACTGATCTCTCCTTGAATAATGCCCATTCAGTGGGCCAACACCAATAAAACCAGAGCAGCACCCATCACTCTGTCTTTCCCAAGGAGTTTCCTCCCGGCAGACCTTTTATCAGGGTGCTAAGAGGTCTGCCCACATTCAGCTGTGCACTGAAAAAGGCAAAAAGGTTTCAGAGCTCTGATGAGCACAAAACAGCCAGAATCAAGCATGGTACTGGTTTTTGGGGTTTTTTTTGTTGGTTTTATTTTAATAACTTTTGGGTATTAAAGCACTTCCACAATAGGACAGAAAGAACAAAGTGGGGTAATTGTTTTGCTGAACTTCTGGGGAGTTTTCATAGACAGCTTCCCCTTAGTGATTCAGTTTATAGACTGAGGGGAAAAAGATAATCTAAAAGCTGCTTTTTTTCTACCCATTTGAAGTTTTAGGAGCCATGACTGGGGCAGGCACATGGAGACAAGCACTGACAGAGAGAATTGCACTCCTGTGCAGCTGCTGCTCTGTGCAGGGGCTGTGTAAAGCTGTGCCTTTTCCAGGGGCTGAGCACTGCTTGTAGCAGACACAAATTGCATTTGGATCCCACAACAGTTTCTCTATTTGCTTTTGGATGGTCTCACCTTCTCCTCTCCTGAAAATATAATTTCAGAGCTCAGTGAGTTGCTCTCTCTTGGGCCACTTTTTTTTTCTGAGATTCATTTCAAGTCCTCTCCTTCCTCGAGCCTGTGGTTCTCCTGTCAGGGAGGGGCAGGCAGTGCTACAGATGCACCTGCTCAGAGATCACAGCAAGGCACTTGCAGCTTCCCCTGTGGGAATGAATCCCCTAAACCTACAGACAGCAGAAAAACACATGAAAAGGTTTGGCTCTGAGACCAGGCCAGCCTCACCTCACTGAGAGGATTTCTTTTATTTATAATTGACAAAGATAGTGCTGGGCAGCAAAGGAATAAAGGTAAAAGTGAATATTTGCCTTTTTTAATTTCTTTTTTGGGACTCTGAAAGAAAGCAGTGCAGAAGGCAGCTGCCCTGCTGGGCTGGCTGGGTGCAGCTCCCTCACCTCACCCGCCCTGCTCAGCGTGGGAGGTGACAGGGATGCGATCCCGGCAGTGGCACCTCTGTCCCCAGGAGTCAGCAGGACGCTGGGGATGATTTTCTGCCTTTTGGCCACTTTCAGGCTCCTCCCGTCAGCGCTGAGTGAGTGTGAACGAGCACAACCAGCGCTGAGTGGGGACAGTTCACACCCACCTGGGGCAGGTGCAAAGTGCAGGGCAGGGAGCACAGCACAGCCCTCACACAGCCCCGCTAAATAATCCCCTGGTCAGAGGGAGTTTTGATGCGTTTAAACCTAAATCAGGAGTGAACTTCCCAGATTAATGAGTGACATGAGCTGGATTTGGCCTCTGTTCTTTTTGTTCTGCCCTTTTCAGGCTCCCTGTGATAATATTGCCAGTACAGCTCTGATTTCCTGGGTTTGTTGAAGTTAGAGTCTTGGCCCCCAAAATGGGTGGGGGGAGAAAACCAAAACAACTCAAACATCTCCAGGCCTTTCCCTTTCTCCCACAGTAGCCAAATTATGAAAACTGCAGCAGCACAGCTCCATTCTGCCTTGATCCAAAGAGGGATGCAAAACTGGGACTTCTGAGCTGTTTTGGAGGACAAGCATCCATGAACCATTTCTAAAATTGTTTCCAATTTGTGCTGTTGTACAACATGTCCAGTAACCACGGAATAACAAGAGTGCAACTCAATTCTTGTGCACTGCCAGGGTTCAGATGGCTTAATGATGGATAATGGCTCACAGTTCACAAATGTCTGATTCTCTTAGGTTTAGCTTAGCTCAAGAACATTCTGTCTGCAGATAGACACAGTCAAATTGTTTGGGAGGAAAAAATACAATGTGGATAAACACCAACATGACAGTGTCAGCCACAGGAGAGGGAAATGATGCAGGGCTGTCACTTCAGAGCAGAAAAATTCACCTCCCAATGACTACACACTATTAGCACTCTCAAAACTCACGATGAAAAGGACAAAAGCTTTGTTGGTAACTGTCTCTACCCATGTTGCTGATGTTGACATTGAAAGACCCCCAAACAACAAACCAACAAACACCACCCCAGCAGAAATCTCCCATTAAATGGGAAAAAAAACAGATATCAGGAAGGCCTAGCAGTCATAAACTTCACATTGACAACAAAGAATTGCACTCTACATGCAAATACAGACGTGTGTGTAAGGAGATTTGAGTCTTAGCCCACTTTGGAAACTCATTTGTGGTTCCTGAAGATTCCCAGCTTGGTGCAAGCAGAAGGAATCGCCACTTGTGGGAGCTCAGCACATCTCTCCTAACGTCCAGAATCACCGAGAAAACCCATGGGGGGCTCGGAGGTCCTGCAATGTTGCCAGGCATTCTTGGTGGCTGGACTTTGACCCTTCTGAGGGTGTGTATGAGCACATGAGAATGACCACCGTTTAAGTGGTGGAGGGATTATGTATTCTCAGGGTGAAATAGGTATTTTAGGATTATGGTACAGGGGGGTTATATCTCTGTACAGGGGGGTTATGGAGCCAAGATGGAGGAATCGGGCCGTGTCTCATGCTGCTTCTTTCTTCTTCTTGTCACCCATCTTCTGTGGTGATGCTGGCACCTGCGGATTGGTTTGTGGTGAAGGTGCACTTATTAACAAGGGTGAAAGGTATTGGGAATAAAAGGTAAATATGATGTACGTAGTTTTTACTATAAAAGGACACGACCGCCCTGTGGGTGGTCAGAGTGCCCTTGGCTGCCTTGCTGGTCAGACCCCGGCTGGCAGAAAGGAAAACTCTGTGAGATAAAAAATAATGAACATACTGAAGACCGAAGCATTGAAGAGTCCAGACTCGTCCTTTGATCCGCGGGCTGCCCTGAACCATCCTGCGCGTGCCCGAGCAGAGACAGCAGCCGGACCGGGCAGCCACTCTTACAGAAAATAACAACAAAAGCACCAGCAGCAAGATGCACAAGCTCCCAGAGGTGGATCCAGCTCTCCCAGGCTGAATCCTTGTGGGAAGCACTGCTTTAAGAAGCAGCAGTAGTGTTGATATCCCTGAGGAGCCACCAGGGCTGGACCTGAAGCACAATCTCCTCCCTGCTGGGAGGGGTTGAGTCACAGCTCCTGGTGTCCCTCCTGCAAAGCTCTGCTTCCAGCCCCTTTTCAGCAGTTATTAATGATGAAGCCATAAATTAACCCAGATTGTGAAAGCAGCACATCCTGACAGGTCCTGCAGCCCCTGCCACGTGGTGTGACAGTCACAAAGCACAGCCAAGGTGACAAATTGTGACTGCCAGCTGGGGAGCCACCCCCGATGCCAAAACCAGCAGAAGCAGCACATAATTCAGTGAATAATTCCCTCTGAAAAGCCCTTGAGTATGGCTAAATAATGACCTTGTTTACCTCATTTAGCCCCAAGTTCTCCAAGTGAGAGCTGGCCATGAGGAGTTCTTGTGCTCTCCGATATCCAGCCGGGACAACATGTCCTGTCTTTGTTTTCAGCCATCAGGCTTGTGTCAAACACACCCTGACAGCTGCAAAATTTTTTGGTGAAAACAATAATTCCACTTTTCCTTTCCATCTGCCTGCAGATGGTTTAAATCTGATCCATCAAACACCAAAGGGAAAAAAAAAAGGGGAAAATAATATTCCAGCTGAAATGAAATTGTAATGATTACTGATTTCATATAAAGAAAACATGAAATCTCAGATCTAAGATTTGCATAAGAGTCTTTGTAATAGTGAGTTAAGCTGTGTACAAGAGAACTGGAGGTTTTATCAGTTGATCTGGGTTCTCTATACTTCCTCTCAAACCTCTGCAAACAGACACATGAAAAATAATCAGCAATGTCTGTCATGGGTGACAGCTGCATCTTCTCCTTCACTGGGGAGAACCTTTGTTAGGAACCACAGAAATACAGCCCAAAATATTAGAGGGGAATTTGTGAAGGCACAGATCTGAAGCTTGGGGAACCCATTCACTTTCAATGTTAAGTTTCTCCATGTTTCAAATCCAAATTTAAAAAATTGATGTGATTCCCAGTTTGTTATCTATTCCCTGCACCACAAACTCTTTTTTTCAAGTGCCCACTGTGAATGATGAGTTTGTCCATCAAGGTTTTTCTGGTCAGGCACTGCCCAGCTGGTTCCAGTGCCTGTTTGACAGGACCAGCCCACACTGCAAAGGATCACAGACACAAAGCAACTAAAAAAATTCCTTCCTGCCCAGGGATCTGTGGAACAAGGATGAAATCCTTGTTGTGCTGCTCTCACCACAACATGCAGGTGCTGGAGGGAAGGGGAAAGAAAGAAGTTCAGTGTCCCACTCTTGAGTGTTTCTGCCTCTGTGTCTCTGTTTGACTCACCCAAATCTGGCTCAAGTAGGGTATTCTGGTCTTTTGGTGTCTACCTTCATGCAAAAGCGACTATTTCTCCATCACTGATGAGAACAGAAAACCTGGCCACACACAGGCCACAAAGCAGTAACATTTTTGTGAGCCATGGGCTTTGGCAGTGATTTCAGACTACTCTGCATCATCCAGACTGGTGGCAATTTCTGGTCCTTTCCAGGTGAAACTGGAGGTGGAATATATTGCAGTCACTGGGAGATTTTATGTGGGCTAAGAGCCAAGGAAACGAGTTCACTTGAAAACTCTGTAAAGTAGGAGAATGTAGCATTAAAGAATTAAAAATTGCTACAGATTTCCAGACAATCCATCCCCACAGTGATGGGGACACAGGTGAGGTGACATTACCTCACAGTCAGGTGATGATGAGGTTCAGTACCAGATTTCACAGAGATCTCCTCAAGGATGTTCACAGAGAAACGTCAGTGACAGCAAGGCAAAACTGCCTGGGAGCCAGGAGAACAAGCAGCAGTAATTCTGATGCACTTAGGCTGTTTCCCTGGACAGAATAAATGAGACTTTTCCTGAGGGAGCCAGAAGTCTCCTGAGCTGCTGTAATTCCAGTTTGTCCTTCACCCAGGCTGCTGCTCCTGGGTTCCATTTGTTGGGAGTGAAACCACCGAGCAAACAGAAGGAGCCTGCACTTGTTCTGCACCTTTGGACACTTGCACATCCAAATGTCCCAGCTGAGGGACAGGACAAACGCAGAAATGTGACACAGAGCTGCTGCCCCACGGGCCTGGACATCCCCAGTGGCACACAGCCAGGAGTTTGGAACACTGCCCTTGGAGCTGTGGGACTGGAAAACAAGAGCAAGGAAAGAGGTGGGGAAAAAATCAGCAAAAACAACAGGTGGCTAAGTCACACCAAATATCCTGGACAGCTTGGAAGTGGTACAGTTACTGCTCACAGAGATGAATTACCCTCGGGAAGGGTGTCTAAAAAGCAGCATAATGCTCAATTAAAATTTAAAAATATATATATATGGTTGGAGTTTTGGTGATTTTATTTTTTCCTTCTCACTGCAGTGCTCCCTAGGCCTGACATGGGGATGTAGGCTTCAGCTCTCCATGGCTAAACAGAGATTGCAAAGCTGTCATCCTCTCCTAAGGAACAGGCTCAGCTCAGGACATGGAGCTGGTGCTGCTGTCCCACTCCTGACACAGCTCTGCCTCCCCTAAGGGCCAAGCTCAGCCAGACCCAGCCCTGTCCCACCTCCAGGAGAAGGGATTCCTGCATGCTGCTCTCAGGTGCTCCATGGAAAGCAGCTCCAGGAGGTTCTGCACAGCATTTCAGGGGAATCGCTCCAGCCCATCCAGCCTCCTCCCTCTCCGTCCAGGGGGAATCACAGATTGTCTTGGAACAGACACAGATGCTCAAAGAGAAGACAGGATGATGGAAAAAAAACATTACACAAAGCCTCCTCACGTGAGCAATGAGTACACCCCACAGCTGTCAGCTTTGTTTTGCATATTTTACATATTTACATACACAGGATATTTCCAAACATCCTTGTGTTTATTTAAAACTCCATCAGAAACATGTCTGGTAAAACAGATCCAGTGCAAATATATTTACTGGATGACACTTCCCTGCATTGTTTTTAAAATGCATTAGGGGTCCAAGGCTCAAAAAAAAAACAGAGAAAAAAAGAAAAGAAGTCACATTTTTCCAAATGAGGAAGAGCTAACTCTGTAATCCTTCAGCATTCACCTTACAGCAGAGGCCTTCAGCCAAACAGTCTGCAAATGAATGAGGCAACACTTGTGAAACAAGGACAGCTGCTCCATTAGAGAAGGGGCTTGTTCTGCTCACATGTCACACATGCCACTTGCTCATGGAGGGTGGTGGGGTGGGCTGGAATGGGAATAAGTCCTTCGAAGGAAAGGCTGAATAGCCCTCCTCAGATGGTGTAAAGTTAAAAAAATCCAAGTCCAAGATGAGAAAGGGGGTGTGGGTGTAGGTGTGTGCCTCCTCCCAAAAGCAGGCAGTGACACCCACGTGCACGCTCATCCTCAGGGAGCAGCAGCTCCCATCCAGAAAAGGTCAGATCACCACCTGAGGAAGGTGACCACAAACATTCCTGCTTTTTCTCTTTACAGCATCCTTTCTCTCCCAGCCATGGGTCTGGGCAGCCCCACTGGGCACAGTCACCCTCTGAGGGCACAACACAGCTGGGAAGCCACGGGAAAGAGCACAGGGGTGACTTCCCACATCCTCCCAAATGAGAAAACCAAGGGGGCAGAAGGGATCCTGGGCTGGCTGCTGCTCCACACGTTACCTCCTTTGTCAGGGGGAGCAGGGCTCTGTCCCCCAGAGCCAAGGGATGAACCTCTCCACAAGAGCAAACCAGAGAGAAAGGGGTGCAGAGCGAGCAGGGGCAGTTGGGCAATTGGTGGCATTCCCATTCAGCATGGGTCCTGCTGCTCACGGGACAGGGCAGTGCAGGAAAGACACAGCAGCAAGCAGGGAAGATTTATCCAGGCTGCAGCCCCAAAAGGGCTTTACTGAGGCATTCCACAGAAGCCTCCTCATTGGCTTCCACACTGATGCCAAAAAATAAGTGCATACCTTTTACACTGGGCATTTGAGAGGGACCAGGGAGCTTCCCACTGAGAAACTGGCTTCCTTAGAGTTGATTTTCTCTTTATCCATCTCCATCAGAAAAGAATAGAGTGCTATTCTTAAAAGGGAACAGATTTTTTTGGTTTTGGCCAGAGATAGAAATCTTTGTTGCTATATTTGGCTTCCAACGCAGGACTCTCTGCTTGCTGGTGGGAGGAGGAAATTAGAGCTGGTGTTATTCATAACTAAATGGGCACGAAAAACAAACCACCTCCCTTTGAACCTCGGTGCTACTATGGGCATTCACATAACAAATCATTTTCAAAGCCCGTGATACCTCTGTACATGCAACAGCCGACATCAAAACTTTATTACCCACTCATTTTCCCATAGTGATAAACTGTTGCAGATGTACAGTTATTGTCAAGGCAAACTCATCGAGGCAGTTCCTGGTTTGTTGTTTTGGTTTTTTTAAATATAATTTCTTTCTTGTCTTCAAAGAAAGCAAAAGTGATATTTTGAAGGAGAGACAGTTACTGGAAGGCTGTGGCATCCAACCCCCCCCCCCCCCCCCCCCCCCCCTCCTCCTCCCAGCAACCCCAAAAAAGAAATCAGCTCAATTACTCGGCATCCCAGCCCAAGGCACAGCTCAGCCGTGAGGAATTCTCACCAGATGTCTCGGTCCCCACCCGGCCTCCCACGTCACGCAGGCAGCATAACCCCTCCGAGCCCGAGCTCCTGCAGGGACACCCAGCCCCGCCACGCCTGCAGCGTCCAGCACGGGCTGGTGACACCCCTGTGCCACCAGGGACACCCCTGTGCCACCAGGGACACCCAGCCCCACCACGCCTGCAGCGTCCAGCACGGGCTGGTGACACCCCTGTGCCACCAGGGACACCCCTGTGCCACCAGGGACAGCAGCCACCGCCCCAGGCCGCGCTCCTCTGCTCCTCCAGCACAGAGCACAGCCCCCCTCCTCTGCTTTTGTGACCTTGCCCTGCTCCAGGTGGGCTGAGCACCCCAGTCAGACCCTGGCTGCAAGGGACAGTCCCATGCACCCATCTGGGACCCAGTTTCCAGCTGGTAACACCCAAAATGTGATTTATCCAGATGTAGCTGATAAGATTCTCCACAGGTGTTAAATTCACTAAAACCAACAGAGTGCCAGTGATTCACATTAATGGAGGACGTGGATCATCATTAATGAAATCAGTCACAAAATAATCTATCACTTCCCCTGCTTTCATTTCTTGATGCAATGAGCATAGAAATAATCCCTGTGAGCACCTGGCAAGCCAGGTGTGGGGCAATGCAGCTGCAGCACAAGTTACAGGGAGAAGAAAAAGCACTTCAGGTATCTCATTTCCCAGCTTAACACCCTCCTGCTTCCTAAAGTACATTTCCCTCTGGGTGGTTGTCTCACAGCAAAGGGACCCCATGCCTCTTCTCACTGACTAAACCACATCTTACTTCAAAGAAAGACATTTTCTGCAATGTTTATCCTGTCTTTTCCTTCCAAATTTCTAAGTCCCCACATTATTCTGGTATTTTCTGATAGCTGCCACATCCCACCCTAGATCATTCATCACGAGGAATTATTTGCTTATTTTCCAGCTGTCCTCATCCCATCTTCATCCCCACTGTTGAGATTGTTCCTGTCCCAGGAGCTCTCAATCCCATTCTCTCCTACACAAAGATTTCTGAACCCTCTCTCTCCCTTTCCTGGGCTCCTTCTCACGGAGTTTTTGGCCGCCATCTCTCTCCATCCTGAGAAAGGAGAACTCAGTGACTGCCCAGAGCCCTGCTCTGGATCAGGACGTTTGGGAAAAGCCCCGCTCATCTCCCTGTGCTCTGAAACACAGCACATCCCATATGGTCAGGATCTTCAGAGGGTTTTGCAACTAAATTCTTAACAGCTCCCTGCTGATTGCGTGCAAGTGGCAATTTTTCAAAAGCTGAGTGCTTGGCCAAAGCTTGGAGGTTTGTTTTTTTTTTCCCCCCCACTGCTGGAGCAGTAAATGATGTATCTGTGACCAAAACACCAAACCTTCAGCCCTCGAGCCAGAAGACAGACATGCAAACATTTCTTAATTAAACAGTTGTAAAGTAATTTTAGCAAGGGCAGTTACCTCCTTAGCGGGAATGACTGAACTTTGCCAAAAAAAATCAATTTGAGGTAAATAAATTGCATGGAAAATCTCCGCCTGATGACTGTCAAAACTGCCAGGAAATGATAAAATTAAAAAAGGGCCTTACACTAAGGAGTCTCAGGTTGTGATTCCACTAGGTCTGATTGTAAAATGGTGTTAATGTAATTTAAAAAAAGAGGTTAAGAATTAAATAGGACATTGTCGCATAAGCACTTGAGAGTGTCTGAGAAGGCAAGCCCGTGTCTTCATGAGATCTCTGCTTGAAATCCCTTCAATGCAAGGCTTTCACTGTTTAATTTTAGTACAGAACCAGTTTAAAATACTTGTTTTACAACGTTGTCAACAGAAGACAAATCCTTGGCTCTAAAAATTTATCTCATGCAAATAACAGAATCTCACGATGCAGAAATTTACAAAGAGATTTATGAGTTCTTCAGTTGCATAAGAATAAAAAGAATTAGCTAATTGTTGAGAAATACAGATCAAACTGAAAACGCTACATAACAAATAGAACAATAAAATTCACATTAAATTATTTATTCAGTATTCAACAGCGACACTTTTCTTTACACAAAGCCCCCCATCAGTTTTGATGAGGGCCAAAAATTCCAACGGAGTTTTGAGGGAAGCAAGGTGGGAAAACAGGTGGGTGGGGAAGAGAGGAACCCTGATTTGACTGATGGTTCTAAACAGAGAGAGCCAGCAGGGAAGGTGCAGCAGTTCTGCAGACACTTCACTCGTTACTGTAAACCTCAAACTCCTACAAACACTGCTCATCTATAGGCACCAAATTCCTGAGCCCCAGCTCACCTGGACCAGCCCAGGCCACCACAGATCTGCAATTCAGGCATTCCAGGCTGGTCCCAGCCATCCCAGTGCCACTGGAGGTTTCCCAGGACACCGAGAGGAGGAAACAGCTCTCAGGCTTCTGTAGGCAAACAGCCACAGTGCACAGCGGATTTATATTGGAGGCTTCAGCCTCTGAGCAGGTGCATGAAATAACAGGAGTGTTTTAAAGACCCCCATCCCTAAATTTTCTTTATTGGGAACTGGAAAAAAAAAAAAAAAAGGAAAAAAAAAAAAGAAAAAAAGGTGCATTTCCCAGGGAACTACAGTCCAGATTTCTGATGTCCCACCAGGGTGGCATGGAGACTGCAGAGCAAGAACTGGGACAGGGTCACAGGCCCTGAGCAGACCAAGGGCAGCTAAAGGGGCTAAAAGATGGATTTCCAGGGATATCTACAGTTCCCCTTGGCAACCACTTCACCCCAAAATATAAACCTGCTAACACAGCCTAAATTTAGTGTATTGAGCAGTGACTGCCCAACCATGTACACACAGCTCTGGGGAGGATCTTTGCTCCGAGCTCCACCAGCCCAACCTTTCCAAGGCCACTCCCACCTCCCCTGGATTTTGAACGTGAACCTCACTTTTAAAGGGGAATCTTCCTGCACCACAACTCTCAGATTGTGCCCATAGGGCTAATATGTAAAAGCAGTATTTATTTTTAAATACTTTCCCACTTTACATGAGATTTTAGTTCCAAACAACATGCATCAACTTTTTTTTAAAAACCCACACACAAACAATATTTGTCATCCAAATACCCTTTAGAAGCTCATAGGCTAACATACTAAAACCAAGAATTCCACTTGAAAAATATATCTGTTTCTAAATTGTTTATAAGGAAAAATATACGTTGCTGGTCCATTGATACAGAGCAAAAGCTTGTACCTGAAATTAATTAAAATAATCATATTCAGACATAGGCTTGTCTGCTGAAACACAGTATATTGCACCTCTCTACATAACTGCTGATTTCATGATCATCTTCGTAGGTACAAATCAGGTGATTTAAAGGGGCTTTTTTTTGTTTTTGTTGTGTTTGGGTTTTTTAACAAGTAGGGAAAAAATTCACTCCTGAGTTAACATAGATTGCAATAAAATGCCTACATTTTCCATCTCAGATGAGATTTGATGAAGTCACTCACTTCACTTCCAAAGGACATGCATTTGAGGCACGAGAGTGGAACAAAGGGAACCAGGAATAGCTACATGTGAATGTGCATAAATATATTGGTAGAGAAATATATCCATACACACGAAGAATTCTGGGAGAAGGACAGCAAGACATATGTAACAGCCTGGGAGCAGAAAAGCTGGGTGAGGCAAGGCAGTCTAAGGGCAGGGTGGAGGAAATGTGACATTGCCATCCCCCTGAGCATGCTGTGATGACAGACCTGTTCTCCCAAGTGGTTTGAGGCAGGTGTGGATGATTGAGAGAGAACTGTACTCACTGAGCACCACCTGAACTTGTGTGGCTGGCGAGGGAAGGAATCAGAACAGAGTCCATCTTACTCTTGCCAAGTGCAGCTTATTCAGCTCTCCAGAAATGCCAGCAATCCCATCTCCTGGGCAGGCAGTGGCTGCACTATTCCATCTTCTTGTTGGGATGGAAATGGGCCATTGGAAAAAACTGGTATCTGTCTCTGAAAAACTGGTGGACAACTTGGACCCTTCCAGTCTTCAAATGAAGACATAAAAGTTGATGTCAGATTTCTCAACATTAACAGGAATAAAATAAAACCCTGGACAACTTTAAGGAGGTCAGTATTTTGAGTTTCTTGAAATAAAACAATAATTTCCCTATGTTCTCCCAGAAACAGTGACAGAGTACAACATGTTTTATAAGCCCTCTCAAAATGAATCATCCGCTTTCTTGGGACAGCATCAGAACACACCACACATAAAAAGAATGAAACAACTCCTTTGGTAATGCATTAAGACACACAACTTATCTGTGACCTGATTTCAAGGGCCTTTTTTTTTTTTCCTATCTGCAGAAACACGAGCAGGCTCAACCTTTCTGCTCCTTCTGGCTGCCATCGATCCCCCACCACTGCAGGCGAGCGCTGCTCTCCTCTTCCAAGAGCAAAACCACGGCAGCATCTGCTTCTCATAAGCACTTCTGTGCGTGTGTGAGAGTGTGCGTGTATGGGAGAGAGAGGGAGAAGGAAATCTGCTGAATTTAACTCAAAACTTTGTCACAGGGAAGGGTGGGTTTGGTTTTTTCTTTCCTTTTCCATCCCTCGAAATGTAGAAGCAGGGCTGCTGTTACACACTTCGGCTTCTCCTTTCTCACTCGTTAGCACAGGGGACAATCAGTGATTGAGGGTTAAGAAGAATTTCTTTCACTTTTGAAGTTTACAGACTGTGCACAAATGGCTACAGACAACAGCAGGTTTTTAATGGCACTTGTCACCCAGTTTGCAGAAGTTTTTCTTTCCTTTTCCATCCCTCGAAATGTAGAAGCAGGGCTGCGCAGCTCAGCTTCTCCCTTCTCGCTTGTTAGGACATGGGACAATCAGTGACTGAGGGACTGAGGGAAAAGAAGAATTTGTTTCACTTTTGAAGTTGACAGACTGTGCACGAATGGCTACAGGCAACAGCAGGTTTTTATTGGCACTTGTCACCCAGAGCTTGCAGAACTTTTTCTTTCCTTTTCCATCCCTCGAAATGTAGCAGCAGGGCTGCTGCTACACACTTAGGCTTCTCCTTTCTCACTCGTTAGCACACGGGACAACCAGTGACTGAAGGGCAAAAGAAGAAATTCTTCCACTTTTGAAGCTGACAGGCTGTGCATGGATGGCTACAGACAACAGCAGGTTTCTATTGGCACTTGTCACCCAGAGCTTGCAGAAGTTCCACCGGCTCAGTCCCAGGCTCAGCAGCAGAACCCCTGTGCAGAACAGCAGTCCTGGAGGGGAAGAGGCAACAGCTTCCCCACTTCTCCATCCCCACTAACCAACAACTCAGAGATACAATCCAGAAAGAAATTCCAGTGCAAACTGGGGGCCTGTTTTGTTCCTGTACTGTTTTGCTTTGACACCTACAGGGAACCAGAGGAGGGCCCCCACAGTATGAGCTTGTGAAGGGGAAGGCAGTGAGCAGACTGCTCTGGTTAGGCTTTAAACTATTTCAGGAAGTCAAACACACCTCAAAAAGAAATGCTGTCTTCTCTTTTGCTTCCCCTGCCACCCAAACTCTCCATCCCTGAAGTTCAAAGAGGACACACCATCTCTTTAATTTCCACTTTTGCCAAGTCCAAGGGGGAAAAAAAAAGAAAAAAAAAAGAAAATTTTAAAAAAAGCTTAATGTGTTTTTTTTTTTTCCTCCCAGTATTTCTAATACTGTCAACATTCCTAACTCAGGACTCTTTTTCTTGAGATATTCCCTGAACTGTGCTGTCCTGATAAAAAGTGAACTGTGGCAGCTGGTACTCCATTCCCTCCCATACAGTCTTCCCACTGCATTATGAATTTATTGGCAAATTGAGGAGCTAGCTCCACCAGAGCAGCAATAATATAGAGAACTGTCATGAGAGTGAAATTTATTGAGAGAAAGAAATACTGATGGACTACAAAGATGAGGAAAAAAACCCCACCACATTTAATTCATCATCCCAACACAGAGACTACAACCTTATTACTTTGAAGCAATATTTCAGCATAGTCCATTCAGCATTTATACACTGCCTCAACTTCAAATCAGCAAGGTAGAGACTTAAGGGTCTTGCCAAATTGTGATATAATCCTAATGCCTCCAGTGCCAGCATGTCAAGCCCTCTCCCTGGACAAGGGAGAATGCTCAACACCTCGTAGGATCAGGTTCAAACAGCCTGGAGGGAAGCGGCAGTGCAGTGCAGGGAACCTCGGAGTGGCAGGCACTTCCCAACACCCCCCTCCCCTTTCACACGCAGATCCATGTGGTTTCCACCTGACAAAACTGCATTTACAATGCTCAGTGCCTTAAAATTAAACTCTTATCTCTGCCATGTGTTTGTATCTTGGTTATTCCACTTGGCCGGCGTGTCTCTCCAACAGTGATGTCTGAGAGCAGCGGTGACAGAAACATAACACTTTGTGAGAGCCTTAGGAAACACCACAGAGGGACCCTGGGCACACAGAGCAGAAGGGGAACATCTCCAAGCAATACCCAGGACCCAAGAACCCAGGTGCTGATCCTGGGCTCCCCTCAGCCCCACCTAAGCCCACGCTGGAGTCCCCAAGGGCTGGCACGGAGTCCGACCCTGCTAGGCCCCATGGCGGCCCCACTGCCCTCACTCGGGATTGATGGCGCCCACCCTGGCTCCAACCAAAGCCTCCATTCCCAAGTCAGAGCCAGGGCCCAGGCCAGGGGGGTTCCCAGCAGAGGGGCTGTGGCTCCAGCAGCCCCAGGGCATGCAGGCCTGGCTGGTTATGAAATGCAGTGGGGCCGCGCAGGCCCCACGGCACAGCCCAGCCCAGGTAAGCACAGCCTGAGGACAACCAGAGCTCTCCTTATGTTCTCCTTGTTGTGACCACCTTCTGTTTCCACAAGCCACACATTTTTATAAACCTGGATTTTTTTTTTTTGTTCATTTTCCCTGAATGTTGATGCTGTGAGTGATCACCTTGAAATGGCTTAGCTGAAAGTCCAGCCTCTAAGATTGTACTGCTATTTATGAGCACCATAACCCACAGAGAACTGTGTTCAACAGCTTCAGTGGATCATAGATGAGGCCCATATTCGTGTCTGATTTAAGAGGATTTGGTCCATTTTGAAAGAATGGATGGGTGGGAAATGCAGTTGCTGTAACCTCAAGCTTTGCTCTATGCTAAAGGTGTTTGCAAGCTTCTGACAGTCAGCACAGCACAAAGCCACCTTCAGAAGCAAGAAAAACAGAACCACTTTTACTACAAAATCTAACACCAGGAAAAAAATATTTGGCTGAAACTTCAGGTGCGAATTATACTTGCTTAAGCTAGAACAAAAGGACAAAACATCAGAATTCAGTAATGTGGAAACAAAGGAGTTTAGCTCTTTAAAAAGAAAAGAAAGATAGACATCTGAGGTAACAAACAAAAAAACCCAAAATGCACAAACGCATCACAGACATCTAAAAATAGCATTTTATACATTTTTGCCAGTGCTTCTCTGAGAGCAAGTTCTTTAAACAGAACTTAACAATTTTACAATTTTTTTTAAAAAAATATGTCATCCTAAAATAGCCCATCGATCCTTACCCAAACTTTCTGTATTTCTACAAAAATAGATGCACAAAGAGCTACAAAATACTGTATTCCTGAAAGAAGGCGCACTGTAGTCAAGGGAGAGTCCTTTTTCCTGACTATTGAGACTGTTCATAAAAATATCAAGCTGAACAAAACGAAACACTGTTAAAGGAGCAGAAAGGAGTTAGGTTGCCCAGCTGCAGCAGGCTCAGATGAGGAAAGAAAGAAAAGTTAGGTTTCTGGTTTTTTTTCCCAACACTGTGGGACCCATAAACGGCCTTACAAATAAAAGGCTCAACAGCAAAACCAGAATAGTTGGCTCTTCATCTTCATGGGTGTCCTTTGCTCCACGCAGGAGGAGTCAACCACTGCTGTCTCACCCACCCAGCTCTGCTGACTCCAGCTCTAGCTGGTCTTAATTTCTCTGTGCCTCAGAACCAAGCAGTTTCCTTGCTCTTGTCCTGATGCTGTAGACCTACATTTCAGAAAAAGAAAAGGAGAATAATTCATATCAATAAATATGAAATTAATAAGTCAGATGGTTTCTTCTTCCCCCTCCCCAGCAAGAAAAACAAGTTTTGAATTTTAAAAAAAATTTTAAAATAAAAAACCCTACCAAATGACAATTTAACAGTTTAAAGGACTTGTTAGCAACAGTGTTACTGCTCCAAGCCTTTTGGTTTATGAGGGGTAAAATTAAACCATACTGAAGTTTGATTCTGGCTCAAGCATTTCAGAAATGGTGATAAAATTCCTGCATGCGCTTCCTTGGCTTGAGCTCATGTGGAACATGGCACAGAGTGAAAAACCCCCCCATAAAGTCTGCATCAATTATCCACTAGGCAGCAGAGCAGTCTTTCCAGGCAGGGTCCAGCCACAGACACCACCTCCTCTAGAAAATGCCTGGGACACTTCAGGATTTCACAATTTCTGTGGCATTTCACCTCGCAGAGGAGAGAGGGGAAAACGTTCCTGCAGCAGGCAAAAAATCCCAAATAACTTCACCTACAGAGTGCAAGATTTCCAGCCAAGAATGGCTAGTGCTTTCACATGGGAAAAATTAATGGTTTTCAGCTTGCATTTGTTATGAGTTCCTCTAACATTTTCCTTTGTAAAAAAGTGAGGACTGTCTAATAAATGTGGTGCTGTGCTGCGGCTCCAGCATTATAGACTTGGAACCTGCGTTACAATCTGGGATTTCTCTGCTCCAGAGGGATCCAATCTCTCTGTTCACACCTTAGAGGGCAGAAACCTCAAATGCAGACAATGGAAGGGCAGGTGCAGATTAAATGTCTCAAAGAAGATACATTCTTGCTCATTTATAGGGAAAGTAAAGGACAGAGATGCAGGCACGTATTTTCAGAGGTAGTAAGGCACTCCAAGTCTCATCGATTTAAAACCTGTCCTTTGCTGTTTTGAGGCAGTAAATCACATTCCATGAAATGAAGGGACATTTCCCACTACAAGTCATCCTTCCTGCTATGCAATGTACCAAGGCACCTGACTTGCTAAGAGTTTTGGGTTAATTTCATCACTAATGTAAATAGGTGCAACTCCAGACCTCTGATGTTGTAACCACCAGAGCTCCGTGTTCATGTGATGTTTAATCATGTGCTAGGCATGGATCTCATTTCCAAATCCAATCACACCGTGAACATGAAGGAAAACCCACAAGTTTTCCGAAAACTTACAGGCAGGCGTGGAGGGTTCAGATCTGACAATTACCTCCTTGCTTTAAGATTATAAGCAGTTAAATATTTAATGATGATCAACATCTCAGAGCTGATCTGCAAAGCAATTAGCACTCCCATAAAAGATGAGAGCATATGGCTCTGTCCTTGTGAGGGTTCCCAGGCAGGGTACAAACACTTAAGTGTCCAGCAGTGAAGAAAAAGGGAAAGCAGAGCCCACAGTTGTGCCCAAACCTTGTTTAGTGCTTTCTGCCCCATTTCACATGCACTTGTACCTGATTCTGCAGATTGGAAAAATTGGGATATCCCTCAGCTAGAGCATGCCTAAAAAAACATGTTCAGAGGCTCTTTATTCAATGAAGATGTCTCCTTGTAGCTTAAGAGCTATTTGTTTCCCTGGCAGCATCATACACAGCCATAATGAACTGCTGTTCCCGTCAAAGCTCCCTCAAAGCTAGTGATGGCAATTTTGGGCTATTTTTCCCTCGCTGTTTACAATTTTTTAAACAAAGATGAGCCCCCCCCAAACAAAGAAAAAAAAAAAAAAGTCAGCAGAAAACTTTCAGAGCATAAAGAAGCTGTTTAAGTTCACCAGTGGACCACTAAAGGATGCCAGAGGCCATGGAAGCCTGTAAGAAGAGGAACAGGTTACATGGCTCCCAGCAGCTTAAAAAAAAAAAGACACACACGCACACAGACACACGTGTTTAAGGGATCTTCCACCTGACAGCAGCAAGTGGTAGAAAGGCAATAGCTAGCTGAACAGGCACCTCCCTAGGCAGGTGTCTTTGCAAGGCACAAACAGCTGTGACAAGGAGATTTAAGGTATAGCCACACTCTAAAGAGCAAGAGAAAACAATCCAAAAGACCAAAGTTGTCCTATTTACAGAACTGAATGAGGAACACTTTCCATGCCTTCTCCTCACTGTATTCCCATCTCCTTCAAGGCAAGGCCATCTGCAGTCCTAACACAGAAGCCAAGGCTGGCTACTCACCCAGGGCTCCCACCTGCAGTGCTTTCCTCTCAGCAAGGAAATCCTCACTTGCACTGCTTGACCCAGCCCTCCATTCCAGCAAATTCCCCTTCCCTGGGCCACCTACTTTAGAGCTAACTGCCACACAAACATTATGCAGGTTCTGTGGAAACATCTAAGCACATTTAATGAGTTGTGACAAACTTGTGGGATCATGTGAACAGAGACAAATGTGCAGAAGGGACTGGATTGGCCCCTCAAACTCCAATGTATTCAATGTATGTAATTCAATGTATGTCAGCACACTGACATACAGGCATTTCCAAAAGGGGATTTTCCACTGTAAACCAGGACTAAAGGATGCTGATTAATTCACCTAAATTTGAAGTTATTCACTGCAGTAACTTTCTGGGATGAAGAACTCACACCTCAATTTTAATAGATTTACAGCCATCACTCATGCCAAAGTCCTGCTCTGCTTTTAGCGTGCTGGGGCTGCAGGAAGCCTCCTGCAGCACACGTGTCCCACAGCAGGACAGGATATCCTGCTAGGCTCTGCAGAGGCAAGGCAAGATGCTCTGCTCTCCTCCTCGCGGGCTGCCTGCAGCACAGCTAAGCCCCACCGCTCACCTGAAGGGCTCGGGGGGCAGGACACCTCCCAGCCTGCTCCCGAGGGAAGCACGGATGGCTACAAGCACCAGCAGCACTGAGACACAGGAATTCCCTCCCCAGCCCCTGATCTGAAGGGCTGGATGTGGCTTAAGCACGGTCAGGAAGCTTTAGAGGTGACACTGCATTACAGCTGCAGCCCTGAGCCACAGGCAGAGCTGGGGACAGCCCAGCCTTGCTTTGCTTGACACCAGCAGGGCAAGGAGCTCAGGCTTAAATCCAAACAATCTCTGCTCATTCCAACATGTTTATATCCATGCTTGACATGAAATGTACTCTTCTATTGAGCACTGTAGCTTGTGCACTTTGGAGAGACACTACACACGAGCAGACGCGAGCCTAGCAGGTTTCATAAACAGCTCTTGATGCAGACCAGCACTTTCTTTAATTGCACTTGAACTGACACAGAAGCTTCCAGAAGGGTTAATTTGCGGCCTACAACGCGAGGATTAAGCCACATTTAACGGCAATCAGGTAGCTAAATCCTCCTTCATCCCCTGAAACAGGACCGTGTAAGTTCAAACAGATGTGCCAGACAGATCAAGAGTTTGTCAGCTCTGTGCTGATGTCCCACACAATGTGTTCCGAGCCATAAATTCCCAAACTACACCGGGCATGCAGTGGGAACCCCCTCCCAACCTCTGAGGAGATTCAGCATCATCCATTCTTGAGGTGGATTATTTGGCTTGGCATGGCAGAGATGCAACAATGTAGCTGGAAGAGGGTAAGATTACAGCCAGCCTGCCGTGATCCCAGCACCATCATCCCACATAACTCAGCGTGAGGAATTCTGCAGATGTTCCTACAATCCATGTGGCAGCAGCACAAGAAATGTGGCTCACGGTAAGGAGAGGGAGAATCAGTTTGTGAGTGAAGGACTCCAAAAGGCAATGCCCAAGTATAGACCAAATGAACTTAAACATAAATCACCTGAAGCTCATGGATTCTGAGCTCCACAGGTTATTTTCTCCAGGGATATATGAGCAAACACTTCCAGAATTGACATATTCTTGCCACTATGTCCTTACTACTCTGGAGAAAGCACTCTGTGTCACTAAAAGGCAGTTCACTCTTCCAGGCTCTTGAGTTTGTAGCCTTTCTCTTGAGACTGCTCTTTGACATTGGAGTTAAATGCAATGAAATGCTGTGTGATCTGGAGATTTATCCAGTATAATCTGCTTTCCCTCAAGTGCACATGAAGCAAGGGCTGGATGTGACTCCATGTGCTACTCGAGCAACCCCTCCTCTCCCCACACTTTCCCTGGGATGACTCTGCTGGATGTGCACACAAAACCCTGAGGCAATAAAGCTCCCTCTTCTCTCCAGGCCTCGAGTGCCTGTAACCAAAGCACTTGTCTCAACTGCACAAGCTAAAGGCAGGGCTGAAAAGGGAGCTCAGCCTTCCTGCCCTTCCCAGCAAAGGGTGAAAAGCACAGGAAAGATGAGTGTGCAGGGCAAGAGAGCAAATAATTGTAATGTCACAGGTTTCTATTACCTGCTGTGTTTCATTGCTTGCACCCTTCTTTCCAAAACTGGGGCTGCCCAACAGGGTTTTGCTGCTGTGTTTCAGTGTGAGGCCCTTTTGAACAGTCCCAAACTAGTGAGGCATTGGTCTGCTGAGACTCTGTTTCTTCAAACCAGTCACACATTTCCCCTCTTTCTTTTTCCCCACAGGAACTCAGTGACTAAAACCCACACAACCAAGCAGGGGTCAGAAGTGAACAGTTCAGATCCTTCCCACTGTCTCCCACACTGAGGAACCAAGTGACATGCAAGGCACTGCCAAATCAGGATCCTGACAAAATCAGCACCCAGCTGTTCCCCTCCACAGGGATTTTCACAAGGAGCAGGCAGCACCAATCCAAAGCTGTGCTTGTTCTCCAAGGCAGTGCTAGGACCCAGGCCCCTTTGAGGTACTTGCTCTTAAAGAGAAAAACAACTCACAGTCTGGGCTGGACGGGTACCTGAGCCAGGCAGAGGCTTCTCCTGACTAACAATTCCTTACACAATTCTCTGTTCCACCCCCAAAAGGTTAAGCCAAATACCAGGGCCCTGCAGGTGGGGTTGGGTCCAGTGGGGCTTGTCCCTTGCACCAGTGACAGTGACACTCTGCTCATGCTTCAGAGAAAAAGCTCACTCCCCTTATGGGGTTTGTCACAAAGGAAAAATCTCAATATCCCAGTCTGGTTAGTTTAACATTCTGAACCCAAAAGCATAAAATATAATTATTCATGTTTCGCTGGTTTGGCTAAAAATGTTATTTATATATAAACTGTCCACTGCTAAGAATCCTGATAAGCTTTTTCTCAGTTTTATTGAAATCAAGACAGCAAGTGGCATAGTATTTAGAGGAGATTACTGCTTCCCAATTGCTTTAAAGGGAAGAGACAGATTTGAATTAGGTTCATAGTATTTAATCTTTAAGAAACAGCCCTTTTTCCCCATCCATTATTTGCTCCCCTGCCCACTAATCAGTCAGGCAAAGAAGTGCTTCTCACACACTGAACCAGTCAGAGAGAGCTATCAAAAATGGAGACAAATGGATACCTTAAGGAAAAGGGAACAAAGATACAAACCTAATGTTTCCTTAATCAGATAACACACTGTCTTTAAAAAGTACTGATCTGCAAGGATCGCTGCTGCTGAGATAAATACCAAACTGAAAAAGGAGCCCTCAGTGGGGCCCATGAGCTCCAGGATGGATGCCCTGGGACTGTCAGTCACCTGACGGGCAGAAACTTCAAACCCTGAGGGCTGCCAGACTGCTTCTGATCCTGAGGCGAGAGACTGCCACTCAAAGCTCACACACACAGATGGAGTGAATGCTCTGCAGCTCAGACTGCAGACCCTGCGGTAAAATTAATTTAATTCATACACCTCTGCCTGCACCCTACAGAGAGATGTTTAAATTGATGGCAAGCTCAGCTCAGTCAGCACCTCTGTTCTCCATGTGACACCTGGGTACTACACAGGAAGGGAATGCTGAGCTGCTCCACCTCAAGATGCAGTCCTCATGTACTGAAAGTTATTAGTTCATTGGAGCTAAATATTGGTGGATGCACATATGAACTAGCTGAACAAGCTAGGAATTTCCTCCTCATGGGAACATAATTAACATTTCTCCACAATATTTAAATAAAAAGGAACAAACAAAAATTGCGGATCGTGTCACAACCCATCTGGCTTGAGTGGGACCAAGGCAGATAAAGGTCTCTCAGCAGAAGGCACATATGAACTAGCTGAACAAGCTGAGAACTTCCTCATGGAAGTGTAATTACCATTTTATGACAATATTTAAATAAAAAGGAACAAACAAAAATTGCGGATCGTGCCACAACCCATCTAGTTTGAATGGGACCAAGGTCTGTCAGCAGCAGGCAGGGAGAGCTGCCCTGACAGCAATTACGGGAGGGATTCCCACATTTGTGGGAATCATTTGGACACGTTTTTGTTTAGTTCCTTCAGCTCCATTTCACATGCACTTGTACCTGCTTCTTCAGACTGGAAAAACTGGGATATCCCTCAGCTAGAGCATGCCTATAAAAACATGTTCAGAGGTTCTTTATTCAATGAAGATGTCTCCTTGTTGAGAGCCAGCCCTGCTTCAGCTGTGGTGAGTTCATGTCTGCTCAAACAAGTCAATAGATGATGACGACAACAGCAACAGCAAAAAAATTACAAAAAAAATTTTAAAGTATTAAAAAAGCAAGCCATCTCACCTGTATCAAACCCAAAGCTGGGCACGATGTCCACCGTTCCGTGGAAGGCTCCGGCCCAGGCTGAGGTAGCGCCGGCAGCGGCAGTGGCAGGCTCGGCCTTGGCGCCGTCGGCCTGGGCCGCGGGGATCCTGGCGGCGGCGGCGCGCACCGAGGGCACCAGCAGCGAGCTGTAGCGCGGCTCCCGGTGCTGGGGATGGTGGTGAGGATGGTGGTGGTGGTGGTGGTGGTGCACGTGGGCATGGTGAGGGTGGTGGCGGTGCACGTACACGTCGTGCATGTGTGCGTACGAGGGGCTCACCTGAGACGCTAAGGGGTAGGGCCAGGCCTCGGAGGCGGCCGGTGGAGGAGCCGGGGCGGTCTGGGCCAGGCCGTGTCCCGGCCAGCTGCTGGGGTCTGCTGTGGCCGGGAAGGTGCCTGGTGCAGTCACGGGGAAATCAGGGTGCACGCCGCTCAAGCAGGGCGGAGGAGGAGGCTGGTAAGAGCTGGTCCAGAAGGAGGTGGGGAATCCGCTCCTTTGGCTTGAAATTGTGGAGCTTTCTGGTGGGGAGGAAAGAAGGGAAGTGTGGCTGAAGCTGAACGACACATCCCAGGATAAAAACCCCATAATGAACAACACACCCCAGAATAAAAACCCCACAATGAACAACACATCCCAGAATAAAAACCCCACAATGAACGACACATCCCAGAATAAAAACCCCACAATGAACGACACATCCCAGAATAAAAACCCTACAATGAACAACACATCCCAGAATAAAAACCCCACAGTGATTTGCTACTCTCTGAAGTTTGGCTGAACTCAGTAAATACAAAATCACTGGACATTTGAGGTAGAAAGGTTTTGATGTGCAGCAAAGTCTTGGCTTCTCCATTCTCACAATCCTCTTGCCAGCTCATGCTCTGATTTTTTTAAGATTTTCTAAGTAGATACAGAATCACTGGACGTTTGAGGTAGGAAGGTTTGTCGCTCTGACGTTTTAAGATTTTCTAAGTAAATACAGAATCACTGGACATTTGAGGTAGGAAGGTTTGTCGCTCTGACTTTTTAAGATTTTCTAAATAAATACAAAATCACCAGACATTTGAGGTAGGAAGGTTTGTCGCTCAGACTTTTTAAGATTTTCTAGGTAAATACAAAATCACCGGACATTTGAGGTAGGAAGGTTTGTCGCTCTGATTTTTTAAGATTTTCTAAGTAAATACAGAATCACTGGACATTTGAGGTAGGAAGGTTTGTCACTCTCATTTTTTAAGATTTTTTAAACCTTCCAATGTTTACATTCTCATAATGAACTTTCTCACACACTTTCTGTAAATAACTTATTGTTTTGGATTCTTTTGTGGAGGAAGAGAAATTTAATGGGCTGTTGGTTTGTCCAGTGTTGTTGGAGAGGTGGCACTGTCACCCTCCAATCCACTGTCACTTTTGGAAAACTATAAATGTTGGAGGCAGGAAATAAACTTCCCTTTTTTCACCTTGAGAGCAGCAGTATGTACACTCGTGTTGTTTCGTGTCCTATAGTGACAAAGATTGTCTCGTCCAAGTCCCCTGTTCAACTGGGGTCACCTGGAGCAGCTGTCCAGGACCACGTCCAGTCAGATTTTGAGTGAGCTCCACACTGCAGCCTTTCCAAAAAAAAAAAATCCCCAAAAGCAACAACCAACCTAAAAAATCCAACAAAACAAAAAGTTTTCTTGCATTCAGATGGAATTTCCTGTTTTCTAATCTCGGCCTATTGCCTCCTGCTCTGTAAGCAAGCATTGCTGAAGGGGCCTGGCTCCCCCCACCTTCATTCCCTCCCATCAGGTTTTCACATACATAAGATTCCCCCCCTCAAGAAGATTTTTCTTCTTCAGGCTGTAGAGTCAGAGCCCTCTCAGGATCTTGGTACAGAAACTGTGAGCAGATGCCTTGCCCAGACTAGAGCACATCATTTGGAAAGGCAGCTGCTGTGGCTGCAAATGCTTCAGAGCAAAGAGAAGCAGCTCACACTGCAGAACAGGAAACATTTGGCTAAAAGCATACCTGATTTTCTCCAACTAATTGCATGCTTTGATGGGATAAAGGTCATATCCAACACAGCTTACGTTATTCCTTCACAGAATATATCATGATGCCCTCTACCCAATAGGATCCTACAAGCAGAACCATCTATGTAGCTCAAAAAGGTTTTTGTCAGAGCTAAAAGACTTGCTGCTTCTTACAGCTAGGGCTCAGCTTATATTTAAATGGATTCCAATACCTCTACATTATGAAATCACATTCTAAAAATTCCTCTTTTGGAGGAGCAGTTAGTTTTGATGTGCAGCAAAGTCTTGGCTTCTCCATTCTCACAATCCTCTTGCCAGCTCATGCTAGAAAGAACTGCTCCATGCAATATTTCTCAGCTCCAATAGGACTTTTTTTTTTTTGGTCATAGATGGAAACATAAAAATACAGAACTTCACCTCTGATGAAAGAAGAGTCATAAAAATAGCCTATGGAGAAATAAAGCCAGGGAAGTTCAGTATTTGATGAGGCGAGGAATTCTCTGTTCCTCATAACTTTTGTAAGAGTTTTTTGGGTTTTTTTTTTAAATCACCTTTTGTTTTGCTTTGTTTAATAAGCAGCTGGAAGGAGACTTGGGTGAAGACACCATTGAGAATGAACAGATTCTTCAAACACTCCTGCCTCTGAACTTTGCTTATACAAAAATATTTTGAAAGTAAAAAACTTGAAAGTGTTTTCTGACTGCATCACTAGGACACTCGTGTCTCTGTTTTAAAATCCATTAAAATCATAGACATTTTTCCACACATCAGTTGGCTTTGATTTAGGCAGTTTTTTTTGAGTCTGATTAACTTCCGATATTGGAAACAAACTTTGCAAACATACCATGGACAAACGTTGTGGATGCTTTGTGCCAAAATGCTTCAGAGGCTGCAAACTTATCTGGCAAGCTGCACTCCATGGGTTTCTTCAAAAGGCTGGGCTGCTTTTAGCAATGTATTTTTATTGCAATTCATGCTTGAAGACTACAGAGAGCTTCAAGCATATTACAGAAGCCTCAGCACTCCTCCAAAATTGGTATTGTTCCTTGTTTGTAAACCATTCCTTGTAAAAAGGGATTACACTGACATGGAGAGTATGTATGGCTTGTGCTGTTGGCAGCAAGGCTGATGCAAAAAAAAAAAAAAATAAAAAAGCAAACTTCATGTCCAGTCTGCTGTTTTCCACACTACTTAACAGAAGAGCATAGCCTGACAAGGCCCTGCCAGTATTCTGGAAAATTAACCTCTGTAATCAAGTTTTTGAAAACTATCTGGCTGTTATCTGCATGGAAAAGCCCTAAATCCAAAGCACTGCACTTCAAAAAAGCACAGAAAACCACAGAGTATCTGCAGGGCAGCTTTAGTAACAGGAGAGAGCACTTTAAACCACAGAACCTGCCAACGTGAATTCATCCCAGACTGCACAACAGCTTGGCTTTACCAGTCGTGCAGGAGGTCCAGGCCACAGCAAACACGTTTGGGCATCTCCATTTTTCAAACCTGTGCAGGTTCACAAAGCCATCACTGCTGCTGACAGTGTCAGGGGCCAGCCCCCTGGCACCACTGAGCGTGGCCACTCTCACTGGGAAAGGTCAGTCCTGGCACTGGACACAAAGGCTCAGCCCACACCACAGAAAGGCTCAGTTTATGTCACATAAACATGCAGGAAAATTTCACCCACCCCTTATGAAGCCTCTAAGGGGTCTTAGTAGCCAGCGTTGGCCCAAAGCCTCTATCCCAGGAAAGGACAGAGTCCCGGAGTCCAGCCCGCTTGGACCGAGCCACGGGGGAGCCTCTAGCCAGCAGAGTGATAACAGCTCTTATTGTGATATCAGCTCTTAGGATCTCAGCTGCTGCTAGGCTTGGCTTCCCCGGGCATGGATTCAGGCAGGGCAGAGAGAGGAGAAGAGAGACACCGGCTGTTCCACAGAGATGGTTTATTCAGGAGAACGTGAAAGGGCCCGGTGCAATTTCTTCTGATTAGTAGGGTACAGTAAACTACTTTTATACCTTTGGCCAGGCTCCAAACTGGACCAATGGACACAGGTTAGAGGGTTTACAAGTGACCAATAGTAGGGTTAACAAGGTTTTCTCCTTATAAGGGTACAAATATACGTTGTGAGTCTGGGGTCAGGAACATGTATCTGCTGCTGTGTCAGCATTTCTATTGTAACAGCCTCCATGGTGCCTTGGCAAGGCTTGTGGCATTTACTACACACCCCGAGTGCCCAGGGATACCTGGCCTCTATGGAACATGGAGAAACAGCCATGTCCACACTGCTCTCGAGAAAGAAAAAAATTAAAATTCAAAAATCTCCCATGGTCCTTCAGGAGGCATTCAACAAAAACTGCCAAGAGGGATACTACAGTCACCACAATTTCCCACCCTAAGGACAGGTGGCAGGGACAAGGCAACATCCCAGGGACCACAAAGCTGTGGCTGATGCAAATGTTCACGGTGGCCAACCCGACACACTGAAAACACACCAGAAGTGCACACGCTGAAAAGGAGACAACATATGGAGCTTCCTGTAGCACAACATCAGCTCTCACTTAAGGCAAGAGGAAAGAAAGGTAAGACAGAAAAACAACCCAACACTTTCAGCAGGGAAAAACATGTTGATAAAAATACCATTAAAGGAACATTAGTGTCAAGGTATTATAAGCACCAGCAAAAGAATTCAGGCAGCTACACCTAAAATTCAATATTCACATTACTTGAGCCTGTCATACAGAACTGTATTTTATAAAAAATCAGTTTTCAAAAGAATTTTAGCCCAACCTGATCAACGTGAAAATGATAAAAAATTGCTCTTTTCAGAACAACAGTTTCTGGTTTTATACGTAAGCAAAATCCATCCTCAAAACAAAGCAAAAAACCCCCTGCAACATCACCTTAATGGTAAAATCAGAGTTTGCGTTTTTATCAGAACACCTTAAAAAATAAATAAGAAAACAAAAAAAAAATTTAAAAAGTCAAAAATATTGCTAATTCCTCCTTTCTTATAGATTAAGGAGAAAATGCAGTGAGCTGGGGAGCCAGTTTGTGCTCACACACTTTCCACTTAAACCTGCATCTCCCAAAACAGCTATTGCAAAATAAAATACTTTCTAGTTTATCTCTGAGTAAGAAATTGACAGCAATTCTGACTACCCATGAGGGTTATTTATGGAAGAACCTCAAGCTAACGATAATTTAACTTCTTTAGGTAATGGGACACAAGCTCACATTCGTGTGCTGGAACTGAGCATCTCTGATCCTGTGCATAAACCAGAAGACCAAGCAGGAATATTTCAGAAACCCATTTGGGTCTGACAAAAGCTCCTGTCAGCTTCTCTTCTCTGGAGCAGCAAATGCTGTCAGCCCCCAGCACCCTCCCCAGGATCTCCATGCCCTCCAGCAGGTGCAGGGATGGCACAGGGTGTATCTCCTTACTCTGTTCCCAGAAGATGTTCGGGACATGCCGACCTCCATTCCCCACTGAGGGCATGGGGCACACGGGGTCAGGGGGCAGCGTGGCTGGAAAATCCTCACACCAGGCCACTCATGTCCCCTGCATGGTCCTCTGGGGACAGCTGTGAAACCACAGAGGGGGGACAGGGAAAACAACAGGGTGTGCCTGAGGCCAAGGGGAAGACACGCGACAGCACCCAGGAAACGTCCCCGGGCTGGCTGAAGAGGGCTTGCTGTGGGCATGGGGTCTCTGGGGACTGCCTTGATCCTGATGCTAAAACATTTATAGCCTGTCTGGGCCATTTATAAACGCTCCAGTCTCCTTTTTAGTAAGCATAGGTTCAATCCTGCTCTCAGTTGAGTCAACGGAAAATTTCCCATTAACGTTAATGGTCCCAGCTCAAGCCATAAATTCCTCCAGCTCCCCAGCCACTTGTGCTGACCTTTGCTTAAACTTCCTCGGATTTGTCATCATCCTTCTGGAAAGCAAGTTCTTCTGCGCTATTTTTCTCTTCACAGTTGTTTCCAAATATCCCATCTCTGTTTAGGATCTGTGGCTATCATCAGTGCAGTCTCACCTCCACATCACTGATTAGGAACACCACTGCTCCTGCTCAGATCCTCTCTCATCAACCCAGGGTAAGGCCATTGCTCACCATTACTCATTTGCTTAGCCTGCACCCCTCTGTCAGTCCACGTAAGAATGTGATCAGAAACAATGCAGCTGTGGGGATCTTAAAAACACCCAGACTGCCACATCCAACAAAATGGAAACAGCATCTCATTGCCACGGTTTTCCAATTTGGAAGTCTTCTCTGCAGTGTCTCTGGCAAGATCTACTCATTGTCACACCAATACGTACAAAGTATGTAAGCATTTATGTGCATAACAAGAGGACAGCGCTGTTACGCGCTGTGTTAGGACAGTGAGTAAATACCTTGCAGAACCTATCACATTTCTGCTCCCTGCTTGGAGGCAGAGTAATGCCATGGCCATTTTACACCCAGCAAGCCATAACATCACCTGTACCTCTCCCACAAGCAAGCTGCAGTGGAAAACACCACGTGGCTGCAGCCACAGGAGCCAGGGCTTGCCCCCCAGCCCATTCCATCCCGCGCTGGCTCCTCCCCACCTGGAAAGCGGCCGTGGATAAATCCTGATCACCTGGCAAAGCCCTCGAGAAGGCTGCATAGGTTTCCTTCACATCCAAGGCCAGCACCCCAAACAGCTTTGCTCTCACCTCACAGGCCAAGTTTCACACTTGGAGCTAAAAAAAAAAAGCCTCCAACCTCGCAGCAGACGTTTGTGAAGCCCTCTCCCTCCCAGCCCCTGGCAGAGACAGGATATGGCAGGAGCTGGAGATGCCTGCTCCTTTCATGCCTTTGGCTGCTCTCTCCCCCTTTAACACCTCAGATCACTCAACCCAAGAAGCTCCTCAGCTCTTGGAGATTTGAGGGGGATTTTTCCACTTCTACAGAGAGGCAGAATTTCAGCTGCAACGCAATGTGTGTTACTGCAATGCAGCCCGAGTAAGCCACGCCACAGAGAGCGAGTTCCTGCCCCTCTTACCTCTCCACAGAGGACTCAGCCCTGCCTTGCTCTTGGAAAGGGCAGTCTCTGAACTGAAGCTACTGGCTTGGCTCAAAGCTCTCGAGAAGTGTTCATCCACCACAGAGCCGATGTCTCCCTGGAAGTAGGTGAACAGGACACAGCGAGAGTTCAGGTACTCCATCTCGGCTGGCTGGTCTTTCTCATCCTCCTCCTGCTTGCTGGGAAGGCTCACTTCCAGAGACTCCTGCATCTTGCTGTACGCAGCTAACTTCTTCTGGGGCTAGAAACAAGACAAACAAGAGATGTATCAGTGATGGCATCCAGCAGAAGATTAACATACAGTTTCCTTAGCAAAAAATAACTGAATACACAGATTATTCATTTCGCAATTAAATTTGGACTACCTGGATACTTCACACTGGCATTTCACAAAGAAGAGAACACCAGCACCCACTTAAGAGTCTATTCCTCTCTCACACACATGGACCTGCTTCTCAGGCATGTTCCACAACCACAATTTATCAGCACCAGCTTTCACTCAATACTTTCAAAAGAAAGCAGACAGGCTCTAACAGTTCCCTCCTGATTCCCACCTGGGGAGGATATTCCATCAATAAAGGCTACAGAGGTCAAGCCCAGCCCTGTGGAAGGGTGGCCAGACACACAGCATGTGCATTTCACACATCCAGCTGGGCAAGCACCAGCTTTCTCTGGGCACACTCCTCCAGCTGAGCATACAGGGCCCTCTGGATTCCCCACACTTGCTGCTGAATGCTGTAAAGGTGAGAGAGCTTCCTGCTTCCTGAAAAATTTTCTACTGTATTACCAAAATCCACAAAATGCATAAATTTTCACTCACTGACTACAGAATTTTTATCACAGGAAGTTATAGCTTGGGGTGGTGACTGGGGGCTGGTCAAGGGTTTGAGAGCTTGGATTTTTGGTTGGTTTGGGGTGGTTTGTTGCTGTTTTGAGGTTGGGGTGGAAGGGGTTTCTTTTCCTTTTTTTTTTTTTTTTTTAACACCAGCTTTTGGGAAAAGGGAAAAAATTCAAGTCATAAAAAATTAAACATGTGATCTGGGGGAAGAGGGGGATTGACAAGTCCGCAAACACATGCAGAAAAATCCACCCCAAACCAAAAACACAGAGAAGCATATAAAAAACTAAAACCCTCACCAGCCATCTGTGAATGGCTATTTCAGAATTATCCTCTCTCTCTCCCTCAAATCAAACCTAAATGTCAAAATAAATGTGTGTGAAGATCCATTTTGCATGGAACATATTTTTCAGATGTTCCACTTTACAACTGTTTTCACAGGGAAAAAAAACCTCTCCCCACAACAGTCAAGCTGCAGGAATCACAGCTTTTAGCTGGCCAGCCATTTCCACAGCTGACTTTACACACAAGCACTTTCAGGAACCCAAAAACAACTACAGTCCATATGCAGAAGTATTTCATAGCATTCCTATAGAATTACAGTTTGACTTATCTTTAATGGCTTGCTTGGCAACACTCTAGCGCCATCAGAATCTCTTTAAGTTTATGGCTTTTTTACCCTTTTTCTGAAATAGTTGTTTGACTTTTTCTATACAACTACACACTCTATAAAGTTTCATTTTTACAATAAATGTGCTTGTACAATTCAGAAATAATCGAAAGTCATTTTCTGACCTTGTGTACCATCAGTACATTTAAATTCAGTGCTTTTTAAAGTCATATAATCTGACACAAATTCTCTTACTGCAGTACAAAATAAATGCTCTGGGGCAAAGTCTTAATTATGAACGGTTATTTTAAAAAATAACTGTAAGAAAGGGCTATTGACAAGTGGAATTAAAACCTATTATACTTAAAGCTCACGGCAACTTAAGCAACATATCTGACATTCCAGTGGGTTAACTGATAAATGTGAAGCAGCTCAGTGATACCATTAATTCAGATGCTGTTGCACAAACTGCAGTGAGGGATGCACACAATTTTATTTCAGCTGGGGATATCCAGGCAATGGCCTGGATTTCCAGTAAATCTGTGCTTCACAAAGCAAAGTTATACTGTGGCTCAGTTTAGCACAATGTTACTTAGACTTTTGGGAGAACCGCTGGGATTCACTTACAAAAGTAAATAAAATAAACAAAAATACGGAAACAGCAAAATAAAGCAGTTTCTAGTAAAACTAGAACTGCTAAAATGGAACAGTCTGAGGCTGTAAACATATTTTTGCAAATGCAGAATTTGGGGTAACCTGCACTTTTTCTGGAAGTGCTTTGTGCCTTCTGTAAACAAACAAACATCTCAGGAAAGTTCTCCTAATATTTGTTACCCAAATTATCACTCAAAGTGAGCTTCATGGTTTTGTCTGAGTAATCACAGACCTGAGACCTCACTGAGAAACAGTTCAACCAACACTGCACATACAGCAGACACACATTCACTGGAAACCTACAACACAGCCACTTTGGTGACCTGGCCATTCCTGCAGCTGCACCACAACTCGGATCCCCTGAAAAACACAGGACAAGTGGCTGGGGAGGGCGCTTTTCTCATTCTTGGTTTCTCTCGGGCTTTTTTGTCTAAGTAGAGACAAAGCTTGGAAGAGATGCTCTGGAGAAATCTGGACATGCCAGACCTGGAGCAGAGGCAGGGGACGCTCAGAGCTGTGTCCCGTCCCGCAGGTGCTGGCGCTGAGGCTGCAGCGGTGCAGACGCGAGCACGCAATGACAGCCACACACACCCCGCTAACACTGCCCCTGGCCTGACTTGCTGAGCAGGAAGGAAGTCTTCCAATGTTCCTATACCGGGATGGGAGCTCAGGAAATTAAAACTTATCTCCAGAGTGGCTTCTCTGTGCAGGAATGTCCCCCCTTCCACAGCTTAAGAATCTAATTCGTTTTCCATTTCAACTCTCTTCCCTCCCCTCCAGTCCACGGACAGTCATTACAAGATGCTCCGAGCACTTGCTCCTATCAAAAACTCCAAACCTGACCTTTTTTTTTAATGTAAAAAAAAAATTTCTAATGCAACAAAAAAAGAGAGTAGGACTGATGGAGAAGAACAATTGTGTGTGAATTATGTACGGTGCAGAGGTGTGGTTTGCAGCAAAGGATGAGAGTTCTAAATTAAAAGATTTTGCAAAACAGCAAGCCCGTGATCAGACACAGATCTAACTAATTTGCATTTCAGGAAGAAATTATCAGCCTGTAATTGCAAAACTCTTTAAGTGAGACACTACAGTTATTCAACAAGTTTTCCTTGCATACAATGTATATACATAATTTCCACTGTATACATCCTTTGACAATGTGAGGGCTTTTTCCCCCCAACTCACCTAAAATACCCTGTTTGCACATAAATTCCCTAATTTTCATTCTGACCTTAACAGTAACCTTCTCACAGTATTTTTGACTGCAGTTGTGTGAGTGGAAAACTATGCAAGACCATCAGCTGCGAAACGAATTTGTCCCACAGTCATGGGGTGTGAGGGAACAAAACCAAAAATCCCACAAACACCAGGGTAGGTTTATGGTCACTAACCTCAGCTAGTCCAGTTTAACTTGTACTTCTTCATTTGAACAGTTCTAGCCTATATTTAGCAGCCAATTCCATATGTAAGATCTTTACAAAGTATTTCTGACCAAACACAGTGTTATCTCTGGTCAATGTCCAGTACTTTAATATATTCATTAAATACACCTCTCCCTTCCTTACACTAGAGACTGATATTAAACAGCCTCTGAAAAACAAAACAAACACCCAAAATCGTCTCTTGGCCAAGACACTGAATACAGAATTTAAATTCAGAATACAGAATTTAAGTGGAAAACAGGGAAATTCAGTGTCTATATCCCTTAGATAACAGACCCTAGTTCATGGAGGATGAAACAGCACAATCTCTGGGTAAACTGAGCAGCACAGCCCAGGCTGAGTTCAGCTTCAACCAACATTATATTATTTTTATTTCATATATTCACAAACAAGCAATTCCAAAGAAAACTTAAACCTTTCACTTCAAATAGTACAACAAAAAGAAACTGAAGGCCAACACCATATCACTGCTGATATGGGAATATTAAAAAGGAAGTTTATTCTAAACAATCATTATCCTGCCTTCCTGAGCAAGAAAACAAGAAAAAAATTAGAAAACAAGAAAACATCTAGTCCAAAATCTCACAGAAAATCCTCGCCTTGAAGATCCCTGTTATTTTCTGACATACCCTACCCAGAACCAAGCCAAACTGTTCTCATGCAGTGAAATGTTGGCCACATTAAAGCCTGTGGCAAAAGTCCAAGTGACTTCAAGGGTCCCGGGTCTCACCCAGAGTGTCTGGTAAAAATGTCAGAACATTCCTCTTTGCAAATCCAAAAAAATTCACTTCCAGCAGAAACCGGTTAAGTAGCCAGCAAAACAACAACACCAAAATAAAAACAGCCATACTTTGAGAGCAGGGAAGGTTTTGCTTCAGCCAAGTTTGAATGGAAAATTCAGGCCAGCTCTTACTTTTCACATAAACTGGGTGCCTTTTCCTACAATTTATTATCTCCATACATGCCACCATACAGCATATGGTCCTTTATGCTCCCAAGCATGAAAGTCTGGTGTGCCTGTGGCCACCTGTTACAGATTTTCCATTATGTGAAAAAGCACAGGAACCAAAAATAAAGAATAACTACGCTGAGGAAACACTATATGACCCTACCCTGAGAAAAAGGCTGTCATTTGACATAAGCTTCTGAGAAGGAATTCCAGCAACAAACTCGAGGCAAATCCTCAGACAGTCCTCCATTTGTGGAGCTGCCTGCCAAGCAGGCTCCTACTGATAACACAGAAAGCATTCAAGGAAGGAGACAATTCCAAGCAATCAGGGCACTGAATGCTGGGCCTGAAGGATGTGTTTATGGCACTGCCCTGAAATATGAAACAATAACTTCTACCCACACAAATGAGCAAGGTGAGATCTTTTCAGCTGAGCCACTGGATTTGTAGAGGTAGAGCCTGGAGGTCTTGCTGTGCTCTGCTCATGGAGGGAGGTGGTGAAAAAAGAATGAATTGATACACCTTTTGCTGTATATGTAAACAGAGATGTATCCTGAAAGTTTAGAGGTCTAATTTTATGTAGCTAGGGGAAAATCAAGTAGAATTTGGTCCCAGTCAGAATGACAGAGCAAAGCAAGCCAAACTTTTTAAATCAGTGACATCTCGTGGGATTGAACCAAACCAACCAACAAAAACCTCACACACAGGGCAAGACCTAACCCAAGTCTGACACCCTATGAATGTGAGAGCAGATGATTTATATAGGTTATACAGCTTCCAGAGAAGTTAGCAAACAGCAAAGGAATAGCCCTGAGAAAGCATCTGAACTGCAAAAATTGGATGTGAAGCCGTGCTCTGCTGTCACCTGCCATCAGACATGCAGACTGCCACACAGCATAAGCAGTATGACAAGCCCATCCTCAAAAGCTGGGGACACATGGTGCAAAGAATTTCACCAAAAAAACAAATTACAGCACGTGAATTAGGGTTTAGCCACAGCCACAGCATCAAATGCGACCTGTCCTTGTCTGCAACTCTGTCAGTTTGGAAGGAAGAGCCCAGTCAGTGACCTAAATTGCTAATGAAGACAAGGCCTTATCTGGACAAAGTCTGTCAGCACAAAGTCTGACTTGAGCATATCACAGCTCCTTATGCAAGACTTGATTCAGCAAGGGCAGCTTTGGCCTAGATGCTGGCTTGCCTCTACATTCCATGGAGAAATCCCAAAACTACCATTCACTGTAACCTCCCCTTCCAAAGGTGGCGTGTTAGTGAGCCTGGGCGAGCCCTACCTGAGCCTCAGCCCTGCAGCCTGCTGTGCCCAGCTGTCGTGACAGGACAAGCCACCCCTGCGTGCCGGGAACACGATGGGATCCTGCTCCAACTGCGTGCTCCGAAGCCTCTCCAAATCCCGTTACACCCAAACCTCACCCAGTCCACAGGAAAGCCCAAACTCGCCACTGCAGCTGCACAGCCCCTCAGCAGAGTGGACAGCAAAGAGCATTTCCACTGTGCCACGCTGCAGGGTTTCACCCTGACGCCTGCACAGCTCCTCAGCAGAGTGGACAGCAAAGAGCATTTTCACCGTGCCACGCTGCAGGGTTTCACCCTGACGCCTGCACAGCTCCTCAGCAGAGTGGACAGCAAAGAGCATTTTCACTGTGCCACGCTGCAGGGTTTCACCCTGACGCCTGCACAGCTCCCCAGCAGACGCAGAAACGCATTTGTATCCTAACACCGGCACACGCTCGCTCCGTCTTTTGGCAGGGGAGCACAGAAATCCCGATTTATCTGTAAAATCAGAACCACACCCCGTTTTCATCAGTTCATTCTGGCGCCATCTGAGCATGTGTAGATCCGTGTTTCGCTTACTTCCCTCCAGCAAGCACCCTGGACTTGAGCAATCTCAAAGATCTAAGGTGCTAAGCCTCCGCTCCCATTAACGTTCAAGAGGAATTCAGGCTTCAGTCCACTAAGAGCTTTAAAAAAGAAATAAAAAATCCCATCTAAATTAATTTGCCAGTAAGTCCTTTCCTGGCTTAGGGTGGGTGAAAGCTGCATTTCCAGAAATTCTGCCTTTCTGTGCAAGGCAAAAAATCAATTCCGTGCTGATTTTAAGGGCGGAAAAAATACAGACACAGAAACGCGGGAATGACTTTAGCGTGGGGAAACTTTAAAAAGGCACGATGGACCACCCCCTAAAGCTACAACACTTCTGCACAGCCCAGGTGCACGCTACTCCACCATTTAAAAGCAGTCTGAGATTTCCTATTAACAATAAAAAATAAAAAAGGAGACAAGCATTTGAACCCACTTTGTCTTGCTGCAGGCTCTGCTACTAAGCCAAAGAAACACCATGGGTTTTGCTCTCCAGAGGGAGCCCAGACACTCCAGCTCCACAGCTGAAAAGCTGCTTTGCTCTTTAAAGCTCCCAAAACTGATGTCCAAGGCACAACCAGTTGCACATTGGAGATGGCTTTACTACAAATACCTGTAGTGGAAATGCACAGGCTCTAGTTAGAGCAACACACCTACATCTCCTTGGCCTGAGTAGAGAAGGAAAGCCAACAGCAGCAGGGCATGGAAGAGCCTTCTCTCTCAGAAAACAAACTGAAAGGTACCAGAGTAGCACAATTCCACTGAAAAATGCCTTGGTGGAGTCCTCGGATATTTTAAGGCTGAGCTCTGTTTTATCATCTCCAATGCAGAGACTTATTTTTAAGGTATCCCACTAATTCATCTTCCCTCACTGTTATTTTTAAACCACAGTTTTAATTCCAGCAAAGAGGAACATTCTTTACAACGGTCATCATCCTTACAAAGAGTGCAGGAGCCTTTTACATGTTGAACACATGTGTAAGAACCAAAAACCTGGCAACAGATTCTTCATCTTTTTTTTGTTACCTTCTCTACCAGTTGATTAAGCATCTCTGACAGGACAATTCTGAAGGAACAGAGACTTGCAAAATGCCGCTCGTTACCAAAACAATCAACCTTGATGCTTGAGGAGCTCGTTCTATGTTTACTTTTTTTTTTTAATTTAGAAAACATTGGATTTGGAGAAAATACACAAAGCACTCTAAAGTTAGCAGCTGTTAGAAGTAGAGGGTGCAACACTTGCTTCAGCAACAGCAGCTTGGCTTTTCAGTCTGGCATCTGAGTAGCTTGTTAAGACCCTTCAGCTCCAAGTGTGTCAGGAAAACCAGTGCAACCAGGATTCACTAAATCAAACTGTCAATAACACGTAGGATAGCCACGTTTAGAAAGCTTTTAGGTGGAAATGTGATATGTGGCCAGCTCAGGACCTGTACTGGCTTATCAGAACTATCTACGTTTCTTGCCTTTCTTATCTACCTCTACTTAAACAGCAGAAAGTTTGTTTAAAACAAAATTTCAAGACACTTCAGTATTCATTAGGGTACCCCTAGAACATATTATAAATGGCCCTGCTTTTGGAGGAAGAAATTTCATGCGTATGCTGAAAAATAAAAAGCACTGCCACTTGAACGTGACATGGTCATTTAACAGATTTCCCCATATTAAGTGTTCTACAGTTCGGGAAGAGAAATACAGACAACCACTTCCAGAGTTAAATGTCAGCAAGTTCAGCAGAGCTTCAATTGCTGCCTTCTACTTCTAGATCTCTCAGTCAGAGATTCAGGCTATTAGTTTTTATCTATTCATTTTCCCTCCAAAGCACACAGGCTACGAACTGGACCTCCAGATACACAAACTTTGTAAGCAAAATTACTGCACGGATGGAAGCTTTGCAAGCTCTGACCAAGATTAGAGAAGAAATAATAGCAAAGGCACTCTGCAAGAGGCAGAACTCACAAGTTTTCCAGAGCTCACGTTTTGAGTGAACACAAGCAACCGGGACAAGTTCACTGGGGTATCATTTTTGCAAACGGGCTCCATCTCCCAACAAAAAAGAAAAAAAGCAGCAACAGACGATTGGAATTTTAATGTTTTAGCCCATACTCGTGTCTCCCAGGCAAGTTGATACTAGGGGTCACTTCCCATGTACGGAGAAAACAATCTTCATGGATAATAATGATAAAACCTTATGGAATGCAGCAACAACCAAAAAATGTATTCTCAGATGACTACATTAGGGCCAAGTCAATATTAGTCCCACTTCACCCACGCACTGCATAGTCTAAAAATGCTGTCAGCCCGATAAGAATTTCCTGATTCACTTAAAAAAAAAAAAAAAAGAAAGAAGAAGAAAAAATACAACATCTGATCACCAAATTCAGCTGGTGGAAACTCGCCGCAGACGATCTTCCAGGGGATGAGCGATGAGCGGCGGTGCGGCGCGCCCCGTCCGCGGGGAGCAGCGCGGGTTCCGCTGTTGTGCGCGCCCGCGGTCCGCACCGCACCGCGCCGGGCCGGGCTAAGGCGCTGCTCCGCGCCCGCAAACGCGGCGAGCGGGGACACCCGGCAAGGAAGGCGGACAGAAGGGGGAGAGGAGTAAGGAAATAACTTTTCCCTCCTGCCTCACGCCAGCTGAGCGAGCCAACATCCACCCGCCAGATGCAAGAATTTGCGGGGGAAATGCTTTTTTCTGGTTAGGAAAGCTCTTACCAGGCTCCGCTGCTCCGGGGCACCCTCGGCAGCTCCCCGCATCTCCAAATCAGGCCGGGGGCTGCGGAGCGCATCGCGGGCTGGCCGGAGCGGAGGTCTCCGCCCAGGGCAGCCAGCGATGCGCCATGCACCCGCCGAGGGAGGGCCTCCCCAAAAAACGCCCGCACCTCCCAGCCCTCCGCACCGCGCAGCCCTGCCCTCCCCGCGGCTCACCTGCGCGGGCGCGGCCAGATAGCGGGGCGCCCCGCACGCCGCCGCGCCGGGCTGCTGCATGGCCACGTCCGAGCAGCTCATGGCCGCGGCCGCCCCGCGCCACCGCCGTCTCCCCCTTCCTCTTCTCCCTCCTTCTTCTTCTTATTCTGCTGCTGCTCCCGCTCCCCGGCGCGGGGCGGCCGCGGTCGGGCGCCGCGCAGCCCCGGCTGCCAGCGCATCTTCGGCGGCCGCCGCGCCCCGCGCCCGCACTTATAGTGCGGCGGGGCTGCGCGGGGCGCCCCGGCGGCCGCGGCGGCGGCGGCGGCAGCGCCGCGGGGCGGGGACGGCTCCGCGCCCCGCCCGCCCGGTCCGCGGGCGAGCAGCACCTGCCCGGCCCCGCCCGCCGCGGGGCACGGCCGCGGGATCCCCTCGCTCCCGGCTGCGAGCGGGGGGCGCTCCGGTGAGCTCCTCTGGTGTCACCTGTACGGGCCACGCTTCGGCTCTCCAGGATTCATCCTGGAAATTCGTCTGGGAGGAAGGAGGAACCTACGTGTTCCACAGGAGGATGGATGGATGGATGTGGGATGCAGGCTGAGCTAGCCCGGAGTCTCTCTTCCCTCCCCACATTTGTACGTTAAAACAAAAAAAAAAAAAAAAAAAAAAAAAAAAAAACAAACAACAAAAAAAATTTAAATAGTGTACTTCTCAGCTTGAAAAATAGATGGAAAACTCGGATCTGGTTGTAATGACTTCTGTTGTATTCAAATATTTTCCTGGCCTACCTCTGTGTGCACATTTCTGCCAGCGAGCTGCCCTGCTGCAGTGCTGTGCTGGGAGGCTTTCGATGCCATTCCTCACATGGAAAAGACTTTGCCTTGTTAGCATTATCCCTGCTTGTGAGCCTGGGAGGGATTTCCACTTGTTTGCTCTTGTATTCTTCTCATCAGGTCTAAAGTGAATTATCTGAAATTTCTTTTTCACAAAATTTGTTTTGAAGTTTACCTATAGTGGCCAGAAATTGAAGCCTTTGATCAAAATTTCTACTTTTATACTCTCTCCCTCTCTTTGCATGTATATGCACACAGACACACAGACACATCCCCTGGGCCAGAACAGTTGGATGAATACACAAGGTTAAAATAGCTCTGTCTGACCCCAGTAGCATTCCCTGTTTGTAGAAAATGTATCGCCAAAACATTCAACTGTGAGCAAAGATCCAATTTCCTGCATACATGTTTAGTTATTTTTTTCTTTTTTTCTTTTTTCCTTTTTTTTTTTTTTTAAGTTTTGTGCATACAGTTTTTAAGGTAGTTTTATGCTTTTTAACCAGCACTCTGATACCCTGTTCTTGTTGCATTTTGTAGATCAATGTGAATGAACTCCAGCTGAAGCTCTCACCTTTCCACTCACTGCCAAGTTTCTGCAAGGGTAAAATGCACTTGCATATACCAAATGCGTGGGCTCCTCACTGGTTTCTTTGTCAAAACAGAAAATCCAGGTGCTGATTGCTATCTACAAATCTTTTTTTGATCCCTATTAATTTGAGAGACGTCTTTCCCTCCTTTCCTCCTGCGGCAAGCCCAAGGCAGGACATCATCCCGCGGGCGGCCATACCGAGCACCGCCCTGTGCAGGTCGCTGCTCCCGGCCTCCAGCCTGCTCCCGACTCCTGACCCGCAGGGTTTTACCGCAAGCCCATGGCCGGGCTGCCTGCAGGCATTCCTCTCACCTTTCCAGTCACTGCGAAGTTTCTGCAAGGGTAAAATGCACTTGCATATACCAAATGCATGGGCTCCTCACTGGTTTCTTTGTCAGAACAGAAAATCCAGATGCTGATTGCTCTCTACAAATCTCTGCTTGGTCCCTATTAATTTGAGAGATGTCTTTTCCCTCCTTTCCTCCTGCGGCAAGGCAGGACATCATCCCGCGGCCGGCAATGCCAAGCACGCCCCGTGCAGCTCGGGGCTCCTGGCCTCCAGCCTGCTCCCGACTCCTGACCCGCAGGGTTTTACCGCAAGCCCATGGCCGGGCTGCCTGCAGGCATTCCTCTGGCCGCCGCGTCTCCTGGCACGGCCTCCTGGCCTCTGCAGGACGGACTGGCTGCTGTCCACCCTCGCAGATCCTCCCCTGGAAGCCTGAAGGATTGTGAAACATGTTTCCTGGGTTAGGGAGGGTGTGTTCAGCACCGTTCTGTCTGAGGTAAAACGCTCTCACACGAAGTGAGAACAAGGCCTGCTGTTAGTTTATAAAAAACGACACCCGAAAAACCCTGAACATAACCCTCTTGTGCTTAATAACGCTGAGAAAACAAGTAAAATCACAAAGAGAAACAAATTCTTTCAATACCAATTGATCATTTTTAGGAGAAAATCCAATATCGGTTCTTAAAGCAGAACGGACTAAAATAGAAAATGATTTATAGTTTATTATGTTAATGTGACACATTGAAGTGGGAGTACATTAGTGATCATTTTTCACCCAAGTACATGAGGCATTTGGAAGAGATTTATAAATGCACTAACACAGAGATCACTGTTTCCACAGAATGCTGAAATGCTCCTCTATTCAGTTTGCACACATTTCTTATGATCAGATCCTGACAGAATTCCTGTCAGACGCCTTGGGGCACGGTACAGTGGCACGATGCATCCTGTCAAAGAGCAGATCGGGACCATTATCAGGCAGATGTTTGACACGATGCACCGTGTGACTCAGCCAGGGGCACACTGCCATTGCTCAGAAGGATTTTGACACGATACAGTGTGCCAATGCTGCAGCACAAAACCAGCCCGTTCCAAAAATAGGGACAAATTCACCTCTGGCATAAGTAGAGCTAACTGCAGTGACTTCATTAGATTTGCATCTGCTTATGTCAACAGTGAGTTTGGCTCCCAAATTTACATAAAAGAGTGGTAGGTGGCTGCATTTTCAGGTATTTGCTGTATTGTTTTCTACTCCCAGCGTTCAAGCATCATGAGACAGCTGGGGTGAAGCCGCCGCCTTTCTCAGCCCCTTCCCCTCCACCCCACAAGAAGCCGCATCAGATTTCCATTTTTAACAGTGTAACAATACCTCGGAGTACATAGAGGGCCACTCTTTTCAGAAACTTGGGAGGTTGTGAGTTTGGGAATTTCACAAGCAACAGAAATTTACAAAAGGGAGGAGAGAGGATTTCTGCTTTCTGCCTCTGTAGCATTTCTCAACAGTAGCTGCAAGTGCTAGGTGCTCAAGAGCAGCAAAATAAATTTTGAGTGGCAATTAGAGTAATAGTAAAAGAATGACATGAAAAAGCAACCAGGATGAAATGTGAGATCTGATAAGATTTGGAGACTTCTTAAAAGGCATTGTAATTTATTGTTGTTCCCTTTCATCACTCTGGAATGAAAAGCACAGCTTGCTAATGCAGATGCATAGCACTGACAAAAGAAGAGGAGGGGAACCAGCTAAGGTATGACTGGTGTGAGATCTTTACAGAAGAGAAACATCCCAGCTTTCTGCCTCACTCTGTTTCTTTGGGGAGGAAAAGGACTGATTGGTTCTATTTTAAATAAAGTTCATTCATGTTTTCTGTGTGTTCTAGCTTCTAAAATCCATCAGGGTACAACTGATTCTTGGACCAGCTGAACTTTGGTGATGCTAAGAGTAACCAGAAGGAATAAAGACCAGAAAAGCCTCAGAAAGCACTCAGTAAATGCCACCACCAAACATGACTTGGTACAGCAGCTATGTGGGTTGTAACATCAAGGGAAAATGGCTTGTCTGAGCCACTGGAGATCTGAAGGAGACAGGAGGAGCACAGAAACGTGGCAAAGCAATCTGCACAGGCTCTTCAAGCATTCATTTACTTGTCTGCTCCCAGATGAGCTTTGCTGTTGGATTGAGAGGTGCTCTCACCCTTTCCACAGATCAGAAAAGTTATCTAGAGGTCTAAATCAATTCTGGAAACAGTTGTAAGCATCTCAAACTTTTTGAACAATATCAGCAAGAAGTAAGGGTTTTTTCCCCGCTCTTTTCACTGCTATGCAGTTATTCCCAAATATTTCTTTGAGGAGACAGCTCTGTACAGTGAGCAGTCCCCCTGAGGTTACAGCCACCAAAAGAACCCCTCCACTGCTGTATCCTATCCCCCCTCCTCCTTGTTTCCCCCTCTGGTGGCATTCTGTAAGTGTTTAAATCATAGGAAACCACACCCCATCTAGCTGTGGTCGGTGTTTGCAGGCAAATCCCCTTGGCTTTGCTGTTATGACCTGCCCAACAGCCAAAAAACAAAACGTGCTAATTTTTCCTCAAGGAAACCAAATTGGAAGAGACACACGACATGCCAAGGAAACACACACCAGGCATTACTTATGCCTTATGTATAAAGGAATAAGGTTAAAAACAAAGTTTGTTCACAACTAGCTGGGGATTCTCTGATGAGATGCACAATGATTTTTCTTTTTTCAAGAAGTGAACTTTGATGAAACAGCTTTTTTTTTTGTGGAGAACAACCAGCCTTGAAAAAAAACCAGTCTGTAAAGCAAGTTAAATTTCTGGTGAAATCTGCCATCACACAAATGTCTAAAGGCTCCACACCAAACTGCATTGTACTGGGTAGCCCTGCTGTGAAGTCTGTCTTGACCTCAGGACTCGGGGGTGCTAGGCAGGTTCCTCTAAAACTGCAGTGCCATCACCACTGGATCTACACATACAGCAGATCCACTGCAACCCCAGGAGAGCAGGAGGCAACAGAGAGCTCAGAAGCTCCTGGGTCGAGCTTTGCCTCTCCTCATTCCCCAGGAAGAAGCACAAGTTGCAGGCAGGCAGTTGTTTTCATTTCTGAAGGAAAGGAAGGGACAGAGCCGGCCTCAAACGCTTGAGGAGGGAAAGAAGGATGAGAGTTATCCCTCAGTCTGGAGGACAGAGCTTTTCTCTGCACATCCATCCTTATGTTACTCCATTTTGAAATTATACAGAAATTGAAGAAGTACAAGTTGTAGGCAGGCAGTTTCTTTCATTTCTGAAGGAAAGGAAGAGAAAGAGTCGGCCTCAAATGCTTGAGGAGGGAGAGAATGATGAGAGTTACCTCCAGTCTGGAGGACAGAGCTTCTCTCTGTACATCCATCCTTATATTGCTCCAATTTGAAACAATACAGAAATTGAAGGGTTGAGTGTTTAGACCAAAGTGTTCCATTCATGCAATGCCATTTTAATTCATACAGCACCTTGTGAATATAGAAAACATTTTCCTTATACCTGTAGCCATACATCCTCACCACCAAGGTTTTGACCCCGCTGGAATAGGAGGCAGCAGCTCATGTGTGACAAATACATTACCCTGAGATTTTAGGATCCCTTGATTCAAAAAGCAGCAAACCACTGGCCAAAGTTATGAACTTGAGATGCACTGTGATCTCTCCATAGAATGTGAGGATCTGGACACCTCTCTGGTCATCTCCTTCATATTTTGTAATAAAACCAAAGCTGCAGTGCCAATTACAGCAAATATCTTTCTTCAAACCACTAACAGCTTTCACATTTCATGCCTGTAATCTTCAGCAAATAGATCAAGGACTGTTATTCATTTTAATGCCTGAATGTATTATATTTATTCTTGTTATAATATGTTCTGTTACCACAGAAAATGTTTGGCTCCCAAAGAAAAAGAGGGAATTGTGTCAAAAGTCCAAATTCTTCCTTAAAATGCAAACATTTTTAATGGCTTTAATGGAAGATATGCATTGGAATCCCAGGGCACAATCTGGCACTAAAATCCTCCATCTAAACTGGAATTTTTCACCATGTCTTTTTCATAATCTATTATTAAGCATATTTCCATCTCAGCAGCTGAAATCTGGGGCCCTGTTGCATCTGAGAGGGAAGTGCAAAGCAGCTGGAAAGTAACTGAGGGAGAAGCAGAAAACTGATTGAAACCCTCATATGCTGGAGGATGCTGTTCTCCTCCATCCTTCTCCCCACAGGAAAAAAAAGAAGCACATTGGGGTGATCCCAAAGTTCTGTCTGGAGCAGCAGCAGCATCTGAGCCAGTGCAGGGCAGCTCCAGTGCTGCTCACAGTCACCCCAAGGGTTTCTGTGCTCCCTACCTGGCCCAGATTGAGCCCAGACTCCGTCCCTGCTCTCCTGACGGAGCTCCTGAGGCTGCAGCAAAGGTGATGTGGAGAGACTGAGGATGCAGCCCAGCAGCTCCTGGCTGCTGGAAAGCCTGGCAGAACTGCTTTTCCTGCTCTGGTGACCAGTCCAGGCACTGACTGATGCCTGGCTCTGGCATCAGTCCTGTTGTCAGTGAGAATATCCCAGCAAACCCTCCAGGCTTTGGCACAGCCCCTGTAACTGGGGAATGGTGTGCATGGACACCTTTTGGATGGATTAGCCAGAACATGACACAGAATGTCTGCCAGTTTTATGCAGTTTTATGTGTCTAAATGGTTAACAGGACAGAGACACCAGTACAAACCAAGCCTAATGCAGTGAAATAAGGATCCCTTTGATCTTGGATTTATTCTTAGTTTGAAACCTCACAGTCTTAGAGTCTTGCTCCCCTCTGCTCAAACAATGTTTAAATGTCCTACAAGCATCCCTGCTGGCACAGCTAACATCCCTGCCCTGAGTTGCATTCCAACATGGCAATGTTCAGAACAGGATTGATTTTGCTTTCCTGTTTCACCCTCAGACCAATATCACACTCCAACAACCTGTCACCAAACACTGAATGTCCATCTTTCCCAAGTAACTTCCCATGAAACCAGGGAATTGCAGCACTGTGTCCAGTGGAGCTGCATTCACTTCCTCCTCCTTCCCCCTTTGCTTGCCAAAAGTGGTTTCAATAACATTTCAGCTAACAACACTCCTTATGGTTTGTTGGGTGTGAGGGGTGACTACAGGAACGTTTGCTGAGCACTCTGGTTGGCAGAAACAGGGCAGTGTGAGCCCTTCCTTTGGCTTACAGGACAGAAAGCATTTACTGCAAGGAACACTGCCATGTTTTTAATACCACATACCATTTCCTAACTCTGAATAAATATATGCTAAATGGAAGCAAAGAATTGTTTTGCTGCAGTTTCATAAATGCCTTTAAAAATTTAACAATTGCTTGGTGGTTTTTTGGGGTGTGTTTTTTTTTTACTCATTTTGCCAAGAGTGTGTATTAGAGTAATAATATAATTTCCTTCTATTCTAGATTATTATATGTCATAGGTACATTTTATGAAAAATCCTTTCCTTAAGATTTTTTCTCCTAAGAAGCTAAAAAGCCTCAAAACCAAAATGTAAACAATAATTTACATCTGCTGCTGTAAAATACAACAAGTAGATCTGTGATTGGTCTCATGTAATTGTTTCTAATTAATGGCCAATCACAGTCAGCTAACTTAGACTCTCTGTCCAAAACACAAACTTTTGTTATCTTTCTTTCTTTTTCTATTCTTAGCTAACCTTCTAATGAAATCCTTTCTTCTATTCTCTTAGTACAGTTTTAATAACATATACATCATAAAATAATAAATGAAACCTTCTAAAACATAAAGTCAACATTCTCATCTCTTCCCTCATCCTAAAACCCCTGTAAACACTGTCACAATTATAATAATTGAGACTGTCAGCATTTCCCAGTTTCTTTTCACATTGCTCATACTGTGATTTTGTTATCATAGGCTTTTCATTAGCTTTTCTTTGCTCATCAAAAGAATTTGTGTGTTTGGTGAAGAAAAGGCAAGAAAAATACTTCTAGAGTATTACCCATCTCTTGGTAAATAAAATACAGCCATCAGTAACACTTAGCCAGCTCTTCTCTTTTCTCTGTGACATTGTTCCTTTCCCATCACAGTGGGAAAGCAAGGAATTAATTCCTAGGTGAAATAGCATGTGGCATAGCAAAATGTGTAAAATATTTATATAATTGCACTAATTCTCACAATGACCACGGTGAGCTATCACCACTTTTTCTCTTAGAGCTGGAGATACAGAAGCTGTGGGCTTAATTAGCTGAAATCATGGCCAGAACTTTTTGTCATTCAGGCATGGGCTTCAATCATGCAACTTGTTTAGCTTCTTGTAGGGAGCAGGATTCATTGTCGTGATTATTTCCTACTCTATGGGTACCTCTGTGCTTAGGATGTGATTGCCTTGACAAGAAAAAAAGGAGGGCTTTAAGTGAGCAAAACCAGCATCCTGAAACTGGAAAAATGAACTTAGAAGGAAGATATTGCTCACAATGACAATTCGTCACTTCCCAGAAAGCCAGAGGAGGTGGGAAATGCAGGAGAATTTTGCTTGCACAAAAGCCAGAGCACACTATCAAATAGAGATAATAATCCCAAAGTCAGGGATGAGAGAGCTGAAGATTGAGCTCCATCTTCTTTTTCCATAATGGAATTTTCTCACCAGTTAAACAGCCCTTGCCTCTATACACACACACATTATCATTGACATCTAGAGGAAATGCTGTGCCCATTTAAAAGTACAGACAAAGGTTTTCTGGAGGAGATGGGTCCAAAGCAACACTACTCAGTGTTTTACTTTTTTAAACTTTTGTAGAAGAAAAAAAATATTAAACACCTTCTTCTAAACTCATCTTTCATATTTCAAAGTGAGACAGAGAATTATCACCTCTGGAAAGATACATTTGAGCCAAAACAACAAACTGGCTCTGGGATAACAAACAAGCTCTGGAATAGCCCCTGTAGCTCACCATAACTGAAATCTGTAATTCCCCGAGTGTATCAGTACCAGAGTTCACATAAATACCATCAGTTTTTGGTGAGTTTGTTTTTTTTAAGCCTGCAGCAACAGAGAAATAGGAAGCAGTTAGCAACACTAAGAATAAACCCAGCATTTGAATGGCACACTATAGTTTATTTTAGAGTTACCTTTACAATTTTGGTAGAGCTTCCTGGGGAGTCTCTTTGCAGCCTCAATTCCCTTTATTTAAAGAAGAACTAATTGCCTTCCAAATGAGAGAAGGCTGCACCACTGGTGAATCATGGCATGGCTTGGGTTGGAAGGGACCTTGAAGATTTTCTATTGCCACCCCTCAATCATGGGAGGGACGCTCCCTCTAGACCAGGCTGCTCAAGGGCCCATCCAGCCTGGCCTTTAACTCTGCCATGCTCTTTCACTGGAAGCAGCTTGTTCTTTGCAGGCCTCTCCCAGAGGGACCAAGCACCAACTTTTTTTGCTCCCTATTGCCCTCCATCCCAGCCCAAACAAGCGAGCAGCAAAGAGAAGTTGCTCACCTGTTCTTGAAATTCTTGCAGGGAAGAGCCATGTGGAGGAGAATTTCCTCTCCCAGGACAGGGAGAACAGCAACACCCCTTCCAACATCATTTTCCTTGGAAGGAGAATAGCAGCCTGTTTGTCTCCTCTGCCCTCACTCCTAAACCCTGGGGTCCAAGTGCTGCTCCAAGTCCAGGCTAGAGGTGGCAAAGTCCTTTCACCCTAACTAAAGGCAGCTATTTCTTCCATCAATGGCATCTGCATATTCCCAATCAGGGAATGCTTTAATAAGCTGCTGCATCTGAGAAAGGTGGGCTGCAGGGTCCTAATTAAATAGCAACTGAGATATCGCTTTTCAAACTAAACATCCAGCTGGGATGCTCAGTGTGGCACACTTGGTTTGTAAGCAACAGCCCAGAGCACTCCACAGAGCAGCCCTGTGCACTCTGTGCCATGAAACACTGCAGAGGCTCCCTGTGCCCTTGTAACAAGTGATCTAATGATCCTCAGGAGGAGGAAACGAGGCTGATTTGTAGCTCTCCTCAAGAGGCTGAGCCAGTTAAGCAAGACTTCTTAATTGCCTGTCCTTTATTATTTAATGCATTTAGGGCCAGATCCCAAAAAGGTATTGAGGTATCCAAGGCAGGCAGAAGTCAGCTGCAATTACGAATTGCAATGATACAAAAAACTTCTGCTCAGCTGCTGCCCAGCTCAGAAGGCTCTTAAACCTAAGTAGGTGTCTATTTCAATTTTAAAGCTCTCCAGGTGCCCAGCATTCAGCTCCTGCACATGCCAAGAAACATTTCATTCCTGACGGTGCTGAGGAAGCTCGTGCCAGCCCAGTGCTGAACCTTTTGAGAGCCAGAAGTCCAAGAGGTTTCAGTCCCAATGAATGTTCACCTGGTGGACAGAAGCACCTGAAAGCCTACCTGTGTCTCTTGAATGAGTTATAAATAATGTCAGCCTAATTATAAGTTAAAATGTGGCCAGCAGACAGGCCTGCTCAAAGACACATCACAGATCCAGCAGGTACACGAAGGAAAGCAAAGCAAAGCAGCAGAGAGGCAATCTCAATATTCTCAGAAATATTCAGAGCTGCAACTTACTAAGAACAAATGAGCCAGGTACCTCACCCACAGCAAGGCAAGAAACATGCTTTTAAAACACTGCAGCTTCTCTCTTCAGACTGAACTGTGGGAACATTGATTCTTTAAGTGAGTTGCACTAAAGTCAGACTAATATTTGAAGTTCATCAGCTGTGGGGTCTGAAACCAGTGGGGCAGCCCCTGTAGCCTTGGCCCACTCAGGCTCCTGCCAGGAACGTGGAGAGAGAGACAGGAATGGGAGCGGGAGCACTTTGTCCCCTCTTCTCACATCTCCTATCAGTGGTTCTATACACAGATCTTTTGAAAAACCTCGCTTTGCCAAAGAATGGCATTCGTGCCATGCAGTTTAGAAATCACCATTCTGAAAAAAAGGTTTGTTGTTCTCTTTTGTTGCACATAGTCTTATTCTCTTTCATATCTGCTTGAGAGGGATGCAGCTCGCTCAGGAGAGCCATTGGGGCTGTGTTCCATCTACAACAACAGCTAATAAGATTTATTGCCATATTTCCTTGCTTTGCTGTAAATCCAGGTACTGCACTAATGGAACAATGAGAGAGACCCTTGACTTGGTAAACTCAGAATCAGAAGGAAAAAAGGCTTATGTAAGAGCCTGTAAAACAAGATGGTTCAGAACTCAAGCAGCTGCTCTATTCTTGATTCCTTTCATTGTGCCTCAGGACGGACAGACGTCAGCCAGCCAGGTCTCTTACATGCATTGTTGTATGCTGTGAAGTTTGGGCATAACAGAAACAGCAAAGATGAAATGGCAGTGTTAACTTTTCTGTTCATCTTCTGACACACTTTAAATCACTTCATGTAGCATTGCACTCCCAGGAGATTTGATTACTTTTAAAATTAATATTGTGTAAGAAAAAAAAAAATTCCCTTAGGCCTGTTGCAGTATTTACAAAGGTAATTTCTCTGTTCTCAGAATATTTAACCTTGGCAAAGATATTCCTCTTGTTGTGAATAGCATCTGTAGAGCTAAAAAATACAAAACAATCATTCTTAGGGTGCAGGAGTCATTTTGTTCTATGTCCCACCCGTTGTCATGGCCAGTGCCTGGAGATGACTCCAGGATAATGGAAATGCTAATGCTCCATACTGAAAACTGCTTGGAAGCAAAGCCTGTCTGCCATGAGGTTTCTGCCCCCTCAGAGAGAGGGGAGAGCTCCCATAGCTCCAGAACGAAGGGGACACAAATCTCTACAGAAGACAGAACTTTCTGCAGATTAAAAGGTGAAAGGCTGCACCAGAGTCCTTGCAAATGTCAATAATGATTCCATCAGAGATGAGAAATTGTTTTCTCAAAATCATTCACAGAGCCAAGTATTAGTAATTCAACCAACTCTGTCCCTCCCCACCTTTACCTCTAAAGGGAATAAAAACATCACAATGCATGGCTGAAAGTTGCTCAGACATTATTGTCATTTTTATATTTCTGTATACAAGGAGTAGAAATGGTGTTCTATGAATGCTACTACTAACTTCAGTAATTTATATTTTTAATGTGCTAAAGAGAATGAATTTGTTGCATTCATTCATGGCTTCCTCTCAAAAAATTAAGAAAGCTGAGTGCACATAATGAATTTTAAATCAGTCAAATCAAGTTAATCCATTGCACATAGCTAAGCACCAACACACACCAACACATCACTTACCAATTCTCACTATTTATTTGGCTTTTGAAATGTCTAAATGACACCTTGAGTAGGGTTTTACTGACTTTGTCTGTTTAAAATTTGTTGAGAGCAGTGAGCATTTTTCACAGAGAATTGCCAAGCTGGAAGCCATGAAGCTTCTGGGTAAAGATTCCCATTTCAGAGGAAGCTCCTTGCTCTAGCAAGAGTACAAAACCTCACAAGAGGAAAATGTCTTGTCCGTCATTTTTTAAGAGCAGTGCATGGTTGGGGAAGCTGCTCTACTCATTCTGCAGAGCATTAGGGCCAGCACAGCTCTCTGGGTGAGTAATTAGCCTGATGAGGGTGCTCGAAGGAGAAAACACACAGCAGGACTCTCAGCGCTCAGGGGCCACCAAAGCAGGAGTGACAACCACGCTCCTGTCACTCTGTGGTTACTGCCCTTGTGCCAAACAGCTCCAGTGAGGGATCACTGCGCTGGCTGGGGCTCGGGAACGTGGATCAGTTCAGTTCAGTGAGGAGAGGCTGCAGGGAGAAGAGAGGACTGCAGCCTACAGCCATCAACAGTGCCACCTTTCCATGCTGCCACGAGGGGAGGATGTGGAATGCAGCAGGATTCCCATTTCTGGCAGTCCAGCACTTTGCTTTGGTACTGCACCACACTTTGGGATGGTTTTGATTAGATGGTCTCAAAACAATGTGGCATTTTCAGGAGGGTGTTGTAATTTTTTTGCTTGTTCTGTGATCCATGTTTAATTCCATGGATTATGGTAGCCAGCCTGATGAGGGGCTTGGGATGCTCTGAATTATTCATCATAAATAAAATTGATATAGAGCTGTCTGTTAATCATGCTAATTCAAGCTTTCACCCCTCTGTTCCACAGGGCTCCTATTTTTAAATACAGCTCAGGTACACTGTGCAATTACATCTGCCAGTTGTGCATCTCCCAGGCAGCAAGATCTAGCTGAGTAAAAAGTAAAAAGATTAATTTCAGTCTCAGAAATCTTTTCTGATGTGATGTCTTCTAAAACAAATGGAGACCTTTAAACTATTATTTTTAAGATTGAGCCTATCTGAGTTTTTTATTAGAATTCTGAGGACTTCTGAGCCTTTGGGTTCATTGTGGTTTGAGCTTTATTTGGGTTGGATCATTTGGAAAACACTGCTGTGATGTTTCCTCAGTAACTGTGAGAACAAAATTTCATTTGCATTTTAAATAAAAATCAAGGAATATTAAAAAAAATCATGCGACTCAAAGAATAGACCCAGCAAATATTGTGTGATTTGAAACAAGAATAAAATTTTTTGATAAAACTGTTTGAAGCAAATTTTCTTTTCTTAATGTTTGAGGTTCATATTTGGCATTAGACACTCAGGCTCTTTGGTGAATATATGGAAATGCATAGCCCTGCTTGAATTATTTCTAAATAAATATATTTCTAAAGGGTTGAGCTATAAAAGTCCCTTTTGCATAACATGCAAGATAAGCTTAGCTTTGTCTGAATCTCCTGATTTCAAAAGCAGAACTAAACTCACCAGTGGATTTCTCCAAGAAATCCTGGAATACACTGAATATCTGAAAGGGGCATTTTGCAACAGCATCCTGGAAATGCAGGTCAGGCTCGAGGTGGGAATGAATTAACACAGCAGCACATGGAAAACTGCAGGGTCAGAGAGGTGATAAATTCACTTTTCTTACATTACTACCACTTCCACCTTCAGGGTCAGGTTCTGGTTTGAGCTCCCTGTTAGTGAACACCATAGAGCATCTCTGACTGGAGAAATCTCTTTTTCTAGCAAGGTGCTAAGCAGCTGCTCAGCCCAACTCTGGCTCTGCCAGCAGGCTGGAAAAAGAACATAAAGCCTGTGGGGACACTTGCTGGTTTTGTGGGACAAAATTCATAATCCTGAGGATCATGGGACAATTCATTAGTGAACCAACCTGCATTTAGCATGGTTTGCAAAAAAAGCAAACAAGGAGCTTTAACAAAAGGGCCATTCTTGTTTCTTGAAGAGGAAATATAAATACTGTGCACACCAATTCCTGTTTCTAGACCACAGTCATGCAACCTGCTGCTTAAATCAATATTACTCTGAAAGACAAACATGCATTAAAAAATGAATTAACATCCAGGCTGCAAAATTTTAATAAAATTAGATCTTAAATAGATAAAGGGCAAGACTTCCAAAACCCATGAAATTAAATTGCTTTTATATTTCCTTTTTCATCCTATAGCCTTACCTCAATATTTTCACTATAATTCCATCAGCAGTTTTGTATTGTTCTTCGAAGTAAATCTTTCATAACTCAGGCTAGCCATGAATAATTTTGTTTCTAGAATGAAAACCCCAAACCTGAGCTATTTTAAGTGGGTTATATGACCACTGTTCCTCAAGGGAAAGAGAAATGCCACTCCTCACTCTGGTGCAGAGTCATCATGAATATGCCTTTCCATGCTTGCTGAGAGGAAGTTGCTCATCATGGGAGGGGAAATTCAGATGGTGACCCTGCACCCTGGAGTTCAGCAGAGCTGTGGGGTAATTGATCCTGACTCCTCAGTCTCCCAAGGCACAACTGCATTCTTCTGGGAGCACAGGAACTGCAAGAAACACAGAAAGGGGAACTACTAAAGTATTCCTCTCTGAACAACTGCAGGAAACACCTGAAAACTGTCTGATTTCAGCCTTGATAAGGCAGCCTGAATTGCAGGAGGAGGCAGAATTCAAAAATGAATCTGTGCCTTCTTTGACATAAAGAGATAAAGTCACTTCAGCTGAAATAGATCTGAATTCCTGATGGATCCCATCAAATGTGATCATAAAAAAGTCTCTTAAATATTGAAAGTATGAGTAAGTTTTATTGGACATTGTAATAATTTATTTTTTTAATGGGACACCTCTATAACCACACTAGACCCTAATCAGTTGTCAGTAGCATTCATGGAAGATTAAGAAAGCCTACTGAGGATAAGAGAGGTGCTGAAGAAAATATCTTATCTGATTAAAAGTGAGTGATAAGGGCATGCCAAATTGCTGGGGAGTGGTTGCCACAGGACAGTCAGTGATATGACATCAATCAGGGGTGCAGCAGAGAAATCCACAGTGATGAATTAGTGATGGAAAGCCCAGAGAAAACTCCAAGTCTCTGCTAGGCATCTATAAAGTGGATTTATAAGTACAAAATGAAATGCAAACTACCCAAGTTAGCTGAATTTTATTCAGTCATGCCTTCTGTCTATTTACCTGCTTTTATTTTAAGCATCTTCATCTATCATTTTCATATTCATTCTGTAACTAGGAGCAAGGTTTCCTTTGAATGATGATTTCATTAGGAAATGTTCTGCCAGATAGTGATGCCTCCAGAGTTATGTGCTACATTAATTCTCTCACTTCTTTTACCTTCTATTTTTATTTCACACAAATTATGAAAAAAAACCAACCCCTAAATGATGATAAGGAGAGGATGCTATTTTCATGTATGTGGCATAATTTAGATGCAAGTTGAACCGTCAAATAATACAGAGTTCACAAAGTAGGACTGCTTACCCTGCTAACTGAATGAGGCTGTAGCTTATCAAAAAATTATTACAAAAGACAAGATTTACATTATTTAAAGTCAGAGCCAAGTCAGTCCTCACTACCTTTAGGAGTTCTTGGAAAAGTCAACTCTTTCAAAATAGCCTTTGGTGCAAGCTCTACGTGCTCCTTACCACGATCCAGCCCTTCCTGCAGTTATATTAAACAGCTCTCTCCATACGAGAGAAACTATGAGAGAAAGCTCCTGATAAATCATGGAGTCACCAGAAAAATATGTAACAGCAACAAACTCAGTGCATCTGCCCCTCCCATCTGAAAGGGGATGGAAGGGGACACTCAGTACAAGGACTGAGCACTCAAAACACGCTGGAGCATCTGCATTGCCCAGCATGAAGAGGCACTTGCTGTCCAAAACCAAAAGTGACTTAGAGCCTACTTCCATCTCTATTCCAGCAAAGAAATTCTGCCAGTTCAGTCAGAGCAAGAATATCTGGATAATTTTCATGTAAGGACCATTTGGACCTCACCAACAGAGCCTGTGGAACAAAATGTAGTGCACTGACCTCTTTCTTCCTGCACCACAGCCTTTTGCCCTGAGGAGAAGGGGAGGGAGCAGGATGGATAATTCATCACATTTCTCAATCCTTTCAGGCTTTCACCAGCATCATCTGCTGCCACAAGTCCCCTCCAGAAAAGGGGGTTCTGACCACCAGGAAAAAGCACCAACCATCAGGATACCACAGTGCTGAGCTAAACCCAAAGAACCATTTCACATTCCTGCATCAAGGCAGCTCCATACAGAGAAATGATTGGTCTTATTAGGAAGAAAAATGAGCTTGCTTTTAAATTTTATTATCTATGTTATATTAGCTCCAATTTGAAGTAGGAAACAGAGTTGATGAAATAAGTAAAATTTGTTGAAAACAGGCAAAGCATTTGTGGTTTTCCTAGTAGTAGCCAGGATGACTTGGGTACTCCCCACTCAGGCTCACACTTTGGGCTGTGCTAGAGACTGATTAACAACTTCTCATCTCTGCCCAAGTACAAAGTGGTGATTTTGTTCTAAGCACACGAGGTATTGAGACATGAAACACAGGGAACTGCATCACCCCCTCTGCATCATCCCTGGATAACTGACAGACTCCACTCAAATTTTGTCCCCAAATGAGTGACATTTTCAGTTCAATGGGTAGGATTTTGTTGATGACAGTACAAGATTTTGAAATACATGGAAGCTCTTTCATTATACTAAAAAAGTGAAGTTTTAATGGGCTGCAGAGGCTCTTTCTGACTTTGTGCCATGAAATCTCCAGGGGAGGTTTCACCCTGCTGTGTTCCTTCTGTTGATGTACAGGCATGGAGTGGGACCCAGTAACTGTGGAGAACCCCAGTGAATGGCCTCACACCAGCACACACCAACAAAGGGTTCAGAAAGCCTCTGGAGGAATTACTGCACCCTCCTCACCTGCTTAAACACTGCAGGAACAGCTCCCAGCTGTTTGCTTTCCTCCTGTGCTGTTACACCAATGGTAGCTAGGGACAACTTTTAGATTCTTCTGCTCTTCCCTCTCTGAATCCAGGCCACTGATCAAACATGGAAAGTGAAAAGTAACCTAAGAAATCATCACTCAATGAACTTGCAGAAACAGAATTTGTATTTCTTTCTATTTTTCTCATTCTCTGGAAAAATAAGGTAAGATAATAAGACAATTGCCATAAATAATAAATGTATAAGAAATAATTATATAATAAGTTCAAATCAGCATCTGATGTGTCTTCTCATTTTTTAGGGTATTACACTGAGTACAATATGAAAAACAAAGTCTATGAAACAGTCAGACACCTCATTAATAAGAATATTGAGTCAAGCCTTACTGACCAAGCACTGATAGAAAAAAACAACTATTAAAATCCTTGTACAGCACTCCAGTGGAGATGAGTTAGCAATCACACACAGTTCTCACCAGAAGATTTTTGCTGGTGGAAAACTTGTTTAGAGGTTGGCACTAGTATTTATTTAGTGAGGCAGAGGTCAGGTAAAGGTAAACACTGAGGTGTGAGAATGAGAGATGGAACACCTTGAGTAACTTCCATCTTTTTTATTCTAATCATGTGAGAAGACTGGGATAAAGTGCTCAGCACAGATGGGAACATATCAGCAATGCTGATGGTGAATGACAGAGTGAGTAAAGAGGGGGAAGAGAGAAATACAAAGCAAGGCAGGTGAGACAGTGCCCAGCCAAGCCCTGACTGTGCCAAACCCTTCCAGGCAGTCTGAAGGGGGTCAGTGCTGGCTCTGAAGTCGTTCCTCGGAATGAAAACAACCTTCTGCTTAAAAAGACTGGAGGTTTTAAATTCAGGCATTGCAAGACAGAAAAATGAGTAACAGTGCTGTTATACCCCCATAAAATGGTAAAAAAAAATACCCTGCCAAAAACCAGCGCCATGTGGAAGAGTCCTGACCATTAGAAACACCAAATTTGCAGAGTTCCATAAGAAAATTTTAGAAATGTCAAATGTTTAAAACCAAGATACCTGAAATGAGGTTCTTTAAACAGTTTCAGTACAAGAGACTGCAGTCCTGACTCCCTTCAGAGGAGGGGAGATATGGTTGCTTGTAGGATGTAGCTACTCACATCCTATGGTAGGTGGCTAAAATAGATTTGATATAATTGAACACTGCTGGGATATGAAGATACAGGTATGAATAGAAAATGCCAAACTTCTCTAAGTTTCAAAATAAACCCTCTTTCATTCAAAGTACTCAACCTTAGCACAGGTGGGGAAAAAAAAAAGCCTCAAACTTTCATTCAATACAGCATTTCTTTAAGAACAAAAAAAGGCACAAAATTGATGCAGGTCTACAGATTGCTGCATTAAGTCTGCTATACACAACCCACGCACAGTAACATAAGGGTAATGTAAAAACATGCATTAGGGATGAAGATCCCTCTCTCCCCCCATGAAAGGATGAGCTGAGAGTCGATGGTGGGTGTGCACTGCCAGCAAAGCAAACACTTCACTCTCTGTGGGTGAGCATTTCATGCATGCTCTTTATTATAAAGCCCACTGAAAACTTGAAGCTGCTTTCCTGAAGGAGCTGTTGTGTAACTCTGACATCTGGGGTTTTTAGTTTGAACTGGTTATGGAGCCCATTGAACCCAGAAGGCCCCACTTCAGCTGTTTACAAGCCTTCCCCTCTCCTCCAGCAGCCCATCTTTGCCAGCAGGCCCCAGCTCAGGGCTGGGACTGAAGGCTCAGGCCTGGCTTTGTGAGATGAGCCACACCGTGGACTGCAGCAGGAAGCAGGCCTTGTTTGAAACATCCCATTTTGAAGAGCCCAGCAGAACCAGGAGTGTTTTTCTCAGAAGTTTAATGTGCTGCTATAGCTTTGGATCCACCCAAACAAGCTGCTCTGACTATAAAATGATCTTTGATTCCACATGTATGTGTAACTATGTAAGCCCATGACTTATATAACTTGCCTGGTTACAGACACCATTCATTCTTTTGTTTGTCTTTCATTATTATAGTCATTCAAAAACCTGCTGCCTGGTTTTGACCCTGCAAAAACCAGGAACCAGGCAGCAGGTCCATGCCTGTCATGCCAAGAGCCCTACTAAAAAATTCAAGTGAACAAATCAAATCAAATTAAGCCCTCTTTTCTGTTCACAGCTCATAAACACACTTTGAATTTGTTGCTCAAAATAGCTGTGCATCTATCTGTGCAGCTCTCCACATGCACACAAGGTGCTCACAGCAACCCCATGCAAATATCAGAGCTTCAGAATTCCTGTGAAGGGAACAGGCTGTCACAAAAGGGTTTTGGGAGCTGAGACTGTAGGGATTCAAAAAGCAGCTAGATAACTTTGTGAAGGAAAACCACCACAAATTTCTAATAAACCCACTGACTTTGGGATCTTTGAATTCCAAATCACTGAAACCTTTGGAAAAGTGCTGTAAAAGTAGTAGCATTATAGGTGTTCCCTCTGCTTATCATCACCTTAAGCAGCAAGGTGAGTCTTGGAAAGAGGTGGCTGAATAAAAACCACAATTGGTCATACCCTTATCTGGCCCACTTCTGCCTTTTTTGTGTTTCAGTGTCCTATGAATGAGAAGTATCACTCTGCTTTTCTTATTTTTCATGTTTTTTGCAGATATCTGCTACACTAAAAAGTCAAACTATTGACATATATTTATGATAGAAATTCCCTTTTATAAAACATTCAAAACCATTCTCTGTGTAACCATGGTATTTAAGCTGATTGTTTCCATTCCAGCCTTGCCATGGGAGTTTGTGATAACAAAGCCTATCAACAGGCTCAAAAAGCAGCTGCACATAATGATGGACAACAGGCCCATAAATGGATAATAAGAGGAACAAACAGAAATGTTCCCTTGATATCCCTAAACCCAAAAGTTTGGACTCAGGGACAGCAGGAAGGGAGTGAATCTCAGGATGTGAGCAGACGTGTCAAAAGCTGTGTCAGACTTTATGCTCAAAACCCTCATGGCCGTGTTAGTTGTTCCTTCTGATGAGGTCTACAAGACTCCACGAAGTGTGGAGTGGGAACACAAAGTGGATAATACAATGGATTAGCCAAGAAAAAGGAGGAATAGCACATAAAAACTTATTATAGACAACATCACTATTCTTTACAAAATTAAAAGTCATGTTTAGGGAAGCAAGATTTTATATCTCTAAAAAAAAGTTAATACCTGTGAACTGCTGCCAATGTGTAATCAACTCATTAACTAAGACTTAACACTAGCCATACTAGAGACAGGAAATTATGCAAATAATTGCATAGAAATTTATGAGCACATGGATAACACAGTGGTTTTCACAGCAGTGATAGGCACTTGGACCTGAGACTCCATCCACCCTAAACAAATGGGCTTCACTGCAGCTTCAGTAACTCTGCCCAAACTGATGTGAGTAGGTCAGGTGGTGAGAGCTGGGCAGCTGCAGGGGCATGGATCTCAGCTGGAAAGGAGCCAAACCTCCCTGGCAGCTGCACTGGGCTCTGTGCAGTGGCAGCTATTTTCTTAGAGGGACCCAGCAATTAGTCAAAAGCTAATTTGGGAGAAGCTGCATGAGCAGCAGTAGCATCATGAAACAGCAGCGTGGTGTTTGGTACTGTGCCACTCCTCACTTTCCTGGTACTTGGAACCCAACAACTCTGCCACACAGAAAATTTTAGGCCTACAAACACATTTATGGATAAGGAGGATGAATTAAAATTTACCTGCAGATTTAAGAATTGTTATAGCTGCCAATGAAGTGCAGAATATTTTGAGTCATTAACCATTAATTGTCCAGTCTCTCACAGTTTCTGCTTTGCTCATCAGCTCACCTCTGCAACTCTTCTGAACCTGACTCTGATTTCACTTCTGTCCTTTGAAGCAATGGAGCTATTCCAGCACAGAGTCAGAACAAAGTCAGAATCGTGTGCTCCTCACTGCAGTGCCTACATGCTGACAGGATCTGATGAAACCACAAAACCATTCCGAAATGGCACACAACACATTTCTTGGTCTATGGAATATGTTCTACAATAAGCTAATTGTTGATAAAAGCCTCTATCATGTTGCTAATTTTATCTGTAGAAAAGCTGCTGAGAAGAATGACAACCCTGACAGGTAGATTCTTGAGTGATGTGAAGTACTGAAGTACGAACAGGATGCTGGGCTTTTATTACCTAAGCACTAATGGCAATTGCAGAAGAGGAATTCAGGTAAAGTGGCACATAAGAGGAGATCAGTGAGAAGAGTAATAAGTCATAAGTCAGGCTAGTGACTAACACTGGCAGGAACATAACCAGTCAGCTGGTTGTGGTTTTAAAGAAGTTAGGTAGTATATTTCCTGCATAAAACCAAGATATTAAAGGATTTGGTGCAGCAAAAAGCATTTAAATACGCAAGATCAAAGTCTATCACATTATCACTCTGTTTTACAGAACCCAGGAGATGTGAGGAGTCTTCTAAAAAGTCAAGCAGAACATCAACAGCAGATTCAAGATTAGTTGAGGAATCTTGCTTCCCTCTGATGTGTGTGTGTGCCTCACTTACCTGCTGGCAGTGACAGGAGCTGTCCTTTGTGGAAAAGAGAGCACAATTTTCTACCTTGCCTGACACGTCACAGGCTGTGTTCTCATACAGCTCATCATAACCTAGTCAGTGATAACCTAATAATGAAAAACCATATCTTTATAGAAATTAAATGTTCCCTTCAACAACAGAATTCCTCATCAAAATGCAACTGGTTCCCTATAGCAGGAACAAGCCCTGCAAAGTGCTGGATCCAGTCAGTCTATAAACACACTGTACAAGCACACCTCTATTTTTGCCTTTGGGATACAAATTAAATTTTTCTCCGTCATTTCACAGCTGATTTTTCCAATGCCCAAGAACTCAGCTGCCTTTTGGGAGTGCAACAACACAGCTGCCTTTTTATGTGAGAGGAGGAGTATAAAGGAACCAGCACCTCTCACACGCAGCCCTCTGTGGACTGGCTTTTGCAAACACAGGGGGCCCTGAGTGCCTTCCTTCATGAGCTGTGTCCATGCCTGCCATGCACACACAGCAGGTCCTGATTCACCATGGATTTTCTCAGCACATGGAATGATTCCACGGGGCTGCTGGAGCTGCCTGGCTGGTGAGGAAAGCAGAGATTTGGTTCACGGGCACAGCTCACTTGCTCCCTGCCTGTGCGAGCAGCACCTGAAAAGAAGCTGGCAAGGGGCTGCTTTGGCCAAACATTCCTCCAGCCTGAGGCCTGCTAGGGCACAGGTCCTGTAAATATTTGTGTGTTCAATGCTCTCCAGAGCTAAGACATTTAATGCTGCCCTGCCATGGGCATCTGCTTGGCCATCACACATTTCCAATCAGTTCCTGTCCAGCTAAATGCAGTTCAGGGCTTGGGGTCATCCTCCCTGTAGGATCCAGACCATGATGACAAAGCATTCACACCCTGTCCTTTATCCTCTACTCTCTGCTGTACTTGCTGAGCATCAGTGTTTTTACCAAACTGAGATCATGCAAGCATAAAATTAAAATGACACACTTTAAATGATGTGTGGCAGTTTCCCATTCACTTTCACAAATCTAAGCATCATAATAATTGTTTTTGTACAATCAGAACAAATTCCAACAAAGCAACAGATTTCAGTCAATACAAACCCAGAATGTTACAAAAAAGTTCATCATTCACAGAGATTAGTCAAAAACATTTTTCCCCTCCTGCTTACCTCTGCCCCTGCTCAGGTTAGGAAGCAGGGAATTCCATAGCTGCAGGCAGCCTGGTATCCAGCTTTGAGAGCAAAGCCTGTAAGACAAGGGCTCTGTAAGGGAGTGGTATATGATAAAGAAGACACAGGAGCATAACAAATGCAGATTTCTAGAAAAAACGTGCTGGAAGATGAATTTCTTTCCCTGAGTTTATTTTGGGACAAACAGTGAGAGCCTTGGAGCAAACAGAAACCTTCCTCAGCAAAGCTGTAAATGCCATTTCCCACATAGATTGCATACAAATAATGAGAGGAGTTTTGAGCCATTCAAATCATGACCATATTATTTCAAGCATTCATTTATTATACTGCTTATTTAGCAAGTCAGTCTTCACACTCTGCCAATGAAATGCTTTCAGTAGGAATGGATGGGTAGGAATTACTTGATGAATTTAAGAGAGCCAAACCTGTACAGTGACCACTACAAAGCAGTTTGCAGGGCATGGCTGGTGATATCAGGGCACAAGGAATCAGGATGGAAGAGGAGCTTCCAGAACATTCACTGCAGTGCAAGTCTGGAGCCAGGTGACAGTGCAGGGGGCAAGATGATTTTGGCAAGTGTTATCTGGTGTGTAATGTCTGTGGTGGTGGTTGTACAGCTATTAATGAGGAAGTTTGTAAGCACTTAAAGGACTTGGGAATTTTAAACAGCTAGTAAATCATGCCAGGGACCTTGAATAAATACTTGAGCAAATCATAAACATTTTTGAAATGGAAGCACAGAGGTACTTACTTGGGGACACCAGAAAGGTGGCACAGGGAAATGTCCCTCAGTTGTGTAGATTATTGTATGTAGATTTCATTAAAGTACCTGGCACAGGTAATCACACCTTTATATGTAAAAACATATTTTTCATTTAATGACAGAGGTGAGCACAGGGAAGCTTTATGGGTATAATTATTATTGCTAGATCATTTTCAAAAATAACTGGATTGCCCACAGCAGACAGGGCCTCCTGGCAGAAAAAAATGAAAGGTTAATTCTAAGTTAGAAGAGAAAATTTCAGTAGAAAAGGAAATGTAGCACTACTTGCCTGGCAAAAACTGTGGGGTGTACATCTGGACTGCACCGCTGATAGCTCTACCCTTTCATGACTGCTGTGGTGGGAAGAGATGCTGCCCTCTTGAAAAGCAGAGTGGCATCAGGTGGGATGACAGTGGGATAAAAGATATGGTCTGCCCTTTTTTAAGGTTGCAGTACATTAATTGAGAGATGAGTAACTCAGTAATGATGTATAAAAACAGGGAAAATTGATGATCCTTTCAAGGACAGGCCATGCAAGCAATCACGGAGAGTGATTTTCATCTGAGAGCTCTTTACATGCTTACATGAATTAGATTTTTCTCTTTCCAACGATGGGATGTTGCCATCCAGAAATTCTCACAGCTGGCAACTTCAGTAGAGCTCAAAAAGTAACTGCACCCAGACCCCAGCTTTATCTGAACAGAGGTACTTACCTGGGGACATCAGAAAGGTGGCACAGGGAAATGTCCCTCAGTTGTGTACACTGGGACTGTGTGGATAGAGAGAAAGTCATGGTTCAAAGCTGGTGTTTATTAAAGCTTCTATAATTAGAGAATACAGATGTTTTCTTTATGTGCATAATGTAAACTCTACATTGTGTAAATGCAGTAACAGTGAAGTGAAAGTTTCCAGCACATAATTTTTCTATTTTAAACTATTTTAAACTATTCTAAACTATTTTAACTATTATTTCCAAAAAACACCTATGAAGATAATTTAGCAAACTGCCTACAAAGAAAGCTGATTGACTGTTGTGCAGTGAATCTCATTCTTTTCATGCTGAAAAAAATGAAAACATTATAGGTTTGCTATAAAAGCACTGTGTAAGTGCTAAGAAGCCGCCTGTATAATTTGTTTTTGTAACTCAGCGTGTTGACAGAGAATTCTGGGTCTCAAAGGATATGATGAATTGTGGGCTGAGGGGATGTTTCCTCAGTTCACTGGTCCTGCAGAACACATTGGAGCGGGTTTGGCCCCATGACAACCGCACTGAGCTCCCGAGCAGAGGCAGCTCGCACCCAAGCTGCTCAAACTGGTTGTGCCCTCATGGATGGGCTGTGAGGACTTGGCCACAGCACCCGAGGGAGTCAGGAGGAGATCAGGACACTCTAACCCGGCTGCAGATGAAGCTGGGAACACAAACATCTGGCTTATGCTGGACTATTCCCACTTTGGTATGATTTGAAGTCACAAAAGAAGGACCGTGCTGCCTGTAGGCACCGAGGTGTGGCACAGAGGTGCCCAAATTATCTTTCAGTGTAGCAGCTCTGGCACTGCAGTGGAGACATTACAATGCAGAGCCCTGGCTCCTCAGCAGGGGGATTTAATCTGCAAGGGCTCTGTGCTGCTGTCACTGCCAGGGAGGCACGCCCGACCTGCTCCTCTTGAACCTCGCCTGTTTTATATTAATGGCTTTCATTGCTTGAGGTATTTTAATTGTGTTCTATCGCCAAAGGCTTTGTAATACCTTGATGGTGTTTTGTGTAGAAGCAGAAGTTTCTGGTTGCTTGAAGACTGAGATGACACCCTGAGTAATTGCACAGCTTAGGAAGATGATATTTGAGCATATGCCCGACAATTTCACATTCGTGTTTGATAACCTCATAATTTATGTGAATAATCTAAAACCACAACAGAAATGCCCCAGTGCCTCTGATGCATTTATTTTTAAAAGCAATTAGCATACAGGCTTCCCAACACTCCCAGCTATCCAGCCAGCTCTTGATACAAATTAACTGGATGCTGATAAAGAATGAAGCAGCTCCATGCTGATCTCCCCTGAACTGTGCTTTAATGGTTTTGCTACCTGAGATTCCCATTGAAGCATGGTCACGTTCAGGCAGGGCAGTATTTGGTGAGGTGACAATTTCAAATCATCTATTCTGCTTTATTTTAATGCAGACAGCACCCCAATCCAGGTCACAGGATTGTTCCACAAAAACAGCGTGAAGGAGGGGATGAGCTCTGTGCCACAGCAGAGGAAGAAAGTTGGGAAGCTGGCTGCCTAACATTGCCTAACATTTTGTCCTGAAAATCATGCTACACTAGCACAGCTCCTAAGGAAGGATTATATTCAAACGAAAAATCTAGACTAGAGTAGATTTTTTCCTGCCTTTCAAATTTTTTTTTAATTTTATTTTTGAGGTTTTTTAATTCTGAGAGAAAGCTTGTTCTGTAATAATGCCATCTTAAAGTCTGAAATGAAAGACAAACCATGAATAAATTTAAGTGAAAAATAACATTTATAGATCTTATGAATGAAGATGCTTCAATTTTCCCTTCCAGCACTGTTGGGCAAAATACACTTTTCCCTCACAGATGACATGGTCACAACTATGCAGCTGAGCAGCATTCCTCTTTAAAGACTTCATCCAATCCTGATAAAACTACTGCTAATTCATGCAACACAGATACTGCTCTCATTGAAACCCATCCTGTATGCTCATTATATCTATAATATATGTACAAAGCCGACCACAAAAGCCAAAGGAATGCTGTATGGCAAGCTTGAGATTTTATTATTTACAGAGACTGTGTCACTATGCAATTTCAGTTTTCACCTCTGGATGGTTTTTGCAGAGCTTTATGTGGAGATAGACACAGATAAGATGCTCAGATAGTGGAAAGCTGAGTGTCTGGCCCAAGTCAGAACTAAATCAGTCACCTCAGGATTTGATCCAGGCTTTTGTTGTTCAAAAGGTTCTTGTTTCTCACTGAAGGCAGTGCTCAGAGTGTGCAGTGTTACCATGTGCTGCTCCAAGGATAGTCTGGCTGCCAGAAACAGGGAAGGATGTCTGGGTGAAAGAAATGAGCAGCAGCAGCAGAGGAACCTTTAACCCATAAGGGTTCATCATTTTCAGGAAAATGTACTTAGTAATTAAAACCAAATGGAAAGATATGGTGAAAACTATATATTAACAGAACTGGCTTTTTAGGAATGTTTTCTTGGGGTTTTTTTGCCTCCACTGTTTATCAGCAATTTTAAACAAAAATTACTTAATTAAAAATTATTTAGATGACTACATGAATTAATCAACACAGAAACAGATGATAAAGCTGAGGTAAAAAGATATGATAGCTTAGTGAAAAGTAAGCATCCAAAAAACAGAACAAACCACAATATAAAAACTGACTTGATATTATTAATTGACATTTGTAGAGTCTATTATTCTCTATTCAGCTAAATATGACTTCAATTTTCTATTCCTTCCAAAATTCAAACTACTGTGCATTTCCCTTTCTTTGGCACAAAAAACCCTAAGCAACATTAAAATACACAAATGAGTCAAAGCTCCCATAGAGCTTTACAACATCAATATATTTTAAAGGATTCTCTTTAGTTTTACATTTTAAATAAAGTTGATGGTTTTTTCTGCTTAGAGACTGGGATGACTTTTCACTTCCAAAACTTCTTACCTTTGTTTGAACTGTTCCACTGCTATTAATCCTTCCTCTCTGTTTTTTAACTATTTAGGATCTTATTAGCAGATTTAAAATGCTGATGATTTTTAAGCAGTTGATTCATTTTCCTTCATCTATTCTAACTTGATATGGATGTTGCTGCTTATGAATAAGAGATTGTGAAAGCTCTGAATTATCCTGTACTGAATCCCAAAACCCCCTTGGTAACGAGGGATTTGAAAAAAAGTCCATTTCTAAATAGTTATTCTAGTCCTTAGATGAACAGATTTATTTTGCTAAAGGAAAGAAGGGCAACAAAAGGTAACAAGCAATCTTCAAATAAGTATATTTAGTAATAAAAGAAATTAATTCTCCTTGATGTAAAGTGGCCATCATCCACTGCAGGCACCAATAAGCTTCAGGGTTTATAAATAGAAGTCCACTTACTGACCAGAATTTAAATTTTAAGATCTGTCTATAGCAAGGAAATGTACCATATTTTAAAAGGCCCATACATCAGATATATATATCTTCTCATGCCACATATTTTACTGTACTAGAGAACTAGAGAAGGGGGAGAAATGCTCATTTAAAAGAAATAGTTACTGCTGGTCATACACAAAAGACTGTACATTCTACTAGTTAGATACCATTAAAATATGTAATTAGGAACAACTTCTGTAACACTTCCAGAGGCTTAACTTTACAGAATTGTTCCAATGAAAAAATATTTTTCCATATGTGAGCAATCCTTTGAATTTCAGTAGTCTATAAACCCCTCCTTACCTTGCCAAAGTATGAAAAAAGGAAAGAGAACTCTATTCCATCTCCTGTTTTGATTTATTACTGGTTTATTTGACATTTCTTGTCAGAGTAAATGGCCTTCAGCAATACACACAACACTTAAACAAATGCCAAGTGAAATCAGATAATTCTGCCATGGGTCCTTAGCTTTCAGTTGTGTCCTTGGCTGAAAAATTCTTCCATGTAACTTGGAAAGCAATAATGCCATCTTATCAGTCCTACTAAAAACCTGAAAATAATTTCCTCCTGTTAACAAGGATTTTATCTGTATTTTCATAGATACAAATATTCACTGAAAATTCTGACTTAGGGGATACACAAAGCCCAGTCTAATGTCATTTGAAATCTGCAGACATAATGAAATGCAAAACCAGATAATTCAACATTCCAAAAGCTGTATAAATTACTTTTTTTAACTGCTGTGTTCTTTCATACTTCTTATAGAATAAGTCTATTTCTTTTACTTAAAATTAAATTTAAAGCAGGACAACATACATTAAGCTTTAACAAAATTTATTCAAATTCTCAAAACATAACTGAGATTTAACATCTTGAACAGTTCATGTTTGTATAATAGGCCAAACCTCAGCATCAATGGGTAAACTCATTAAGTAGACTGAAACTTTATTGAAGTGATATTTTGGAGGTTTTGGCAGCAGCTGCCTCACTTACAGGTGTAAAGAACATTTCTTCACTGCAATTATATAAATAACATCTCACACAAATTGGTGAGCTAATTGGTAAATTAGTTCAGCAAGAGTCACTTTTTTACTCTAAAAACTGTACTAAGAGGTTATCAGTTCAGAAAGTGGACAAATACAGTAAACCACAATATGTCTGTTTACTAATCACATATAATGTGAGGTAGCTGGTGTAGAAGCAGAGCAAGGAAGTTACAATTTGAGAACACTTTTTAATGTTTTAGAAATTTGATTTTATTTTTCAATGTTTTCTCTACATTTTCATGAAATCCACTTTTGAATGAATGTATAATTGGGTGGAAACAAAGTCAAGCTAACACCCTTGCAGTGGTTAATGCTCTTATTGGTGATTCTCAATGGCCATTCACAATTGTCTAATAAAATTAAATTATAAAAAAAGGCAAAAGGCATCTACTGTATTTCATAATTTCTTAAAAAATACTCATAATATTTCCCATTGAATATTTCCCTTAGGAAATTTGAGCTTTGTACTCACTTGCAATTGACATCTTTAACGGCTGCGAGAGAGAGGAAATCTACTTGACTAGATTAACTAGAGAAACGATCAAGGCAAGTTGAGAACTATTATTTGATTTTCGTCTTCCTGATTGAATAGACTCATCAATAAAAACATCACTTAAGTTGAACCTTTGCAGTTTTTTTTGCAGTGCAAGCAGTGTTGCTCGAGTCACAACTGAGACATTGCAGTGTGGAGTTTTTGTGTTTGTAACTCACCTGTACCAAGTCCCAGAACTCAAGAAACTGAAGGGGTCAGACTAGAGATGATCAGAAGAGCAGTTTGGGTTGGGAGCTAAGGACAACATAAGCTTGGTCTGGGGACACCAAAGATGCTCAGCCTTTGATCCAATCTTAATTTTCCTGAGGCCTAGTTTTCAGGCAGGATCCACCCATGAAATGCCCAGTGGATGAAGCTGCTGTCAAGAACGCATATCTGCAAGGTCACCAATTTTAACAAAATTATATCAGAGGAAAACAATTCAGCCAGGAGCATAGCAAGAGTTATCCTGGCCAATGCAGAGCTGGAAATGCTTTAAACCAAGGTCATTGCCAGCCCTCTCTGAGCCACAGCCTTCATTGGAGATATTCCCATGCCACAAACAATTTAAAAATAAATCCAGCTACCACACAGCACCTCTCTGTGCCCCCTTCCCCCTGGAGATCTGGTTCCCATGGCAGTGAGCCACCTTCACCTGCTGTTTGCTAGCACATCCCCCTTGCACCACCCCCTCCCTGGCACGCCCCAAACACATCCAAGGTGCAAATTCTGGCAGCTTTGTTAAAATTACCAGCCCGGGGGCTGGAGGGATGTAAACTCAGCCTCCTCTCTGGGATGTGGATCACTGATAACCCTCCTGGAGCTCCAACAAACAAACAAACGCAGGAAATGCCAACCGTGTGTCACAGAGTTTCTGCTTCACGTAACCATGGCAAAGTGTGGGCAGGAGCGAAGCCGTGATCGTTTGGAATGGTTTAAAATCTTCTTTTTGTCATCAGGGAGGCCAAAGGATGGCCAAAACACAAAGAGGGCTCAGACCAACCATGTGATTTGGGACCAAACCGGGGCTGGTGTTTCTCTTTGCACTGGGTCTTGTGAGAAAATGTCAATCTAATGAGAAAATTCAAAATGATGTTTCATTTTTACACAGCTCATTTCCCTTTATCCCCCACACAGGATCTAAATCTCTAAGCACCCAGGACCATGATATCAAAGTAAAAGGGACACGGTGCAGGTCCCTTTGTCCCCTCCTGAAACTTTAAAAAGCCATCATGGGCAGCCTGTTTGCTCCCTGGGCATTTCTGCAGAACTAAGCCAATGATGGCACGTTTAGGAAAATGATCCTATGAAGATTTTGCTGGTTAGCAGTTATTATTGTTATGAAGTCTAATGGTAAACTAACACTTAGTGTAATATAACTGCACATTTTTATGGCTTCTCAAAAACCTCTTAGTACCTCATCTGAGCCATGATTTTTCCATACCATTTCTATTTTAACAGCAGTGTCTCCACACCAGCTGACAACTTTCACATGTTTTATTTTCCCCCTCTGTGTTGCAACATGACCAAGGTCATTGCAAACTGCCATTCCCTTCTTATTTTATTTTTACATCCATCTTATCTAATATTACTCATCTGTTACAGCTGCAAAGCCACATCAGTAAAGCAGACAGCCATGCAACTGTGCAGCCCAGCAGAAAGAACTTAAATTTATGTACATGAGGGCCCTTTGGATTTTTTTTTTTTTCTGATAGGAAGATGAGTAAAGCAGAGACACAGGTGCCTGCTGCCACTTGAGAAAATTGTGGCCTTTCTCTCAGCTCTGTTGAGTCACTCTGAGCTGCAGGACTCACGGACATTTGGCTGTGTGGGCCCTGCTCATTCTGAGGAGGAAAAATGGCTGAATGGCATCCATATGGCTGACAGCTTGCTGTGACGAGCAGCCAGCTCAAAAATTTGTCAGCAGAAGAGGGCAAAAAATACATTCTGAATATAACTCTTTGAACATATTCATTTAGGAGGAGTAGGTAGCTATCCAACAGGCTGTACGTTCATCTGGTGGAGAATAACCACCAATAAAGCCCTTTGTTTTCTGGATGTGCAATACCTGAATAGTTTGAGGGAGTTGTCATCACAATGAAACCCACAGCCAGAAATTGGAAATAGTGCTGTGACTTACAGGGTGCTGAGCTGTTGGTATAAAATCAGCAGATTGGAGGTAGAGAATAACGTCACTGGAGTGAAAATACTGAATACAAAATAGGATCCTAAAATTTTCCACCATTTATGTCTTTCAAGAGATTGTTTCCATATTGTATAATGAGCCCTTGTATGCACAGCATGTTTATATAACTCAGTATCAGCCTTGTGATGCCTCAAATGTCTTCATACATCAAATATTCTTAGTCTAAGATTATACCTGCCCTGCCTTCTCACTTATAGACATGCACAGTCCATCTGAAAATGTTACCAGTCTTTATTTTCTCACTCTCAGGCAGTACCTGACATCTCTTCCTCTCAATTATCTTTGTGCATTATCATCTATTAACATTATCTTCCTCTCAATTTTCTTTTGCATACTGGAGGCATGCAAAACACTTAAACAAAAATAAAGTGACACTGGCCAACCTCCTCCTTATCTCTTTTCTCTCTCCACTCCAAGAGCCCTGTGTCTTAAATGTTATTTATGGGGGAAAAAAAAGGTGGAATTCTTTAGTGATGTCTGTGATATGGAAGTAGTAATAGCACCTATGGGAACAATATTTTCTTTATTATTTTATCAAATCTGAGCTAGAGGGTGATCAACACTAACAATCTCTCAGAAAAAAAATTACAGAAATAAATCGAGGAGAAGTTACAGAAGAAGTAAAAGTGATATATTCATTTTTCTATCTCCTTTCCTTCATGGAATGCTATCCTTCTATTTATTACTCCTATCCCTTAATTAGAACAGAACAGGAACCTGCAAATTAGAATGCTTGACAAAGTGAGTTATCCTTTCTCTTCTTCACACAACACTCTGGATTAAGGACTTTCATTTCTAGTGCAATAGCCCACCAATTCACAGTGGTTTTTAGAAGGTCTGATTTTCATCACTGATATTTTTTGATACAAAATTTTACACACAGAAATAATTGCAGACATAGTTTTGCTCTATTCAGCAACCATTTTGGGGCTCTGATTATTATTTTAGAATAATCAGTTGACCTATTACCTGTTGTCTTGGCAATCAAGTATCTTAATGCTAGGTGACCAAATTTCAGACATCTGATCCAAAAGCTGCTATTACCCAGCTTGTTTGTATTTTCAAGGGTATGCCAGATAAGTCCAAGAGATGCCACTAAGAAAATCAAGTTTTCCTATCAATTTGCCTGTCACCATGCAGGATGGCAAGGGAGTTGCAGTGGCACTGATTAAATGTGAATTTGTGCAGGATTTGCTTTTAGTCCAAACCATAAAAAGGGCACAAAAGTACAGGTACAGAAGAAGTATCACAGAATTGTGATCCTTAATCAAAGTGGCCTTTTACTGGATTCTCTCCCATAGCTTCATCTCTTTTGTACTAAGAAAAAGTACAGAAAAATGATGCAAAAAGTAATTTTGATTTAAAAAACAAAAAAAGGCAATTTCTAATGTTAATTTCATACTCACAGCATTAGAAGAAGAATTGGGTTTTTAAATCAGCCTCTGAATAACAGGTGAAATCAAGGCAAAAAGTTATCTACAGTCAAATGAGAAGAATATTTACTGTAACAGATGCTATATAAAAATGTCCCTTCAGTAATAATGGATAAGCCTCAGAAGCAGTGGAAGAGTGGTTTAGGCATATATTCATAATTATGAAGAATAAATATTTAGTTTCTTGATACATTTGTCATGTTCTTATTCTTTTAGTCTGCATTCTGTCTTCTTATACAGCTTATTAAAGACACCAAAATCAGTTACTGAGTGCTGAGCCTTCAAAAACCAAAATTCAAATCCAGTAAAACTGATAAGTGAAAGTCTAGACCAGTAAAAAGTCCCTCTGCAATTCTGCACACACACACTTCCATGTTTTACACAAGGACCCAGATCAGTCTGTTGTTTTCAGACATTAGATATGCAAGAAGAACCATAATAAATTATTCAATCCAGCATCTAATTGCTACTAAATGTCCAAGTTTTATAACAAGGGTTATTTGACCTCCTTGCATGTTCTCTCAGCGCTTGGGTTTCACTGATTTGTGCTGTGTATTCTGTTTATTCACTAAATCAAAGCATGTGACTTTTAGAAGACAAGGATCTCTTATTTTTCTGAAGTGCAGAGGTTTGAAAACACAGAACATGTGTTACCCATCAGCAGTAGTAGAAAAGAATATTTGGAATTCTCCCTTTTTATTTGCCTGTAAGACAACACATGTAAACTTTTTCTCATTTGCTGTGCAACACTTAGATATGCAACAGCAAAAATGTTTTTGGAGTTAGTCACTACTTAACAAATGGCAGATATTAATTCCAAATACTTTAAGAGCATCACATAGCCATAAATAGATTTAAAAGTTATGCAGAAATATCTGTGACCACAATAAATTCCCTAGGAAAGCTCTGAAGCAGCATTAAGCACTGTGGGAACAGGAGAGTACAGGTGATTCTGAGATCACAAGAAACAGAATTGAGCACTGTGTGGCACTTGTAAATAGCAATCAGTGCCCAAATGTACAGAAATATTTGCCTTCAATTCAGCAGTTTAGTTGGATACTTCCCAGCAGTGCACAGGCAAAGAAGCCTTCTTGCTAAGCTGAATTTATCAACCTCATCCCAACTAAAACAAGTCAATTGAAAAGAAATAATCTTGGCCTTTGCCTGCACCTTTAGGCAGCTGACCTCAGTAGGCTCAGATTTAGTTTAAAAAAAAAAAAAAAAAACCAACAAAAAAGCAAAAAACAAAGGTATCATGGATGAGGCTGGTAGATGTTTTCTTGGGGACCTTCCCAAAAACACTTTATAAATTTCCCACAATAGGTAGAGAACTATCAAATTCAAAATGCCACAGGTATCAATGACCCAGAAGGATTTCTTCAGTGATCCACATGAATGATAACACTTCAGTTATCGGGATTTTTTTTTTCCTTTTTAAAAGGAAAAAGTTCTGAAGGAATATAAAATATTATTTTAAAAAGGCAACATGCACCTCAAAAGACATGTTCTTCCAGTCTGGAAGCTTCCACAATGGATCAATTTGGACTTGCTTTTATTGTGAGATGGATTCTGAGCACCTAAACATAAGGAAAAATTCTATAATAGACAATATTTGATTGTACCCTCTGAGGTCTCCTTTCCCAGGAGAAGTCAGGCAGTGGAAGTACACATTCATTTCTATGGAGGCTGAAGCTCTTTGTAGGACAAGGAAATTTAACATCCCTATATAAGGCAAGTCAGGGCTGCTCATGCTTTGTTATCAGTGAAAGGCACCTTGTAAGGCAATTTTTCTGCTACTCTACTGCTATCATTTTGCTGGAAGACTTATTAAATCAAAATTGAACCTGAAGTGTCTCTACAATCTGTGAAACTACAGAGACAGTTCTATATAGAGCACTATAAAATGATCTAGGAGACTTCTGGAAAACCAACTTGAATGTTTAAACCACTAATGTTAGTCTGAATTAATTTTTTAAGTTGTTTAATTCAATTTTAGGCTGCTTTCATGCCCATAGTTATACACTGAGCATCAGGGAAACATTTCTATGCTGCCTACTGCATACTTAAAGAAAAATTCACAAAAGACTGAGGCACAAGGTTGTGTTTTACAGTTTTTTCCTCCTCATCCCTCCTCCCCACTGTCCTTCCTTCTTGAAGCACAAGAGGCCATCAGTTCACAGCAACTTCTTCTTTTTGCTACACAAGCCTCACCGAGCTGGTCCCATGTGAGAATGCAAAGATAATAGAAAAAAGGAACAATAAAAATTCATCTCCTAGTTATAGTCCACAAGGGGGAAATTTGCACTTGGAGATGCTTCCTCAGCCCTCTTTTTATCTTTGCTCCTACCATGGCGCACAAAGCTGTGAAAACCAAGTGAATTTGTGTGTAAATCAGAACAAGGAGGCCTGACCCTGTAAAGATTTGTGGTTCAATCCAACAACTTGCTGATAATGAACCAGGCAATCTCAACTCCCTGTCCTCCTCCCTGCCACTGTCCCCAACACCTCACTCTTCCTTACTTGTTGTCACTCCTTGGTCACTGACAAGAAACTTGTGGCCACACGTTCAGCTTATTTGCTTATTTGCTTATTCAGCTTATTTGCTTATTTGCATGTCTGAGCTGGCCTGGCCTAGAAATGATTCATTTTGACCCAGGTTAGCAGGTGGCTCTGGTGACCACAGAGCCACAGGACTGTGAGAGCAGCGTAAGGGAGGAAGCAGCCGTGCATGGCCTCTTCTCTCCAGGAACAGCCCAGGTTTCTCTTCAGGTTAAGCTAAGCTGGAAACTGTAAATACATCTGAAACATCTAATCCATTTGTTAATGTCAACAATACACAGGAAATGTGAGGTAGGAACCTCAGACATGGTCAGAGAATCACAGAATATGCTGAGTTGGAGGAGATCCACAAGGATCACCAAGTCCAACCCCTGGCCCTGCACAGGACACCCCAAGGGTCACACCATGTGCCTGAGAACAGCGTCCAAACTTCTTGAACTCTGTGGGTCTTGGTGCTGTGCCCACTGCCCTGGGCACCCTGTTCAGTGCCCAACCACCCTCTGGGTGACATTGGTATCTTTTCCCAATATCCAACCTAAACCTGCCCTGACACCTTCAGACCATTCCCTTAGGTCCTGTCACCTCTCTCACTGTCACTGAGAGAGCAGTGCCTGCCCTTCCTCTTCCCCTCATGAGGGTGATGAAGGCCACAACGAGGCCACCCCTCAGTCTCCTCTTCTCCAGACTGAACAGACCAAGTGACCTCAGCTGCTCCTGACACAGCTGCCCCTCAGGGCCTTGCACCATCAGGAATGCAGAGGTTGCATCGGGCTAACAATGTTTTGTGCAAAAAAAAAAGTGAAAGATTATTCTGCTGTCCCAGGACAATAAGAAAACCAGACTACAGACTGGAACTGCACATCACTGCTAGCTGGCATGACTTTTAAATAAATCTAACAAGATACTTAACTGTTTGAATCAGAACACTAAGAACTATGTATTGCTTGCTGCATGAAAAGGAAGTTTCTATCACTAAGAAATGCAAAAACGCCCTTAAAAAACAAACTGACTTTTAAAGATTAATAGATTTTGGTTTCTAAAATCATAATAGTACGGCCAAGTGACCAATTTCCCTCAGGAAAGGGAGTAGAAACAAGACCTAATTTCTGAATGGCCATAGTTAGAAGTATCAAGCACATGAAAAGCTTAAATTTTCAATACTGTCACTCACTTGACAGATAGCAGAAAAACACACATTCATTAAGACTGAAAGTAAAGGCATGGAATTTCATCAAAAACAGGAAAGAAATTAATTTTTGGTGAACAAGCATTTCTAAACTAGCTGGAGCAGTTTCTGGAGCAGTTAATTTCTTGGTTACTGAAAACATAACATGTTTTTATTTTCAGCAGATGTTTAGTTGTTCAGAATCTCACTATTTTGAAATTCAAGGAAAAACAGCAACCTAGCTTCCAAAACTCATTGAAACAAGTTTCAATGCCATGAAGTTTGTGATTCTTTAGCTTTTACTTTTAACTTCTGACTTCTGAATCAACAGCATACAATCAATTCAATATTTAAAGATCTCCTCTGCAAAGGTAGACTGCAGACAGTATTTATATTTTACAGTATTTAACTTTAATCGAAGACAATGTTCTCAGTGCAATTTATTGATTCCAGAGCCTTTAGGGGAAACACTCAAATCACAAAACTTATGAACAAAGCTGAAAAGAACACTTACAGATTTGGGGGAATTTAAAATACTTGGTTTTATAAATGCTTCCACAAAGTACAAGTTGACACCATCCAAATTTTAACATCATCACAATCAATCACAAGAGGGAGACTGAACTGATTACAAAGAGTATCTCTCCCAAAAGCTGGGCACCATTGGATATTGTGGTTTTATCACTTATTAGAGAAAACTGAACCCAGACTTATCACTTACTAGAGAAACTGCTTCCACAGCACCTGCATTTGCATATGAAATTAAGGTTTCTTTCAAATTAACTTGAATATGTCTGAAAATATCCTTCCTATGAGTTCTATAAGCTGTTACATTTTCTTTTTAAATTACACCTCATAGAGACAATATTTAAATTTTCCTGAATCCAACTGCTTGGAATGGGGAAAGGAAAATGCTATTGCCACTTCAAAATACTGGAAAACCTAACTGTAAGCCCTATATATTCCTAAATGCCCAGTCACTGTTGTAGACAGTCCATAAAAATGTCTTGTCTGAATTAAACCCTCAGTTCCAAAACTCTCTAAACCAGAGATGATGTTAAGAGCCTTTATTGCTGAAATCCATGTGGTTTTGGTTTGTTTTCTTTCTTCTAGAAACAGTGTTTTTTGCTCATCACAAAATGTGATAAAATATATGCTAAATCAAAAAGATATGCAGCTTCTTCTCCCTGTATTTCACAACATAAAATAAACATAGGGCTTTCTTTTTGCTAAAAGGTGAAAAACATAAATAATAAATATAAATTCTTTAGGATGGGCAAAACAGTCTTTTCTTAAACTTCAGTAATGTTAGCAACATCTGTCAAGAGATGGCAAACTTGATTTTCAGGGGTCAAAGCCTGCGTTTGGGATGTGCAGGTAAATTTGTAACAAAGTCTGTGCACGATTGACAAAGCACCTTTGACAGAGCCCACTAATCACTGCTGGCTGAATGTAAATTGAAATACACTGCTGCATTTCCAAAATCGTTTGAACCAACACTTGCCAGAGTTTTACCCACCAGAATACACCAAGAACAGCTTTTAAAAATGTAGAAATGCCAAGTGGTACAAGAGCCACCAGAGGGAGCGTCTCCAGCCCCATAAATGTGATCCAACCCAACAAAGCCCAGCCAGGAGCTTGGCACACTTGAACATTACCATCCTTTACTGCACAAAGGTGCACTCTGACCTTTGTTTATACAATCTAAGGTGTTTGAGAAATAAGATTTCATGTGTTCTTTCCTTTCCTGCAAAAGCAGAAAGATAGCATCCTCTGTCACATATTTATCTGTTCTTAATACAAATTTTTAGAAACTGTGCCACAACAAATGGTGCTCATGTATCAAAAAAAGCTATAAACAGCTGAGATTGCCATGGCAACACCTTGGCTCCCCAATTTACATAAATCCTGGGTAACATTCTGACAAATCCCAAAAGAAGCATTTCAAAGGTAGCAAAGGTAGGACTCTGCCAAAAGAGATCTTGGGACAGCTGTGCACAAGGAACAACTGGAATTATTACTACTCGTGCCTGTCCCACTGGTGAAGTGAAGCCATTTAATCTCTGCTGAAGGCACCATTGGTTGACATTTATGACATTACAGCATAAATGTTAAATGCTGCAATTAGATTTTAGCTGTTTATAATTCTCGTGCACTGCTTTCATCTTCTGTTCTAATTCTCACACCTGGAGCTTCATCTTATTTTTAAAGACAAGGCTACGATGGCATTTTCACAAATGTTTCAGCCACTCAAATTCTTCTCTGGAAAAGCCCTAAAAACCCCATATGGTCTAGACAGTAATTCCAAAGGGGGGTTCAGGGTTTGCTGCTATAGCTAAAACACAAACCTGATCTTCTGCTTTCCAGAATTTTTGATGTTGTTACTATATATGATGTCACACACATTCTTTTAATTGTAACAGCAGTCATACATTCATCAAAATGGGTGTCCTAAAGAACAGAGACCAACAAGCTTAAAATTTTTATGGAAAATCTGATGGTACATGCACATAACATGAGAACATAGGAGTATGGGGCAATATGTGAAAAGCTTATTAATACAAGGTTTCTCCACTCAATGAATAAATTAGAAGGAACAGACCAATATCTGTTAAGTTTCTGTCAAGATCATGAAGAAGATAGTAAAAAATAATCCCCTACCTGTAATAAAAATGAGAGCAATAAATATATGGAGTGTGAAAGCTCTCAGATCAGAGATTTATCCCTGGGAACAGCAATAAAAAAAGGTACTGCAATTTAATTATGAAAGGGAAACATCTTGGACAACAAATTTATAGAGAGGTTCCAGCACACAATTTAAGATACAATCTTTTGTATCCCATAGAATTATCTGTACTCATCATCAATCAATGGAGGATGAAGCTCATGTAAGACCCAGCAAAGCTAATCAGAAAGCTACCACTGCCTTCCTGGGGTTACAAAGCAAATCTTTGACTCAGAAAGTTTCCTTCAGGTTCAGAGGAACAGGAGCAGCTGCACCTTTTTCCTCCCAGCATATTCTTGAATAGTAAAGGAGTGCGTGCAAGAGAGCTGCTGCCTTCCCTCCTTCTCAAAAGGTCTCATTAAAGAGAAGAGCTGCCACATGAAATTCAAGGACACCTCACAAACCTACAAAATGTGCTGAGAGCTGCAAAGTTTGGGTTTCTTCTAGATTTTAGAAACGGTGTTTCTTTTTCTGAAACTTTCACTCTGACCCTTAGTTTTTTACTCCATGAACAGCAGAATTGAGAAGTGCTGGATTTCAGAATTCTGCATAAAAATTTGGATTCACATTCACTCCTTTTGGTGTTCTTAGGGACTCAAATTGTAATTATGTGTGTGCTGAAGGAAATCTAAGGCATTCTGGAAAACTTTTAAGAATGCAAAGGCCTGATGCTGCTCCCTGTTGACTTAGAGGAAAAATTCCATCAGTTTTCATTGTGTCTTTGAAATCAGACCTAAAACGAAGAATAATTTGTTCCTACAGTACTGATGATTTCCAGCAGCCTGAAACCAAGTCAAACAAAATAACTATAATTTTTAATCAAACCCTATCTAAGCAGAGCATTGATGGCAAAGGGCTAACAAATCTTAGCTTGATAAAGTGGGTATTTATTAACAGTTTCTGATTTTTCAACGTTTCCTTGCACATAAGCCAGCCTGACTAGAGCTTAAGCACTTCATGAAATCAGACTGGATTTGAGCATATGCTTAAGCAGCATGTTGACACAGGCCTTGGGGATCTCTAAACAGGATTTATTATGGAACAATGCATTTATTTCACTTCTGCTGAGGGAAGATCTGTCTGTTGTGGAGCACACTTCATTATGATCCACAAGAGGCTTTGGATGGTGTTCTGGTTGCTGTTCCCCCATTCACATCCCTGCTGGATTTGCATCTTGTTCAGTGTTCAGTTTAAACTCTTCCCTAATCCAGTTTAAAGTAATGTAGTGTGAATGGACAGCAAGTCAGAGACTTAAGCACTCAGTGAGGTGGGGAAAGCAGAGCAGCTGAGCAGAACTCAACTGCATCACAACAGACTCATTTTTAGCTACTTTTTATATTCTCTAATTCTCCCTTAGACTATAATTCTAATTACACAGCTACAGATCCTCAATGACAAGCACTTATAATCATACAGCTTAATTAAAACATAACTGAAATACCTGTGGTGATAGAAATACCTCCAGGAAAGAAAGGAAAAAGAAGCATTGAATGTAAAGGATGCTCACTTTGCATTTGCTACTAGACCCTCCCTCTGCTTTTTGCACCCTAACAGCAGAGTTTTCATTGGTGCTCTGCAAGTTAAGCTTGTGTTTGTACTGAGACACCACAAAGAATTTGGAATAATACTGCTCTTCTCCTATGAGAAAAAAAAAATCCTGGTTCCAAATTTTACTGACATTTCATTTAGTCACATATTTTTGTAGATAATCAGCCAACAAGTGGTGAAGCCAAGCAATTCAGGAGTAGTACTTTAGAGGCTCTTTGCACAGATCATGCAGGGAAAACAACCTTGGGTTCTCCAAGGCATTCAGGCTGATAAACATCTTTATACCATGGCTGGTCTTTCAAAATAAAAAGCTGTGCTCCCCACACATGGCTCCAGCCCAGGAAAGATGACTGAAGCACTGGGGCATCTCTCCTATGAAGGGAGGCTGTGGGAGCTGCACAAGGCTCAAGGGGGATGTTATCAATATGTACAAATGAGGTGATGGAGGCAGACACCTCTCAGTAGCACAAACTGAAATACAGCAAATTCCATTTAAACAGAAGTAAAAAACCCTTTGCATTGCAAGGATGGTAGACACAGCATAGTTTTTAGGCTGAGTTTTCTCTCTTCCACACTACCTAATCAAAGCTGGATATCTGCATGGCTTAGCATCCCTCCCTTCAAAAGTATATAATGGTTCCTTTAAACCCTATGTTGAACTTTGTTTTATTTGTGACTTTTGGCTTTCTCTCCAAGCAGCTCTTATTCCTGACACATTCTCAGCAGTGTCTCGTTCTGAAAATCTAATTAGCAATTCAGATAATTCAGGAAAAGGTAGCTGCTATGTCATTATTGTTATCAGTTGATGGAGTGCTCTACAGATCCTAAGGATGTATCTTAAAGCTGCAGAATACAACAAAAAATTACTATAAAACTGAGAGAAGAGAAAGGTAGAGTTTCCAGAAATCAGTGCTGTAAGCTTTTTATGCAATTTACCTCATTACAGCAATTTTCAAATTGCATTTTACCTCTTCATTACTGTATGCATCTGTGGCTTTTCTGCTTAAATTATTCAAATTCAGCATTGACTTAGAAACCCCTTGAAAATCAAGAGTCATTTAATACAGTAGCAGGACTACTACAGGTTAAATTATAAATATGTATCCTTATAATTTGTTTCACTGCACATGCAGGCACGCACAGATCCTAAGCGCTATTATAAGACACTAGGAATTCAAATGAAATATTAATTAGAAAGCATTTACTGGATTTAGCAGCAGAGAGGTCCGGACGAGAGTTTGCATTAGGAGCTGATTCTGAGCCACAGGAGAAAAGGGGACTGATGGTGCCATCTGTTGGTCAATTCAAAATGGACATCGGTGATGGAGCTTTGTGGTCTCCTGCACCCGAGGTAACTCCACAAGTTCCCCCCGAGCAGTCCCAGTTGTGCCCCTCACTGTTCTCAGTCAGGAGTGTGTGCAGAGCACAGCAGAGCCACTACAGCCCTGCGCAGCGAGGGAACTGCAGCTCTGCTCCAACACACTCAGCTGACCTCATACAGCAGCCCAAAGTATTTTGTCCGCAATGGAAAAGGTGAAGGGGCAGCCAGGTCATTACAGCCATGGTCGCACCCATGGAAATGTTTGCGTTTTGCTGTTTGCTTCACACACGGTTTTTATGTGTCCCTCTTCCATCCCATTACCTCCTGTGCCCTGTTTCTATTCATTTCCACGCACACTGAGAATCACGTTGGCTCTTGCAAGAAATAAAAGTTTTCCTCTGAACAGTTTTGCTGACCAGATTCTCCCAATCATATTTTGGCCTTTTCTCTTTAGCAAGCAGGTGTTTTGTTTGTAATGGAGTAGAGAGGATTTGGGGAAATGGAATGGTCTGTCATGCAGCTGCCACAGCAGAATCACTTTCCAAATAGATGTCTTTAGTCTTTCATTTTAGTAGTTCATTTAGTCTTTGCATGGGAGAAAGGTGTGAAGAGCTGGGCCAGTAAAGGAACATTCAAGTCCAGCCATCCATGGAGGCTGTTGGCACATTGTCATAGACATCGTGTCTCACAGAAAGGCAACCACAATTTGATTTCATTTCAGAATTAAATACAAAAAATTCCCACTTGGTCGGCCATGAGAGCATAAGTCATGGCTATGTCCAGATGTGGACAATTTCAGTACACAACTCAGGAAACCATGAGGAGTAGAGGTGCAGTCAGCACTTCCACACACTCACTGAGCACTGTGGACTTGTGGATGTCTTCTGGAGACTCTGGTCAGACTTCTCCCATGATACAATTGCTCATCACATGGTAATTGGCTACTGACCACTGTAGGAGCAGTCTTTTAAACCCAGAACCAGATTCATGGAATTACATCCTGTGATGCTCCAGCTCTGGTGCCAGCCAGCTCACAGGAGACAGCACTGACTGGGCTCTTTATGAAGTTCTGCTGTTTCCCCACATCCCCAGGACTGAGTTCATTACCCAGGCCCAGTGTCCTGCCAGCTGAGGACACAGTAACCTCTTGGCAAGGACTTACTGTCAGTGTCCACCAGACAACAGGACATTTAAGATGGAGAGAAACATCTCCTGAGTGAGGGACCTTCCCAGATGCCCTGCCAAAGCCTCACAAGTGCTTGTCCAGGCAGCACACCTGGACTCAGCATCAGAGCTTGTTGATTGTGCCCTTTGAAAGGACTCAGGAAGAGAAGCACAGCAACCACAAAAGGAAGAACAGAAATAAAATTTGGGTTGCACGGGCACACAACCCCTATGCACATACATAATTACAGCCAAACATTATTTCTCTGTCACATAGGAATTAAAAGATTAAAGAGCTAATGAATATTCTGGCAGCAAGTATGAGCAGTGATAGGCTTAGGTAGGATGCTGGGCAGCAGCATGATGTGAAGACTGAGTGAGGATATTTTACAGATTTAACGTCAAGGACATCACTTTTGAATTGCATTTACATATTAAGATTTACCACTGTCTCTGTTCTCTTTTCCATCCATCACCAATTTTTGCAGCTAAGCCATTAACCATGGTATGGACAGGGAGGAGGGTGGAAAATGGTGATTAGTGAGGAAATAAAACAGACATTAACAAGTTATGAATTTCATTTCCATTCACAAAAGAAAAAAAAAAACACAAAAAAACCCAAAACAACCAAACAAAACAAAACACCAAGAAAAAACCAACCACATTATTTCTCCTTAAGTACAATAATTTTTAGTGACTATTAGTGTGCTGTCTATATAAAATTAAACCCAGCAGGAAGAGGGGGAGGAAACTTCTCTACAAAACTGTCTCTTTGTATGCATATGAAGTAAATAGTTCTAAAATATCATGGGTGTGAATCCTCAACTCAAAATACATACAACAGTCTCTTGCACAAGAAACTGTGAGTGCACTCTATTGTGAAAAAGTGCAAGAGAGCACAGCAGTGTGTTATACTCCATAACACTTTTTGGTAAAATCATTAAACTATATAAAGACTGGAAAAGTCTTTATATTCACCAAATTCAGTTTGTTGTCCATAAGAATCTGACCTCTTACATTTTCCATAGCAAATGTTACCAAGCATTATTTTTCTTCCTTTCTTCAATTTATTTAAATAAGAAGTAGCATAAATTGAAGATGGTGGGGGGCAGAGACAGGGAGGGGAAGGAGCTTTAGGCAATTGAATTTTCCAAAGTGTTTGGAGAGATAATTGGAAAATGGATTGAAAATGCTGCCAATCACCTTAATAGATGCAAAACTCACAGGAGATACTCCTATGGGACACCAGAAAGAACTTCACTCTATTTGTTTCCATTGAAAAGAAATTTCAGGCTACACCAAAATTTTACTAAACTCCATTAGACTCCATATATGCTCCCAGTCATACTGCTAATTATTACAAGCATTATTATATTCTAGAGCACAGGAAAACATTAAAATGTAAACACAAATCCATTCTGAATGAAAACACTTTAAGAATTCTGTAGCATGAAAACTTTCCGGATGTGGAGATAATCACAGCAGCCAAAAAAAAAAAAAAAAGTGGTAAAAGAGATTGCCTGTAATATTTCATTATTTCTTTACAATTTTCACCTTATATCCCTGGTGTAAAACTGTTCCAAGTCTTTGGTCAATCTTCACTTTTTCACTGTCTAGAGGACACTTTCCACCAACTACAGAACCACTATTTTTTCTTGCATCTCTACATATACTGAAACCAGGGATACAACATTCAAACGATGTTACAGATAATACCACAGAACTTTGAATTTTAAAAGAATCATGGAAATTTTTACCAGTTTTTCTTTTCCTTTTAAGATTCACACATTAAAAAAAAAACTAATTACGAAAATAAGTATTAATTGATTCAATTATGTATTTGAATTAAGAAAAACAAGTGTGTTAAGCACCTACATAAAATGATTGAGCAATCTATCTTTTACCAATTCACTTATTTTTCTACACAGTTTACTGTCACTTAATATTTGGAATTCACCATCTTATACATCTGGGTTAGTCTTCTCTGGATAAGCGTCAAAAAAAAAAAGAATAAATACCACAAAGAAATAGACTTTCCACCCTAATTGGTATGTTTTTCAAAAGAGAGATTATAGAAAACAGAGGAAGAAATGGACAATGTGCTGATCACATCCAGATGGAAATGAAAGAATTGAACCCAGCAAAATGGCAGCACACAGAAACTTGCATAGAATAACTGTTAATTTTCAGAAGAGCAGGTGGCTCACTATGTGTGTACGAGAGTCCTGACTTAAAAGATCGTTTTCTCTAAGCCCTGCTGACAGTTAGCACAAGCCACATTTGTCAGTGAACGCAAACCACGGCACATCCTGCTCCTTATTCAGCTCCTGTAATCCTGTCTCAAGCCTTTGGTGCACATCAAGAGGGGGAGTGCATTTATATGCCAGACCAACACGTCGTACAGGAACACATTGTACTGAGCTGTCATTCTTCATATGCAAAACTGAACGACGAGATTTACCACTGCCATCCTCAGTGACCTGGAGTGGAGCAGCCCCAACAGCAGGCGGTTCAGCTGTTTGGATTTAGCTCTTATCTAGGAAACTCCCATAAACCCCGTTTTGCATGTCTAAATCTCCAATAAGACGGCGCTGGGTAAAACTGTGGAGCGAAAGAGCGCTCTGGTGTTTGAGCACTGGAAACGCCTGGGCAGAGATGTTACCCAGGTCACAGGTGTCACTGACACCTTTTGTGAAAACTCCTTTCTGTAGGATTTTTCCTGCTGGAGCTGAGAAGCTCAGTAACAAATGTAAACAATTATTATCTGCTGCTGTGGAATGCAACAGGTCCACCCGTGATTGGTCTTCTGTAGATGTTTGGATTTGCTGACCACTCACGGTGGAGCTGCTATCGCTCTCTGCAGACACGACCTTTGTTATTATTCTTTGTATTCTATTCTTAGCACAACCAGCTTCTGAAGAAGCTCCTTTCCTTTCTTATTTCTATGTAGTATAGTTATAACGTTATATATATATATATCATAATAGAATAAATCAAGCCTTCTGATCATGGAATCAAGATCCCTGTTGTGATGGTGGTCACAGCGGTTTTTTAGAGGATGGAAGAGTCAGGATCTTGATTCCATGATCAGAAGGCTTGATTTATTCTATTATGATATTTATATAACATTATAACTATACTACATAGAAATAGAAAAGGAAAGGAGCTTCTTTAGAAGCTGGTTATGCTAAGAATAGCCAGGAAAGAATAATAACAAAGGTCTGTGTCTGCAGAGAGCGATAGCAGCTCCACCGTGAGTGGTCAATAAATCCAAACATCTACAGGGGACCAAAAATATCTACAGGGGACCAATCACAGGTGGACCTGTTGCATTCCACAGCAGCAGATAATAATTGTTTACATTTTTTACTGAGCTTCTCAGTTCCAGCAGGACAAATCCTAAGAAAAGGATTTTTCACAAGAGATGTCTGTGACACCCTGTCTCCTCCATCCTCTACAAACCCCTGTGACCACGGTCACACACAGGAGTTACCCAGGATGTCACAAATGCCAGGCCGTGTGCCTGCTGTCTGACAGCAGCTCACAAACCAGCAGCAGGCTCACACACATTGCTGAGCTCAGGCAGAAGCTGTTTGGCTGCCCAGAACAAAAAGGCAGCAGGGCACATATGTACAGAGAGACCCACAGAATCCAGTCCCCCTCTCCAATGGCAGTCTGACTGCCATCAGCTTAGTTTAATTTTTAATTAGATTTTACTGTAACAAATACCATAGATTGTGCTACAGCTTGCATACATGGGCACCGCTGCCAAGACTGCTAATAAAATATTATGTCTTTTCACGATTTGGATAATCACAAATCTGCCCTTTTCTTTCAGCCAAAACCCATTCTTAAAATTCAGAATGAAAGGTTGTTTTAACAGGCATGATGAAATAGGCAAGATAATTGCAGAAACAGCTCATTTCTCTCAGAGATGATAAAAAGGATACAATGACCATCCCTCACCCATAAAATCCTATTTATTATTGCTTAGGACATTTGCACAGATTCTGGAATGCAGCTTTATGATGCTATTTCTTTTTACCATGCTGTTACATCCTCTTTCACACAGTGTTTTGAAACATATTCATGTTAGACCCTTTTGTCTTCTACATAGAATACTTATGGAAGATTTTTCCTGCAAGTCATAAATTAATTAATAATTATAGACTGTAATACCAAGAGCCAAAAAACCAGCCCCCATAAAATACTACTTTCACAAAGAAGTTAATGACACTCCTTTAGACAAGATACCAACTTATCAGAGATGATATTTCTATCCTGATAGAGACTGATAAGAGTACCTATGGGGTTGTTTTTATACATTCAGAATCTTCAACATGATTTTTATTCAGACATCCTCCCTAAAGGACATCTGAATAAAATAAGGAACAAATTTGGATGTGTTATTGCCCAGTCATGAAGTTGGACCTCATGTCTTTATGCCAATAAGAAACTTTGTTTCTGATGCATTGAAATAGTTTTGTATAATAATTTCTTGAAGCTGCCATTTTTCAAATGTCATACAGATCCTTTATAGAAGGACAGTGGTTTCCAGATAATGATAGCTATTTCTGTGTCTTTCCTCAAAATACATGTTTAGTTGCCCACTAAATCCTGAAGTTTTGTACTCCTCTTTCAGATACCTTACTTAATGCAATTTATATCGCTATTAGGAATACGTTATTTGTTGATACAGAGGGGTTTTGGTAATATAATCAGTTTTAAATGTTTTAAATGCAAGATGACATCACAGTACCAAACACTGGTTAAATGGCTAAATTGAGAACTACATCAGTTTAAAAACTATTTTTTTCAAATATAAAATGTTTCTTTCCTTGAGTTAATAAAACAAAGGGGTTGATTTGAGGTGGGTTTGTTGGTTTGGGTTTTTTGGTTTTTTTTAATTGTCAATGCTTTGCTGAGGTGATTAATAACTTTTATAACCACTCCTGGGGCTTATAGATGTCTACACAGATCTGCTTTGCTTCAGTGGGATGGAAAACACTAGAGAGTTGGGATTGTTCAGCCTGGAGATGAGAGGGCTCCAGGAAAACCAACTGGCAGCATTCCAGTGCCTAAAGGGGGCCTGCAAGAAAAGGACAAGGACTTTTGCCAAGGGCATGCAGCGACAGGACAAGGGGAATGGCACCAAGCTGAAAGAGGGCAGGTTTAAATTAGATATTAGGAAGAAATCCTTTACTGTGAGAGTGGTGAGGCCCTGGCACTGGTTGCTCAGACACGATGTAGATGCCCCATCCCTGGATGGGGTTTATGAGCAACCTGGTCTAATGGAAGATGTTCCTGCCCATGGAAGGCAGGTTGGGATGAGATGATCTTTAGGTTAAAAAGTTAATAAAAAACGTTGTGAGATTCACTGCTTTTAAATTAGGTGTAGAGCTTCAAGGCAAATGTAATTTAGGATTTTTAAATTTTATTTACTGAAGAATTTTTTAAAAATAAAAGATTCACAAAACAAACCCTCACAGTTTTCCAGATGTATTCATTTAGGGAACAAGGTTCTCTTCCAGCTTCCACCAATCTAAATCAGAACAACTGAAATTAAACCAAATGGCAGCATTGTAACAAAACCATAAATGAAAAAAGCTGTTAATTTTATTGCCACAGCCCTCAGAAAACTGGAGACAATACAAGAAACGCAGAATGTGTGAAAAGCCCTGCATAATCCTTCATCTTCCCGCCAGCCCTGGGTGCAATCTCAGCAGCGCTCTGAGCGAGCTGTGCATCATCTATCACCCCAGCACTTGAGAAAACCCAAATCACATCTCCAATCGCGCAATTTCCCAGATGCCAGTGATTAACAGAGGTAACTGTTTTATCCGGATCTCTGCGGGCACGAAAACGTGCGCTCGTCTAGGAAAGCGAACTCTGGGCAAACAACTCCATTCCAACCGAGGGGGAGGCAGCACAAGGGTTAAGAAAAACTTTACCAGCCCGTGTTGTGTGGGAGCAATCACTGTAATGCCAGTGCTCTGGGCAATGACAATCTGTTAGGTCTTTTCTAAACCCAGCGCAAGCATTTGTAATGCAAATGTCGGCACACTGAATATATCACACTGCTCCTGCAGCCACCGATACCAGCGCGGGCAGGAATCCTGCGGCTCCCTCCGAAGCAGCTTGCTCCCTCTAGCTCGTCTTTACTCCCCTGTGCTTCCTCTAATCCAGTTCTAAAGGTCTCTAAGCACAGGGTTTGCTGTTCAGGACTAGTTACAGCATGTTAACCTATTTTCTCCCCCCTTTTGTGTGATTTTTAACTCGGTTTTGTTGAGCTGTGTTCATGTTACCCTGAGTTCAGCACTCTATGAACAATCCTCCTTGCAATATGGTAATTCTGGTAAATCAAGTACACTTGGTCAAGTACTTGGAAAAACTGGGAAATTTTGTCTCCAAATGAGAAAAGTTCAAAGACAAAGAAGGACAGTCTAAAGGAAAATTATAATCATTTGATATTGCCATTCATTTTGCTGCACAAATGAATGGCAATATCAAATGATTATTCTAAAGGTCTTTAAGCACAGGGTTTGCTGTTCAGGACTAGTTAGAGCATGTTAACCTATTTTCTCTCCCCTTTTGTGTGATTTTAACTCGGTTTTGTTGAGCTGTGTTCATGTTACCCTGAGTTCAGCACTCTATGAACAATCCTCCTGTTTGGAAATTGAAAGCAGGAATAAAGTCCAAGAGTTGTGAGAAACGTATGGCTCGATTTCCTTGCAATCTGGTAATTCTGGTGAATCAGGCACTCACGCTTGGTCAAGTACTTAGAAAAACTGGGAAACTGTGTCTCCAAATGAGAAAAGTTCAAAGACAAAGAAGGACAGTCTAAAGAAAAATTATAATCATTTGATATTGCCATTCATTTTGCTGCACAAAATAAACAGATAAATGACACACATACAGCCTTTGGTGTGCATCACCAACTCATCTGCTCTGGCTCACAACCATTTTTTGTTTAGAAGCCACCATAATTTTAGCCCAAAAGTGTTGAACACTTGAAAAACCAATTTAAGCCCCCCACAGCTTATCTTTCTGACTTTTGATGGATGTGCTAAAAACAGGCCTCAAGTTTGTTGAGGGGTCTGAAGAACAACTTGGAAACAAACTGGAAAGAGCAACATAAGAATATTTACTTTTTTTCTCACAAAATAACTCCACTCACAGTTCACCATGCAAATGAACAGGAAGACTTTTTCCACTTTCCCCTTGCCCTTTGTTAAAGTGAGCAAGTACACGACTAAGGAACAAAAGTGAATCCAGCTACTTATCTTGGAAGAAATTAGCAGAGACAATTATATGACAAAGTATATTAGTCATATTCAACTGTTTAAGTCAGTTTAACCCAGAAAACTAAATTTTCAGCTTATCTCTCCTTTCCTTTAAAAGCATATTTGAAAGCTAGGAAGCCACCAAACGTTCAAGGTCACGGCCATGTTCTTTCAAGGCAGACACATCTGTAAGAGCAGTAGGAACGAGATCAAATTTCAGGGCTTTTTTGCACCAGTGCTGAGATGGAATTCACAGCTTCTCACTTCTAGCTCTACAGACAAGAGAATGATAAGCGATATGACCTAAATATTACACCGGAGGACCTGCCACGACATGCCTGTGAGCTGAACAAAACACGAGAAAAAGGCGCTAAGTGGTCTGCACAGAGGGTGAGTTCCACGTGGTTAAAATGTCTACAAAAATCTCACAGGGAGGGCCGGGAAGTACAGAATAGACAAGAAATGTGGGAACTGATCTTGCCCAATCCCAGTAGCAGAAGAAATTCCCATTCAAAGTGGTGTATTTGCAAACCAGCAGGTACTCACAATCCCACTGAATTAGTACAATCCATTGGACTGGCTATTGGATAAATAAAAAATAAAACAGCAATGAAAAGTAGAGTTTTACCTGATACACTAACTTAAATTTAATTTCTGTCTCTATGTATTTCCTAGTTTAAGAAATCACTGCTTCTAAACATGAAGACAGAAAGTGTGAAGACCTATGAATATATTTTACACAGTATCTAGCACCAGAGCTATTCACAAAATCTGAAATATTTAATGGTGAAGGCTAAAGTTAAACTGACATAACCTTCACACATGGACATAAGGAAAGTGGGAAAAAGTTTTATCTTCAAAACAGGAATAAGCAACTATTTCCATTGTACCACAGGACTGAAGAGTTGTTTGTGATTATACAGTAAATTAACAACTTAAAGACATAAGTTTGTGTTTGACTGAACATCCCTTGTCCCTGTAATCAGGTAATAATCAATATCACCTAATCAGGCGATCATTATGAAAATCCAACACGACATGTAAAAGTTTTCAGTGATTGAATGAAGTGCAGTTTCTCAAGTTCTCTCATTGACAATCAAGGACAATCCTGGGTTCTACTCAAAGTGATCCCAAAGCATGCAAGTCACTAAGGATCAGTATTCCTCATCTACCTGGCTGCATATACTGAAAACAAAATGAAAAACAGCCACTGCAGAATACAGGTTAGGCAGGACATTTATCTTTGAACTTTATGGAGTAAAATAATTGAACTCATCAAAAACTGACTTAGAGGAAAAGAAATTTTAGAATGGATAGCGTGCAGCAACTTCCTTATTGCATTTCTAAATGTACAGAACAATTCCATTTTAAATGAAAACAAATTATTAATACTTTAAAACAACAAGGTTCACATCTCTTCCTCAAAGTATTTTTTTAGCATTGTCATCATTTCTTAGGTTAAAAAACCCAAAAAAAGATACAATTCTATTTAGCATATGAGTGAAATTAGAAGGGAAGTCCTACTGAAGGACTAACTCTCCTTAATGCCCTTATTCTCCCTTCATTATGCCACTGATGCCCCATGACAGCAACATTAATTTGATATGGATGAGTTATGACCCACAGTGCCTTGCACAACTCTCAGGAAGCCTGAGGCAGGGTTTTCCTGCTCTGGGTATTGGGACCAGAAGGACCATGCAGAAAACCAGTGCAATTGAAGGAGCAATTAAGCTACAGGTTGTTTTGCTGTCAGCAGTTAAGCAGCTGTGCCTAATAAATTATTTGATTATACAACATCCTATAGCTTTGACACCGATTGTAACCGTGCATAAAACTAACATTCAGAGGGTTTGTATATTTGCTTGTGTGATTATAACTTTAATTCCTCCTGCTACTCATTAGTGCACCCTGGCAATCCAAAGCACTGTTGGGTTCTCCATACCAATGGGCAGCTTGCTCAGAGCACTTCAAAAACGTGGACTAAAATACAACAATCTTGAGAAGGAAGTGGGAAAGGATTGCTATCACTTTTTGTTACTGAAAAACAAGGCCACTCTCACTCAGAGCAGAAATGAGTAAGAGGGAGAAACTGAGGCACATACACATTTTAAGTGCATATTTTTTCCATGGAACACACACAGGTGCACAAACAAAACAAAACTCAGTAGAAATATCCAAGAAATTAATGAACTAGAATCCTGATTTATCATTTTTTAATAGGTAGAATACCATGCTAACATGCACAGCTTGTTTCTGGCACTTGCACTACCTTCCTCAGGAGCTCTCAATTATCTCCATATGCAGTTCTTCCTGCTTGGGAGCTGTAACTATGGACTTCACATTCCCAGTCCCACACTGACCCTGTGCTACTCTGCATCCTCAAAAAATAAAAGGGGAATTTGCTCTGGGCAAGGTCTTGCGCAAAATTCAATTAAAAAAAAACAAATCACTGCAAAGCAGCCCTCACAACCACTCCAAGTCTGAAGAGTTTCTCCCCACCATGACAATAATTTCCTAAAAAATGCTGTCATATGAATCCTCTCCATCTCCTCATGTGGCCACAAAGGGCTGTGGACCCCAGCTGAATGTCCCAGTCCTCCAGTGAGGACTCAAAAATTGTCAAGATGACTCAGAGGACCAGCACACATCACGTATAAAAGAGCAGTGAATGAAGCACATCTCCAAAAAATTCAGACAGCAATTCATAAACTATTAAATGGAAGATTATAATAACAAATAGATGAATTCAGTCCTCCATGGATAATACATGTACAAAAATGCTAATCTTTGAGGCTAAATTATTCACAACCAATGAGTCAATCAGCCCTATTCCCTCACAGACCACTGTTTCCAGGAGCTATTTATAAGTGAGACAAAATTGATGTGCTTGTATCATCTATTTCTCTACAAGAGGAAAGTGCATGATAATCCTCTTTTTATTCCCTTTATTGAGGCATTCCATGAATTTGAAGAGCAACTAAAACCACAAGAACTCTCTGTAATTGATACTGCAGTGACAGCTAAACTGCTAAGTTAGTGAATTTGGCCAACATTACAAATTTCCTTGGTTCTGATCAAGCACTTAATAACGAAATACCTCATTTATTGAGTGATGAAGTCAGCAGAACTCTGAACAAAATGGCCCCTGCCAGTATACCGGGACTATTCTTTAAACCAAAATATCTAATTCCCAGGAGCAGCTACAATCAGAAATCACTGCTAAAAAAAAAAAAAAAAAAAAAAAAGAACAAAGCACACATATTTCTCTTCCCTGACTTTCCAGCCAGCTGCATTTGCCCCAGCCACAAGACCCCCTCCTACTTGGAAGGACTCAGATCTCCAGGACACCAGAGACAATAATAAAATAATACAATCCCAATAAAAGGGATTAAAAGATCTTCCTTTCTACTGAAAGAAGGATCAACCCCTTGAGTGCAAGTTCAGAACAAGTTTAAGGGACTGGGTCACCAGAAACATCTGTGGTCCACGTTCTCCCTCTAAAACAGGACCAAGGTCCATAACTGCCCCTCACACTTTTTGGCAATTACAGCTTTATCAGAATCAAGGAGTAAGTGAGCTTAATGATATTTTATAAGCAAACAGTTGCCACATTACTCATTCCAAAGGAAAAGAGAGCCACCATAGAAAGATGCATTTCCAAAGCCAATTTAAAGGTGAAGCCAGACAAGTTCCCTGCATCAGGATCTAATGAGATTCCAAGGCTCAGCTCGGGAGGCTCCATGCTGCTCTCACCTCTTCTGTCAGTGAGAGCTGAGCCTCCCAGAAGGATACTGACCCTCCATGGATCCTGGCTGCCTCATTTACCAATGAAACACCCCAATTAACTTCCATAGGGATTATGCATCCAATTCCTGCTGAAATTAATGTGCTCAAATGTCTTTCCAGGCTTTGTGGGGTTGAATCCTCATTTACGTGTGGCTGAGTGCCTCTCCCTACCCCTGGAAATGGCAAATGACACTTGGTTTTATCCTAGCTGTGTAAAATGGCAATGGCATTAAAGAGTTAAGAAAGAAACTCTTAAACATGATGTACAAACACAGTTTAAGCTAATAAAAAATAAATTAAATGCCTTTTTAAACAACAAAAGCAACATTAGTTCAATTTTTATTTTTTTAAATTCGCTCACACAGACAACAAAGAGAGCATAGATTCAACTAAAATCAAATGAGATTCAAAATTGCTTCCAGTGTTGGTGCTGAAAACAAAGCATGCACAAGGGTCTACTACACTGCTCTCTTGCAAGGCATAAACCAGGTCTGCAATAAACTGCTTGATGCTGTCTTGCTGGTCATAAAGCTACCAAAAAAAAAAAAGGAAAAAAGGAAAAAAGGGGATATGCCATTTTTTATGACACTTTAGGGTCCAATGCAATATAAAATAGATCTTTCTGGCAGTGTATGCTTTCAGAGCAGGTTCTAGTGACTTTGAGGTTTATATACACTTTTGTCAGAGAGGAACTGAACATAATTTTTTGTTGGATTGAGCCATAGGCAGCTCTAGCTGTACCCAAAGGACAGTGTAAAAGACAAGCATTCTGAACCCTGGGGAAAATATAAATCATTGCCAACAAGACTAAGATAAGAGTTCCTTGAACTGACATTTCCAGTTTTAAGAGATTTCTATTCCCTTAATATTTAAAAGAAATGTTAACTTTCCTAAATACATTAAAATAATCTTCACATGAATTCAAGAATACCATCACAATACCACTCAATAAATGTAACCCCAAAAGACATTTCTTTAGATCATTTCTTTGACCACACTGCCAATTTCAGGTGTCTTCAAGGCTGTCCCTGGCCTGTCCCAAGCCCCACACCCTCACAGACCACACTGATTCCTTCAATTCTTGTTATGCTTTGAGGACACTGTTATTAATTTGGTTTCTAACAAGCATCTTTTGTCTTCTTACTGATTTTTTTTTCTAAAGCTTAGCTTCTTTTTACCTTGACAGCTACACACAGACTATGTGAGGCTACATCAATTAACTTCTGCTTTCTTTGCACTTCAGTTTGTTGACATTCACATACTATTCCTTACTATTTTGGGACAATATATCTCTAAGGGATGGACTGATATTTCCCCCCATCTCCCACACATTATACAGCATTCCAAACCCAAAGCAGCCACGTTCCTAGATAACAATGTCAAACAAATAATGAACACCAATAACCTTAATTTGGATATTCTAGATTTTTAAGACATTATTTTAGAACAACTACCTGTAGTGCCTTATACTCAGAAAAAAAAAAAAAATGCACATATGTTCTCAAATCTGAACCTATATAACCCAAGCCTTGATGAGTTAAACTTTGAGGCGTAGTGGACTCCAGCTAAATTAAATGTAGAAACTTGACCACTAATGCAGCTTTTTTCCTGGGCAAAATACACTGCATTTTATCTAAGAGACACATAGGGAGTACAAGCAAGAAAAACATTTCCAAAAAAGATCTTCTCTTAGGAACCTAAGATCTTCTCTTAGGATCAACAGATCTGGGTTGCAGGCAAATTATTTGAAAACAAGTTGTTGAGGCAATATTCCATCAAAATGACTACTATCAGCCATAAACATATGGGACCCTCTAACTACCCAGGGTAATAAGTCTTGTATATTATTGCTGGGAATTCCTCCAAAGCCCAAATCATTTTTAGTTTGTGAAGCTCCCTAATTTATTTTCCATGGTCGGGAGGAATCTGGTGCTCAACTAAAAATACAGTTTTACCCCCCATTATCTCTGCACATAAAAAGTCACAGAGCTTTGGGCTAGAATTAACATGAGATAGGCTATTATGACTGCAAGAACATTTAGCAGTCCCTGTTGACTTTGCAGTTTGTAATAATAAATATCCTCCCCATAATATCTTACTCTATTTTTTTCTGAATTTGATGCCTTAAGGAAGTGCTGAAGCTTGTGATAAAATGCTAACAGTATTTACCTTTTTTGTTGCTGGATTTCCTTTTCTCCGTGGGAAAAGTCATTTAAAGAAATGATATTTGCAAGCAAAAGCTCTTAAAAGTGTAACCTCTGATTTCATAAATGCCCTACAGAAATATGATATCCTACAGTATTTGATTACTGAAGCAAAACTGACTCTGCTGGTACAAAGTAATGGCACTCTTTTATAGCGAAGCATTTGCTCTTCCACGAAGGAAAAACCTTGTAATCAGTAATGAAGGTTACAAAAGATGCAGTCTGCGAGTCAGAAGTGTCCCATTAGCACCAATCAAGGCGATAATTAAGAGCAGGTTTCTGTAAGGAGGGGGTTGGCTTTTAGGGGCTTCACAAAGTACCGAACTTCGTGCACATAATAAGCAGCTCCAAGTACTCTTACTTTATTAGGAAGATGCTGAAAGTGACTAAAAGGAAGGTGTACTCTTGCATACATAAGTATTTTATTTTGTTAGGCTAACTCTGTGAAACAGAAAAAACTTGCCTACCCTCACATACATTAAGGATGAAGGAGTTTGGCAGTTTTCTTTTTGTTATTGAGGATTTTTTTAAGGGTGAGAGTATTTTGGATTAGGTTTTGTGGGGTTTTTTTGCCCCCAGAATTGTTCATAAATGCATTTAGGAGAAAAAAATTGACACAAAGACAACATCCTTTATACATTCAAGGTTTCAGTTCACGAAAAGCTTTCCAGCAAACTAGAGTAACGTTTCACATTTCAGGCACTCCAGTTTTCCCTCAACTCATTCTTGCTGGTTTTTACTTATTCATAGATCTGTCAAGCAAATTCAGCAGAGTATCAAGCAAAGCATGCACATCACAAATACCCTCCCTCATAAAAAGACAATCTCAATCTCCATGGATGTCAGCAAGTACTCATAAAAACAAATTAAATCAAGCCATGCTTACACACCTAAATGTGTATTACCCTCTACCCCTTGCACCTTGTGTGGTGGAAGGCTTAGAAGAGCAGCAGTCTATTGGCAATTGATTCTTTTTAGGCAGGGAAGCAAAAAACAATTAAGTTATGAATAAGACCAACGATGCACTCTCTGCTTCACACACATTCCCAGTTCAAGTTAAACTGTGAACAGATGGAAAGTAAAACATTCTCATATATTTCAGCTTCACCACATTCCTCAATATTTTTCCAGATCAATAAAGTAAACCTTTTAAAAATTGAAATGTTTAGAAGTATAAGCTATTTCCAAATAGGCAATCCAGTGATCTTTAGCTTCCTGACTTGTTTCCCTTTGCCACCTCATTGATTGTGGCATTATTCTTCCTGGACAGCAATTCACTATGGGCATTATATGTAGACAGTCAATTTTCTCATTAAATCAATTTCAATAATTTTACTATCAGCATTTATAAAGGTTATGTCATACCTGTGTATTAGCTAGATGTGACTCCCAGTTTTCCTCCTACAAATGAGCTTTTTTCCAGTTCTTGTGAGCTTTCCACAAAGCTGGAAAGGTGTCTAATCTGCACAGTGAGGGTGAGATATGCTGTATAAAACATGGTTTCTACACTTGCACAAATAAATAAGTAATTTCTTTTTTAACAAAGCAGGCAAATGAATCTGAACTAATTTGAACCCCTTAGAACTGCAGCAGTGGAGGAAACCTTCACCATCTTCAGCCACAGCACTTCCCTGAGAGCTCCTTTTCACCTTCTCTATCCTCTTTCCCAGGGCTGTCTTCCTTTACTGCTACCATTTCCAACTCCTTACTCTTCAAATATTTACACCCTGGCCACCACCCCTCACCTGCTCTTTTCTGCTTCACCTTTTTCTAATCCTCCCAGATTTTGTGCCTCTGTATTTCCATGGCCTCCCTACCATGGAGAGCACACTCCCATTATTGCCAGGTTCCACTACCAATGGGTGCAGGATTGACACACACCCAGACTTCAGCAGAGCCACACATTTAACACCACCACCACCACCACCACCACACTGAACACAGCCACAACATCCCCTGGTGCCACTGCAGATCCAGATGTCAGGGTGAACTGCAGCCTGAGCTTCATTGGGCTCTGGAATTTTCTCCCTGCTCTTTCTTTTCTGACTCAGCCCAGCCTTCAGCACAATCTCACAAACTCTAGTGCAAGTAAATAGCTTGATTCCCATGGAGCTCCTCCAGGATAAGGTAAAGCATTGCAGAATTTGGGAAGTGGCCACTTGCTGAGGCACCAAGGACACTTCTTCTCATAACTTTATTTTAGATACAAAGTGCTGTGCATTTCATATAGCAATACATTTACACAGTCTTGGATCATTTATCTTTCTCAGGCCTCCGTAATTTTCAAGTTAACCACTTCATTCTTCACTTCACACAGCCTCATTTAATTTCCTTATATCTGCAGAGCAGGAATTAGACAGGCCCAGAATAGATCAAACAGTGCTGAATTTGGGTCATTATCCACAAAGCATCCCAAGACAGTCTGCCTTAGCTGTCAGTGAAAGTTCACTGGCAATATTTTACTCACACTACAAAAGGAGATAGGGAAGACTGGCAACCTTTGTTAGACCAGAAATCTTAAAACTATTTAAAGCATGACCTCAAGAGCTTCTTCAAGGCTCACACATCTGAAGGCTCACCTCTCCTTTTTTCTCCCAAGAACGTACTCCAGTGCCCCAATGCCAGAATAGCTTATCCATACCTCTAAAAACAAACCCTCCCTCCTGGTTTTTTCTAAGTACAACTCTGGAACACTGAACACTAGCTTTAATCTGGTTTTGTTACCCATTCATTTTTCATATTTTGACTTAAAGGTTTTCATTTTTAAATTAATACAGGATATTGTATCCTCCTGCTAAACCAGTTGTTGTGTCCCAGTTTCACTGTAAATCCAACAAACAGGAAACACAGAGTCCCTGCTTTAGTTTGCTAGAGACATTTGCATATAGTCACTAAGGAAAGGTTATTTATTCCATCGGATTGATTTTTAAAATTTATCTGTAGCATAAAGAAGTAAGGGGTTTTTTTTTTACATTTTGATTGGTGATTAGATCCTGAACCAAGTCACAATCTAAAAGAAGCACTGGTATTTAAGCATTAATAATTTAAAAGATAAATTGGAGGGTTTCTCTTATCTCTACTATCAATATATACAAGAGCATTCCAGCATTCAGGCTTACAACACAGAAAAGTAAGTGTTGGCAAGCAATAGCTCAGACATACTGTATTTATTGCAGTCATGAAGCCTATTATGGACATCTTTGTTTACCTCATCACAATTAAACATTCATGAAGAAATATTACAGAAAAAGGCATTTCTGGTCTCCTAGCTAATTAGCACAATTTAAGAGTACCCTGTAGTTAAGCTGCCCAGCCTCTCTCGCAAGGAAAGTGGGGATCTGAATCTAAATTGCAAGTGCTCTCCTCCCCCTCATCTGTGCATTTTCAAAACCATTTCAGTCTTGCTTACTAACCCATGTCTGACTGATCTGACCTAACAAAGAGAACAGACATGCAGGAATAAACTTTTAAAGTGTATTTTATTTAATTTGCCTCACAGAGGAGCCCCAAATTTCCACAGTATCGATGTCATCACACATGGTCTGGATTTCAGCCTGTAACAATCAGTGAAAAATAACGAAAGGGACACATGCAAAACAATGAAAACTTGCTATTTGCAACAAAATCAGTGTTTTCAGAAAATCAAGGAATACTGACAGCAAGCACATAGTCTGTACCTGCCCATGTCCACATGCATCCTTACGCTGCTATCACAATATTCTAATAGATTGTTTCTCCATGCAAGGTTATAAAAGTGTGGTTTATTAGGGTACTGCAACCATAAACTTAAGATTGTTTCTCAGGCTGAATTTATATCTAGCCATCAAAATGCATTACTACATTCCAGTCACTTCTTTTTTTCCCTGCACATTAACATAATCATCCCCAACACTTCAAAGTAAGGGAAATTATATCTAGCTGGCATTCAAACCTACAGCTCTGTCTTTTTTAATAAAGGCCCTCTTTTTATTTTCTAAGGGCATGATGCATATGGAGGCAATCGCCAACGATGAAACCACAGCTACATTATAAACTACCTTATTAAAAATTAAGGATTGTAATTACATATTGAAACCAAGACAATTATTGTTCCTTTTTCCATACTCTTGCATACAGCAGGGCTTGTGACCCTCAAACAAAGGCATATCCAAGAAAACTAATGTGTAATCAGCTCTCCAGAGTCAGCAATGGTTTGGGGTGAGAGCCGGGATGCTCCTGAACAGAAATCCCGAACCCCACGGTTCATCTGTCACGGGCAGGCAGCGACCCCACTGCTTGCGTGTTTAATTGTGTGTTTAATTGTGTGTTTAATTGTTTAACTGTGCCCAGATCCCTCCAGGTGCCCACGCACCAGGTTTCCTTCTAGAAGCTCGCTGAATTCCCATAGTATCTGCGTACATATGATCTGGATTTCAGCCAGTGAAAAATAACTAAAGAGGCACATGAAAACCAGTGAAAACTTTCTATTTGCAACGAGACCGGTGTTTTCACAAAACCAAGCGGAGAGCCCGGAGAGCGCCACGCTGCCGAATAAACTTCTGATATGTTTTCATTTTAATGTTTAGAGACTGCGATAAGTAAATGACTCTCTTTAGAGAGTACAAGAAGAGAACCCAAGGCACGGAGCAGGGAGCGGGGCCATCCCCGCCCGTCCTGGCTCGCTCCCAGGACGGCCGGGCCGGACCCGCAGAACCTCTCCCGCGGCTCGGGGTGCCCAAACGAGGGCGGGCAGACACAAATACCCCAAAGAGAAGAAGAGAAGCGGCGCCCACAACCGCTCCCCGGCCCATGCCAGCCGCGCCTCCCGGGGCCAGCCCGGCCCGGCCCCGCAGCGTGGGCGGGCGCAGCGCGGAGCCCCGGCCCGGCCCCCTCCCGCCCCTCGGCGCCGGGAGGCGGAGCCGGGCGGGCGATCGCGGCCCGGCCGCTTCCTGGTCACCGGAGCAGGAGGCGACAGGAGCCCGCGGAGGCGGCTGCGGGGGTCCGGCTGCCGCCATGGCCTCGCTCTTCAAGAAGAAGACCGTGGACGGTGAGTGGGCGCCCGGGGAGGCTCCGCCGCGCCTCCGGCAGCGGCCGCCCCCAGCCCCCGCACGGCCCCGGGCGCGGGGCTGGTCCCGGCCGGGGCTCCGGGAGCCCAGCGGAGATCGCGGCCTCGGGCCCCGTGTCCTGGCGGAGCGGGAGCTCCGGGGAGCTCGCAGGGAGCGGAGCAGGAGCGGGAGGCCCTGGCCTGCCCGTCGTGACTCACCGGCGGCACTCGGGGAGAGCCCCCGGGCCGGGCCGGCCCTGGCACTGCGGGGCGGGGGATTCCTGGCGCTCCGCGAGGGCTGGGAGCCGGGCCCGGCCATCCCGGGCCGTGGGTGAGGCAGGAGGAGGAGCACCAAACAGCGAGGGACACAAAACAGGCCCGGCAGGAGTTGCTGGGGCCCAGGGGAGCCGGGACACGAGCGGTGCCGTGTGCGGGAGCCGCTTCCAGGCTGCGGGAGCCGCCGCCGCCCGACCCTGGGCTCCGCGCCGCTGTGCGAACAACTTGGCTCTTTGTGGCCAGGCTGGTACCAAAACGCTTAGACTTCAGCAGGAATAACCATCCTCAAATAAAGCCCCAAAGGACGGCTTAGCTGCCAGCAGGCCGCTGAGCGATGCTCAGCCCTCCACGTTGCTGTGCCCAGGGTTGGCGAGCCCCAGGTCTGGCTCCATGGTGTGTTGGGTGCCCCGTGTCAGAGCTGGTGGTGGGTCGGCGTTTGAAAAGGGCTCGCAGAAAATGACGCTGCACATCAACCAATTGTGTGTCACAGCAGGGAACACGCACAGGTCCCACCTGGCTCTTCCCATTTTAGATGCGGCACCTGAGAAGGGAAGAAGGGGAGCTGGCATTAAGCTGCCATGACTAAGGAAGGATTGCAGGAGCCAGAAAAGCCCTGCTGGATGTCCCTTGTCCAGCCTGTTTTAAGGAATGCTTCCTCCTTGCCCTGGTGTGTGTGTGACGACAGTGTGACACACAGGAGTGGCTAATGGCACAGGACTTATCTCAGAGTAACCTGTCGTATTCTGTCTGCTCCAGTAGCTGGGAATTCTCCTCGGTTATCAGAAACAAACAAGAACCAAGTTCTCATCTTGGCCTTCCCTTGTAAAAACAAGCAGTCTGTAACTGCAGTTAGTTGTTTCCAGTTTATTGCCATCCTTAGTTGAAGCCTCTGTGGGAGATCAGAAACTACAGAAATAAGCATTGTGCTTACCCTTATTGTCTCCTAAATACTATTCTTGTTTGCTGTCACCTTGAAGTTCCTACCTCTCAAGCTCACTATAGTGAGGATTTTTTTTTAAACTAATATATTCAGGAAAGCCATTAGGAAAGTCTTGTATGTTGCTATTAAGCTTTTTCTTTCAATTTCCACAAGTGCAGCTGAGCAAGTAATATACATTTATCTACCTTCAAAATTACTTGCCTGTAGCATTTTCAGAATGATTTTCTCTGCTGTTTTACCAGTGTGAAGAATACAGTTATATCCCATGCCATCTTTCAGTTCTTATTTACTGTCCACTGAAAAGTCTGCATCTCCCAAGGATGCTTTTTCTGTAGTACTCACAGCAGTAGTAGCATTGTAAAAACAGGTGTCATTTTCACATTGGCTTTTTTAATATATATTAGTTTACTCAAGAACTGGGCAATGTCCAGCAAGGCTGGAAGAGGAAATGTATATTCTGCCTTTAAAATGCCACTAAAAGTTTGGGATATTTTTCTGCTTCAAACCTGTTAACATCAATTTCATTTCAGCAATGGATGTTTTACAGTATTTCTGACTTCGGGAATGAAGAATGCCAATGCTTCTCACCGTTTGTAGAAAAATTGCCTCAAACCTTAAAAAATTAAAGGGTGGCCTGTGATTCTACAATTTATCCTTCTAAAGAAAATTTATGTGACAGTCTGCTCCTTTCAGACTCCCACCCAAAGTGCAGACACAGGAGTAGCTGAATCTCTCCCCCATAGTAACAGAGGCCAGAGGATGCTGAGTCACATGGAGACGTCCTGCTCTGCCTTTGCCTGGCTGAATCACACCCAAGCACGTGCTGGAAACTCTATCAAAACTTATTGCAGCTACCATGATTGATGCCTAGACTGTAAATAATACTTGCTTTAATAAGAGGATGTCATCAGTATGTAATTTTTAATAGCACAGTGCACACAGCTCCTATAGGTTTCACCTGACAGACTGTGTTCAAGTTTTGCTTGCTATGTCAGTTGTCAGTAAACTGAAATTTGTTGTAAAGGCCTCCACTTTCCTACCTTACTGTTCTTAAGCATCTCCTGATTGAAATGTTTCAAACACTGGTGTGTTATAGACTGACTTGAAGAGGGCTGCACAGATGTGGAGGAGAGGAAGCTCCCCCAGAGCAGAACGTGGACAGAGAGGAGCAGGATCCAGGACTTGCCCTGGGATTATTGTCACTGTTTTATGGAGCTGGGAGCTCCTCACCTGATCTGAGAGCTCATAATTGGAGGCTCCTTCAGCTGCCCTACCTGTTGCAGTCAGGCCTGGCTGGGGGAAAAGCAGTGGGAGGGATGGCCCTGACCTAGATATTGCTGAGTTAGTGCTGGAAAATGTGTGTACAGGTGTCTTGCTGTGGTTAGGGTGCAAAGTAACATCCTAGGTAAAGGTAAAACAGCTTTGTTTTTAACAGGATATAGCCCACACTGCTGACACAAGGATGTTGTATACACCAGATTGTATTTTGCTAATGTTTTCTGTGTCTGAAATGTTGACACTTCACTCTGCATGCCTGCAGGGTGCTTAGCAGATGTTTATGGAGTGTTGAAAAACTTTGCCCAGCTATCAATGTTTTCTTTCCAGATATAATAAAGGAGCAGAATCGAGAGCTAAGAGGTACACAGAGGGCTATAAGCAGAGATAGAGCAGCACTTGAAAAACAAGAAAAACAACTGGTGAGTATGACAGGGAACTTAATTTTGCTCTTTAAAACACACACACGCAATAAAAAATTTGCAAGATTTTAGAGATACCAATCAATGCATAATAATGAAATACTAAAAAGACAATTGTCTTCCCCTTTTTATTTCTCAGTTAAAATTGTGTAGGAAAGTGATTCTCAGCCTTTGACAAAGGAAAATCCTGAAACAATGTGTTTAGATAAAATACCCACTTTGGGTTTTCCCTACAAGTCCCAGCATTCTCTGTCCTTCAGAAGGTTTTTTTTCCTAAAAGGTTTGTAAATCACTTGTCTTGTGTAAAAATTCAAAGAAGTAGAAGTGCTGTCACATGTTACCATGACTGTCCAGTGGGAGAAAATACTTGAAAAACCACAGGATATCATGAGTAGAGTTGTTCTTTTCATTCAGACAGAACTTCCCTAAAATTAGCTGATAATAGCAGGACTGTTTGCCTAAATTAAGAAGTATTCAGAACTTAATTTGTGTGACCTTTCAAGTCCTCAGTGGCTGCATGCTGCACCTGTAGGAGGAGGAATGGCTGTGCCAGATGGTGGGGTTGGGTGCATGAAGAATGCTCCCACTGTGGGGAAAGCTGAGCAAATCCAGCCCTTCCAGCAGCTGTTGAGGTGGTGGTGGTTCATGGCAGGAAGTTGCATCAATACCAAGAGCTGGGAATAATAAACCAAAAGATCAGAGAAACTGTTTCTGAAAGCCTTGGACATGTAGAATATAGTAGGTTGCTCATAAATAAGGCATTTTTTCCAGTATGAAATATTCCAGATATGGAAATAAACTTAATTTTAGTGGCTATTCAGGCTGAAGTGTTGATTATTTACCACACTGAGTGATTTCAGAAATGTTGGATTTCTCAGGAGAAGAAAGGAGCAGTGAAATATGTCTTTGAAAAAGTTAAAATTTGCTGCTGGAATGAGAGTAGCAATGCACAATAAATATTAATTTTCAGTGTCAGATCAGGTGAAGAAGGATCAGGGGCTTATCAGTCAATCTCAAAACATTCCATTATGTGCTTTCTCTAGAAAGACCTTTTTTTCCCCCCCCTTAATTTTAAGGTACTACTGTGAGAAAACCAAGTTATGCAGTTATATTATATCTACAGCTAAAAATACCTTAATGTATGCAGACAGTTCTGTTTCAGTTCAGTAACCTGATATAACTATACAAATTTTGATTTTTTTTTCCCAGAAGAGCATGACTGACTTCAATAAGCTTGCCCCAGACCTCTCAAAAGCAGATAATGTACACCAAATTGACCCAAATTCTTTTTAATTAGGAATAAAATAATCTGTTTGATTGATGGGGTTTGATTTCTGCAGGTGGATTATCTGCAGTGATTTAGCAATGGTTTGTATTTTGCTTTGAAAAAATTAGGTTATAAAAGCTATGCAGGTCTTTCAACTTACTAAGAAAATCCCTATTTTCAAACATTTGCTGTTAAAATAGGGGGTGCAGACTAATCCCTCCTTTAGATACAAAAAAAAAAAAAAAAAGGAAATAATATTCTGGTGATGTTACAGGAATTTTTGTGGCTTCTGTGAACTACTTTCAAAGAGCACAGCTTTTCTTCTATTTCAGGCCTCTGAGGTTTGAACAGGCTCATGCTGCTTCATTGCCACCCTGTACCTTCCTGGATTAAAAATAGTGTGTGTGACACACCCTTAGGAAATTGTGAATCTGCAGAGGGGATTTTGTGCCAGAGCCATCTCTGGAATAAACTCAACTGGGAACTTTTCTGGTAGTCAGGGTCAGTTTTCACCTGCCTTTAAAGGTGACTGTCCTGCATGTCCTGGGCACATGAATTTATCTTTTCATGGCTTCTTAGAAGTGCAATTTTCTGGATTACCAGTGCACATCAAGTAAAGCAACTTCATACCTATAGCAGGCATATTATCCTGAAAAATCCAGGAGAAAGCTGGTCTTTAAAAACTGCTTTTACTTAATGGTAAAAATCAAAATGGACATGTACAGAAAAAACTGAGCCACTGTGGCAAGACCTGCTTAAAAAAAAGGAAAGGAAAGAAACTTTTTCCTTTTCCTATAAAGGAGAAAGTTGTTGCAATTTTGACATTACCAAGTCACAAATCAGAAGGCACACTTTGAAGAGTCCCAGCTGACCAGATTATTTGTGCCAGGCTTTTTCCTGGTACCTCTGGGCTAAGCAGATTGTTATTTCTCTTTGAATTGACAGATTGGGGTTTGGTTTTCTAAGACAGAAGTGTCTTTCTTACAGCTTAAGCAGATGTTAAATTATGCTGGTTTTATTATGATTTAAGTCCAGCTAAATTATAAGGGTGAAGAGCCTGTAATTATTGATCACTTAACTTCATTGGTCATCTAACTAACATCGTTATTGTCATCTGACTTTATGTGCTCCTTCCCCAAAAAGGCTCTGAGGTTCTCTTGAGGCTGAAAAAGACTTGAAAAGAAATCTCAATTTCTTACATGAGTGATGTTGTTTGATTGCAGGAAATCAAAGTTGATTAGAGTCATGGCACCAGTAGGTGAATCATAATTCCTTCACTTTTTGAGGCTTTTTTTGGAGTGTGGCTGCTTATCCAGATATGGAATTGAATGTGCACACAGAAGTGGATGTGACATCATGCACAAATTGAAGTCTTTGGGGGAACTGTGTGCTACCACACTATAATTCAGTTTCATTGAGTTTTTTCCTTGTGGTAAAATCATACCAGCATGACATTGATTCTGCTAAACAGCCTTGTTCAAAAAGCAAGGAGCTATTTATATAAATTAAATATCTTTAAAGATTCAAGAGGATAGTTAATTTTGAATTTAATTATTAGCGGGAAGGCTTAATTATAGTCTCTGCGTGAGTGGAAATTCTGTGGAATCAACCTCACACCTTTTTTCACAGGAACTGGAAATCAAGAAAATGGCTAAGACTGGGAACAAAGAGGCCTGCAAAGTGCTGGCCAAGCAGCTGGTGCAGCTGAGGAAGCAGAAGAACCGAACCTATGCTGTGAGCTCCAAGGTCACCTCCATGTCCACCCAAACCAAGGTCATGAACTCCCAGATGAAGATGGCAGGAGCCATGTCAGCCACAGCAAAAGTAAGGCACCACAGGATACTCTTTTTTATATTCAAATGCAGCATCTGGTTGTAAAAATTCTGTTATTTTGGGTAATTTTTGGTAATTGCAGTGCTAAAACTCACTTGGGTTTATATTGCTACATTTTTATTTGGGCAGTCTATCCATATAACACATACTTTCTTGGGCTAGACATCTGTCAAATGTTTACATGGCAAAAATAAACTAATGCCAGTGAATGAACTCTTTTAGTACATAAAAACCCCAAACCCTGCTGCTACAGTGCCTTGTCTGTATTTATTGTCACAGGCAGTTTTTTCTGGGAAAAAGTAGGGCATGATCTGTCCAGAAATCAAGGCACTGTGTCACAATAGCTTTATGGCTTTTGAAGAAAGTAGGTTATTGCTTTGGATCTGAAATTCCTAAAAAAATCTAATCTGGAGTTTGCTGTCATTCTCCCTGTGCTCTCTCAGGAAAGAGAATTGCATTAAGTTTCCTCCCAGATCTCATCTCATGAAAGAGTGAAAAATCTCAGTTTTCCGAGTTAGGTGTGAACTTTCCCTTATTTCCCTGAATTAATAAAGAGGGATTTGGCTTTTGACCAGGAGGACTGTTCAGCTCAAGGTGCAGGAAGCAGAATTACTGTGCATCACTGGAGGCCAGGCTGGGCTTTGATCCAGTCCAAGTTAAATCCAGTTAAACACAGCAATGCAGCTGGGTGCAGAAGGGAATTCCCACAAGGGCCTGGGGGTCAGGGCCTGTCAGACACACACGAGGGCAGTTCCAGCCAGGCAGTGACACAGAGCTGTGGCTCTGCAGCACATTCACACATTGCACTTGTCTGGCTGGTCAGGCCCAGCTCCTTACTCAGTATTCTTACAGCAGCACTCCTGAACAAGCTGGTCTTGCTTTTTAATTATTGTTGATCTTGGATTAAATTTCTCAAAACCAAAGTCACTGGAGTAGTTAGGAAGATTAGGTCAGTAGGACAAAAATCCAAAAATATTTTTAAACAGCAGGTAATATATGTACTATTTGTATAACATTATTGGAGAGAAAGGTCTTAAATTCTTTTGATCGCTTTTAAAGTGAATATTTTGCCTTATCAACGTGGGAAGCTTAAAGAATTATTAATCTCATAAAACCATCAGTGAAGAATGTGTGGGATCAGTTGCCTTAACAAGCAAGGTAAATATGTGAATGCAAAGCTTTAAAAGCACTTCCAGTGTACTTCTTAGCATATATGTTGCTAATTTTGAACATAGTAAAGTCCAGTTAATTTAACCTGATTATTTTACTCATGCATCTGACCCTTCTTTTCTGAAGATATGTAAACTATCAGTGCAGATACTTTTGACATCCATTGATACCCATCCAAGATCTAGCACCTTCCAAATCCACAACAACTTCTTGAATTCAAATGTGACCATGAGGGCAGTCTTTGAAATTCAAGTAACATTAGTGTCACAGTACATTGTCACCTTGAAGAAACTCAGACATGAAGGCAGAAGCCCTTCTGTGAAGCCTGTAGTGGCTTGATACCATCTCTTTTAATTAACCAAGTCTTTTATCTTCTCAAAGATGGTCAAATTTTACATTTGAATTGCTCACATCTGTATTTAGAATCTGATTTCCCACAATAACTTGCTTTTTGGGGAAGAAGGAAGTACCCCATGGCAGTGCCCACAAAGGCAGTGCTGTAAAATGTAGTAAAATGGGTGAAGTTTATTTCACTGTCACAGCAGGATCTCCACCATCACACCAGGTGCACCCTAAACAAGTACTTCCTCAACACTTGGATATTTTCTTTCCAGAGAAAAGCAATTTTTCCATTAAAGTGTAACAACAAGAAACAATTTAAGGCCTGTCCTCCAGTGGTGGTTCAAATAAATGGTCCTTTCTGAATAAGAACCTGCAGCCATTTACTTCTTTAATGTGTGTAGCCTTCAAGTTAGGAAATGTTCTCCATTCTTTTCATTCAGAACAGTTGGATTTTTCCTAATACAAGGCCAGGGGAGGGTCATGGTGCAGGAAAGAGGCACACATTTAAAAGCCTGTCTATTAGGACACTAAATAGCAATATTTTTTATTAAGTGCAGGCTGTACTATTGATCTGTCACTTACCTAATGTTCTCATGGGATGTAGAGAGACAAGGAAAGTGAAATTTGAATTAAAGCATTTTCCTTAATGAATGCACTGATATTTACTAATGTCTCATTGTATGATTTAAGAGTTTTTTCCATATTAATAGACAATGCAAGCAGTTAATAAGAAAATGGATCCACAAAAGACACTACAAACTATGCAGAATTTCCAGAAGGAAAACATGAAGATGGACATGACTGAAGAGATGAGTAAGTTCTGCACTGCAGGGGACTGGCTTCTCTTGGCAGGGGACAACCAGCCTAAAAACACTGATTAAAAACACTGATGTTTGAAGTTTATTCCTATAGTTAATGAGACTGACAGCTAAAATGTAGAACAAACAAAACAATGTATGTCTGAGTAGGAAAGCTGAACCTTAGACTTCTTAGAAGCTCTAGGTATTAAATCTAGAATCCATTCCTTCCCATCTTCTGCAAAACATTCATCATATTTTTAGAAGGAACATTCTGACAGGGAAGAGGGTTTGAGACCCATTCAAGGCCTTGATGGCCTAACTGGTAGGGGGACTTGAAAATTTGCCTTAATTTAGATACTGATAATCTCAGCCTTCTGCACATGGTGGCATGATACGGTTCTGTCCAATTTTTCTTAAATTAAGCCACAAAAAACTTTTTGGGGAGGCAGCAAGTTCCTTGTTCCTGCATGTACATGTTCACTGTCAGCTGATTTTTGGTGTTGCTCACAGTCTTCTCCCCATCCCAATCCCTGCCTTGTTGGTCACATTAAGTAGCATGGACTAAACCAAGATGGAAACACCTCAACTGCACACGAGTTATCTGAGTAGTTAACAATTTTGGCAGCAAACTTGGAGGAAGAGGATTTTTATGAAACTATAGCTGTTGTGCAGAAATGTTAAAATCTAATATGGGGAGAGATCCAGGAGCTGAACTCTTTAGGTGGAGCTGACCATTTTTATGAAAACAGGCATGCCTTACCCTGTTGTTGCCCTGGCTGTGCTCACAGGCTTTGCCAGGCAGAGCTGAGGAAGCCTCTCTCACACCCAGGTGCCTTCTGCTGGTACCTCACACCGTGCTATTCCTGCTGTGCTCTGGGAGGGTGGAAAGATGGCACTAGGTCATGTTAGTCACCTTTTTGCTTAATGCAATCTGGATTTTTTGTTTTCTTTCTTCTAAGTTAATGACACTCTGGATGACATTTTTGATGCCTCTGATGAAGAGGAAGAAAGCCAAGATATCGTTAACCAAGTGCTTGACGAGATCGGGATCGAAATCTCTGGCAAGGTATGGCCGGTTCTGCACAGCTCATGTGCTTTTCCCTCCATTCCATTTTTAAAAAGTGGTTTATTTGAAAACTTGTGTGTCCTTGCAGATGGCCAAGGCTCCCTCAGCTGCCCGAGGTTTGCCCTCGGCCTCGGCCTCGAGCGCCGCCACCATCTCGGACGAGGAGATCGAGCGCCAGCTCAAAGCCCTGGGCGTGGATTAGCTGAGCCAGCGCAGAGCCTGCCTGCCTGCCGGGCCCAGCCCACTCACCTGTGCAAAGTGCAAATGCTCTTTCAATGCAACTGATTTCTAGCAGAACCCTGAAGTCTCAGAAATGACAACTTGAAGATGAATTTGCAGAGAAAAGTACTTTTTTTTTTATCCATTGCATGGAGTCTTTTTGACTCTGGACTGACCAGGGGTCAGTCCAACAATAAATTCACTTACACCCGATCCAGAGCTGTCCTTTGGAGTCAAAGATTTCTTCCATCTCTGTTCCTGATCTGCCTCTAGAACTGGCTATTCTGTGGCTGGTCATGCCACTTCCTAGGACAGCACCTGTGTAATATTTATCATTTTTACAAAACTGTCATTAGAGAAACATTTAGTCTGCCGTCTCTTAGCACAAATGAAACTTCACCTTGGCTCTTAGTTGGAAACTTTTTTTTCCCCTTGAGAAATAGCTTTGAATGTCTAGATAATTTAGGCAGAAAGAAAAAGCATTTTATGTATTTCTTCAAAATTCCTTTTGAGCTGATGAAATAATAGCTTGTTATTCCTCTTACCAAAAGGGAAGGATACACTCCTTGTGCAGTTAATTTTTCTGGAAGAGGAGTTACATTTGTTAGTAGAATTTGTTGCATGAAAGGCACTGATTGAACTCTATTGTACTGTAACATAACTGGTTTCAACAGAATTGCTGTGCCTTTTTGTATATAAATCTTGTACCTTTGTGATTTTCTTTCAGAAGGAGTCTTTGAAAGGTGAGTAAACTTAATAATTGAGGTGGTTTTACAAAATGCTTTGGTGAGACCTCTCTGTACACCTGATGGGACTCAGTGCTGAAGTGGAGAGATGCACTCATGCATTGTGCACTTGGAAAAAGGACATTTGCCTGAAGCAACATTTGTATATATTTTACAATACTTCTTAATGGAAGATAACTGCATAATTGTATTGTTTGCTAAGATGCAACTGATCACATTGATAAACTAAATCTAAATATTAGTTTTGAGAACAATTTTGGATCATAAATGATAACTACTTGTCTGAACACTATAATAAAAGCGTTCTGGTTCTGTGAAGGTTTTTCTATGGTCTCTGAACTGCATCAACACAATTCTAGCTTTAAGTGGAGGATACATTGTGCTAAGGAATAACAACTCTTGATACTGGAAATAGGCAAAATGAGAATGCAGTTCCCAGCTATTATTTTGTGGATGGTGTGATATTCCTCAGCCCTGACTCTGCTGGAGATATTTTCCCCTCAGTGTTGATTTAGTGGTGCTGCTCATTGAACAGAAACAACGATCATCTTGGCTTTAAAAGAGAAAATCAAAATACCTCCCAAAAGCAAAACCAGGAAAACTGGAGGGGAACAAACCTCATAAAGAGACTTTGCTGCTAGGCAAAATGTAGCAGGAAACCTCAGTGAATCTGCTGTTGTTGCACCATCTACTGTTGAGGACTGAAGTCAGCAAAGAGAACTCGTAGGAGAGCCTTCCTCAGGTTTTAGGCCTAGAATTGCAGGTGTTCTTTCTCTTTCAAAGAAATAATGCAAAACTGAACCTGTCAGGTAGTGGGTAGGAATGTGTAACTTAATATATTGCATATATCCAATATGGGGTGATTTTTTTTTTTACAAGTTATTTTGTAAAAATCTAATAAAAGGCTTTTTATCCCACAATGACTTTGTCCTCTGTAGGGTTAGTCTTTCACATCTGTCTCTTACTGGGTTTTCTTTGTGAGCTCTGATAAATATTCCTTTGACTTGCTTTGATAAAAGACTATCATATTTATTGTAGTTGCTCATGGGCCTTTGATTTAATATTCAGTAAAGATCCGTTCAAGTTTGCATTCCCTTGCCTGGAACCTCATGCCCAAGTACTGCTCTGAAAGAGAAATCATAATGTGAACACAGGGATAAAATGTTAGTGGTTGTTTGTAGTTTGGTTGAACACCAAGGCTTGTGTCATTTCTGAATGAGGTGTGCAGTTGATCCTTTTAATAACTCAAAGTTGGGCATAATTCCATAATGAATTCTTTCCTCTGGGTCTTTGAGGAACAGGAAGAAAGGTAAGAAAGGTATTGCTTTTTTGGTGCCATTATGGCTGCTGAGCAAGGGCTGGTGTCAGTATCAATCCCATGGTTTGTTACAAGTTACCTTTTCAATCCTGCAGCTCTAACCTGTGTAAAAATCTTTGGGTAGCAGGGTGAGAAATGCTGTAGGTTTGCAGGCTTGTTATGTGTCTGCAATTATGGCCAGTATATTGGATCAGTCTAAAAAAATTGCACCCCCTGCTTAGATACAAATTCCTTTTAAATCACATTGAGGGATTTAAAAAAACCCAGTGAAACCACTCAGTCCTTACCCTCCCTCATCCTTGCTAACACCTAAATAGGAGCTGGATCCGAGTCTCGGTCTGGGGGCAATGACACAGTGGTGCTCACACCTAAAAATGGCTCTGCCCAGAGCTCCTCAGGAGCCCAGCAGGTCCCAGGGGAGCAGTGAGAACACAGTGAGCATCAATGATGCTTCCTCCCCTAATACTCTTCCAATCTGTGTCAAAATTAAAGAACATCCAGAGCCCTGTGCAAGTTCTACACGCACCAGCTCTAAGTGGCTTTCTCATCTGAGAGCTCCTCCATCCAAAGGAACTTCTGGCACCCTCTCTTTTTTCCACTGATATTTTTTCCCAAGCATGTTAAAAAACACCATTTTGGTTTTGTTTTAAGCTTCTTTCCATCTTCCTCTATTTACTCCTAGTTCTTATATAATGAACAGCCTGCCTCCATCAGCTTTTCAGTACAGTCCATAACTGAGCAGACTCTATTGCTAAGATGCAACTGATCACATTGATAAACTAAATCTAAATATTAGTTTTGAGAACAATTTTGGATCATAAATGATAACCACTTGTCTAAACACTATAACAAAAGCATTCTATATTCACTATAATGAAAGCATCCAGTGCACACACATTAAATCCAGCAGAGAGTACCTTCAAGTTGCTCACCTTCCCTTTGCTCAGCAGCTTGGCCTGTGCTTGATCACTTGTGTCCCTCACATGAGGGCTCAGCACACCACAGTTCTTCAGAGACAGCTGAACCTCAGATTTAAACATTGTGATAACACCTTGTGTGGTTTTAACACACTAAAGTTACCATGGGAAAAAAAAAGAACAAGAAAAAAAACCCCACAAATATCTCAAAACCAGCACAGCCCACCTTGGTTTGATGGCCAGCTAAGCTCCTGCAGGTCCATAGAGCTGCTCCCTGGGAAATCCTGCCTTTTATGCAGGTTGGGTCCTCCCCCCCACCCCAATCAAGAGTAATTGGTGCTAATTACATTGTTCTTAGAGAAAAAAAATGAATTGCCACTTTCTGTAAGCAAAGCTCCAGCTGCAGCAGTTGAAATTGATTTCACCCAGCTTTTCTTCTTTAAATAATTCTAATTTGTTTGTATTTCTGTGGCAGCAGGTAGGTGGGTTTAAATGGTGATTGCTTCCCTCAGCTGGCCCTTTGTCATTCCTTTGCTTTGAGACAGTTTTGTTGTGTGTCACCTTTAATTTTATTTTACTCTGTTACTGCAATTAGCTGTCACTTGTGAGACTTTTTGAGGGGCAAGAGACCACCACGTTACAGTGAGGCTGCTCTGTTAGAACGTTCTAAAATCCACTGCAGCATGACACACAGCTAAAAAGAGTAAAATGTTACCAAAACAGAGATACAAACCACTGCCTGGAGTGCCAAAAGTATAGGAATACTTTATTGCATGAGGAGGTTGGGAAGTACAGGCTGATAGTGTTTCTAGGAAGCCTTTAATAATTAAGAAAATAATTTAGAATATAAATAAAGTTTTATATATACCAAATAGCGATTTCAACATGCCTAGCATTTGACCACATCACGTGAAAGGCACACCAGTGCATGCCACCACCTTTGCTGAGTGCTGATCCTCTCAGCTGAACTTGTTTTGTGAAGTTCATGACCTGCTGGTAACCTGTGCTGGATAAAGTGTGCACCTCGGTCTCTGCCATAGCAATGAGCTGTGCTAGTGATGACAGCAGCCTGAAGGGAGTACACAGCCACAGTTTTCCCCTTTGAGTTTTTAAATTGAAGTTTTCTTCTCAGTTAAGGGTTTAGAGTGGTGCATTCATCCATAAAAATGTGGGGTTTTTAGAAATCCAGGAGCCTGATTTCCATTGTTGAATATGCTTACGGTCACTGTAATAAGTATCAGAGATAATTTAATGTACACTGGAGAGTGAGCACTTAACTTGTACATGCTGCTTCTAAGTGGTCTTGAACATTAAACTCCTCTGGCTTTCTGTGGGCCAATTATAGAGACATTTTCTAAATCATCAGGTTTGTTTTATGGAAAAATAAAATGCATCTGGCCAGTACTACTTGCGTGTACTCACTTAATTTCAGTCCTGGGAAAACAGTCAAAATTCTTATATGGTAATGGGCTAATTCCCATTACAATGAGCAGGGCTGATGAGATGGCTGGATAATCTATCCCTGGTGAGTACTACAGTCATTAATTCCGTTTTCTCAGTGCCTGCCTGATAGGTGGAGCTCTGGCACTGGTATTTTTTTTTCCCCTCGATTATCTCTGGGCAGGAGGATGACAAATAAGGGATTATTTTCAATTAGTGGGGTGTAATAGAGGAGGAATGTGCAGGGCAATAAATTCTTCTTTTGTATACTTTTTAGCTTAACACACCATCTCTGGTGTAAGTGTGTCCACACATGGTTTTAATCAGAAGAAAGTACAATGCAGAGAAAGACCACTGCAATAAAAGCCCTGATAAACTATTTTTCTTCCCTTCAGGCCACAAAGTCCTGAGGTCAGATAAACTGTATTCCTGTTTTTATAGCTAAGCCTACCCAAACCTAACTTTGAGGCACATAACAAATTATCAAGAATTAGCTTTGATAACAAGCATTATCCAAGCCACCTCTGCTTGACACCAGGTCAAGGCAGTCAAATGCTGGGCTGAGACAGAGCAGGCAGCAGGAGCAGGGTGACACCTCTGTCCTGGCGAGCTCACAGCGCCTCAATTCATGACAGCAAAATCCTTCCCACGCTACAGCTGCTGGTAGCATGGAGGAGGAATGAGGGCTTTACTGATTTTCCTCTTTTTTAACAACACAGTATTTACAATATTTACAGAAAGCAAAACAGAAATCCACACGTGTGTGTGGAAAAGCTTCACCGGCATTCGTGGTGCTCCTTGATAATGGAACTGAAGGCATTCTGGTGCAGACTGGTCTTCACTCTTTTCTCCCTTTGTCTCCTGTTGCAAAACCAAACTCTCACGACTTCCTTCTCCAGATTGAGCCCCTCAGCCATCCTCATGATTTCCTGAGAAGATGGCTTACTTTGTTCTCCAAAGTGCCTCTCCAGGGCTTCCTTGGCAGCGATGCTGGACATGGGGAAAATTTCACCTTTAAAAGCTTTCCTGTACATTCAGGCTTTCACCAGTAGCTCAAGAGAAAGATCAAGTAACAACACTGAAGGCAGTGACTTGGTTTGTTTCATCTTTCTCCACGTAAAGGGAACCCAAAGCACTAAAAATATTCTGTAGTTTCTCTGCTGGCACAAGCAGAGTGACATCGTACAGAATTTTGCACGGGGTGATTAAAAGGAAAAAATGGCATCCAGCTCAGTGCAATTTCAGTGTTAATTATAAAATATTTGTGCTTCTGGATATTATCTAGCAGACACAGCTACCAACTAGTTATGGGTGGGGTCAAAGGAGTTGGAACAAGCCTGACTGCCCTTCTGCCCCAGCAAATGCACCTCAGTGGTGTTACCTGGTTGTATCAAATCATTTGGGTTTTCAGAGAGGAAGAGCTTCATCACCTAGATTTGGGAAACACTGTGTGTTTTGCATCTCACTAATTATAGAGACAGCACTGGAGTATTCCTAGAAATCTCAGAGATTATGGCCAGCTGTTTTAGCCATCATCACATTCTCCAAATGTCTGCCCTCATCTGTCCTTCAGAGTCAGCAGTGACCAAAACTGAGTGGTTCACTAAACAGAATAATTTAATACTGTTATTTTTTTCTTATTTCCAGACAGAATTTGCTTCCAATTCCTGTTACATACCCCGAAAAACCAAATATGTGACATGCTTGTGTGCCACTGGGAGGCATCCAGAAGTTTCAGCAGTAGCTGTAATTTCTTTGGACACGAGAGGGCACTTCATGCATTATTCTGGAAGTGAGGTGCAGGATTTGCTACAGAAATACAGCATCTGCTCCACTTCTAGTTATTTCATCTCTTGGTCTTTCATTATGGGTCAGTTTTTCAATATTTACTAATGTTTAACAAAACTAATTAATAGAATGGTGTTCTGCACATACAGAAGTATAGAAACATCATTACTTTTGACTAACAGCTTCTTAGGTTTTGAACAAAGTGTGAAATATAATACTTTGGGATTAACTGGGGGTCTGGAGTGTTATGCAGTTTTTTTTTTTCATTAGAATATTTCCAAATATTGGAACTTTCAGAAGCCCAAGATGTAGATATTCATTAATAGAAAAGAGCACTTCAATTTTGACAGAAGAAAAAGAAGCATCTTAGCCAAAATTGTTTCTAACCTGTAACAACATAAATATTTATTACCTTATGGTGGTTCTGCGCTTCCTCTTCCGTTCATTCACCCCAACTTTTTCATTGTACAAAGCTGTATTAAAAAAAGAAGAAGCAGCCAAACAACAAAAGCTGGCAATTACATTCCACAGAGACTAGAAAACAAAAAATAGTCACTTTCTTTGAAGGAAGAAGAAAGCACAAGAGAAAGTGCTGCCGAATAAGTGAAGCATCACACACAGGATGTTTCCATTGGTAGGATGGCTGTACATTGTTTTACCTCCAGTTATAAATGGTTATAGGCAGAAATGGTTTGAGGCAAAAGGCCTTTACTCGTGAAAAATCCCTGTACACTGCTAAATGGGCTGTCCTGCAGATCCTGCTCTGGCTCTCTACAGGACTGGAACTGGTTTTCTGGGATGGGACTGGAAGAAATTTCTTCCAGCAGCCCAGGAGATATTTCTGCTATTCTGTACACTCCACACATTTCAGTTTTCCCCTCCATGCTCATCCAAAAAAAAAAATAACTATACTTTAACACAAGCACCCCTCAGCATTTACAGCTGGTAAAACAAAATCTTTAGTTTGCAGAAGATGTATAATAGCCCTAAAATATTTACATGGGATTCTTCATAAAGTGCAAATCAATATTTGGAGGGTTTCAGCTCCCTACCTCCCACTTGCTCTGCTTCCTCCAGCCACTTGGACAGGATGGATTTCAGCTTGCAGGCGTTCTTGAAGCTCAGCTGCAAGTTCTCAAAGCGGCAAATCGTCGTCTGGCTGAACTCAGAGCCGTGCACAGCAGCCAGGGCTTCTCCAACGTTGGTCTGTGTGTAACCTGCCAGAAACAGGGGAAAAAGCAGCTTGGAAGCTCTCCAGGGGGGTTACTTTCCTTGAGATGCTCAGCCTTTGCTGCTGGCCCCCGTGGTCAGTGTGGCTGTAGTGCCCCCAGGCTGAGCGTCCTGCGGAGCTCTGTGGCCAGCTGAGCTCACTCAGAGCCTGCTCAGTCTCCTGGTGGTTCCTGTGCAGGGTGACACTGATTTACTGGAGTTTCACACTCCAGGTTAGGGATTTGAGAAGGATCCAGACACACCATGACTTTCTGTAGATGGTGCAAGAGCAATAATCCCTAGAGGCACTGTTGGTGTCCTGTTATTTGTTGCAACATCAGAGAAATGCTGCAGTTTCCATGCAGACTCTGACTTTGCGTCAACAGCCCCCTGCTCATTTCTCTGAACGTGGATCTGCCATGGCTGAGGGGCTGGATCATCCTCCTCCTATTTTGCTTCAGTGCCAGGATCTCTTTAGGCACTTAGTGTCCCATGAGGCACCTTTAAACCTCCTTTTTGACTGCACTAACCCTGTGCCTCTCAGACCCACAACCTATTTTGTCTTGTAAAGCTCCAACTCAGATTATTTTACCTGTGCATATTACATTTGTCCCATTCTACAGGTTCCATGTGATATGCTTACACCAAAGAAGTTTTGTTCCCTCAAAAATTCCAGATGAAGATGCAGTGATTAACTACATGTGGCCTGGCTAACACTTTCCTTTCCATCACTGTGGCTAACATCAAATACAAGATGTACAGGAAAATTGACCTGTTTGCAAATATTTTTAAACCCTAATTTCTTTTATTTCTGTTTAGACTGCAAATGGAACATACTGGCTTTCCAGCTGTTGAGATAGTGCACACATACCCCATATAACCTTATAATTTTATATAGTTATTATTTTATATAACCTTACAATCTTTTAGATTTATAAAATAAAAGGATTCCCGATAATTCTGATGCAATGTTATAAGTGATAATGCCAAGAACAACAGGGCAAAGCCCACCTTTGTCCTCATCAGTTGTTTCACAGCAACAAAGATATCAATTGCTTCCCAGCTGTGTCATGGCACAAAAAATAAACCAGGAAGAGCACCTTCCTACAGGTGTGAAGGATTTCCCATGGATGTCACTCAGTGTATACTGAAATGACAGCAGACCATCAGATTAAACAGTCTATGGGGAAAAGAATGGGTATGGGAGGTTAGATGGTTATGGAGGTGAGAGGAATAGTGGATTTGTCTTTACACCAAGCTGTGGATCTGCTGGTAGATAAAACCAGCACTGGGAGATAAAAGAAACAATGGGAAGGATTCCACTGATTGATGAATGGAAAAATATATTTGCTTTTACAAATAAATTTTAGGTTTGCTGATAAATAAAATTAGATATTGAAAGATGAACGAAACAATGGAGAAGAAAAAGCCCTGAATTCCATGAGAATTAAAAATGAAAAGGGAGGGTTATACATTAGAGGGAAATCTTTGGTATCAGGCATTCTGGGAAGTCTGTACCTCTCAAGTACCTCAGCCAATGGGGAAAGAGAGAAGGGAAATACAGCAGGGAAATTGGGATAAAAAGGAGGCTGTGTCCTCCAAAAATTGGAGAGATCCCAGGGGAATGCCCCATAGCCTCTCCCTTTATTCAAATAAAGTAAAAGGATTCCTCTGTCTCCTTTTTGGACATAAACCTCTGGTGTTTGTGGATTAATTTTCCTGACAAGGGCATCTGCCCTAAATTGCAGATAATTTGGAGCTGTGCAAAATATCGCACCTGGCACTGAATGTAATTTATTGAACATAAAAAATTTTCTCTGCATTTAACACAAATAGTTTAAGGGCAAGAACGTCTGAAGTCCCTTTCTGCAAAGTAAAAGCTGACATCCATTAATTCCATGCAAGTCTTCTAGGAATGGAGAAGGTTTTTCAGGGCAAGGCAGGATTAGAGTTACGACGAGACAACAGCAGAGGCCAGGCCATAAAACACCCAGAAACAACTGGGCTTTCACTGGACTCTTCCAGCCTTTTGCTCGTGGCCATGAAGCACCTACCCAGCTTGATTCTCCGCAGCTTGAACTCGTTGGCGAACTTCTCCAGCTCCCTGATCTCGGGGGAGTCCATGTCCACGGGCTCCTCCGCGGCCTTGCTCTTCCTGCGGAACTCCGGCTTGAACTCGGTGGCCGCGGGCTCGTCCGTGAGCAGGGGCTGGGGCAGGGCAGCAAAGCCGTGGCCCAGGGCACAGGAGCTGGCACCCAGAGCGTGCTCCGGGAACTTGTACAGGCACGGGGTCAGGCCACCTGGGAACGCCAAACAGAGAGCTCATGGCACTGCTTCTCTGCCGCTGCGCTGGAAAAACCTCCCCTCGCCACCTCATCATCCCTGCCTGCAATTTTAATTATATGATACATGGGAGAATCCAGGAGTTAGAGTTTCCTAGGATGTGTTTTCTCTTTTTTGTCCCAGCACATGGAAATCTATCAACAGCTCCTTTCACTGGCCACAGCCATCCTATCACTTAGCAAACTGTGAAGCACTCAAATAAGAGGCAAATGGCCTAAACTTATACAAATAAAAATCCACACTCTAAGCTGGAATTAAGTGGCACAACAAAATCAATGGATCTGTGTCGTTTTGAGCCACTTAAAATTTCCCATTTTTAAGTGGCACAACAAGATCAATGGATCTGTGTCATTTTGAGTCACCTAAAATTTGCCAGTCTTAAGTGGCACAACAAGATTGATGGATCTGTGTCACTTTGAGTCACTTAAAATTTGCCAGTCTCTATTTTCTGGCATAAGAATACTTCCATGTAGATGCCATTTGATGCTCAGACAAGATATGATCTTGGCTTAGCATGAAAATCTATCAACAGCCCCTTTCACTGGCCACAGCCATCCTACCACTAAGCAAACTGTGAAGCACTTGAATAAGAGGCAAATGGCCTAAACTTACACAAATAAAAATCCATGCTCTAAGCTGGAATAAAGTGGCACAACAAAATCGATGGATCTGTGTCGTTTTGAGCCACTTAAAATTTCCCATTCTTAAGTGCACAACAAGATCAATGGATCTGTGTCATTTTGAGTCACCTAAAATTTGCCATTCTTAAGTGGCACAACAAGATCGATGGATCTGTGTCACTTTGAGTCACTTAACATTTGCCAGTCTCTATTTTCTGGCACAAAGATACGTCCATGTAGATGCCATTTGATGCTCAGACAAGATATGATCTTGGCTTAGCATGAAAATCTATCAACAGCCTCTTTCACCAGCTACAGCCATCCTATCACTTAGCAAACTGTGAAGCACTTGAATAAGAGGCAAATGGTCTGAATTTACACAAATAAAAATCCATGCTCTAAGCAGGACTTAAGTGGCACAACAAGAGTGACAGATCTGTCATTTTGAGTCACCTAAAATTTGCCAGTCTAAGTGGTACAACAAGATCGATGGATCTGTGTCACTTTGAGTCACCTAAAATTTACCAGTCTCTATTTTCTGGCACAAAGAATACTTCCATGTAGATGCCTTTTGATGCTCAGACAAGATACTATCTTGGCTTAGCTGCAGCACAGAATTTCTTTGAGGAAAGTACACAGGTAAGAGCTCAAAGGAAAACAAAAAACAGCAAAAAAAAAAAAAACTCATTCAGAATGATCCTTCGAAAAAGAAATTGCTCAAGGATAAAACAGAACTATTTTTCACTACCTTTTGTTCCCAAATGTCAGACTTAACAAGGAGATTCAGTTAAGAGTAAAGGCTGATTTTTCCCTAGATATTGTACATAGAGATAAAAAGTCTCTGACCTGAGGGAGGCATGGGAGAATTATTGGAAAAATATTAACACTCCTCAGTGTATCTGGAGCAGCCAGTAAATTCCAGGTTCTCAGGTCATCCTTTCCAATTTCCTAAACTACACAAAACCGTGTGGAAGATCTCAGAACTTCATTAACCTCCCACTGCTGCCTCCATTTATTAGAGCTGGGGTTTTCTTCACTGCCCCAATTACTCCCATCAATGTTCAAGGTTCTAACCCCATTGAACTATTTAATACATTCCACACAAGATAACCACAAAAAAAGTCATAAAAAATAATGAAAAATGCTTTAAAAGAGGGGGACTTGCTTTGCAAGGTGCTGACACCATTTACCACGTTGGGGTGGGGCATGCTGCACGTCTGTAAGATGCGAGTCTGGGAGAGACTTGCTGAGAGCATCTCTGGAGTTGCAGGCTTGATGCCTAAGAAAATAAAGTAAGAAAAGAAGATCAAAACAAGGAAAATAAAAAGGAGAAGAATAAAAATGTATTTCTTTTGGAATTAAAGAAAATTAATTTCTGAGTGATATAATTTATTGTTACTTATTAACTTTCCCCAGGGACTTGGACAATGCCAGGAATGTTTTAAAAAGACACAGAAATGCGCGATGAAATACAAGAATTGGGAAATTTGCATACATGAAGGAAGCCTACACTCTCTCCCTATTTGTCCATGCTGATTTACTCTAGCATTTCTTTAATTCTTAAATGAAATCAAATTCTGCGTTTGATTTTGGATTATTTCCAAGCCCCAGTTATTTCCTGTGAGTTCTGTTCACTTGGCTCATGTCATTATCTCATTGACTGCTACTCAAACTTGCACAGAACAGAAGTGCCTCACTCTTACTGAGCCTGGGACAGGGAAGAATGAGCAGGATGCATTATTGAGTGTAAAAATCCATGATCACATCCCTTCATTATGCCATCATTTTATTTTATAGCTTCAGCCAGGGCTTCATCAGCACAGGTACTGGTCATACCCAGTCATACCCATACTCACAGACAAGTGAGTTCAATACTAAGTAGGTTTCCACAGTTAACACCTGCCTCCAAAATCTCATCCAGGCAATTGTCTGCAAGGCAACCTGTCTGAGAGCTCAAACAGAAGCCTGCAATAGTCAAGAACCTATAGCAAAATAATCTGAATTAACCTAATTCCCAGCAGTTGCACAGTGATCATTTGTCTTGACCTATACCAGGTGTGTTGGGTATGTCACTTCTGGCCCCTCAAGAAGTGATAATCACCAGGAAAAGTGGCCAGAGGTGAGCAAAAAGAACACGACTTCCCCAGCCTTGTAGGGAGACATAAGATATAGAGAGATTTCTCAAGAGATGCAGAGGTTTGGGGAACTCTGGGCACTAAGTTCTGAACCCTTTTTCTAGCGCCCCAAGTCCCATCTTCTTTAAACTATTGTCTTGGATTGGTCCCTCTAAAGCACAACTGGCTAAGATCCACCCTCTGACATCTCACCCAGCTGAGGTCTGGCCCCTTACCTGCCATCACCCCGTAGGTGGAAGGCTGATTCCCATAGTGGCAGGAGGGCACGGAGTAGTGCAGGCCTGGCCAAGGGTGTCCCAGCGGCGCCGCGGCAAAGCCAACGCACAACACACACGAGTTGGGAGCAAGGAGAAAACAGATGGGACTCGTGAGAATTCAAGGTTCCAGACACAGCCTTTCAGTGAGAGGCAGGCAGTGCCTTCTGTGACTCCAGTTCCCCTGAGGCAGGAGTAGGAATCGTTGTGCTGTCCCCTGATGAGTGGGTTTTGGTATAATCTGTGTCATACCCAGTTTGCACAAAGTGCTGAGCGGGGGAAGCACTGCACGCTTAAGGGGAGACCTGTTCCTCTCCCCACTCAACTTCCACACACTGATTCATTCAATCTCACACAAAAACTAATTCTAAAGTCCCAGGAAATTGCCTTCACTGTCGAGCAAACCCCACAGCAAATGAAGGCCTGGGTTTCCAAAGGCAGTACTTTGGGACATTTGCTTTGATGTGTCCAAAAATCACAATTTCTTGAGTGCCAAGCAATAAAAAGCATTTCAGAGTGCTTTGGCATGGTGGTAGAGAAACAAGATGGCAAATTCTGGATTCTTCTGAAGTCAGGCCTAAATGAACGTTTTCCATCACCAGCACCAACAAACACACTGCCAATTTAGTGTTTTCACAGGGGTATTTCAGGTCTGTGCTCATTAATAGCCAGTGCCTGAAGAATGAGACCATTTTTTGCTGAATGCAATATAGAGATACGGCTGTTTCTCATGCATAAGTAGGAATAAAAATGCATGTACTGCCCCTTCTAACAACTGCAGTAAAACAGAATATTAAAAATTAATGTTTATGAACATTCAGATATGTAAGACCACATTTTAAAGAACACATTCCTGTTGTTCAAAAGAGTCTATTTAATTAGGGATTAGAATATTTGGGTTTTAAAACAATGTTCATTACATTAAAGGCTTCTTGTACTGTTTAAATATACTTGCACAGATATAAAATCTACTAAGACAAACATGCTTATACTAATGTAGATGCAGGGAAAATAAAGATTGTGTTAATAACTGTAATGCATGTACAGCAATTCAACTTTCCTATCAAGATCTGAGCCTTTACAGGTTGCATTTTTCCCCTATTTCATAATCCACATACTATAAACTTTATGCATGAAAATACAATTTTTGATTTGCTAATAATGATTTAAAACTAAATAGTGAGGATGATGCTATTTAATTGAAATAATAGCAGTGAAAGTGTTGAGGATACTGCAGAACATCAGCTGAATGACACAGCATAGTATTTGAACTAAAGTATTTTCACATTTCTTGTGATGAAGAATTGTTACATCCATTTTTAAAACTTCTGACATTTAAAATAAGTTGTTATTTAAAATTCTTTCACCATTATATTGCACACAAATTCTCATGTGTGCTCAAAGTGGCACTTTTTATGATGATTCCTTAATCTATGTATGAAATTTGTAAATCTTGGTTCATTATAGTTACCACCCTCTGTTTCTGCTTTGCCAAGGTGGTTTCTTCACAAGATCATCTGGATGTGGTTCTACAACCAAAATTTCCACTGTCTGCAGTGGCATTTTTCCTTGGCTGGCAGATACAAAATACAAAAACCTGAACCTGCGGCAGGCGAGCAGATGCTGTGGGCCAGCCCTCATCGTGTCTCTTCCATTACAAGGCAGATGAATCTAGAAAATACTGCTGTCATACAGATACATAAATTTGACCTCATACAAAATTTAAATTCTCCTATTCCCTGCCACTATTGCTAACCCACAGCTGTATTGGGATATTCTGAGCCTCTTGCTCAATGCATGAGATGATCCTGTTTTCAGAATAATCCATTTTCACTTCATACATGCTTTTTCTTTTCATTAAAATGCTTTATTACCAATGCTTTTCAGGAAAAATCTACTTTCTTGTTAAGACTCCAAATGAAATTCTAATATTAATGCAATTTCAAATAAATCAACTATTTATTTTTCTTTCCCTGAAGGCTTTCTACCAACAATTCCTGTATTCCAGAATCCCACCTCTGCAGTATTAACACTGCAAGAAAACTCTCTTTGGCTCAGATATTTAGTGATTAAATAGTTCTAATATTTAAATGTATCTAATTGGATTATATACACGAACATACAAGATTCAAAAATTATGGCAAGGTTTCTCCACCCATTTTGAGCATCACACTTAAACCTTAGTCTTGATTCAGTTTGCAATATGCCTTGCAAAACAATGTTTTTCCTTGTTTAAAACTCCCCCAAGCTATATCTACACTTGAGGTCTTTTAAATGTATTTCCTATTTAAGGTAATTTTAAATATTTTAAATTATGGTTACATAATAAACAACCTTTCAATTAATTTACATGACAGTTGTCATTGAAGGCTGTAGTAATACCAAAGACAGTGTTTGAACCTGTTCTGAGTTGGCAGCATAGTTGAATCTAATCTTGTCACAAACTTATAGAAAATTACATATTTAACTAAAACACGAACATCTGTGCTTTTCCTGGTTCACTCCTATGCAGAATTTTGTGAAATTGCTTCTACTTTGGCACAGCCCCATCACACATTGCACTGACACTGAACACTTTAAACACTGAGAACTCCATGAACTCATCTATCACCCAAAAATTAGCAATGAGAGCAAGAGTATTTTTGAAAAGTACCTGTAGACACAACATTGGTGGTGTGGTTGGAGACCTGCAGGCACTCTGCAGCGCTGTGATGCATTATCAGAGGCAGGGAGGGAGAAGAGTCAGAATTCAAGGGCACAAAGGTGTCTGAGGCAGCAAATGCCTGGCAGCTCATACCCTCCTAGAGGCAGGAGGGCCGCCTGTCCCGTGTTCTACCAGAGCAGATCCTGCAGGATTGATGGCACCTCAAACTCTGCTCCAGGATCTCACCTGGATATACACACAGAGGAGGGCTCCAGAGCATGGGGAGGTCGTGTGCAGGTATTTATACTGCTAGGAAATCCCTTTATCCATTTTAATGTTCTTTTCCCAGCAATATTGCCACTCTGGTACAGAGCCTCCTTCCTTCCCACACAAACACAATACGTGTCCAATTAATGGAGGGGCGGGGGAAGAAGAGGGAAACCAGAGACATGATTTGACAGATATTTTCAATTAGGTCTTTTGTGGAGGACAATGACCAGAGAAAAAAATCAAAGTATCGTCTCCAAAGTCAGTGGCAACAGACAAGTGAGTTTAATACTAAGTAGGTTTCCACAGTTAACACCTGCCTCCAAAATCTCATCCAGGCAATTGTCTGCAAGGCAACCTGTCTGAGAGCTCAAACAGAAGCCTGCAATAGTCAAGAACCTATAGCAAAATAATCTGAATTAACCTAATTCCCAGCAGTTGCACAGTGATCATTTGTCTTGACCTACACCAGTATAAATCAGAGATGTGTAATATGAAGCAGCTGTAGCCAGAAGGAACATTTTGAACAGACAGCTTTCCATAAGCATGATGTGCTAAATGTTCATCTAAATGTTTATCTAAGATGAGCTCTTGACAGAGTCCATGGTGTCCCTTAAAACTCATCCACAGCTCCTCTTATTGGCTTATACTACTGCAGCATCTGAATTCTTCTCCACAAGATCCTAAGGAAAATCAGCATCCTTACTCAAAGAAGAAAAGTGTTTTTTTTGACATGAGACTGGAATAATTTTGGAACGTGATAGAGAGCACAAAGGTTACCCCAAAAATGATGAAAAATTCTGCAATACACCATAGTCACATATTGTATGTAGGAGCAATAAAAGCGGGCTTGGTTTGGTTTTTGTTACCAAAGATGTTTGGTCATATTTTGTGTCAAGGTGACAATATATTTTGTGTGTTTCATATTCCAAACTGGGTTAAATGTCTGAACTGGAATTTTGACAATACCGACTTCAGATACATGAGATGGGAGCACTCATACTTGTAATTGCCCCATTTTTCATGTGTTACTGCAGAAAAGTGGCATTGCTTTGAGCCATTCTGCAGAATCCTACAGGTCTGCTTTGGGGAAGGCTGTGTCTACGATTGTGAAGAAATTCCAGAATTCCTGCATTTGACAAAATACACGTCTTTAACAATGGTTATCTACTGCTTATACAGGCACTTTCAGATTGTAAAATATACAAAAACTATCAAAATAATTATTGCAATATTATGGAAGGAACTGTCATCAAATGAACCCCATCTGCATTATTTTGGGCTTGGCTCAATGTATCCTAATGCCTGTGGATTCATATAAAAATTATTTTAGTTATTTTCACCTCCTTTTCTTCCTCACCAAGGGGCATGATAAATCTAAAATGGGGTCCCCTCCACATACCAGAGTTTTGAAGCCATGGGAGAAAAAGAATAACTTTACATCCCTGTCTTTGGCATTTTTTTCCTCAAATCCCAACAGGTATCACTGAAGATAGTGACTCAGTAAACAGAAAATGCAGTTTCACTGGAAACTCACGTCTAGACACAAAGAAGTTGCAGCCTGTCCCCAGGTACAGGATGGAGCTCATTCCAGATTTCCCTTTCTGGCCCAGGTCAGGAGAAGCTGACCCAGCTTTGCCCAGGTGCTCAGGCTTTGCAGACCTGTGGAGCTCATTAGAGGGGGTGGTTGAGGGTTCGTGGATGTTGCTCACCACAAAACCCAGAACTGATTGGGATTGGGAAAGTAAATCCAGTCAGGAGGGACAAGGCACTGAGCTTTCCTTCAGAGTGCAGTATGAAGGTGTTCTGTGACAGCCTTCCAGACACCACCTCAAATGAGTGTTTCCATGCCCATTATTGTGTTTTATAGTGCTGAATAAAAAAACATTCTAATTTTGCATGTTTGTGCTATATCGCCTACTTCTTGCTAGGAATTTCACTATTTTTCATTTTGATTATGACCAAGTTTCTTTAGTTGCATTCAGTTTCAAATAATTGCATTATTTTTGAGGATCCTGGACAGCTGGATTGTTACCAATACTAGGTATTGGAAAAATTTCCCATTCATCAGAGCTCATTTCTAATACAAGTAATACTTCTCATAAAGCTTTGTTACCACCTTCCAAGGGTACTGTGCTAAGGCTGCAGATTGCCTGACCCAAAGTTACCCTATATTCTGATTTCCTGGTCAGTTTTAAGTCTCTGCCTCACAGCACACAGTTCAGTTGAAAGCTTCTGGCAGGAATTTCAGGCCACTGACTAAAGAGGTAATTCCTTCTCTACACTTACACGTGCTCTCAAAAGTTCAGGGGGAGTTTTCTGCCCCAAAACCCAGATCCCATTCTCCATTTGGATGGTGCCATGATGCTGGTAAATGTCACAGTAATCCCATCTGCTTCCTGCTGAATCCTCAGTTAAACTGGTCTTTTGGGGGGCAATTACTTCTATAAGGAGGATGGGGGGAAATGAAGATTTATTGGATAATTCTGAGCTTACCTTAATGTCTCTCCTTAGGTTGAACTCCAATCCATACTCCATGTCAGTAGACTGATTCTTTGCCCCATAAATCTCTTCTGATTGAATCCCAAAATAATGAAGAAAGCCATCAAAAACCCACTGAGGGTTTTTAAGGCATTTTAAGGCAAAATGATCTCTTCATGTGGCTTTCTTAGCTCAGAAATAGCATCCCAGTGTAAGATCTCAGGTCTGGAAAGGGAAACACCATCATTTTCCTCCACAGGAGCACAGCATTTCTGTTCCCAAGAGATGATCCCATGCTGGTCAACAACGTGGATTTCCAGCCTCACCTTTGCCAAGAACCACAAAACTACAAAGAAAATCTGGCACAGTGCAAGCCTTTGCAGCATCTTTGATTCATTCATTCCTTTTCTCAGGTCTCCAAGCCCTTTCGTAGATAAATTGAAAACTGTAAGGCTTGTTCAAATAAAGAGCTTGCAGAGGTGGAAGTCTCTCCAAGCCTAATCACCATGACAGTCCTGCAGCTGAAATACATCCCACTGAAACAGCCACACATTTACACTCTGGAGAGGAGTGTGTGTGGATCTGTCTGTCTATCCCAATAATGCATCAACTTGTGGCTCTTTGGGAAGAGCTTCATTTTTGCCTTCACTGCACATGGAGAGGGTGATCTTCAACTCTATAATACTGCAATTTGCATCCTGTCACCCCATACACTTTTTAAAATGTACTTGTGCATAAATATTTGTGTCACATTTCATTTTATTCAGAATACTGAAATTCCCAGGTTTTAACTCTATAATTTCATGGTTATTTTTCACTTGGTTGGGCAAAAACTATAAAACTGCTCCAGAGATCTGCACATTTCTGCACTTTTACCCAACTCTTCCCCTTGTTTTTCCTGTGCAGAAAGTCCTTGAGCTGGAATGACCATGCTCACATCATTGAAATCCCCACAAGGCAGAGGGGGTTTACTTCCCACACTGAAAATGAAAAAGACATCTCTAAGTGCATAACACTGTGCACGGGGAAAAAAATAAATCTTTTTTCCTAGGTAAGACACAAATTGACTCACAAACTGAGCCACAAACTGTCAGTGTATGCCAGGGATAGTTTCATTCACAACTGATGGGAGGAGGGAGGGTGGATTAAACATTTTCAAGGAAGACACTTTCCCAGGGAGCAGCACAATGCAATTTGCTTTTTAAAAACCTATAGAAAGCTTATCCAGTCTTGCTGCCAAAGTCTGGCTCACTGGAGTCTGAGTAAAACACATGTGCAATTGCATTAGAGCAAACAAAGGCCTTAAAGCCTGATTTAGACCGAGTGGGACTACTTGATGAAGAGCAGAAAGAATGCAAGATTAGTTGTTTCTCTGAGCCACCTGTCCTTAACTTTAGATCAGCTCTGCAGAAAAGAGCCCCCCGAAGGTGCAGCACAGACATGATCTGTTATCTGCAGGGAAAGCTGCTGTTCCCACGGCTCTCAAACAACAACCTGAGCCAGAGCAGCAGCTCCCAGCAGAAAATATGGTTAAAATTAGCTATAAGAGCTACAACCTGAAATTACTGATAAAATTCCACTGCTTTTCTTCATGCTCCCTGTCAGACTGGTGGTCGTCAAAATGATTCACATTGCAAATGTACTGGTGGAGACTTTGGCACTGAATGGAAGTGATCCAAGCTCATTCCAGCCTTATTCCAGTGAAAAACAGGGTGGGATCATAACTGCACACAGTTATGACTGGGACCAGACAAGGGACCCACACCAGGAAGGAGTTAATCAAGTATGTGGGGAAAAAAAATCAACTTGCACTCAACAACTTTAAAGCATTTCCAAAATATTGCTACTGACAGTGATTTCACATTTGTTAAAGGCCAGGTTTAAAACTCACATCTATTGCAATTGACTCATTTTCAGTCTTTTCAGGACTATGTAACAACTTCAGTAGCAAAAGTCTTTTTTCCCCATGGTTTCCTTTGGAAAATCAAAACTTTTCCACAGAGAGGAACAAATTTATACACCCAGTTATAAATTTAAATCCACATAATGCTATTTCTAGAAACCTAGAGTTTTCAGGGACCTAGAGTTTCAGTGCTTTTATTCTTCTCCAAATGCCTTTGTTCCATTTTTCTTATGCCATTTCAGAAAGGGGATCTGTAGCCCCAGGAAGTTTTCATCATGCTGCAGTAACCAAACCATTAATTCTTTCCCAGTTTTGCTTTTCAAGGCACAAGACAAACATTGCTTTCATAAAGCTTTTGTAAATAATCCTGTACAAACACAGTGCAAGTGGTGCTTTGAATCTTGCACATGCACTTTAAAGGTCCCTCCACATACCATAAAATGGAGCAAAATATGCATCCCCTTCTTCTGAGTTTATACTTTCATTAGCAGAACACTTTTTCCTCAAATGCTGTTAACCAACAAGTCTTGTTTATTTAAAAAGTAAAAGAGGTTTTTAAAAAAGGAAATAAGACGAATTGACCATTTCCACATCTGAAATGCTGCAGAAATGCCCTGAGATAACACAAAGATGGAAGGAAGAGAAAACTTGAATGAGTGTAAGTAAGGGCAAAAAAAAATTGAATGAGTGTAAGTAAGGGCAAAAAAAGGAAGGAAGAGAAAAATTGAATGAGTGTAAGTAAGGGCAAAAAAAAAAAAAATTGAATGAGGGTATGTAAGGGCAAAAAAAGCAGAGGAAATGAATAGAACTTAAGGGAGGTTGCTGGGGTAAAGCTGCTAAGCCAGATTGCTGAGATGACAAATCTGGCCCTAGAAAACAGCTTGGAACCACCCAGGTCAGCCATTTGAATATCTACCACATGAATACTGAAATTCATCGACATCACACATCACCTAAGAACCCATCACCTACTGCTGTATATCTGCTATGAATTTATCCTTTTACTAGTTAAGTTGGCAAGAAAAGTTCCTGTCAGAAAAGCCAGAATGTAACCAGCAGTACAAACTAGTACTGCTAGTTCCCAGCCCACAGTGCAAAAATCCACTGAACACAACTTTTCCTTGGAAAATGGGCTTACATAATCAAGCAATTGAATGGGGAAAAAAAAGGACAGTGAACAACGCCCCAGATATTTACAAGAAAAGTATCTTTTACTTCACATATCCCTGAAAGCAAAATTTCTTTTTAGTTCCCAGACAGGGCATCGAATACCATCCTCACCATCTTTTGAAAGAGTTTCAGAAATTTCCTTGTAGAGGTCAAAAATCCTGAAAGGTTCAGAGTATATTTGAAGGTTCAAAGCATTCTTCCATGGCTGTTTACCACAGCAAGATGCCTTTGGCATTACCCCTGAGCCACCTTTGGACAGCCTGCACCTCCTGCTTCTCCCTGGGGAAAAGAACTTCACGGTCCCAGCGTTGCTCCAGCCCTTGGTGGGACACAGAAAATTTTCTGCTATAGCAAAACAATCCTCACGAGCATCTCCATGCCACATAGGCAGCCCCATTTCCAGCTCTTAAAAATTAACTTAAATAAAAGGAATAACCAAGAAAATTTCCTAGCCCAGGCAGTTTCCATGGTTCACAGGCAGAGGTGAGTGTGTGCCTCACATGCCCAAGCCTCTCCAGGGAAGTGTGAGGGGCACATAATAGACAACTGAAATAAGGTTTTGTGAGACTGATTAATCCTTTTGCCCATTGGTCAATTTTATGGGAAGCCATGGACAAGGATGTGGTAAAATTCACAGGGAACGTACTGAATAATGAGGATGCTCCTTTTTTCTCCCCCTGGAATAAAAATCAGCCTCTGCTGTGCTCGTCTGTGCCTCCTGTCCCAACTCCCCACTCCTCCCTCGTTATGTGTCACACGACAGAGAAACTGGGTGATATGTTCCCAAATGTACATTGGGATATCTGACCAGCAAAAGTGATAAACAATTTTCAGCTCTAAAATTGCTCCAAAACTAAAAGCAAAATCTTCAGTTTCAACAGTTTTGGCATAAAATCAAATAAACAAATTTAAATGGAAACTTTCAGCTTCGATGAAAAGAAATTCAGAATTTCAGAAACTGTATCAAAGTTCTCTCCTTCAGGAGCTTTAATAATTTTTTTTTTTATCTGTCTGAGGTTATTTTAGAAAAAATATCCAAGTTTTTTGATCTGCAGCATTGTGAGCACTGTACGAGGTAAATTGAACAAACCGTTCAATTTACAAATTGAAACAAGTTTATTCTTGAATTGAACAAACTGTTCAATTCAAGAATAAACTGTGGGAGGAAAACTTCCCAGACAAACTGCAACTTCAGACATCCACTCTTTTGGAATTTATCCAGATTTGTGATAATTTATACAATGTTACTTAATAAGATTTACAGTAGTAAAGGCACAAGATAAAAAGGAAATCTGTGGATTATTTAAAATTCAATTGAATCTACTGAGGTCTGGATTTTTAATTTTTTTAAACGACTTTAATTCTTTAGATCACAACCTGTGCAGATACATTTTGCTCTTTTTTTACCAAGACAATTGTAATGTTCATACTTCAGCCTGGAAATTTACTTACATTCCTCTAGGTTGAGTCTAATGAAAATGAACAATCAAGTAGGAAAAAAAACCAAACAGAAAACAGCCCCAAAAAGACTTAAATTGATTCAAAATATTGGATTCAGACTTTGATATCTTCACTGAGCAGTGAATTAAGCAGTAAACATCCTCACAATACTTCAGAAATATTAATAAAAGTACAAGATGAGGGCTAAGTGGGACTTTGTGATTTACTAAAATGATTAGTGACGAGAACTCAATGATTTTCTGTATTCATGGAGAGGACTGATAGAGTAGCACCACTTTCTCTCGTTATCAGTGTAAAATAAAGGTCATCAGCTGGTTACAAAGATCAAAACCTAAAGGACACCATTCTGTGAGCTCCCAGAAAATCCTGGTCATCTATATTCATCCCTGAACTTTGCCTGCACACCCTGCACGGATGAATATTACTGCCTTAGACACACAAACAGCAGCAGCTCAACACGGTCAGCAGTTTTGTGTTTCATGACCAAACAAAACATCTTGCCAGCAAAGTGATTTCATTAGCATATTCAAACCACCGGCTGGCTCAGGCTGAAGGTCATTTAAAATTCCTTGAAATACGAGATAAAATTTTAATTCTTAAATCTCGCATAACATTTAAAATGCATTATTCTTTAGGAGAGTATCTCATAACTCTCACTGAAAATTTAATCTGCACAACCCGATTAATCATCACCGAGCAGTGTTAAAACTGAAAAGTGAACCTTCTCAGGAGAAGAATTATCATCATGGTAAAGCATGATTTTTGCCCTTTGGTGTCTCCTGTCACCTAAAGATCTTGTTTTTGTCCCCAAAAGGCATGGCTTGAATATTTTGGGTGAGGAAACCATGTGTTAAATAGTTTGCCCAAGAGAATACGAAATCAGAGGCAGCCTGGGGATAGCAGCCAGACCTATTGATGACATTTTGATCAGATCTTCACTTATGAAACTGTACAGCTTTTAAATATATTCCTGTGCCATGAGGAAAAGAGTGAAACCTCTCACTAGGCTGAGGTAAGAACTCAGAAATTGCACTTTCTGCAGTGTGTCCACAGGCAAAGACCATGTGAGTCCATTCCCCAGAATTCAGAAACCACTGCCCAAGGTCTGAGCTGATTCAGTCCCTGTGCAAGCTAACAGCTGAGAGAGCATCCCTCCTTTCAAATACAAATAAGAATGGGGGTTAGGGAAAGAAGGATTTATGATTTTTTTGAAGGTGAGAAGTAAAATTACATCATTTGTATATGGACAACTTTTAAAATATTGTTTGGGTAAAAGATGGAAAGTGGGAACTTCCCAGAGCAAAACACAACTCAAATAATAGTGCTTTAAATAACAGGAGCACCTGTTATTTACAATTTGCATGGGCATAGAAGAATTACTTACTCTTTGAAACATTCAGATGTTTTCATTTCTCCCCAAGGCAAATATTTTAATGCTTCTGCTTGGAACTGTGTCTACAGCCCTCTCACAACATCACTGCTCTGCTCAATCCCTTTGAAGAGCCCAACCACACAGACTCCACAGCAAGAGGCAGGAACAACAGGACTTTGAAATTTCCTTTTAAACCCCAGAGTTGCACTTGAGTCTGACAGCATGCACATTTAGCATATGGCTAAAACCTTCTCTCCATCAGCAAATGTTCTGACCTGAAGAAGCAAGAATTAAAAAAACCCACCACGCTATTTTACAGGTGTTAAAACAAGAAAAGCACAACTGAAATACATACATGGGAGGGGGAAAGCAGAGGAGGGGGAGCCCTTCTGTTCTTTACATAGATCCCCTCCAGGGAAATGAAATCCCAGGTTTAACTCAACAGCATTTAGGCCTTTGAAATAAATCCCCTCTCTTCTCACACAGGGGTAGCTGTGGGTAAGGAGCCTGATCCTCAGCCTGGCTCAGTCCTGGTGACCTCCTGCTCTGTACCACACCTGAGGCTGCCCTGCAATGGCAGTGGTGCAGGAGCAAGGCCACCACACCAGGAGGAGGCACAGTGGGCCAATTTCCATCTGCTCCAGCCTGCGAGGCCACAGGCAGCCAGGGAGCACCAGCACGAGGCACAGGAACTCTGACATTTCACATGTGAGGTGCAGCAGGCACAGAACTTACTGGGAATTCCCTTTTGGAAGGGGATTTTTTTCCCTTCCAGAGCAGTCAAGCACTCCCCAGCTTGCTCCTCAGAGCCTGAGGTAGCCCCTCAAGGAATGGATGCTTCCAGGCCACATCCTTTTCCTTCATCCTACAGATCACATCATCTCAGGACTGCTCAGCATCTCTGGAGCTGGGCTTTTAATGAGGTCTCTGTTAGGACTTTCTTGCAGAAGCTGCTTTAATTCAGGGGACTCCCAGGGCACCAAGCACAACACACAAACCCCAAGGATTTTAAACATGATTTTTCTCTGCGCACTCCCTTCCTATGTGGGCAATGATTTCACCAGAGTGAAATTCCTCCCCTGTCATTGCAGCCTCCTCTGGCAGGCGAAGGATAAAGCACACACACACACACAAACTGACCATCATTCCCTACACCTTTTACACTGTTTATCAGGATATTGCACTGGATTAGGGGAAAAAAAGGAGTTATTGCAAGGAAAACATAAGCCAACCCTGCTATAACCTAAGACTTAACACAAATAACATTCTTCATAAGTCACTGTCAAACTATTGGGTTTTTATTTTACAGGAATAATAATTATCCATGTGTGGTGCTGAATAACAAGTCAGAAACACAGAGAATTCTGTGCAGACTCCAGAAGTGTTGTACACAGGGGAATACAAACTTTTCCTAACCACATACCTGGACCAGGGCTGGGCAGATGCAGGAATAAAACATAACACTGTCTTACCAACACAACACTGCCTAAGGAAGAATTCCAAGAGAATCCAATCCTCATTCACCCTCTGATCAGTATGAATGAGTATTTTCAGAAGCAAAGGGGAAGCAAGCACAGGGACATGATTTGTAATTTGTATTTAGACCATAATTCCATTATGGTCTCAAGGTCTATGCTGGTAATGGTGCCATGATCCCACCACTGCACTGTAAAATCTATTTCCAGGTGTTTAACAGACCTCAACAAACTTCAACAAATAACAAATCTAAAATAAAAAAAGAAAATAAATGTCCACTTTTACCAACCTTCCTGTGACATGATCCATCACAAACCACAAGAAAAACCTGAAGCCATACACCTGCACAAAACATGTTACCCTGAAAAATATAATTTGGCTGAGTGCATCTTCCCAAAGCTCCTTGGATGATCAAACATGGAAAATTTTCACTTTTCTGCCATTACCTTATTAATTCTCTTTGTTGTTTTCTCCTCTTTTCAGAGATTGCTTTCCCCCTGACTTGGAACTGGCTGTAATTCCCTTTCCAAACTCCCTCCAGCCTCTTAGTTGACTCAACCACATGGTGCAAAATCACTTGCATTGCAGAACAACATGTTTTTCTTGTTGCCCAGTAAAACTTAAAACTACAGGTTGAACAAAAATATAGAGCATATTAAATAAAGGTTGGCATGTCAAAGAGAAAGTCTATATTAGCACATTTTTTTCAGAGATTTGGCATAGTCTAATCTATTTATATTTAGCTAGAAGTGAATTTGGGTGGTGTATCACTGTATCCTCAATAAGAAAGTAACAAAACCCCAGCACATCCCCTTTCACAAAACTGTAGTGAAGGAAAATACTACCACCATTGTCTCTGACAAATTACTTTTATTTGACACAAGTTTGATAAAGTCTAAGTGGAATTTTGCCAGAACTTCCCTTTGGATTTTCTCAGACTGACTAAATATCTACTTTCCCCACAGGAGAGAGGCTTCCTTAGACTGAATAGACACCAAATTCCCAGTTCCAGTCCCGCTGGAGCTGTGTAAAATACCTGGTGCACCCCCTGATTCTCCATTGCAGAGAGCACCCAGGTGTTTGCCTCCCTCTTTGCACCCCAAACACAGAGCAAAAGGAGCATGAAATCAGATCTCCCTCCTCTATTTCAGTACACTGAGAGTATGGGGACTTTTTAAAATGCCTGGGGGGAAAAAATCCCAAAACATTTGATTTTTATAAACAACCCCATGCTGATATGATTCACAGCTGTTGGTATTTATTCTGTTTTACAGTTTTCATGCAGATAATCAGCCGAGCAACCTGAATGATTAATTAAGTCCTTACAATTAAATTCTACTTCTGCCCTTCATGACTTCCATACCAGCCTGAAACAAATTATCTTTGAGTCCCCAAAAGATTTCACAGAGATTAACAATGTTGATTCCCTTTAACAGAGAAAGATAATTAAGAAATAAAGAATTGCAGAAAAAACAAGCATTTCTAGCAATGCCTATGATAACTTCTCACCTCCACATAGCAAACACTGTACCTGAAAAGAAGATTTCCACAAAGCCATCTCTTAATCTCTTTCTTAATCCAACATTCAGCCACATCTTCATGTTTGCAAAACATTACCACTTGTTCTTTCCCCCTCAAACTGTTGAAATCCTGTCCCTACCACCTACAGAGTATTCTTCTAAATGAATAGCAAGATGTGTTCCCAATAGCAAAGCATTTCTCAAGAGGCAACAAACTTTATATAGAGAATAAATAAATTTATAAAATGAATACTTCATATCTAAAGAGAGAACTGATTGATATTACTAAGTGCCTCCACCTGTCAGAGGATTTTATTAATAGCTTTGTTTTAAATAATCATTCTCAGGTAAAGATTGCTTATTTAATTTTCACTGTTTGCTCAATGGTTGAAAATTATATAAACTACCAAATGATCACACTGGATTGTGTTTGTTTCAAAAATATCCCTTTTGTAGTGAAAGCAACAGAATGATATTAGAAAGGAATATTAGAAGGGAGTTATATACTGACCCAGAACTATTTGTCATAGAAAAGGGAGGCAAGACACCATTTTAGTGTGAGTTTGGATTTAAACACGTCAAAAATATAGAGAGAATTTCCATGTTCTTACATTCAATTGCATGTTAAAAACAATCTAAAAGAAGTTGTGGCAGCATGCTTAGCTCTCCAAGGTGATTTCTGCAAGATCAGAATTTTTCTATGATCAAAAATCCTATTTTAAACAGTATGCACAGAACGTGAGCAGCATACCCTGGTACCAGGGTGTGTTAGGGCAGGGTAGCTGGAGCAGATGATAAATATCCATTGGTTGTGCAAGGCTTTTTACTGTTCTTCTACCATTTAAAATTGAGTGTGGGCTAATATTTGAAGTAATAGTTTTACACTACTGTGAAGAGGAAAGTATTGTTAAAACCTTCCATTCTGAGTGTTTGCCACCCTTTAGTGTTCTCTGGTGGTGAGAGCTGTAGCTTTGAATATGACACCTCAAAACACACTTCAAAAATGAGCAGGAGCTGAGGTTCAGTGTGATATCTAAGTGTAATCTTTAAATAAATTTCACTGAGGAATAAAATTTATTTTTGGAACATAGAAAACTTTCTTACCAACTGCTTTAACACAGTGATCACAACATTAAATTTATTTAGTATCCATTTACTTTCAGATTTCTAATGTAAACTATGCATCCATTTAAACTCCCTCTTAGCTCCTCAGAAACACTCTTCCCTGCATTAAATTTTTTAAGATTTTTTTTTTATTAATGAATTAATTAATAAAACATGATGATGATTAGCACCACCATGGTGATCAATGAAAAAAAGATGCTCAGGTACTTCAGTGTGAAGATCACCTCTAGAAAAAGCATGGACCTATGAACACATGTGACAGGCAAACTTTCATATCAAATAACTAGGAAAAAAAATTGTGATTTGGGGTTAAATGAAATAAACTGAAAGGGTAATGAAAGTAATTGCTTAGATTTTTTTTCTTACTAATTGAAAAATAAAGAAGCTACAAATCTATTTCAAAATTCATCTTTCATAAAAAGAAGGAGCTGGCAGCATTCAGTATGCCTTGAATTGCAGATTTCACAACACACTGCATTCTGTCTAAAGAAAAAAATTAGCATAAAAATGAATCAATTGTTATGAAGACAAAAATTAAAAAAGGTTGTATCCTTCACACACACACATACATTGTACTCTTTTCATAGCATTGGCTTGGATTTTTGGCACATCAGGAATCAAAAGTAAGAGTTCTTTGTGTCAGCAGGCATTTTGCATCTCCATTCAAAGCAAAGCAGAGTAGATAAATTAATGTTGTCATAGACAATCCAATGCCCAACTCCATGTAGGTGTCACCTTGTTTTTCCATAGAGGGTCACAATAATTGCCCCACAGAGATGTCAGGTTTTCCTTTGCACTATTATTCTTTTCATTTAGGAACAAGAGGGGATAAAATAATTCAGCAAGGTTTCAGTGCTTAAACTCAATCAGATAGCATAAAAATTAATTATAGGTCTGTTTCATTATCTTCTCACTTAATTCTATGTCAGCTCCAGGCAGCAGCAACAAATTCTTTGTGCTGTGCCAGCACCAATGACCCCACAATTTGAGGAGCTGGTACCCAAGGGTTGCTAGAAGCTTCTCCTGAGAACTGAGGTTGTGATTCATGAAATAATGAGTGGCAGTCAGAAATGGAGACTGAGATCCCCCAGCTGTTCACCTCCTGCTTTAGCAAGTGGCCCACACCTCCTCTTCCCAGCATCCCCCACAGGCTGATCTGCCTGAATATGTCTGCTTCATGATGCACAGGTCAAGTTCTTAGAAAGTAGAGGTTTTGGCCTTCAGTGGTAATTATTTAGGTTGTTCACAGAGGTGCCTCATCTGCATTCAATGAAGGAAAAAATGATTCACCTTCTCTTCCACCCTTAAAGCACAGGTGAGAGTGCATGAAATCCTCCTTTAAAAAAGTCTTATCGTCAGGGCAACTTTTCTTGGTGTTTTACCAGGTCAACTTGTATTGTTTACCACAGGTCTAATAGTTACAGGCAAATCAAAGCCTTTTTCTGCTCTAGTCTAGGCACACTGCTCATCTGCAAAGCCAAAACTCAAAATGCGGGTACCTCAAAACTAAGGGTGGCTTCACCAAATTACTTCAAAATAAACATTTTCTGGGAAGACACGAACATGCATGCTCATCTCTATTGATTCTTTGTCTTTGACCTCTTTTTGTCCTGTATTCTCCAGCCTGCTCCTTTCTTATATTCCAATATCTCTGTCTTATCATCATTGCTCATCAGCTTCTTGAAGATGTTAATAAATATGAATTATTGCATGCTTTTAACATGCAGAGGTTTGGGGTTTTTGTTATTGTGGAGAAAGTTACAGACTTTTCAATGTTATTTCATTGACCAAGCACAGGCCAGTTTCCAAAGGCACATTAAAAGACACCTCCCCTTATTCCAAATTTTGAGTACAGAGAAAAATAGGCATAATTGAAGGATGCTTTTTTGTATTGGTGGGTTTTTTAAAAGATGATCAAAGCATTTTCCCTTGCTCTTCTCTCATAAAAGTGGAATTGGTAAAAGTGTCCATAAATATTCATCTGAGACTCTCTCTAAGCATAAAAAATCTGATCCGGAGATGTGAAAGCCAGGCAACAATAGAACAACAAACAGAACAGACAAAGGCTAGGGCAGTTTTAACAACAGGTTATAGCTCAACACATTTTTTTAATGAACAGACTTTTAAAAGTCTTGACAAAAAGAAAAAAAGACTTTCCAATGCCTTTAAACAAACAGCTAAAAGCCAAGGAATCACCTGCCTCATCTCCAGTGCCCACACACCTCAACAGGGAAGGTGGGGAGGGAAGTAGAAAACAATCCTTTCATAAGCTGGAGGGAGAGGGGGAAAAAAGCAAAACCAAACAACAACAAAAAAAGACACAAAAACAAAACAGACAAAAAAAAAAGAGACAGAGGGGGAACCTTCTGTGCTCCTGTCCCCATACCCATACAGAAAGGGGAGAATTAGATCCCCCTGGCAGAAGTGTCCCATGAGCCCATACCCACAATCCAGCTGAATCCACCTGAAAATGAATTCCGTGCTGCTTAGGATCAAAAGAGAGGCACAGAAAATGGGATGGAGCAGGACCAGAGAGCTCAGACCTCATGGCCTTCAGTAAAAGCACTCTGCTATCTAAAGTCCCCTTCAAGAACCTGCCCTGCAGGTCCTCACAATGCCATTTGGGTTTTGCCTTTTTTCTTTTGCATGTTCCCTGTATTCTTCACACATATATTTATAACTCTGTCACCTTTTGAATTAGGGACTAGTTTTCCCAGTAATTTTCCATGGCCTTTCCCTAGGCAGAAAGACAAAAATTCCAGAGCTCCAAGTCCCAGGAGGTACAAGGCTCCAGAACTATCTTCATTCTCCCTGGCAGCCAAGGCTGAGAACAACTGTGAGATCCATTCTCATGGACAAAGCACAGCCAGTGCCAAGGGGGGCTCCAAAGAAGGGGCTTGACCTGAGGGGGGCATTTCACCACCACTTGTCCTCCTAATTGGTGCTTTATATCAATTATGCTAATTTCCTAAAACCTATAAAAATGTACTCGCCCCTGGTGTGAGTCTTTCCATAACTGCCCCTGAAGGCCTTCATTAAAGATCCCCTTTTATATTACTTCCTTACTAAAATTATCTTGAGTTTCATTTCCAGGCTGGGAAAAAGGCAACACTCACCTCACATTTGAAGATTCCCCTCCCCTCCCATGCCACAGGGGTGTCTCAGACCTCATCTACACCCAGCTCCCCATCCCAGGATACCAAATCCCATCTCAGGCAGCAGATGGCACACACTCCACAGGGTTTTACACCAGTAACTGCCAGGAGACAGCTGGCAATTCCTGTGCTGTGCCAAAATCCTTGTTATGCAGAAGACAATGAGATTAGTTCCTGAGGCAGGCTGGCAGTGGCAGCACAGAGCTGTCACACACCCCACACCTTTTGGAGCAGGGAACATCATCTCCTCACCCCTCCGGGACTATTTACCTCTGAATTTGAACATGGATGTAAGCTTTCAATGCCACATGGTGCAGAAAATCTTCAAGGCAGCAGAGGAGCCCCTGGAGCAGGGACAAGGACAGGGGCTGCAGCAGCACTGTTAATGTGACATCTTGCAAATCACCACAGTTTGTGTGTTTGGGTTTGAGACATAAACAGCACGGGCTGTGAGGTGGACACATTTAATTCCAGGAGGAAATCCAAAGCACCTGCCTCTGCCTGCCTCCAACGTCGTGCTCCGGAGAGTGTTACACCGGGAAATTGAAAAATGAACAAGAAAGGCATCCTGCTCAGACAAAATAAAGGATGTGTGTCATGAGATTTCTCTGCATGCTGACTTCGACTCTGGGCACAAAACCTCCTTTTTTCATCCTGACCAACTTTTGAAATGCATTCCTGGATGAGCTCTCCAAAGCTGCCACAGGCAAATTGAAAATCTGGAGTTTTAATGGGATTGCCGAATTCAGGTCTTTCAGGTCCCTTTGAAAAACCGATTGCTAAAGTGGCTAAAAAAACCTTCCATAAACTAGAACTGAGCCTTGGCACTTTATAAAATTTAAGCTTTGCTCTTTGAGTATTTGGCGATTTGCATAATCTGCAAATAAACCAGCAGCACACCCACACAAATTATATTTGAGAGAAACAACAACTATAGCCACACTCAAAAAAAATTCCCAACACCAAAAAAGGATCAAAAAACTGTCCAAAAAAAATAAACCAAACAAACAAACAAAAAAACCTCAACACATTTAATCAGAGGAAATACTCCTGAAATACTCCTGTAGTTCTGCTGTTCATTTTGCTTCCGTGGAAGGCAGAAAACAAGTTATGGCTGCTCTTGCCAGCAGGGAGCAGCGCCAGCAAAGCATTTTCCCAGGTTCCCAGCAGGATGAGGCTGCTGCAGCTGCATTTTGTGTGTGCACATCTGCTGGCACACCAAGAGCTCTCTCCCTGTGGTTTGGATTATTCCAGGTTGGGCTACACAAAATACCAGCAGCTGAGCCCAAGCTCAGCCTGGGAGCAGTGTGAGCTCAGCCCATCAGAGCTGGCAACTCACAAGGATTTACAAGAATTGATTTGTTCAAACAAATGAACCATCCAACAACAAGCAGAAACAAGCAAACAGCCAACTGAAAACCACCCCAGATCCTACAATACAAAAAAACACACCAGAATGTAGGAAAGATACAAAACCAAAGGAGCAGAGCTCGGTTTCAGTCCTCTGATTAGTCTTGGGTGGGTACATCAGGGTGGAGGAAAGCACAAAAACTCAGCCTAGTTGTTAAAATCAGAGTGAAGAATAGGAGGCCAGAGGGAACCAAACCAGCCTGTGGCCACAGTGGGATTAATTTTCCATTTATTTCCAAGGCTGATTTATTTCACTTAACTTTAGAGATCTGCAGTGAAGACGCCAGCAGCTGGGCCTGGAGCCTCATACTCTCTTTATAATCAATAGTGAGAAATAAGTACTTGAGGGCCCAATTGTCTGATCCATTTTTAGACTACATTCTTTTTCACCCCAGATGAGTTGAATTGGAACAAAAAGTGCCAATTTCTCTCTATTGACCACAAAACAAATCCAGAACAACCAGGTCAGACATAACAGGCCTTTACACACATTTTCTCAGTGAAAATTCCCTCCCTAGAGCTCTGAAAAGCCATTAACATTTCTTTGCACAATTAACATCACCAGTTCAGAAACAACCCAGCCACATGCTTATCAAATGCCCTTCCATCTCACTAGAAAAAAATAAAAAGCATCTTCAGAAAGGCACTCCAAGCAATAAAACTTGTCTCCAACATTCTCAAGCCATTTTCATCACCACCCACCCCCAATACTTTTACTTCTCTCATACACTGGTTTAAAATATGAATGATTCCTGGCAAACAGAAACAGCTTCATGCTTTAATTGCAATAAAAATCCATTTTAATTATGTTACCACCTGTTGAGAGAATAAGTTAACTGATGAGAACTGTATAAGCCAAGAACAATAAATCAAGCTGACTGACTGAGTAAAGCTGAGAGAATTAGCCTCTAAGTATTTGATTTAATCCTTTGATAGAAGCAGCTCATGCACATATCAATAATAAAAATTGTGAGAAAACAACAGGAAAAACTTAATTTTCTCATGGGTTAAACTCTCCTACTCTCAATTCTGTTACCACACTAAGCTCTTCACGTCTCCAATCTTCTCTTTGCTATTTTACCAGGCAGGATTGAAAACAGAATTTATGTACAGTGAAAAAAAAAAACAAAAGAGACAACAAACCTGTGCCCATCTCAGTAGTTTTTGTATTTACCTTCATTATTCTGTAATATTTTTCTCATGCATGGCATCCATATTCATACAATCTGTCTCCCTCCAATGAGGCTTCATCCGATATTCAGTCATCAATTTTGATATTTGTCCACCTGGAAAGACATCAAAAAAGAGAAACCACTGTACCTCAGGCAGCTGTTTAGTGACCTCATCAGTTCAAGGTTAAGTAAGCCAAGATCAAGTCTAAATATATTTCAGTTGATTCCATCTTGGCTAGATAATGACACTTCCCAATTCTCTTCCAGAGTATAAAACATGGGAATGGCGACTGTGACTGTAGATAACAACCTCCTAAGCTGCTGCTCCATGGACTGTCCCTGCAGATGGATAACTGTCTTTATGATTTCAAAGGGCATGACCAGCTGAATGAGCTGGGCTTTTTCCAAGGAAATCCAGTCAGTTTTCCTGCTACTGGAGGGCCACTGCCTCCCAGATGGATTGTGATTTCCAGTTATGGATCAGGGAAGCGTGACATGCTGCCAGGCACAGAGGAGAGTAATAACCAGAGCTCAGACACTCAGGGAATCCACAGCTTCCCAGGGTTTTAACAAGGAACACCATCTGTCCTATTTTTACCATTCTGATCCTCAGGTTCCCCCTGCTGAGGATTTCCTTAGATTTGAAAGCTCCTGAACATTGGCTAATTTCCCCAACTCTTTCCCTAAGGGAGACTTGTTTTGCTTTCATTTGCACTGTGATCTCTTCCCAACTACAGAGTTAGAAACCTTCATCCTTTCTGAGCACTGAAAATAGATCTTGGACTGAAATTACCCTCCTGGAAATTCAGTAATATAATTTGAAAAATAGTACCAGAAAGGTACATATTGTAGTAGCAACAACTGATTATGTCAAAACTTAGGAACATTTTCTGAATCTCAGTGATTTGGGAAAGTCACCAGCTCACGAAGAAAAGAATTAAAATTCCAGAGAGCTGCACCTGCATCCAGAATGCTTTAAATAAAGGGAATCAGAAAATGAATACTCCTAACAAATAACCAGGTCTGGGAACTGGGAACTTAGTTATAAAACAATCCTCACTACTTAGGGATCAAAAGCTGGATAGAACATATGGAAAAGGCCACAAGGACACACAGAGTAGTGTGTGTACCTTCCAACAGGCACCTCAGCTCTCATTGTGCAGGGAATGAGCTGGCTATTCCCCACCAGCCAAGAAATCAGGACTCATGGCACACCAGCAGGTATGGTCAGTCAAATCTCTCCCTTTATTTCCCTCCAGTTTCAGACATCAGGCCAAAATTTTATCCTGCTGCTCTGCATGGTTAAGCAGGCAGAGGGCTCCAGCCCAGAGCACTGAAATGTTTTTGAGCCCGTAGTTCATGGACTGCTGGTGGTTCATAAAACAGAAGGTGGACTGTGAAATGCTTGCTGCATCAGCCCCAGCTGCAAAAGCATATTCCCATACACAGGAGCAAAGAAAACAGCAAAACCAGGAATAAATAAAGATAAGAGAATGTTCCAACTTCTGCTTAATATTTTCTTCGTTAAAAGCAAATGCTGTGGCAAAGCGGCAAACACGGGTGTTTTCCAGAAGGTAAGCTATCCATAGATTAAAAAAAACAACTACAAAACCAAGAAAAAGTACAAGATACTGTTTCTCTTAAAGGATGCCTTGTAGGCCCTGGACTTCAGGGCTGTCAAGTCTCTAAAAATCAGTTTTGTCTTCAGGAAAACAGTAGAGGAAACATTGTAGAAGTAGGCTTCTGTTGAATTCTGTGTTAGGCTGCACTCACACGCCCCTGTTTGTGATGTGCTGAAATAGAGCCTGTGCTGCTGCCAGTGAAATCTATAAATGTTATTCTTAATGAATTCAGAATCTGTACTTTATACAATCAATTCTTGTACAAATTAAAAAATATGACTTAAGCACTGATTGAAATAGACAGATTGCTTTTCTCCTTCAGTTCAATCTCTGTAAGTCCAAGTTGTTCCAATTAATTTCCTGACAGGCAGGTATCCAGATCACAAACAAAACTCCAAATAAACATTGGCATTCTCACCAGAAATCTCAGCAGAGATCCAGAGAGCAGAGCAAGTTTGCAAGCCATCCCAAATACAGTCCAATATGAATACAGTCCCAAATTACAAAAATAGGATATTCAAGGGGACAAATGAAATATTTACTGTCTCTGCATGTGTGTTCCATATGCCTCTAAAAACTTCTGGTTCCAAAGCACCACTCACTGCATTTAGTGGCAGAGGGTGGAGGGGGGTACCTGAATTAGTCACTGGTGGTTTTTAGGACCTTTCTTGTACTCTCTGCAAGGGATTTTAACTGCGTGTCTGGCCTTCAGCTGCTCTATTTCTGAAAGGAAACATTTATTCCTGACAAGCTCTAAGGTCCCTGGATGAAGAGCCATTTGAGAACTCTTATTTTTTTCAGGAAAGATTAAAAACAAACACTTTAATTTCTTCAATAATTTCTGGTAGGACACTTACCTATTCCTATCTTATTTCCATAATCCATATTTAACTACAGTTGATAAGCAAACAATGGGAGCCAAACACAGGGAAAAACACCTGAAGTAACTTGTAGATGGGATCCCTCAGAGTAACCCCTCAGAGCTACTGAAATGAGCAGGAACAGGAAAACTGACATGGGATGAACTCAAAGTGTTTTTATGAAATGGCTGAAGTACTCCTCCTCCTCTCCCCAAAACACAAGTCAATGGGAGCATCTGTTCTTTACACTCCAGAAGCTGAAATCTGTCACAGGAAGAGCCCAGGGTAATCTAACTATCAAAATGGCTCTTTTCTGTTACTTACAAAGTAGAAGCAGCAAGGATTTTGAAAACAGAGGGTGAGCTATATCTCAAACTCTATATTTAGATCATATAAGACATAAATTTCTGGTTATCAATACAAAAACATCAGAAAGGTTGAACTGGTAGTTCCAAAACACTTTATACTCATAAGGAGGAAGCATTTTCATGCAGGACAGCAAAAGCCTGGACTTTGAAAAGTTGCAGATCCTCTAGGTGTCCATGAAGAAGATGAACAGACCAGCCCAGCAGGCCCCTGGAAGAAGAGGAGGCCTCTCCGTGTGTCCCTCAGGAGCTCAGCTCCTGCCCTTCTCCTTTCCTGGGCCCCTGCCCATTGCCACAGCCACAAGGCAGCACCCAGAGGAGGTGACTCCAACCTGGGCTTCCAAGTTGCTGCAGTTTCACATCACTGGAAATAAAAGGAAATGTGTTTTTACAATGCCTTGCCCCTGAAGGCTGCAGAGATGCAGCAGTGTGGCTCTGCAAAGGCCGTCAGTGCTGCTCTGTAGTGTTTGCCTTGATTTTTGTTCATTATTTCCATGAAAGCAGTGCTGTAGCACTTCACATCCTTTCAAGGGAGCTGGTAACTACAGCAGGGAAAACTTCCCCAAGACCATAGGGCCACAAATCTGTCTGCATTTTCTGTTTGCTACAGATGAAATGCTCTTTGCTGTGCCTCGGAACAGGGGCAGCAATGGGGAAACAAAGCAAAGCAGTAAAAACATCTACTGCCTTCACTGTTATGCAAGGGAATTCTCCTAAATATTCAAGTGCAATACTGCAATGATTTCCTTTTGAATGAAGATCACTCAAATATATACAAATATATACAAACACATATGTAGACATATCAAGGAAGTCCTATCAATCTCATATCAATACAGAAAATGTTAACATTGGATGAATAATTTTTCTGGCTTGGTTTGGGTTTTTTTCCCAGAGATCACTGATATCTGATGCATTTCCTTTAATTTCCAAACTTCAGCAATTAAAAAGAATAAAATCACTTTTTTTTTTTTAAGCAGTGGTTAGTTTTTGCCTTTATCTTGTTATAACTGGAAATATCAAGCTAGAAGCCACTGTAATATTGAGAATGTGTGCAGGTTTCAAAGTGCCATGCTCTGGGTATGTTGACTGCTAAGTTTGTTTAGCACTACATTAGCTGTCTTTTCTTTTTTTTGCCAGTCATGTCCTGCCAGGAAATTCTCTACAAACAGAGATAATCCTGCAGAGAATTTTTAACAGCTGATGCCAAAAAATAAGCCTGCAAAATAACTTGTCATTCTCTTTAAGTAAAGAAAAATGTACTATACAGCCTGAGAATAAACCCTGATTTAATACCAGCTACTGAAATTCCAATGAGCAGCTTCAGCAACAGGTGTCTGCCTGCAGTCATCTTCTGTGTGGGATGTAATAAAAAAAGCAATAAATAAAATTACCTTCTCCATTTTAGAGTCTTAGAATGCCAGATTTCACAAATGCACTTCTTCACTGTCTGAGAGAAGGAATACAAGGCATTGTTTTCCACTGCCCTCTTCCTGAGCAGATTACCCTGGCTGGTTTCCCTCTCCCTCAGAGGCATCCTGGCCCCCAGGTGCCTTAATCCCTTTAGGCAGGGCAGTCCCAAGCCCCTGGCTCTGTCCTCACTCCCCACAGGTACAAAAAGGACACAGGAGAGCTGCCCAGGGGGGTTCTGCAGCTGGTTTAAAATAACACTGCAGGAAGAGAGCACACATGAGAGCCAGCCTGGCTGGGGCTCTGAGCAACCTGCTCTAGAGAAAGGTGCCCTGGATCACAGCAGGTGGTTTGAAACCACCTCATCTTTAATGTCCCTTCTAACCCAAACCACTCTGGGATTCCACTTTGGTCACATTGGCATGATGGAGGAGTGGTGGAGGCAGTTTCAAGGGTGGGATTTTCATTTAATTCCCTGGTTAAGCCATTCTCATCAAATTTCTGGGCACTCCAGGTGAGTAGATAGGAATTATTTGTGTGTTATAGTTTGCTTCTACAATTTTGGTTTGTGGTAGACACATCTTTGAATTTGAAGAATCTTTATTTTTTTCTAGAAATGTCCAGGGTGAGCAGCACTGCCACACTTCAATTATAGGTGCAGTTCCTCAAGTAGAAAATGGTGTTTCCCTGATGCCTAAGTGTGCCTGCCCCTCAAGAGGAAAAATATCCACTGTTAATCGGTCTCAGATTTACAAGTGCAGGCTCCTTCTCGCTAATGGATCTGAATTAACACATTAGAATTCTCCCCATTCCTCCAACCAAAATAAAAGCAGCTCAAAATCCCAAACAAAAGAAAACATCACAGAACATTCTTCCATTTGTACTTTATAACAATATCATGCTTCCTGTTGGAGTCAACTGTACCAAATCACATATAAAAGGAACTTCATTCCAGGTATAAACAGTATTGGCAATGAAAAAAAAATATATTTAGTAAGGAAAAATCTCTATATTGCTGATGTACCCTGTCTTGTGATGGCACATTATTGCCAGCAAGGAAAAGAGTGTAGCTGTTCCCCTGACAAAAACTCAACCCTAAACCCAAATACAACACCCACACCAAAATCATGTCTGTTTGTCCTGTAGCACTGGATTGTGAGAGATGACTCCATGCCTTGTCAAAGAGCATTTATTCCCTTGTACTGCCTTACAAAAAATTAACTGAATAACCCTCAGGTTTCAAGTACTTCAGTCAAGGCATACCTGACCACTCTCCTTTCTAGTCCAAATCTTCTCTTTTGCAAATGTCACTGTCAAAGCCTCTGCCTCTCATTTTTTGTGCATGCAAGAAGTGCCATCATGCCCTGCAGAAAGCTGGAATCCAAACCACACCAAATTTAGTGAACTGATGCATCAGTCAATAAATGATGGCCAGTACCTGCTTCCCAGGCTGCTGATGTTCACGAGTTGGACAGAAGCACAGTTTGCAATGCCCAGATTGTGGGCATGGCTTTCTGCAGAGATCTCCCACATTATTTCACTCACCTCCCAGAAGCCAAACACATGGTGGATTTTCTATTTCCAGTCAGCTCTTTATGTCTAGACAAGCTGTGGCCATCTCCTGCTCATCACAGAGCACGCAGGAAAGTGGCAAATGCTCAGGATGGAGGCATGACAAAACAGAATATTTTCCTTTACTTTCCCAAACTTGGCTGTGGTCTCAGAGCCTGCACTGAAGCAGGTTCCCTGCCTGCCTTGAAGTGACAGCAAATGTTCTCCATAAGCCACACAGCCCCTCCTAACCCTCTCCAGACACTTCCTGGGAGATGACAAAGCATTCCACTCGAGAGCTGTTGGGGACTTTTACACATCAGAATCTCAAGACAACCAACTACCACTCACTGCATGTGGGGTGACACTGGAAACAGTCAGCAAACACAGCTAGAAAGTGTCATTTGAAATTCCTGACAGGACAAATAGATGCAAAAAAGGAAAAGGTGATAGGTCTAGCAGCATTGATGTTTTTATCTGAACTTTTTCCATGGTTATTAGTACACCTACCAAGTCTGTGGGCAAAATGGAGATTGTCAGAAGCTGAGAAGGGAATTTAATTCCTGCAAGAAGCAGGAGACCACAACATCCACTGATATCTGACCACACAAAGGTCAGGTGTCACAGCCAAGGCCAGACATCTACAGATTCCCATCTGACTGTGAGAAGGATAACCCTGTCCTTAAACAAACAAGTAATTTCTTTAGAGAAGACAAATGAAAATAAATGAGCTTTTGTCATGGAAATGAAAATTGAAATGGACTGAAGGCTTCAAAATCAGTTATACTTAGAGAACAGTGGTTTTAGATAAACAGCAAAAAGAAAACACTGCTTGTACATCTGTGATCACTTTCCTAAACTGCAAACCTGATTGTAGCTCTGTAAAATAAGGCACAAATAACAGCTTCTGTCTCCCTGGACATTGCTGGAAATACCAGCAGCAGCAGCAGGCTGGGGTCAGCTCATCACCATTCTGAGCCCTGCACTACCAAGGTCACCCAAGTTGTTGTTTCCTGCCCTGCTTCTCTGCTGTAAACCTATTCAGCTATTCCCTATTTAGTTAAATCCAAGGTGGGGATATTAAATGTAATCCTAAAGAAAGATGCTAATATAATATTATTAGCATATATTATATATGCAAATATGTTATATTAGGATTACACATTATATGCAAAAAATCCTAATATAATCCTCCAGAAGGTATTATCACACTGCTTTAAATTACTCAAATTCTCAGCAATTATTAGCCAGCTAATCCACACCTTGCTGGGTATGTAAATGGTGGGCAAGGCACATCTCCTAGGTGGATCCTCTTCCCACACTTCCTGAAAACATTACTAGAAAAACACTGATTTTGAAATGTGAAAAACTTTCTTTTACATCTGCAAATTTAAATGTAACACAACACGCTGTTAATTACCTGTTCTGTGGGAAACCCAAATGAACACTGAGAAATACATTTTAAATCTGACTTTTTTCAGTTTTCTGGTAGAGCTAAGAGTCAGAATTTTATCCCTTTGGGGAAGGAAGTTTGAATAGTTTGATCCTAATGGACCACATGGAACCCCACAGCACAGGAAAATGGATCAGATCTATCCATCCAGCATGAAGCTGATACTTTTTAGGACTTTTTGTCCTCTTTATAAAGAATCTGACCCTTCATTCCAAAATACACATTTGATTAATAGTTCATTGGTTGTGGGTCATTTCATAACACAAAAAGTCAAACCTCTTACAGAATTTGTGCTTAAAATTGTAAAATCTTCCTCTTAATGTACTCTGATTTACAAAATTACAGCATGCCTAAAACAGCTCTGCACAATTAAAAGAATGTAGCTGATTTCTTAGAATATTTCTTGATTTTCTCCTGTTCATTTACTAGGGGAGTATAAAACTTTCAAAATATTTGCTTCTGCAACCATTTCAACACCCTATTTATAGGGTGAAACAGAAATATAAACTTGACATTTGGACTCCTTCATAAGTTGTACAGCATTCTGGTTACTACTGTTTTGATTTAATTACTTCTATTTATGCTGCAAACCACCCCCAGGGAAAATTATGAATAACATAATTGATTGTTAAATTCAGAATTGGCTCAAATTCAAGCATACAAGCCAACCATTTATTTGTGTATTCAGACTAGTAAAAAAACCCAATAAAACAAAAAGTAAAAAAGGCCCAACCAACCTCTTTTTGTCTCAAATTTTGAAGTGATTGCAAATCAACCCAGATTCCAGCAGTAAATCATTTTTGTGCACTGTATTCCTGTACAACGGCTGAAAGAGGCACCATGCAAAGAATTCTCCCAGATTGACAGCATTTTTTGAAGCCTGGGTTTTCTCAAGAATAAAAGGCAATATCAAACTGAAAGTTTATATTGTAATATCATATAAAGTCCTGCACATTAAAATTGGAGCTCTGGATTTCATGTGAGATATACATGGTGGTAAAAACTACTCAAAGTGCTGGGGGAAAAAAAATCAAAATGTCCATGTGTTTCCAGACAATTCTTGTCTTGCTAGCGCTTGGCCTTGCTAACAATTTCTGCCAAATTAATTACTATTTTTTCACCTTCTCTAATGCATATTTCTCCTTTAATGCACTGCTACTGGAGAGTAAATATCACTGTTCTCTTGCATTAGGGCTCCTGTCTCAGTCCACATTGACTGTGGGTTCTTTGTACACAGATTTTGAAAATATTATTTAATTCTTTGGCCAGGGATGTTTTTGGGCCTCAAATATCATGTCAAATGTCTTAAGTAAGCAGAGTGACACCTAAACACCATTTTCTCATACACATGCAATAAGAATTATTCTAACTGGCTTATACTGTAGATTATAAGAGCTCTGTCACCTCAACTTCACTTCTTTTTGCTACAGAGGCTTTAAAACACATTCTGAGTAAGATGCTAAATTGGATGCATGTTTCATGCTTCTCTGCACTTAAATAATATTCTATCTCTGACAATAATATTTTAAAGAACTTTGCTCAAGTTCTTCCTTAGATTTAAATGCTCTAAACAGCAAAAATGTGAGATTTTTGCTGAGTATCTTCTCCCTCCTAAGTGTCAAATACAACATATCATGTGCTGGGAGGGGAAGACTGAGAAGGAGGAAAATAATTCTGCTGTGCAGTTTGGAAGGCTGCTACGTGTCACAGCTAAGGATTTTTTAGACTCATAAGAAAAGTTGCTGAGCCTTGTAGTCAGATAATTTTGTGAGATGTGCATTCCTGTGTCTGGTACAGCTGCACAGTTTTCTGCTACCTGCAGAGCTGAGGCATTGCCCTTCTACCTCCTTGTGAAATATTCTTGTGAGCAAGGGCAGAGTTGCCTGCATGGAAAAGCCAATTTCCTTGCTCTTCAACAGGCTCTTATGACCTTCCAGAAAGCCAGAAAAAAGAAAAGATTGCAAACCTGCAACACATCTGGGGCACCACTGGAGAGCACCAGGGACAGACAATAGGAGAAAGAGGAATGAAATGGCCAATGTTGTGTTGTACCCCTAAAAAATTAAAAATTGTGGTCTTTCATTGGTTCACACAGGAGAAGCTCCACTCACTCACACACATACACAGACAACTCTGCATTTCAAGCTCTAGTTTTGCTGGGGAAGAAACCCCAAAGGAAAGGCTGTCTCCTGTCTGTTCCTTCCAACATTTTAAACCCCAAATCTCTGTGTTCAGTACTTTTTTCATGTGCTAGAAATGTGGCCATGTCAGTCTGCCCAGCCTGCATACAACACACATAAATACCATCCTGACACGTTTCCTCTCTTTATCAAATGTGAAGAATACAATTTAAACCTGTGGCAGGGGATACAGGACAGCCCTAAGGCTGGAAATGGGTAAACTAAACTACATCAAAAAGTTTACAAACCAGATTTCCCAAAGATGCTTAAAGGTCAAAAGGTACAAATAGACAGCACAAGGAGCCATCACCTGTTTTAAGTAATGATTGGAACAAGAAGGCAACTTCTCCCACTGATGTCAGTGCACAGAAAATAATGCTGTCATGTACAAGGAAATCTCATCATTCAGAGGCTTTGTAGAGCACCAAGCCAGCAACAGTTGTCTCTGTTCAAACCTGTGGTCCTCCTGCAAAAAATCAATAGCATTGTGCTAATTATATCTTTTTAATAGAAATAGACAGATAAAACCTCAACCTTTAACCACACAGAGCCTACTTTGACATTTCTGACATCCGGAGTGAAAAAAAAATAAATTAAGGATCCCCAAAAGACCATAAAGACTACGAGTTGCATTTTGTCAATTAATTATTAATTGACATAGAGATTAAGAGATTATAGATTATAGAATCACGTTTTCCCAAGAGGAGAGGAGAGAGAGGAGATTCATTATCATGGAATTTTGATAATGAAGATAAACACTGGCACAGTCCAATGTTTATGTGATGTTTTTGCATTGTCTAAATCCTGATGATCTCCATTCACACCCAAAGTCTCACTAAGTTAGACTCCTTACAAATCTTAGCAAGAATGATTCTTCTCAGAAAAAAAGATATTAACAAGACCAGTAGTTCTTATGAGGGCTGGTCTTTAAATGGCAAAATTAATGTCTTATAAGTTGAAAGACAAACAGGACAATATCACTGAATGCCCAGGCTCACACTTCCACTGGACACAAACCTTCTTGATGGCACTTCATCTCCAAATATGAACCAGACATGAAAGAGAAGATGGTTTTGTAAAAGACAGGAAGGTAGCAGAAAACTGCCAGAGTAGGCAGACAGACTCTGCTTTCCCTCATTCTGAGAAGGGGCTGTGGTGGCTTTGCAACCCATCCTGAAGATCTCCTCTCACTCCCAGACCAGCTGTAACCACTGTGCTAGCACGGAAAAAGGGGAGGAACGCTTGAGAAAAGCTCCTTGAGAGTTCAAAAATTTGTGTGTGTGAATCCTTCACCCTGGAGGAGCTGCTGCCTCTTGAGGGAAGGCAATTCCACCCTTTGTCACCTGGCAGTTTTCAGATAGCTGGGAGTGAGGCAGGCAGTGCTGGTGTTCATGGGCAGGAGCTGATTCGAGTCAGCTCCCAATGGGGAAGGCTGGAGGTGAGGAAGTTCCAGTGTGCAGCATCATCAGGGCAGGCACCTCAGACACTCCTTAACACTGGCCCTCTACAGCAAGTCACCTTCTTCACTGATGCTGTGAGCTGTTCCTCTGATTTTCTGTCCCTGGCAGTCAGATTTATTTGTTTTTTCAGAGCTGGCCTTTTACCAAATTCCTCTGCATTCACCCCAGGCTGTCTTTCTCTGCTTTGCTGACAGGTGATATCTTTGTGTTGCACTCCAATGCCAAATTCTGTTCCTGTTATGATATTTCAGCTATTTATGCCTAATGCACAGGTTTAAGCAGTGTCTTTCATCCACAAATCCACATGGCCCACATGCAGCCATCAAATCACCAGGATATTTTCTTTGTAAAGGAACTGGAGCTCAATTGAGATGCTCGGTAAGAAAAGATTGCTAAAAAAAAAAACCCTGAAGAAAACAACAATCGAAAACCCACACTAAATAATGCCACATAAAGAACAAACAGCCAAGAGTTTCCCCCTCAAAAAAAAAAAAAATCAAAGATCAACCTAGGTAACTTTATAATGGAATTAGCCTTAAATAAAGTGGTGCCTCACACAAATCTACTCACAGCCCACCATTCCCAGCCCTCTTGCCTCCTCGTCTGTGACTCTGCTTCCCATTCTCTTACTGACAGATGCTCCAACTAAAATTATTCATCAACAAAAGTAAGTTTCACTTAGCAACAGTTTCCAGGTGAGATGTGCCATCCAAACCCACTGCAGAGGCATTTCTTTGACTGAAACAAAGGAACATCAAACCTATTAAAACACTTAATAAAAAATCTGTTCGAAATACAGCAGTCTTTCTCTATCCTAGCAACTACCACTCTCTTACAAAAAATATTTTCTAGGGAGACAAGCAGGAAAGTAATTTCTGCATCACAGCGGGCAAGAGAATATATTTGCTGGACAGCATTTGTCAGACAACTTGGGGAAAATACAGCTGAGGAAGCTGCAGCTCAGACAGGAAGATTTCAGCTAAGCCTTGGAACAGGAGCACACAATGTTAAAAAGTTCCCAGAGGATCCTAAACTGCCTGAGTGCTTCCCTGAATTCCCATACAAACACAGGACAAAAGTTTAAAATGGCAATATGGCAGGAGAAGAGGGAAACAAAACCCATGGACATTGATGGAACGAGCTAGAGGGGGAAATGATGAATTCAAGGGTTGGCAAGAAGAATCAAAAATCTCTACATAACAATATGACACAGAGGTGTGGGATGAAGGGTGCCTTTTTTACCCTATCAGTTGGTTTTTGCATTTTTTTGTCTTCTGCTCAAACAAACAAACACCCTGAGCTCCAGCACTCTAATATTACAGCATATATGATAAAAGATGGAGGCAAAATCATTGCATGCAAATACAGTCAGGTGAAACTGAATGCCAAGGAACGATTTTGTGAGTTTTTTTTAAAAACAGTTGTGACAATGGAAAAATGCCACAGCAGAGCTCATGCAAGCATGAGAACCTCCCTACACCACTGTTTGTGGTTAGAGTAGCATTAAAAGCAAATTATTGGCTATGATGAGGACTATTATTGTTGTACATCCTGCACCAGATACAAAAAAAGGGTTGGGATTGCACATAAACCTGGCTTGCACTGTAAACACCAGATATCCAATTGCTGACTTCATGCTTTGTTAATTTTTTTTTTCTTGGTTCCTCCTGTTAAACCTCCAACAGATGACCCCCAAAACTTCTCTTTAAAAGCAAAAAGATTTTCTTAGGTCATTTGAATACAGAAAGAAAGCCCACAACATGTTTGGTTGCAAAAAGAACTGACTTTTAGGGTCTTTAATACTACAGCATGAGCTAAGAGAGACCAGTGGATACTGTGACAGAGGAATAGAGATTGTACAGAACAGCAGATTTGAAAAAAAACTTATGACATTTTGTACACTTTTCAGAATATTTCTGTCCATAAAAACCAGATAAGACAGCTTTTCTTTTAGTTACAAATTCTTTTTGTTCATTTTTATTTGCCATTTGTTTCAGTTTTGCTTTAATTTAGAAGATGACCTGATTTTTATTTTTTAAACAGCAATAGAAGCAAGTTTTTGTTTGACAAGCTCCAATTATATGCTTGGTAAGAGTTCTTCACAGTAGCACTTGAAATTCACTTTCATTCACGACAAAAATGTCAAATTCATTTAATCACTGATAGACTCGAATGGGAAGTTCTTCTGTCTCCAGTTATTTTTTAATGAAATACTCCTACACTCCAGCTAGTTATCACAGAGAAGTAGAAATGTAGGAAAAGATTTTTTTAGTATAACACAGATGAAAATTTTTAATCAATATTAGTTTATAGCTTCTACCTGCAAGAGTATCTTTAGCCAACCTGGGGAAAAAATTGCTACTTTCAACTTGGCTGCCATAGTAACATGAAATGGTCCAATTTATTGCAGTTATCACAAATGCTATTAATCCTGGGGATAACTATGGGTGGCAATGAGCCATACTGAGGAGGATTATTTTCTTTTAAGTTTTGCTAAGGGATTTGGGAAGAAGTAGAATAAGCAGTACTGAAGATGATAGCTGAATAGAGACATTGGAAAAATGAGTTAAAACTGAAGATCTAAGCAATTTTTTTGTTCATATTCCTATTCTGAATAGCACCAATCACTGAAAAGGTGAGGCACAAGCCTGCTTGCTTTTGGGAGAGAGTAGCAAGTTGAGACTTCAGTAGTTTCTTTTGCTGCTTCAGTACAGTTGGAAACAGTTTTCTGAATCTGTAAGTCTGGTTTCAAGCACACTTTTATTTCCCATGAGAACAAAATGAGACATTTAACTGTCCTGTCTTTTCTTTTTCCTCTTACACCTTTAAAGAAAGAACATGCTGGTTTATATACCCTCTCCCTCCCTACCAGGGAACTTGCCAACATGTCCAGATATTGGAGATGAGAACCACAAACCATTCTGGTGGAAAGGTCTCTAGAGATCATCCAGTCAAATGTTCAGCTCAAAGCAAGACAAACTTCACAGTCAAACCAAATGGCTCAGGGTCTCAGCCATTCAAGTTTTCCATACCCCCATGTATGGAGGTTCTACAGCCTCCCTGGCCATCTGCTGCAGTATGAGACTTCTCTGACAGCAAATCCACCCTCCTTTCCCCACAACTTCTCTTATTTTCCATTGGAATTTCCCTTTTCATGACTTATGGCTGTTGCCCCTTGTCCCTTTGCTGTGCCCTGCCAAGGGGAGCTCACATCACCATCTCTCTAATGCCCCCAGCAACCACAACCTCTCCAAATCTTTCCCTCTCTAGGGTGATAAATCCAGGATCAGGCCCCTGAAGGCACTGACAGGCCTTACAAAGCAATTGCTGATCAGTAGCAGTCTGAGATATTTTATTGATCTAAGCAAAAATTCAAGAAGCACTTCAATATAACTCTCCTTACAGTGGAGTGTTTCCATGCTGCATGAAAAGGAGGTCTCATCATAAGAAAAGAACTGCAAAATAATTTTCCAGCACGATCATTGTGAAAGCACAATCATTATCAGGAGCCAAGACTTGTATCATGCTGTGCCCTTAGAGCTGGGGGTGGCACAGATGGCAGGAAACAATCCATACCTTCTGTTGATATGATAGTCCAGAGCCATAGAAATACATACATCAAAATTTGTAGGATCAGCTGAGACACTTATTAGTGGACCCTAAAAATTGCCCCCTGATGCCCAGGGACTGAGCTCACCTCTGAGTAAGGGTTTCAGGTCTGCAGAATTTACCAATTTCCAGGTGTGTGACCACAGGGGAAGGTTTTCCAGTCAGGCCTTAAGGATCATTGTCTCACCCCACATTTCCACACTCTCATTTCTGGTTCAATTAACAGTTTGTTAGAAGCTGTTCAACCTCCCACTTCACAGCCTGTTTGTACCTTTGATGTGCAATCCACAGGGAACCTCCTTATCTCGAAGCCCCTGGTTGATTAAATATTTGTTGTTGCCTTTTTTTTCCTCTTCTTTGCTTGTCTACAAGCAAATTGTCTTTTGCCCCACAGGTATGACAACTGAAAAACACAAACATAAGCAGCAGGACAAAATTTTAAAAAGGCATCCCAAAAGAAGGGAAATAATTTCAAATTAATTCTTTAGTCTTGTTCTGTGGATGACTGAAGTGTAAGGTAGGTATAAGATGCTTCACAGTCACTAATTAAGCATAAGAAGCTTCTGAAGTGTAATATGCATGGATTTCTACAGAATTATGCAAAGTTGGCATGTGTTGTTTACTAAAAAACAAATTAAAATCGCACTTATTAATATATTTGGATATAAGGCTAATTGTACACTGGCAAAGTGTAAATCTCACTTAGTAAGTGATTTTTTAGGGCCACCCTTTCAAATGAGTGTAAAGAAAATGCCTGTCCCTAACAAATACCTCTGTACAGAAGCCCTAATAAAACAATTAAAAGCATCCTGCCGTTTTGAAAAGGATATTCCTGTCTTAATTCTTTGGAATAGTGAGCAACTATATACATGACAAAACCAAACGTTATTCTAATCCTGGAAAAATAAATCACAAAAATGGAACTTCAAAAAGCCAGCATGAGAAAAACAGGAGATTCCTCTGGGCTATATTTTAACTTCTCATTAACAGGAGATTTTTTCTCTTTTTTTAACAAATTACATTCCACAATTCCAATGCAACTAGAAACTTGTAGGGGGGCAGCTGGAATTAAAAGATTTAACAAAGGTTTTTAATACAGATAATTTTTTTTTGCAAGTACATCTTATTAACAGATGATTTCACAAAGGTTAATTGTTGCCATCAAAAGGTGATAATTAGACATTTCTCACAGTTCAGCTTACTTAGAGAAATACATCTCTATTCAGGAATATAATCAATCATATTCTTAAGATAAAAGGGAACTTCCCAGCATGCACATTTACAGGAGAACATCTATCACTCACACCTCCTAGAGAATTCATGATAGAAGCATTTCCACTACCCTCATATTACTTAATGCCACAGATTACTTCAAATGGCAGGAAATCCTCATTAACATTTATTTTTGCCTAACTTAGAGCATTTCTTTTTCAGCCACCTGGGATAAAATGAAGACAAGAAATAAAGGGATGGGCAGCAGCTTTCTCTCCACCCTCAATATCAAAGGTGAATAGAAAGGAATGCTGAATTAGGAGACCCCAAAGAGGTTTGGACTAGGAATGCCAGAATAACCAACACCAGAATAGCTGATATAAAAGAGATCAGGGAATTTTCTTTGGAGTTGGACAGCAGTAGTTAAAATGCATTTACAGAAGGCACTGAACTTCAATATTCCTCACTATCTCTTATTGAATGCATCATAAAACTTCATCTTCTGATGAAGACTTCTTTCCTAAGTAAGCCACTTGATAAGCATAATCCTAAATTAATGGACAATTTTGCTTTACCTTGAGCCTATGCTTTTCTGCTGATAGGACTAGTAGCTTAAAAAGTTCCAGCCTTGAACTACAACATTTATAAATATGCATCGAAAAATAAATCAAATATAAAAATATCTTGTTTTATCATTAGATTGTGTAAGACTCTTTCTTCTTATTCTGCTATAACTAACAGATCAAATCATTGAAGCTGCTGCTGTCTATATCATATTTCTTTCCAAAGTTGAATTTTTGGGGTAAGGAGGGTTTTTTTCTCCTTGCCTTGAGAGGTGTTGGTTTTTTTTTTTTTTAACAAGAGTCAGACATTTCAGGAAGAAAATCAGAATCAAAGAGTTCTAGTTCTTTCAGAAAGGATAAAACTTTCCCTAATTTAAAACCTCTCATATCTACTTTAAAGGCACTGAAGGATGAGTAGAAAGAGTGTGTCCCTGATGGTGGAAACACATAATTTCATCTGTTCAAACTCGGCAAGGTAAATGATTTTCAAAATCTGGGGGTCATGAGTAGCCAGCAGACACCATGACAAAAGCCCCTCATTTCCAGGAGCCATCAGGAGCATTATCCAGGCTGCAGCTCCCTGGGGAAGCTGGAGCTGACCTTTCACTCCCATCACTCTCCTGCAGGGCAGAGAGCAGAGCCACAAGGGACGGGCAGGAATTTCTCTGCTTCCTCCACAGAGACACAGGAACACAAATGCCATTTAAAGTCCTTGTCCAGCCTGCCACTCCTGAACCCCCAAAAGGTGTGGAAATGAGGGTGTTACTTTAACAAAAGACAAGGTGGATGGCAAGGCAGACAGGTGGAGCAGGAGTTAGCCCATTCTGGTGACAAAGCCAAGGAGGCAGAGCACGGCTCAGGTGGCTGAGCAAGGAGGGACACGGAGTGGGATTGGTTTCACCCAGTTTGAGATGTTCACCTGTGGGTCAGCCCACGCCTCACTCAGAGGGGAGTGCTGGAATGCAATGCCCTTGCTGTGTTTCAGATGCCATCAGTGAGATTCAGACACAAAGGCTCCATTGGAAATGCCTCTGTTCAGCTGTGTGGTCCTCCTGAAGCCTTTGGTGGGCAGAGAGCTAAGAGGCAAAACTGGGATTCTTAGCAGGAGACCACCAGGACTGGGAGGTTTTGGTTATTTTTCAGACAGTTTCATTAAATAAATGTTCTCCTGTCTGAACAGTGCTTCAGAAAAAATTACACTGTTTTGTGGGAGGGAAATAGTAAATTAACATATTAATGAAATGCATACAATGTGTGGGAAAATAATTTTTCTTCTTAAAAGATTTTTGGCCCCTCTCTCTCTCCTGTTTTTGAGCCTAAACCATTCATCGAAAATCTGAACAAGCTTAGTATTTAGTTCTTGGATATATATTATTGTCAGCAAATCCTTTAAAGATTAAAAATGCCATTAATTAATTCCATTAATTAATCTGGTTCTCCTTGCAGAACACCTGCAATGCTGCATTTCTTGGTTGGACAGTGTTTAACTCCATCTACAAACCCTGAAAGGAGTGAAGGCATTGCCCCAAGGGTTACAAAATCAAGTAGGTGAGATTAATTCAGTAATTTATCTTCACATGGGTGGGTTTATATCCAGCCAAAAGATAAATAATAAACTCTTTATAAATGCCTAGAGTTACATTAGATTGAGTTTATTCCTAAGAAATAATATATATTTTGAGATTTTGTTATCAGAGAGAAACATCAATCCCAAAAATTATTCAAACAAAGGCCCTCTTGGTTCTATGTATTCAAGTTCAGGATCTCAAGCAGAGCTTTAAGTGAGAAAAGGCCAGTATATTTGGATTATTTAGATATACATAAAACTGTAAAACTGTTTTCTGTATGAAATTCTCCAGACTTGAATACCCTCTCCATTCTCCTGAAGCCTCAAATAAATCTAAATCACACACTATTCAATGCTTAGGTTGTACAGTGCAAGAAGACACCAACGACTTTCATAAAAACACCATTTCCCCTGCACTAATCAATACCAGTCTCCATCAAGTGCACCACATTCCCCATCAAGCAATTGCTCTGCACATTGGACATTCACTCCTTCAAGGGTTCTGTAACCCCCGTGTACTCGAATGGAGTCACACTGGATTTAAATCACCAAATGTGCTGCTCCCCCAGAGCTGGAGCTCACCCAGCTGATCCAGGAGGCTGAAATTGTACAGTGCAAGAAGACACCAATGCCTTCCATAAAAACACCATTTCCCCCTGCACTAATCAATACCAGTCTCCACCAAGTGCACCCCATTCTCCATCAAGCAATTGCTCTGCACATTGTGCATTCACTCCTTCAAGGGTTCTCTAACCTCTGTGTACTTGAATGGAGTCACACTGGATTTAAATGGTCAAATGTGCTGCTCCCCCAGAGCTGGAGCTCACCCAGCTGATCCAGGGGGCTGAAATTGTACAGTGCAAGAAGACACCAATGCTGCGGGAATCCTTAAAATTAGAGGGTCTTGAGAAAGTTAGAAAAAGACAGGCCTCAGTGACAGCAAAGACAGTGAGATGCTAAAGCAGCAGAAAAATTAGTAATGCAGACGTGAGAAATAGAACAATAGGCCTATGTTAGGTGCTGCCCTAGGTGGTAACAAGTTTACTTACTGTGTATCTTTAGAAGGTTAAAAATGAATAGAGCTCTGTGCCTTGTCTCTTATGAACAAGCTGTTGTGTTTGAATGTAGGCCGCGATTGTTTTATCCAAAGCTCCGTGTGCTTTAAGTGATTGGATAGAAGTATTGTCAATATGCTTGTGCTCTGTGTGTGATTGGCTGAAACGCAGATGGAAATGGCTTTATGATGTGCTGTAACACTACATCTCTTGGGCATTCTGTTTGATTCAGTGAGCTGGGTGCATCTCTTGTCTCCATTGTTGTAACAACGTGCTGAGACTGATGCATGAATAAACCACTCTGACACTGACATAGAGTGTCCCGTCCCGTTTGTGGTGTACATAGTTTGCCAGGGCAAATGCCTTCCATAAAAACACCATTTTCCCCTGCACTAATCAATACAAGTCTCCATCAAGTGCACCCCATTCCCCATTAAGCAATTGCTCTACACATTGTGCATTCACTCCTTCAAGGGTTCTGTAACCTCTGTGTATTCAAATGGAGTCACACCGGATTTAAATCACCAAATGTGCTGCTTCCCCAGAGCTGGAGCTCACCCAGCTGATCCAGGGGGCTGAAATTACTGAGCAGCAGAACTGAGCAGCTCACCCTGCATCATTCCTTTAATTTCTGGGCTGTGATTTGGACGTGACCCAATCACAAATTTCTGTGCAACTTGACTAATTGCCAGTGCTCTTGAGGATCATGGAATTATCTGATTTTAAGGAGCTTTAGAATCAAAACCGACTGCATGCACTTCAGGGTAGGTTTTCCTCCTGCCCCAGGTCTGCATATTTGTTTTCTTTACATTGCTCAAGTTCTGCTTGTTTTCATGCAACAATTTCTAGAGTTTCCTTGTGCATGACAAAAAGCTTTATTGGTGTTTGTGACACCACAGATCACTTTAGGCTTTAATATCATCATTAACTTTATCTTCCACATCTACTCTTTTTCCATTATTTTACTACCCAAAAATTTGACAAGCAGCTGAAAGTTTCAAGGATTGGAGGCCTTTCTTGTGCATTTGAGTATTAAATAAAGCACGATAATGGACTGAAAATGCTATATGTACAATAAATATTTCAATATTAGCAAAACTGAAATTATCTATAAACTTTGTTATCATAAGAAAAACTCTTTATTAATCTCTTCAGAGGCCTTCAGTGCTCTCTTCTTACTGCAGCTAAAACTACCAAAAGATGTGATGCACATTTAATTTGCCTTTTAATTAAGCAAGAAATTCGGGCTAGAAAACCGACCTGCACAAGCACAGCTGCCTGCTGCACCTTGGTGCCAATTTGCTAAGCTGGTACTGGGGGAATGCTCTTCCAGGCTATGCCATGTACAAGGAAACACCATTTTTGTAAACCTGGATTGGCTCCCCTAATGCCAAAGGGCTTAAAAAAGAGGTGGGGAGGAAAAGGAAAACTTGAAGTGACTCACTTTAAATTATGATAAAGTAAATGGGTTGAAATCTGAAATGTAGGGAATTGTCAGAACTTTGGGGCGGTAAGCCAAAGCTTAAAATGAAATACAGGATTTCATCTGAAACCTTAGAAAAGGTTTCTAAACTTACGTGATAGAAGCAAGAATGTGGATTTATAGTTTAAAACAGAAACTCGTTAAGTTAAGAAGTGGAAAGTTTAGAGTTTTAGTTTAAGATATAGAAAAAACAAAAGTAGTTACAAAAGTAAACAAGAAGTTTAGAATGCAGTACTATAAATTTGTGTACCATAACATGATTGACTAAGAAAGCTTACACTGCAGAATGAGTCCATAAAACAAAATATTTAAGGATTGGGTCAGAACATAAATATCCTTGTTGACAGTGTTTTATTGGTCAATAAATCCTTTAAAAGTCTTGTAACTAGGGGTCTTGTGACCTTCTGAACCATGCAGTAAAGATGTGAACAAAACTCACCTTTCCTGTCTGTAGAAAATAAGAAAATAAATTGCATCATCTAAAAAACTCAGAGGTCCCATCTCTAACTCATTCAAAATTCCTTCCAAAATCCTCATAGAAATGTCTGAAGCTCTGGAGAAGATCATTCTGGGTGTCATTGCAGCAATTTAAAAATTTGCTGCTCACAAACCTTTTTAAACTCCCCACAGATAATCTGCTCCAGAGGGTTTCAAAAAACTCCACGTGGTTTCATTCAGAGCCCTGATGGGCTCACTGGGACTTGAACCATCCCTCTGACCTTGAGCTGTCACAGACTGGCATTCCCAAAGTCCCATCCCCATGGGATTCATGTCAGGTCTCAGACTTGTTCAATGGCCACACTAAATCTCTAAATCCATGTTCATCTCTCCCATTAAGAGCAAATGGGTCTGACACACCCCACCCTCAAAAACTGGAGTGGGCCTAAAAGACTAACAGGAATAAGAATGAAATCCATGTTCCATATTCCCTACATTCCCCTCCCCTAAAAGCCTAACAGGAGTAAGAATGAAATCCATGTTCCATATTCCCTACACTCCCCTCCCCTCTCCCCTTCTCTTTAGGTATTTATGCCATTCCAGCTATTTCAGACAGGGCCATCTGGTGGTCTTCTAACTATCAAAAAATAATTAAATACCTGAGGTTGTCAAGACTCCAGTAGTGAGCTGATGCTTGGGCAATGCACCATAAAGGATTTGTCCTGTGACAGGCTTCTTGGTACCAAAGCTGTCAGTTCTTCAAGACAAATTCTTCCAAACAAAAGATGGACATGATTAATCTTGATACTCAGTTATGCCCCATTTTAGTCCTTCTGAAAACCAAAAAATTCAAGAACACAGACTATGCAGAAAAGTTTTTCTGTTTCATCTGCCATCTCTCTCTTCGCACTGTTTTGTCAAGGCTATTTGCACTCTCAGGTGCATTACTTTCCCTTTTTGGTGCTACAGATAGCTAAACCACTTACAGAGCACTAATATAGCCCAGTCTGCTGTTCCTTATTCAGTTTCAGAAAATATATCTTGTTCATCATTTATTTTACAATAATCTGCTTTATTTATGTGAGAATCCTTCACTGAGATTCACAACAAGTGGGCTAACAAAGCTTCAAGCACACATTGGCATCCACAAGGCTGTGATTTTATCTCAGCCTTCCTTTCCATTAAATACTATTGGCAAAAATCCAAGGTACAGATCCACAGATCAATAAGAGCCAGGTCCTGTTTGCTTCAGTCTCCAGCAGACACTACCTAATGGAATTCATGGAGTTATTTAACCAAGAACAGTTGATGTTAATAAACTATAAGGTAGAGAGGCAAGACAGGCCTCTACCCCAGATTTTAGTCACATTCTAGGTCCTTATGGCATCAATGGGTACTACAGCAGCCTTCAGCCATAAATTATAAAAGGCACCCAAAAATCATAAATGCTTTTGGCAAAAAAAATTTCAACCAAGCGGTACCATAAATATAATTTTGCATCCAAAATTAATAACCTGTCATGCTTTACTTTTCACTTACAAAACTGACTTCAATTTTGCAGAAGCAGCAAACAGCCTTTGCTATAAATTTCAGTTCAGAAGAGGACTTTCAAGTAAGTACTAAACACAAGGTTTGGCTTACTGATTTTTTTGACTCAGCAGCCTCTTAAGGTTTAGGGTGTGCTCAAGCCCTGCAGGAGTCAATGAAGCATAAGCTGAGTACATTCTAGTGAAGTTAGGATGGATGCATCTGCATCAGAAACAGTTTAGCTGTTTTCTCATGTATAAAAAGTCACCTTCCTAGTCACTCTTTCCTTTGCTGAAGAAAGATGGGTTTCTATCACAGATAATTATTCAGCTAATAATAAGGAATTACTTAATACACATTGCCAATTTCAGTATAAGAAGCCTTGTACCACTGGACCATCCATCACCTTAAACTCTTTAAACCTTGGATTTTTCTGCAGCCACTGCTACCTGTTTGCACATGGCATGTGTATAAAGAATTTGCCATCAAGAAGAACAAATGACCTCTTAGATTAATGCTTTATTGACTCATTTGCTCAAGAGGCCTTTCCTTCACTAACAAGGGAGGTTATTCATGCTGTCTCCTCAGCAGTTACGGGAACTGCTGTCCTTGGCCACTGAGAAATGGGAAAATAATAAAACTTTGGCATCTACTTTTTGAAGAGAGGCTTACATTAAATGGCTAACCAGAAATATCCTGTCGAGGCTTGAGTGAATGCTGGGCTCTTCAGAGTTTCCTTTAATCTTAGACTAAAATCACCTGCTCTTTAAACAGTTTTTCTCAGCCTTCTCTCTTGTATAGATAGAAAATTAGCTCCTGGACTTCCTGAACACATTCTGTGCACTAATCAATATACTGCCATATAATTTTTTGTGGTATTTTTGTCTACAAGCAATTGTTTCCAAAAAACACCCAAATTTTCTAAAACTATTATCTTAGAACAACCTTTTGACTTTAAGCAGAGTCTCAGTGGAATGTAGAAGGAAAAACATCGAGTTTCCAATCTGCTCTTGCAAGTCTCCTCCATTTGTGGGTGCAGGAAGTGAACAATGCAAAGCTGATGAGAGTCAGATGAAGAAAATAATTATTTGAACACTATATATTTTGGCTTAAAAAAATTATTGACTCGTTCCCATTTTATTCTCCACCACTGAAATGGTGCTCTTACAAAGCAGCAACTTCCCCTGCTCTGTTTCATGGTGAACAGAGAGTGATCTCTGGAGTTTTTCTTTGCAAGTGACTGAACAATTATCAACACCTAAAAGACAACCCTGCCATCAGTTGCTACACAGCCTCACTTGCAAAGGCTCTTCCTTGCATTTGTAAAGTCCTTTTCATTACAAAGCCCATTTGAGATTAGAAAGTTAAATCTCTCAGAACTAACAACTTGATGGGGTATCAACTCTTCTGATAAAACAACTTTGTGATTCTGTAAAAGCCATTCCCTCCCCCACTTTTATATACTTATCAACTCCCTTGGGTATTTGTAGTCACTAAGTTTCATTTTACATAGAAATAAAATTCCTCTAAATGTCATTGTCAAAACTCCAGATATTTTCCTACTGTGTGTACTCAAAGATGCTTGGGTAGATCTAAGATCTTCTCAAGAGGAAATAACTATATTTGTATTACAGAACAGAACTCATATACAGTTTAGAGCATGTGCAGGATGCAAGAGATTTAAAATTAGTCCATGAGAACATAAGACCCGCAAGCTGACAATGAGATATTCTGAAGACTACACTACTGAGCATGAAAATACATAAATTCATGAGTGGAATTGTTCTCAGTATTCACAAAGCATATTTTGCCTCCTTTTCCTGACCTGATTCAATTGCCATCCCAGCATTACTTTTCCTGGTTTAAGCACACACACTGAGACATAAGAGTGGATATAGATATTTTTAGCCCTGTTTCTGATCCATTTATCACACTTGTGATAAAAGAAAGCTTTTCCACTTCAGCTTCTAGCTTGCTCCTCTTGCCAGAATTGCCTGTACTTACTAGCTGTTCTTACTAGCTTACTTACTACAGTCCCAGTGACTCCAGACTCCTCAGGGATGTAGGCAAAATCTGGTGGAGGCAGCAGCACCAGCAGGGAACAAAGTCATAGTAGGTGATGCTCATCTTCAAGGCAAAAAGAAAGGCATAAAACCGACTCTTTGGACTGCTGCCTACTCAAGCCAGCCTTAGTCAAACCACAAATATCTGAGCTATTTCAGACACCCAGTCTCTTCCAGTTTCTTGCCTTTTCAATGAGCCAATGCATGATGCAGCACAACAGCAAGTAACAGAATTGGATTGTCAGCATAAGGGAAATTAAACCTTGTAAAGAGTTCATTTATTTAGGTTATAGAAAAACGTGATTTAAAGTTTGAATAAGTTAAGAACTAGTTGCTGGTTTTAACCAACATTTTGGCAAGGGACAAATGAAATAAATTCCGTCCCAGAGCTCAGCCAGTCCCTCTGTTCTCACCCTGGCTAAAGCTGGTTCCCCTTTGGTGCAGAACCTACTTGGCAGCACCACAAACCTGCTGGAGAGGAGCAGTTCTGCTGCTGAAGCAATTTGAGGCCATTGGATTTTTGATCACAACTGCAAGCTGAACATCCCTTCATTCTGTGTTTTCATGCTAAAGATATCTACTGAGTGCAACGAAATACCTGGGGGCTAAGCTGGACAAAACCTGACAGGTGTCTCTCAGATTTCAAGCCTTCTGCATGTGGTGAGCAGATTTTAGGAGGAGTCATCACCTGCCTACACTCGGGGCTGTGCAGTTGTTCTCACCTGCACTGCTGCCAGCCACTAGGTGGGAATGTTCACCCTGCAGACTCTCCAAGAGACAGCAGAAGCCCCAGCTGAAACCCCGCTGTCAAATAAATCCTGCCCTTGCTTACAGATGTGCAGCCATGCAGCAAACCAGAAATGAATTTGTTTCCTTTCAGATCAACAATTTTATTTATTTTTAACTATGCTCACTTTTATGCTAAGCACAGAGAGGCATTGTCACAGCATCTCATGTGCATTTGCTGCTGTTATTTTCCTTGGACCTGTAAACTATTCCAAAGCAACTCCACCCACCAGAAATTAATTTCCTTCAGTGGAAGTTTCACAGGGCAGATGCATATTGCATCACTACCATTCCAAGCTGATATAGCAGCATTTTGCTTTGTTTCTCTGATATCAGAGCTAAGAGATGAGCTAGGAAAGAATGGGGATTTTATCCTTCCAAGTAAATTCAGAGTTTATGATTTGCTCATAAAATGTTACATTGAAGTTGTCATGAAAAGCATACAGAAGAGGTCAGAGAAATCATGCACTGAATTTATCAGAGACAGAATATTTCTCTATGCATTCAAATCCTTCTGTGCACTGGAGAACTTATAAGCAAATGTGACAGAAAAAAAGAGGGCAGCACAAAATTCATATGCTCCAAGAATTGCAGAGAATAAAAATGTACATGGAAATATTCTGTGCACAAGAATGAAAAATTAAAGTTCATATTCTACTCCCAGCTATTTAATCATAGTATTTTTCTGATATTACAACTTCCCTTCATCTTATACCTGTTTTGTGAAGCTGAAGAAAAGAGGTAACTGCTGTAGTTGGTCACAGTGTTCTTTTTTTCCTTCTTTTCCCCTGAGGAGCTGAGGAACAAGGAACAAAAGAAGATAAAACTACTTCTGTTTAAATGAAGGTTTGTTACACAGACCAAGAGAGAAAAGACAAAGTTAAAGAACCTGGTTAAGCTATTTTAGGGAGGTCCCTCAAAGTAGACTTATTCAGGGTTAGACCTGTGCCTGACAGAGCAGAAACAGGACACAGAATCTCTCACCTCACCGCAGAGGCCTTTCACAAAGTCAGCAGGACAGGCTCCCCTGCTCTGTGTGTCCAACTCATTAAACACTTAGAGGTTGGAAGGGGAAAATCTCCAAACAGCATGAGAGTGAAAACCAGAACTTCTTTGAGCCACACTTGCTCCAGAGATGAAAGCTTCAAATCACTGCTGCGAAATGAGTGACAAACACTTCTGCTCAGTCTGGTCTCTCCTGGCAGCTATTTGGACCCTTGTGCAAACGTGTGCCCCATCCTCACAGATGTTGCCTGCACTGGTGTGGGATAACCCTGTGTACAAAATGTTTGCCCCACTAAAAAACAAACCACTATACTGGCTACAATCATCTCCTTGAAAACTAAAATCAATCCCTAAACCAGGCAGGAAGTTTGCTCAAACAGCAAACTTCACTCTTGGTTGCAAATTTTAGATAGATTTGTGTGAGTTACTGCAATTACTTTGGAAAATATAGGGGAATAATTCATCTTACCTAGATAATTCATCAGAGAAGACAGGTGCTGAAAGCAGGGGAAATTGCAACACACAATATAATTTTATGGTTTTATTTCACACTAAAGAAATCTTTTTTAAGAGTAGGTAAGATAATTTGAATTGCAGATGAATAGAACTTTAGGTCTTGGATTGTTTCCTGTGTGGATAAACCAAAATTTCAAAGGTCAAATGGTAAAATAATACAAAACCAAGGAAAGTTAATGGACCTACACCTACTTATACCAGGACATAATTTAACCTATTTGTGGGGTTTTTTCCTCACATTTCCTCTCTGTCCCATTTAATGGGAACTCAGCAGCTAATTGCAAGTATTTGAATTTGTTATATCTGTGTCTTAGATTCTACCCGAGGTTACTCTTGATGGATTCCTAACTCCTTGTCAGAGTCATGAGTTACCCTGGACTGTACTTTGTGCTGAAGCCTCTGATAAGCTCTTAGTAATATTGTCATGGAAAATTGGTTCAGACCTTATGAAAAGGAAATAACTCATTCCTTTTCTGCCATACATCTTCATTCCATTTTCCTTAAATAGCTGCAGAATGGCAGAAAGGTTCTGGGCAATGTCCAGTGAAACAGCCTGGCAGCTGAGCCATGGCCTGAAACTGTGCTCCACTAACATCAAACAGGAATTATTCATGTAATTGAATAATTTAATGAATTATTAAACTCTCCTTGTGTATTCCTAGGTTGTGTTGCACATACTACTTCACAGAAGCAGCCCTGCTAGCTAACACCAAATCTGAATATTCTCAAAAAGCCATCTTGGCCATCTGATCAGAGAATTGCAGAATGGTTTGGGTTGAAGGAGACATTAAAGATAACCCAGTTCCCATCCCCTGCCACGGGCAGGGACAGCTCCCACCAGAGCAGGTTTCTGAAAGCCCCATCCAACCTGGCCTTGGACACTTCCAGGGAAGTGACTTCTCTAGGTCAACACTGACCTTTATGATTTTAAAGAAGAACAAGTAGAAAGCCATGGACAGAAGGACCTGTCCCCTTCCTGGGCTCTGCTGGGCTGGAAGCAGCTCTAACCAAAGGACCTGGCCTCAAGCCAGCACTGTGCTCTGGAGAAAAGATGTCCTACAGCATCCTCGGGTGTCATGGCAGGAGTACAGGGGGCAGACCCAGGGACAAACTGGTGCCAACACTGACAGAGGTCACCAGGGCTCAGCAGAGGTTGCTCAGGGACTGGAGCTCCTCTCCTGCAGGAGAAGCTGAGGGACTGGGGGTTGTTCTGTCTGGAGAAGAGCTGGTTCCAGAAATCTTAAGGCAATTTACCAGTGCCCAAAGGTGTCAGGGAGCTGGAGCCAAACATTTCACTGCAGGCCATGGCAGGAGGACAAGAGATGAAGGAGTGAACTGAAACATGTCAAGTTCAGATGAGCCATAAGGAGAAACTTCTCCAGAGGAAGCATGTCCCTGTCCAGAGCAGTTTGCTCAGAACAGTTGTGAGGATTTTCAACACCTGTCCTGATAAAGCCCAGAGCAAGGTGCTCTGACCTCGTCACTGACCATGGCTTGAGCAAGAAGTTGAACAAGATGGCTCCACGTGTCCCTTCCAACTTGAATGATCCTGTCACCCTATAAACTCACAACTTGGACCATGGCTTGAGCAAGAAGTTGAACTAGATACGTCCACATGTCCCTTCCAACTTGAATGATCCTTCCATCCTATGAACTCACAACTTAGGCCATGGCTTGAGCAAGAAGTTGAACTAGATGGCTCCACGTGTCCCTTCCAACTTGAATGATCCTGTCACCCTATAAACTCACAACTTAGACTTTTAATATTCAATACTGAGGAAAAAAAGTCATCTTTTAGACCAGTTGTGATGAAAACCCAAATAATATAATGGGAGTTTTTCTGGCTCAGAGAAGCAAAAGGTTTATGGCTCATTACAACCCATAATTTTAAGAGGATGGAATTTTTCCAAAAACTTTTAACAAATAACGGGAACCATAAAGGGACAAAAATACATTTGAATACTAAGCAGCCACAAGCCAACTATAAATATATATAGATAGTTTGATCAAACAGCTAAAGTGGTAGGAGAGATCCAAAGAGTTAGTGATGCAAAAAAAAATCTGTAATTACTTTCTAGACACAGATTAAAGAAAATTTAAGAATTCTGAAAATTCTTTATAAACTTCAGATAAAAGATTTGAATGCAAATGTTGTCAAGTCTCTATTTAAACTGTTGGCTTTATCTCAAAGATAGTTCTGATAACGATTTAAGCAGGAAGGAACTGGGTTCTTGCAAAGCCAATCTGGTTAAAACTTCATGGTTTGGCACCATGATTTTGTTTTGATTCAAATAAATATGAATTTTCACTTACTAAGCAAGTAATGAGGATCATAAAGTTATTTTGGCATTACAGACTTTTGTGAAAAATGAATAAAGTCACTACAGCTATTAGGGATTTTGATAGATTTGAGAGACTTATGATCCCAGCAATGTGATCAATATGAAAATGAGCTTTTTTTTTTTAGTTTAATAATATAAATTCCAAGTAAAGCATAGCAGTTATACAGAAAAACATATATTTTTACACTGTAATTAAGTCACCTTATTCTGCCAAGGAAAGTAATACAGGTTAATAATCTTATTTTATTACCTCCTCCATATTCCAAGTTTAAATTAAACTTCTAACAAGCAAGAATATTACCCATACACCTTGGATTCCTCCTGCAACTTTCTTTAACAATTCAAGTGTGACAGAGAAGAACCAATCTTGAGGGAAAAAAAAATCTTAAAAATAAAAGCCAAACAAAACACCAAAGACATTAAATTTTGATTTCCACTGAGGAAATTTGCTCCAAGATACCTAGTCTGTCTGATGCCAGGAAATACATGGCTTGTGATGGGTATTTTTCAGTTTGAAAATGCAGCTGGGGGTGGTACTTTCAATAATATAGTTCTGTCTGAGGAATACTTAAGAGTCCAATAACCTCTGTGTCGTACTAGATCATTGCAAATGCTAAAATAATAAACAAAAATATAATAAACATTCCCTTAATGGGAAAGGCTACAGCCCTAGATTTCATCCAGTTTCTAAAATAATGCTCACAAAATAACTGGCCACCCAGACAATTGTAGTTATCCAGCACTGTAACTTTCCAGAGAGAGACCTTATAATTCTGTCCTCTTGGTCTTTCTTTTTTAATATTTCCCTTCTTAAGTTTATTAACTGCTTGTAATTGAGTACCATCAGATCCCCATTTGATCAGCTCCTTCACTGTTCATTTTCCTAGAATAATTCATCTCCCTAGATGAGAGGGCATGAGGCACTGTTAGTCATTTCCTCCTCTACCCATTATCCTGACTCTTATCTCTAAACACCGGATTTAGTCCTGAACAATTTGAAACAATGACCAAACCTGACATAAAAAGTTTAGGTTTTAAGCCAAGTCCCTACCAAGGCCAAGTTTATGTACTGAAGCAAGAGATTTTCTCCAGAAGTAGAGCTATAAAGTAGAGAAAGGGAAATGCCCCAAGTTTCCAGTTTCTGGATCCCAGGTCCAGGTACCTGAGTGGTTCAGAAGCCTCAAGAAGAGGAATTGCAGGGTGTCCCTGCGGAGCCTCAAACCCTTTAAGCAGCCTGTGCCATTTCTCCCTTTCTTAATCAAACAGTGCTTAAGAGAGGGATTAAATCCCTTGATATCTTATCTGATATCTAAACCCCTTTTTTTTAAGCATCAATTTTATCAACAAACTTTAGAATATTGGAAATTTTCAATGTAGTCACAATTTTTTCTTCCCCCACAGCAATTGTAGGAAGTTTGTTTGATCAAACTTTTGCTTTTCCCTTGAGCTCCAGGGCATCAGATATGTAATGTGCAATGCCTTTCCTTCATTAAAGCCTGAAGGTGACCCTAAATTAAAATTCAAAGCAAACATTGTCATGGGATATATACAGAATGAGCTGAATAAATGCTGACAAATTACAGGACAAAAAGTGAATAAAATGTCACTTGTCAGTGTCAGCCCTGTGTCACTGCTGCTGTTTAGAGAAGAGACCTGATTGAAACATCAGGCTAATCAAGTGACCGAGATGATGACTCAGATAAGAAATATTTGTTATTTTTAACCAAATCAATTAAGGAGAAGGTTTGTCACAATTCACCCCTAAGAGATCTACACAAAAACTGCTTTAAAAATTATACGAGAGATTCACACAAACCAGACTTTCACTATGACAAGTGGGCTGGAAGGGTTTGTTGTCTATTCTTTTTTTTTTTATTTAGTAGCAGGAAGAAATAAAAAATCCTTCAAAACTTATCCCTGTAAGTTTCCAGGGAAGGGTTCTAGTTGTAATGTCCAACACCAACAGATTTGTTCTGCACTGCAGAGGGTCTGTAGCAGAGGAGAAAGCCAGGAATTGACTCAATCCATGCTCCAAATGACCCCAATCTCCCACCTGCAACCTTTTCCTCTATTTCCTACTGCATGCCCTGTTTTGGCACAGACCCCTCTCTGTCCTCACAAACTACATCCCAAAATAACCAACACTGGCACCACAGTCAACAGCCGAACTCTCAACTTCATCTGCTGCTTTTTGCTTCCTAAGATTATTAAAAAAAAAAAAACAAACCAAAAAACCCAAAACAACTTGTTGGAAGTTTGAACATACTGCACATTTTTTTTCTGTTTATGCTGCTTGCTAAATATTTTGGCCCAACTTAGAGTAGCTTAGAGACCTCTACATTCCAAAATAATAAATCTTCCTCGTCAAAGATTTTTATCTTGACTCTCTTTGGGTAAAGAAAAAAGATTGAATATTTCTCTGAGTTTGGTAGCTTAAGGGGTTATTTTCTAGGGAAGTGTAAAAGTATTTTGTGTGTGTATATCCTAATAGAATGCACACAGCTTTTACTATGAAAGCTCAAGGGCTTTTTGAAGCAATTCTTGCATGGTTACCAAGAACTGAAATGTAGATAATGCAGAAAACCCCCTTTTTTGTTAGAGACTGGAATCTATTAAATTTCAATTTTCCATGCATTCTGGTTTAAGCAACTTGTACCACAGGGAACCAGAAGTGTTTGGCTTGGCACTTCAGTACCTTGGCACTTGAGAAGCTGCAGAACAGATAAAGAGGAGAGCCAGAGGGAAAATCTGTTTGCAGACACACAAAACACTGATTCCTTTCAAGAACAGGTAGGAATCTGTGTTATTAAATACACATTTCATCTTACTTTGTCGCAGCCACTCATCTCAAGAGCTGCTTTTGAGCCACAGCCAGAGCTGTGTAGCAGTAGAATCGTTTGTATCACCAAGGAATAAAGAGCTGATAATGGAAGATGTTGCCAGCCTTTGCCCCCCATCATGGTATCTTATATCTCCGTGCTCACTTCTTGCACTTTAATCACATTGCTGGAAAGCACACACATAAAACCTGTGGTCTGTTAATCATCTCTCACTTCCAAGCAGAAAAGAAGCTCCATGGCCACCAGGAGTGTAAAACACCTCAGATTTTACTGTGAAACTTGTTTGTGTAATTGAGCATCTCTGAGGAATTGGACATGTGCAAGCACAGCATTTTGAAATGCTGTGATGCATTGAAATGCATCTGCATTTTACCTGTCTTTTTTTCCTCTTACACCATTAAGTCTTCTGATGTTACTATTTAAAAAAAACCAATATGACTGGCTTATTTGATATTAATAAACATATATTTTTTTCCAATATAAATTTGGAATAAACAGTATCCATGTATTGTAATGCAGTTGTAGCCCCCACTTCATCTTGTCACAGAACATTTCTTATAAGAAATAATTTGAAAACTTACAGAAAAATGCATTATTAGGTTAAGCAATAGTGTGTTTTCAAAACGGATTTGTGTTTCAGACAGTTCCTAACAAAACACAAGCAGAAATACCAACAAATCTTCATGCAAGCACCTCATTATGGACATGATACACATTCCTAAAACAACACATTGCAGGCTACTGGTAGATGAGTAGCGAATTTAACTACTTCATCTGTCTTTTGTGGGAGCATAATGCACATCCTGTGGGTTAGGATATTTGGATAACCTCATGCCCAAGCCTTTCAGCTCAGTGATTTGAGGAGAATAATGTACTGCTGGAGTTCTGTGTTGCCAAGTGTCATTTATCAAACAACAGGCAGCCTGTCAGAGTATTTCTATGCCACTGATGACATAGCTGCAGGTAATTTTAAAGATTATTAAATTTAAATATCAATAGAAGGAAAATACCCAGTTTGGACAGATCTTCAAGGCAGGGCAGAGGATAACAAACAAGGGCAGGAGCACAGAGCACACACTTTAGTAAGATACTAAACTAACAGCAGGCACAAAATCTAACAAGAGAAAATCATCTACTTGATGAAAACTTTCATGAATAAGGGAAACAGATTCTCTCTCCTGAAAGGGGCTAGAAAGAGAATTGTTTTCCAGAGTTCTCCTGAAATACTGTTCCATTTAGTGACAAGTAGAGATGCTACTGAAATGCCCTCTTATCAGTAAGCTTATAAAACTCAGCAGGGCATTTTTTGAACACAATGAAATGCTAAATTTTGCACTAAAATGAATGTCATGACTAGGCTTATTCTCCAGTAATTTATGTGCATTAGTTCATGAAATTATTTCATTGTGGTCCTGTTGTATATGCAATTAAGGCTTTTTAATTTTTTGTAGCATCATGTCCCTTGCCACAAATGGATAGTCCATGAGACATTCAAATACCCCAAAACTGAACAAAAACTTCCATTCTTACTGCTAGTAGGCAAATTTGCTTTCTCTTTCACAGGGCACATGAAATATAATTGACTGAAAACATTAGAGTTACCTTTAAGAGGAGGCAATTATTTGACCTCTGATGTATTTCACAATACAAAGCCAGAAATACACTATGTACTATTAGAGTATATTTAATTCATCTCCAATAAAGTAAAATATTTTTCCTATTGCTCTGTGGTGGGTTTTTGTTAATTCATGCAAAGCACCATCATTAAACCATTGAAAGACTTTAAATGGATACATTAGTTTCAAATATGTCACTGCATTTCTGCTAAGGAAAAGTAGCACAAAAAACATTTTTAACTGGTCATCATTAAAGGCTGTCAGTTTGCTTAGTTTGGTGATCTAATATAAAGTCATTTTAGTTACAGGTCACAAATCAGAGCTAGCACCCAACACATACATAAAAAGAAAGGCTGGTAGAAAGACAAAGATATTCTTTAAAAAGCATCTTGTGTTTAAGTAGTCAAAGTTTTCAGAGCAACTAACTTACTTAGAGAAACTCTAGTTTTAGCAGTTAATTTGAAACATCTGTAAGATCATGTAAAACCAACAAGATTATGATTTTTCTTTTAACAGGATAATCACTCAAAAACTGACAAATTCAACTAAGGAATGATACAATGCATTTCTTTTTCTAAGGTCTGTTCCCCTCTTCATATCAATGGACAAGGTCTAGTAACCCTGCCCTTTGTTCCTTGAATCAGGTAACTCATGAGGCACTTCTGAGTTTTGCTCACGTAAAGATCAATATCTACAATTCCAGTCCTGATCACCATTTTGGGTTTTTTTTCCTGACTGCAAAGAAAGGCTTCAAAATCAGGATGGTACATTTTATTTGGTGTTTCCAGGGACTAAGTTATTCAAAAGAGTCACCATTTAAAAAAAATTATTTTCTACCCCCACAAAAGAGATTGTCTTTTTCTGGATTTAAGTAGGTTTTTTGGAGTGCTTGCATAGGAATTGTTACACCAAGACAGAAGGTAATGTTTTATTCTATAAGTTCCTACTACTTATTTTGGCATTTAAGTTTCCAGAACTGGCATTCTCTGTAAGTGACCAATTTAGGAATAAAGAAGGTGCAAGAAAACGTGGTTAAACTTTTCCACTTTGGAGAATGGCAGAAATTTTCCAAGGCAAGTCCTCCTGGATTCCAACATCACTTCTAGATTAACTCTTTTCTAATTTCCCTGGTGTTACACAGGGCCTTTGCACAGCCTATGGGACAAATACAGAGATAAAAAAATTGAGAGTTGGGAAGGCATCCAAAGCTAACTAGATATGAGTGGAACTGTTACCTTCCCAGGTGGGTAAGATTAGCCATGGATGGTTTTGGAATTGCTGTATTTACTGCCAATTTTTGTTCACACTGTATTCTCAGTTGGGCAGTTTGCTAGCAATCTTTTATCATTTTCAATATACAGAGCCTGTTTTAGTTAAAAACAATAATGGTATTTCACAAAAAAGATAAGAGCCTCAAATCAGCAAGTGCCAAATCTGTGGCTCAGAGATAAATTAGACATTTATGTTTGCTTAGAAAGGAGGTGGGTTTGAAGACTTCAAAAGAAACTATTCAAACCCTTTATGGCTCCACAGCCATAAAGCAAAGGTTTTGACCATATTAGAATGTAGGGCAGAAAGGATATACCCTGTAAGAGCAGCCAGACTTGAGGGAAACAGCTGAAATGTAAATCTACATTAAGGTTCCAGGTGGCAGAAGGTGTTCAGGTGGAGCAGCAAAGGGAGGCCACAGGCTCAGAGAAGTTGCTCATCAATTAACTCTGTCAGACCATATCATTTCACACAGCTGGGACTGGCAAGGAATAGTCACATATTAGTCTGTCCTACAGAGCAAAAACACGAGAGATTGCAGCCTTACCACTCCGGCCACTCAAACTGCTTTTCCCTTTGAGCAAACATTCAGGAGTATGTCCTGAATGGTCAATTTTGATTTAAACAGGAGGAAAGAGATAATTACCTTGCCCAGCAAGACCCGACCAACTCAAAGTTTTAATATCTTCAAAAACAAGTGTCATGTAACAAACTTATTTCCTTCTGGTGTGAGGAGAATCAAGATGTTTAAGCCATGGGAAAAATCAACTTTCAATATCATTACCCAGAGGGTGACAGTCACAAAGTAGGAAACAATTATATAGAACACCAGAAAAGTACAAAGACTGTCAAGTGTGCAAAAGTATTTTTGGAAGGATTATCTGTCCATTTTCATAATTCAATAGCATTTGAAATAAGTACATCACAGGTTGGCTTTCCACTAAGAAGCTTGCTTCAGCTTTTGTATTTTTCACATTCGGAGAGTAAAAACCACAAGTGGCCACAGATTTTAGTATAAATTAAAACATACACAATATGAGGGAAAGAAGCAGTGAATCCTCCAAAAATACAACTGCTTCCAACATAATTTACAGTAATAAAATATCACTTTTAAAGTGTCATTGTCATCAAGGAACCTCAATAAAAATACTCATGTTAGGGTTAACAGTGGGACCCTGTTAAAAAACTTGATTCAGAGACTAATTTATTTTGCTCAGAATGAAAAGCTTCCTGGGGTGCTGTTTGTCTTGCACTAAGTGACTTGTGGGAACTTTTTGGCATTTCTCAAACACTTCCTGCCCAGCAGCAGCAGCACTGATTTCCTCTTGGACTTGCATGGAGAAGGGAATCAATCCAAATCCAGCCTGCTGGTCAGTGAGGGATTTTATTGGCTGGATGCCTTGGAGAGAAGCCCGGATGAGCCCCACATTTCCACTTCACTCAGAGATGCTGCCACCTGGGTACAGCCTGTCCAGATGCAGGAGCACAAGGGAGGTGTGTGAACAAGCTCTTGCTCTTGTTCTTGCTCTGCTTTGTTGGTTTGCTGCTTACCTGGCAACAGCAGGAGCACAGGGGGGTCACTCCAACAGATATTTACCTGAACTTTCTAAAACACATCCCTGCATATCCCAGCAGATCATGATGGAGAAAACAAATAAATACAAAGAATATAAAACAATCAGTGCCAATGAATTTAACTCTCATTAAATGCTGTTTGCAGCCAGTTCTCCTAATTATGAGGCCTGTGTATGATCAAATTTGTCTTTAGACATTTATTTCTGTCTGCTGTTTTTATTCTTGCTAGTTCACCTGCACTAGTCCCAGCAGCAATGCAAGCATGATTCAAGTTGCATGAAGTGACCAAACAATGGCTGCAGACCCCATGCAGCTCCTCCCCTGCTGGCAGGAGAAGCTCTCTCTCAAGCTAGAAAATTAAAAACCACCAGAGAATCCCAGCTAAAGGAATGCCAAGACTCCCATTTGGAGGTTGTTCCCTCATTTCTGGTGCTCAGACTTGTCCTTGGTGACAGAGCAGAGCACTGACACTCTGTGAACAGCAGAATTGTATTTCCCACTGCACGGCTCTGTTCCCTCATTACTGCTGCAGCACAGCGACGCCACGAGCCATCCTCCATCACCTCTGCTACAAAGACATTATCTGCCTGCAATTACATTACTAATTCAAGGCAAAGCAGGTGGTAGCTTGGAAGTTAATGAGAACAGAACACAAGCAATGCTTTGTTTTCAGATTAAGAATTCCCCAGAGAAATGACAACTTTGTAAAATCACTTGCAAAGCCAGGCTTTGCAGCAGTAGCCCAAAACCCGAGCAGAGTTGAAGCACCTTTGCTGGGATTATTCCCACAGAGCATGTGTTCAAACAGCAATCAAATAATCTAAAGATAAATGCAAGGGGAGACGTCATACATCAAATAAAAATGAGGTCCTGGGAAATAATAACTGTTAAGTTTTACAAGATGAAAATGAGGAAGGAATCCTACAGCAGCTATACCTGAGTTTTTCTCATTTATACTCAGGTTTGTTGTGCTTTTCACAAGGTCATCTTCCCAGTGCTCTCATTTCTTTCTTGCTGGGCCTAAAATGTTCAGAAGACCTTCTGTGTCTGCTGATTACACAGAAAGATTTTGAGCCTTCATCAGAAGTTGTTTCTCTACATGGTATCAAACTACCCTAGATAACAAAGTACCAAAAGCAGATTTAAAAGACAGAAATTCCATTGTACCTTCTCACTGTGGGACCAAACATGTTTTTGGACTAAGTACATAATTCTTTGTATCTGGATGACTCAAGAAATTCCAAGAATTTATATATTTCCCTTAATTTCTATTGACTTCAGAGTAATTATACCACTATTAGAACCTGCCCTGAAAACTCAGAATTTTGGGTTCTCTGTTTTTTAAAGGAGTGAACCTTTCTGCCAAGAATAAATTCCACCACTGGGATGTATATAAAAATCAGACACAGCAAAAGAAATGAACTTCAGCTTAATAGAGTAGTTATGAAAAACAAAACCACACCATACACTAAATTAATCCTGGAGACTAACTCAAGTTATTTCAAGATTATTTACTTTTTCTGCACCTTGTGCTGATCTTGCAGGCTATTTAGTATTCAGGGTAGCAGGGAGATAAATTAACTTCTATTCTGAGAAGGCCTTTGATTGCAATGAAATACAAATTAATGGCTTAATTGACTTATTGCAAGTCAATATCAACATTATTACAACAAACTTACAGCTCAAGACATAAAACTAGGTAAAATGTTTTCAAAGAGAAAATATAGATAGGCAGAAAACAGCTGTTCAAACCACAGAGATGCTATATTACAATCAAATCTTATTTCTTGGACAGTGTTAAAATAACTACAATAAATCACAAGTAATAAAGACCTCAGTTTTACAGCTCTTTGGAAAAATGGTTTTTCTTTAAGCATAACACAGACAAATGGCATCCTTCATTCACCCTAAAATGACCTAAAATACATGAGGTGCCTACTGAATTACTGCAGTCTGAAATGCTTCCCCAGAACCTCATCCATGTGCTCCTTCCTCATGCCAGGCCAAACTGCTCCTGGCTAAAAACAATTCTAACCTGTATTTTGATGTGGTTTAATACAGCAACATACTGAACTCACAACAAAAGCACAACAAAAATTGCACCATGCAGCTCAATCAACATTAATCAATTGTTACTAGCAGCCTTTGTATGCTGATCATCATGATGCTGGGCTTCTTTTCCTTGCCAGTCTCTTAGTGGCAAAGATGGATGGATCCATCTTTGAATGGATCATGCCCACAGGTTTGTGTTTTAAATTGAAACCCATAATCAGGTTTGTATTAAGCCATTTTCAAAGCCAAACTAACATGCATGAAGCAGAATTTTGCCTTCAGAAGTTGAAGCAAGCACTCACTACCTACAGGGAGAATGCCATCCACTGATCCCACTGCCAAAGTTAACATAAGGACTAATACTGAGGAAAAAGACCCAGCTTCTGAAATTAAAAAAAATTTAAAATCTGAGAATGCACTGTCATTTTGGTTGGCTTTAAAATATGGTATAATTATTACTCTCCAGTGAAACACAACTATTGCTTTGTTCTCAGCGCAGGAAGGCCCCATATTCAGAACAGCCAGTTCTTGTGTGCTGCTGTCAGCTGACCTGATCAAACATGATATTAAATATCCTATTTATATGCCAAGGAAAGGAGAGCAGCAGAACTTTCATAATCTAGGGGTTTACACACTATGAAATAAGGCAGAATTGGCTGGAGTGAAAGGCTGTGATAGAGAATATCCTGTGTCAGTAGAAACAGAAATCTCTAAGTCCTATTGCCATTCCCAAGGTCTGCATGCATTTAAGTTTGGCACAAGGTTCCAGCATTTTCCCTGGATTAGATGCAGATGTGTTCCACATGTGGATGTTCCTCACACCTCTCCCCAAATGCTTCTTGCTCCTCATCTTGTATGAAGAAAAAAATAAAAAAACCAAAATAGTGCCCTTAGAACATGTTCATGTTGTTGGTTACAGCTCAGCAACACAAAATCCACTTCTCCAAGACTCTAACCTGATATCTATGCACACACTCAAAACAATGGATTACAACTATGATGTACAAAGCCAGAAAAAGTTATTCTTTCTGCAGTTTATTATTCCAGAACAAATCAGTACAGCCCAAGTTACACTGAGCAAACCTATGGGCTACACACAGACCTACACAATTTCCTCACAATTTCCTCCTTGTCAGCCATGCAACGGCCCTGCAAGGTCCTGTTATGGAGATAAAGTGTACACAGTGCCACAGAAAGTTCCTAGAGTTCTTCCTGTTTTACCATCAATCCTTTTCTCTCACTGGTCATTTATTCCATGACTCGTGCCATCTTCAGATTTAAACAGCCATAGAGGGCAAAGGCCTTTATCTTACACTATGTCACATCAAACACACACAACAGCACCCAACACCAAAAAAAGACAGATGCTCTCTAATCTTCCAGTTTAACCACACTTAAACAGCAAAGCTACAGCTTCTCATGAAATCTAACAGCACAATCTCTCCATTTTACTCACAACATGTCACTGAATTTCAAGGTACTACTCTGCACTTCAGATTTTGAAGCTCAAGACTCAAAATAACTTTGCCCAAAAACCTCTGTGAAAAAAGTCTTTCTGTTCTGCCAGTGAAAACAGATTACCCGAAGATGCAGCAAACCTCATATTGTTAAGCCTTTTAGAGAAGGAGATTTAAATGTTACCTTCTTGTCCCAGTAACTTCAGCTATGTGGTTGTTGTCTAGAGACTACACACGATGCAGCTCTGCTTGCCACAAACTTGTGTCGTGCCTTTATCCTACAGACTGCTCACTCAGACACAAAATAGAACAGGCAGTGGAATATATAAAATAAAATCTATTCATTTTATCATGTATTGATAAAATGCTACCCTAAGTTTAAAAATAGGAACTAAGTGTAGGCAAGTCAAAAGGGGAATTTAATGATGAGAAGAGAAGCAACCACCTGAACAAACCCTGCTGATTGTTCACACCATTGTTGCATTCCCCCAGAACCAGACTCTGCTGCAGGTCAAGGACAATTTGGGAAGGGGCAGCTCTCTTCTGGCTCTCACTCACACTAAATCAGTGAAGGGATCACTTCAAAGGACTGCAAAAAGTGAAAAGTTCAAGTAGCTAGGCATTAACTGTTCCTCATGAATCATTAGGAAGCTGATCCTGACAGATATTTTGTCCCACAGCACTTTTGGAGGCGCTCTCATTTTGAACCTACCTACCCCTGAATGAACAGGCTTCAGCCTAATTCCCAGCTCAAGTGATCAAATCTTTCCAATGTCTCAGTAAGACAGCTCAACTTAGAACTCAAAAACCCCTTTGCTGTACTTTAGGTCACATTTCAAATATTATAATGCCAGTTTCCAGTGGTTTTGGCAATTTGATCAATAAGGAGGTGATAGCATGTTCAAGACAACTGGCTCTCTATTCCAGCCTTTTTCACCCTTTTAGAGAGCATTGCAAAAAAATGACAAAAAATTTACTGCTGTAACTTGAAAGCAGGTGGCTGATCATTATGTGAAGCAGGTCTTCAAAGTAATTCAGTTGAAGTCCCACACTATCCAAAAATATCAAATATCCCATTTGTTCCACAAAAGGAAGGCATTTTTAATTTTAACAGTACCAATCAAATTACATCCTTCATGGATTTACTTTATGTTCACACTTCTAATTAGCCAGAAATACTTTTTTCTTTTTTAATAAAATCAGCATTATGCAAATAAAAGATGCCACTCTGTCATATTCTTGCATTGACTTCAACAAATCCTCAAAGGTACATCATTATAATTTCAAGCATGTTTTGAAGATTTCTCACTTTCTGAACTTGTTCCTTACCAGTTAATCAGTAAAAAACAGTCTCAAGAACATGATGAAACGAAGTTTAGCAAAAAAAAAATCTCATAATAACAACATTATTCATTAATAGCTCCAGGTTAAAAACATTCTAAGACCTAATGTTTATTATTTTTTCTACTTGAAACTGCTGAGATGCAATTAAATCCTAAGTTAGTTCTTGTCTCTTCAGCAAACAAGGAGCCCTGATTTCTGCTGATCCCACCAGATACATCATACATGTGGACAATTAGGAGTGTCATTAATTACACTGCTGCTGGCAGAGACTGGTTAGTTGTCTGGGAGTGGAGATATTTTTCTGCAAATATCCCTTCACATTTTGGAGCAGTCCCTTGAGCCTTTAATGACATATATTTAGTAGTACAGGAAATTCAATTGTCATAATCAGGCTACTCTATTCAAAATTGTTCACAGACAACAACCACTATTGATCTTGTGAAGGAAATAGAAAAAAGGACCAAAAGGACAGTCCTTTGATTTATTACCTGCTACAGGGAGTGCCACCAAAAGAAATTAAATCTCTCAAAAAGAGAAGAAAAAGATCATCTGATGAAAAGTGCAGCTCATATGCCTAAAAAATGAGAAATTCAACAGGTTGAATTTAGCCTATGCTGTCACTGATTTTTCTACAAGAATGGATAGGGCAATGTGAACATTGTCAAATTTCCCCTGATATGGCTCAAGATGAAAGAGGAAAGACTCATTCTGACAGAAAAAAATCCCAAGTGTAATGTAGGGCTCTGGTCCACAGGGCAAAGCTACTCAAGGCAAAATAACACCACTAATAACTACTGTCAGGGCTATTTACATGCTCAAATTGACTAATTTTGTTCCAAAAAGCTTCCTTAAAAAGCTAAATTTCATCATAAAAACATGAGAAAATGACCAGCTCATGGCTGGTGGCACAGAGGTGGCCCAGTCCCACCAGTTGACACACACTGATGTTCTGTATGAGCTGCAGGGAGAGCAGCTTCAGACAGGCTCCTCCTGAGCCCACGTAAATGCAAAAAGCACAAAAATCTTCACTCTGAGAACACATTCAGAGCACAGCTAATCAAAACCTCAGCACAACATTACTCTCTGCTGCTGTCATTACAATGAGACAGGCCAAACAGCAAACCATCTTGCACAACCAGTTGCTTAAAGATATAAATTACAGAGCATATGCTGCTTTTCAAACAGCTACCCAGCCCTTCAATGCAGCTGCTCTTCCATCCTACAGCAAAACAGAACTGCAATTATTTCCAGTGACGCAGGCCCACCATCTGAAGTTATTGGATATACTTTGGCTTCCATTTCTCTGAAAACAGATTAGGTTGTATAAACATCATTTTCATGATTTTAGCACCCCAAACTAAGTGCTTCCTGGACTGTCGCCATCATATTTTCTGAAAAATCCCCTTGCCCAGGATTCTTCTCCCGGGAAGCTGAAAAGCCTCAGAGAAAAAGGAAAACAAATTCTTATCTCATTTGCTTCTCCTCTGTTTTGCTGCTTTGGAATGTGTCTGGACATTGTTTACCAACAGGTAGTTGTTTCATTGGTTTCATGTGAATTGTTTTGACTTATTGGCAAATCAGGGTCAAGCTGTGTTGGGGTCTGGAAAGAGTCACGAGTTTTCATTATCATTCTTTGTAGCCATCTGTCTGTATCCTTTCTCTATTCTTTAGTATAGTTTTAGTATAGCATTCTTTAATATAATATAATATCATACAATAATGAATTAGCCTTCTAAGAACATGGAGTCAGATTCATTCCTTCTTGCCACAGGGGACCCCAGAAAATACCACACTGGACTACAAAGAAAAGAAAAATCCCTTCTTTCTCCTTCATCTTCAAACCAAAAACTTACACTATCACAAAGCTGGCCTGAAGCCCTCACACCGTAGAATTAGAGGCTGGAGGATCAACACCAGCCAGCAGGAAATAGTGACCACAATGGTCAGGGAAGCCCCATTTTTACACAGAGCCCTTGGCAGCAGCACCTGGGAGAGAAGGAAATCTATTCCTCAGCCTTTTCATGGCCATGACAAAGCCAAGTGGATAAGCCATCCCACACAGTGGCACAGTCTGTTAGCAAGTTGAAGATTTATCTCAGGACCTTCAATGGTGTCTGTGTGAGAGCCTAAAGCCTGTGGCATTCACATTCTCTGAAAAATCCTTTTGCCCAGGATTCTTCTCCTGGGAAGCTGAGAAGCCTCAGAGAAAAAGGAAAACAATAATTATCTGATTTGCTTCTCCTGTGTTTTGCTGCTTTGGAATGTGTTTGGACATTGTTTACCAACAGGTGGGCATTTCATTGGTTTCATGTAAATTGTTTTGACTTATTGGCCAATCAGGGCCAAGCTGTGTCAGGACTCTGGAAAGAGAAACTACTTTTTCATTATTATCTTTTTAGCCTTCTGTATTCTTTAATGTAGTTTAGTATTCTTTAATATAACATAGTATCATAAAGTAATAAATTCTGAGAACATGGAGTCAGATTCATCATTCCTTCCTGCCATGGGGCACCCTGCAAATACAATGAAAGCCTTCATGGCAAAGACAAAATGGGCATTGGCATTTGTGTACAGCCTCATTTTTATCTCTTGATTTATATTCAAATCAATCTTCTTTGATAAATTTATTGTTCATTTGAAGTGTGACACAGCCTTAAAATGAGTCAGCATTTCATATATTCCAAATTATTTTCAAGCCTACATACAAATTGATAAAAATTGAATACACAGTCTTAAAATAACTCCTATAATTACACTATCTCAAACCTAAAGGTAAATAAGTTGGATCCCTCCCTGCCTCAATCCTGCATTTTTGAAACACCCTTCTCTAAACAGGATAGGTAATAGCACCAAAATTTCATACAAGTGTAAACCATAGTTGTTTCACTCCTGCCAGAGATAACTTAATTTAGACTTGAACTGCATGTAAATCCAGATCAGTTTGCTAGGTCTGAAGTTTTATATTACATTTCAGAAACAAATATTTCAGCATTTATCTCAAAGTGCATGCCAATCACACTCAGAGCTAACTATGCCATCGAGTTATGTCAGTCATTTGAGCACCCAGCTCACAATTCCTGATAACCATCCCTGAGAATTTAATGTCTCTTTCTCTCCATAGCACTTCTCCACTTTCACTGAAAAAAACAGTCCTGTCTAAAATAATGGTACAAGTGGAAAATATATTTCTTATTCTTCCTCTTCATGACATTGCTCCCTTCCCAGACATGAGGAATTAGAGGCTTGGTGGCTGTCTCTGTTCTTATTGGAACTAGCCCCTCCTGTAGGAAAAAAGCCAGAAGAGGGGTTTCAGTTGGCTGATATATGTCACTGTCCTGCACCACTGCACTGATAAATAGACTTTTATGATTATTTGAGGCCTGCACAGCAGCTGGGGAAAAAAAAAAACCAAACCCTCTCTTGTTTACTACATGATTTATATTCCAAATGAAGACCAAAAATATGGGAAGCTTATTGCTGAATAAAAGAAGAGTCTGGTATAAAATAAACACTTATTTGCTCTGCATAATGGATTTTAAAAGAAACACTATTCCTTCACATATAAAAGGTTTCAGAAATTCCTAAAAAATTGGCCAGACTTGGTAAGATTAATTTTATTTTCATTGATGTTTCACTAATGCTTAGTGTGTTTAGGAGGAGGATTAACCTGCAGCCTAACCCAGATCAGCATCAGATTTCAGAAGGCCTCTCCATAAACATATTAAAGGTTTTTGATTTGATCTAAATGAGAAATAAGTAAAAATCAATGTAATTTAAGGTAATATAAAAAGGAAATGGAGCAAATATGATCAATGAGCTGACAATCCCCAGAAAATCACCGGTGATTTATAGGAAAACAGTTACAGAAAAGTTGAGCAGCAATTATCTTCCTCTGAGTACAGAACAGCCTCCATGTCTGCCCAAGCCCAGTACCCTGACTGGGTTCCTGTAAAACTTTCAGCACAAGGAAGGTTTAAGGCTGAACCCCAAATGTACAAACTTGTAGATATTTAATGTTACACAGTATTTTGATTTGGTGTAACACATCAACATACTGAAATCACAACAAAAGCACAATAAAACTTGCACCATACAGTTCAGTCAATATAAATCAATTGACATTAGCAGCCTTTGTATGCTGATCATCATGATGCTGGACTTCTTTTCTTTGCCAGTGACTTAGTTTTCATGCCCTGTTATTGAGCTGAGCCAAGTAGAGACTGCCCCATGCTGATCTGGGTGGCTCTTCCAATTAACTTGGGCAAACACATCTGCACAATCAGTGGAGCCACTCAAAGGATACAGCTGGTTAATCTAAAACAAAGGCCACCTTCTGGTTCCCTCTCTTTTGAGGTCAGTTCACTGTGGGTTGGGTTTTTTACTGGTTGGTTACTTGGTTTGGAGTTTTTTTCTGTCTGGAGGCTTGGGGGTTTTGGTTTGGGGAGGGTTTTTGACATTTTTGTGAGGTTGGTTTGGGTTTTCTCTGGAACAGCTGTGGTCAGTCCCACTCCATTTTCCTCCCTGAGCATGTTGCACATCTCTGAGCCTTCTTGCACTGCAGGGATTGTTGGGTTTTCACTGAGCTGCCTTTGCATCCCTCAACCTTGATTCTTCTCACTTCCTCCTTCCTCTGCCCCATCACCCCCTTCTCTCCATTCACATCCTCCTTTCTCACTGACCTTTCCTTCCCACCTGGAATTGCCACCTAAACATCCTGCAGGGCAGAAGAGAGCCCAGCCCCACACGGCCTGCACAGTCCTCAGCCAGGCACTGCTCGCACCAGAAACACTTTAAAACCCTCTCAAATATCCAGGAACCACAGCCAACCTCACAAGCAGCCAGCCCAGGGTAGACACAGGACCAGCACTGGGTGAAAAGTGAGTGTGAACTGTCGCCCTCAAACCCCAGCATCACCACAGCCCACCTACATCTCAACCAGCCTTTCACACATTGTGATGCACTCCCAAACTTCAATTTTCTCCCTGTCATCACACATTTAGGCTTAGGCTGGTCTAATCTTGGCCTACAGACACTGCAACTCTTTAAAAGTTATGCCAGCAGATAGGCTCCCTGTCTGCCCATATTCTGATTTTAAGGTATCTGCAACATAGCAACAGATTACAGGAATGAAATCTTTTACTAAATAATTGCAATAGCACCATGCCTCTGATCAGTCACATCACAATGAGCTGACTTTCCACAGCAAAAATTAAACAACATCCTTGCTAACTCATTTTAAAATGACATTTTAAAATGAAAAGAAAGAATAAGAGCACTCCGAGGCAGTTCAAGGATCATACTTCAGATAATCCATAGCCAGGCTGCCACATACAGCAAAATCTGTCAGGTAAATTTTCCCCAGATTCAGGCCAATGACATTTGTCTGATATTTCCAGACTGTGGAAAATGTGTGTCAGCTAGCCTGTGAGACACTGGGAAATGTTTAATCTCACATTTTGAGAATTAAATACCAGGTTAAGCTCATAGCAAGTCCTTTAAAATACAGAGGTATAGAATTATTTTGAGGCTGAGAAGATGGAAGCTTCCTTGCAAGGAAGTTGAATTTGTTACTCACTCCCCATTAGGGGAAAAATAAAAACATAAGTAATACTGCTACCTGAGCTTCACATTTGAAAATATTTGTCCCCCTGAAAACATGATTATTTCAAGTGCTGGCTCCTTGAGATCCAAGTGCCAGAGCTGCACAGTGGTAGTCACTGAATGCTCAGTGCTGTTGCTTTCCAAGAGTTATTTACCATTTTGTTTAGGGAACAGAAATCCTACTCCTCAAAGCCAACCTTTATTGTGTCCCTCTGACAATGTTTGCTGGCACAGCCCACAGCTCTCATAACATCTCTCACCTCTGTGCTGTTTTATCCCACACAGAACTCTCAGCCTCTGGTCTCAGCTGCACAAGCTCCTTGAGACTTCCTCACTTCCCTCACAGAATTTTTGTGCTTTTGTATTTTTGTACATTGCTTTGATGTCTTTTCCTCATTACTGCCACACTGCTGTTTCTCCAGCTTTTTATTAAAAAATTAACTCCTTATTAAAGAGTGACCTGGACACTATGTGAGAATATTAAAAGTGCAAAGCTTCCAGCCCATTTAGTGGGACTAAAAATAACTTGCCATACCTAAATTCCTTGAGCTTGAACTAAAATACTCTCTTCCAAAATACCTGTCAACTGAATTTCATGGAAATCACAACAGTACCCTTTAAAAGAAAATAACTTCTCCATGAGAACTTTTTTACAGAAGCAACATTTTTAGTGCCCAAATAATCAGAATGCTTTAAGAAATTCCATCAATATGTAATGAATCATTAACACCACCACAACAATTTAAAATTTTTTTTTGCAAGATGTAAAACAACAACTATTCAGAAAACTTCTGAATCGTACCAAATTGAAAAAGAACCAGTAACAAATTCAGTGAATGCTAATGGATGTTGGGAGCAAGATTGAAGGATAAAAACAGAAAATAGAAATTGGAAGTCGTCTTACCACAGAAATGCTTTTTCCAGTATATTTTTTCCTAAATTCAAAGTTCATTCCTTCAGCCTAAAGTATGCCATATTCTTTTTTCTATTTTACTGCATATATTATCACATCATACCATGATCTAGTTCTGCTCACTTTTGAGAGTGCCACTTATTTAAAGACAGCTTTGCAAGAGTTACTGTGTTTATATTGCTCAATGTATAATCAATATAAACATTGCCATCTACAGCAGATGGAAAGTGCAGTTTCTAAGTTATGGATTGGTAAGAGGCTGCTCCTTTGGGTTTATCTGAAAGAGCCACTGAGAAAGATATGGATTAAAATTCAGCTGAAATTACATAAAAAGAACTTAGTGACAAATAGGACAGTTGTGACATCAGCATTCCATGATTTGATATAGATTATGCTGAATCTGTAACTTAGAAAGACTTGGGCTATAAGAAATAATTGGGGTGTTTGAATCTATTCCCATTTTCTGCTGTGTCTTCACAGGGCAGATGGGAACTCCACAAAAATAGTAATTTTCCACAAAAGGGTAAATCTTACGGAGTGCCCCTTTAAACTGCTTACAGTGTGTGTGGATAAATACACACCCAAGTGCACCACTGGAAATTAAACCTAGCTAATGATACTGAATAAGCCAGAATAAAACAATAGATGAGGGGAATGCTCTATCTACATGAAGTATTAGGAAGTTGCAAACAAAGATCAAATGAAACCACACCTAAAGCATCTTAATTTGAATTCAGCAAACCAGAGTTTGCTGGCTTTTCCTCAAGAAGAAAATAATTTTTATTTCCACCTGGTAAAGGTCAAAATTTTAATTCAAATTTGAGAATAATCAGTTTGTAAATACCAAAGCTTCCAGTCAAAACAAAGTTGATGGCTTTTAACTCACCATTTCTTAAATAACTAGCCACACTGCACATAAAATTTGAATAAATAAGATGCCACAGAACTGATCCAGTGCTTATGAAGCATTATGAATGCCGGGGTGGGAGTTTTTTGCCTCCTGGATTGAGACACATAAAAGCTCCAAAATATCTGCCCTGTGGAAACAAAACAGCATGTAACAGGGTCAGAACGCAGAAGGAGGATCTGAAAAGGGCTTGTGGCTTTGATTATGGAAATCTCAATGTGCACATGGAGCAGCTCTCTGAAGACTGTTGCTACACCCTTCAGGCAAGATCTGTCACAACTCCGGGCCAGGAGTAGGTGGGAGCAAGCTGGGAAGAGATACACACACAGATTCAGCAACAGTCCAACACTGCCATAAGCCACAATATTTTCCTATTTGCTAATTTAACAACTCCTCTCATTCTCTGGTGCACCTGTAGGAGCTGTGTTATTCATTAATTTACTGGAGGTATCACCACAGTTGGCATAGCAATGAGAAGCCCTTGGGCGTTGAGCTGAAAACCTGAGCACCTGGGAAAGCTTCAGCAAGGAAATAACCCTGCTATTTCTACTTCAAACAGCAAATAAAGCTGTTTTGGATCTCATTTCAAGACCATCATTTCCAAGCCAAAACCCAAGAAACCACCACCAATTTTGTGAGCTAGCTCTGTTATAAATAATGACATTAAAAAGGAATGTGAATATAATCCACCTCCTAATGCAATATTCTCTCATTTTGGATGTGAGCAGCACAGCAAGAGAGGGACAGCGCCATTCTGCAGACATCTTTTCTAATTTTGCTTTTCTTTTGGGAAATTTTCTGTTAGAGTACAGACTAGTGCTTTTTCCCCCACACACTGATGTCACTGAGATGCAAATGGACCACTGGAAATATAGTTACATACACAGATGATTTCTCAGGCTTTTGTATTCTTTGTGGGAAACAGCTCCTTCACAATCATTTTCTTGGCACAGATAGTCATGTAATAATAGACATGAGCAAATCTCTTTTCAGCTCAACAAATCTCCATGCAAACCAATTTTTCCCATTTCAGAAAAATCCTCCATGTTTTAATATTATGTGCCAGAGCAACATGACAACTACCTACTCTTACCTAACATATAATTTGACTCTCTAGCTTTTCTTTGGAAAGGTTCAGAAAGTTTTCCCTTGTCAAGCTGGTTGGAAGGGGAGAGGAGTGGGAAGAAGGCAGTGGAAGTCTGAGAAAACAACTTAGCTATAGGAATGTCTCAGAATATTGCCATTAATGGATTTAAACCTATCTGCATGTGTTAGGGGGATGAGGAAAATGTTGCACTCTGTTCACCCAATTTAAATTTAGACTGACAGCGGTTAAAATAGAATTTTTCACATTGTTATCCAGACAGTTCTATTTCTTAAGTTTTTTTAATGATAGAATAGTTCCAGTTGGATAAATTACAACTGAAAGGAAAAAAAAAATAAAAAAAAGATTGCATTGTAGCTGCCAGAAGTTGTCTTCAACTTATTTTGCTGGGGTTACAATATTTTCAGTAGGTGACAGCTGGAGGCAAAAGGTAAAAACAAGTCACACAATCAGTCTTGGCTTCTCGAAAGATAAAAATAAACCCTGGATTACCTTTTCCTAAATAAAGGCTCCAGCAATAAAAACAATCCAAATGTCTCAAAAAGTCCTGTGATCTTTGAGTCAGTGTCATGTGGTATTACACTCAAGGCTTTACAACAAACTGCTGTGAATTAGTAGTTTAAAGAAATATGTGTAATTAAGCAGTAAATTATTCATACAGCCATGAACAGCTGCTCTGTAGGATTCAAGACATGATCCATGATATTTATAGAACTATTATGCCTAGTCCTGTTTAAACAACTGGTAAACATTTCAAGTGAAATGATTATTAGAAAGCCAAAAAAAAAATAAAGAGCAATGTAGGAATCCCAGCCTAAGCCTCTCTCAAAATAGCACAGGCTCATTCACCTACATTCTTGCAAATATCACCAAGAGTTTGCTGGTTTAGTTTGGACAACAGATATAAAGATACTGCAAAATAAGAATGGTTTGGGTTTTTTTTAACTTCCAGCTCACCACAGAGATAGAAAATAAAGCAGGGGTAATTCACCTCATAAGCAGCATTAAAAGGACACAAAAAAGCTTTTGATGGATGAAGTTTGCAATGCCTTTGGCAGCTGTATTTTCCCTCAATTCTGTAATGGTGACTTTCTCAGAGACAAATTAATAACGTAACACATGACATCTCTATCTCCCAACCTGAAGACAGGAAAGCTTCCAAGTGATCACTGTCTTACCCTTTTCATTTTGAGTAAGTGTTCATAGCTGAAGCACAATGTAATGTGTTTAGAAATATTATCTAAATTATTTACTTTGTAATATTGGCCAAAATGATTTCTAGATTTTTCCTCACACATATTAGCCTTTATCTTACAAAAATGTCATCTGGTTTTGAATGGCATTCAGTTTTTAATGTGGTAAAAGATAATTAGTTGACTGCTTTCATAGGGCAGAAATAATTTTTTTAATTAAAAAGTCTAAAGATATTTCTAGAAAAAGTTACTGTTTCTTTTTTGTAATTTCATTTCTTATTTTTTAAATGAGAATGTGAACTGTGAGACATTAATCAAAACAAGGGTTCAGTCAGAGATATTCTGATAATGTAACACTTCACAGAGAGAAAAAGTCAAGGGAGTCATAGCAATTCTCTTATAAAACTGTTCTCAAAATGGTTATTGAGTAATGTGATACTTTGAAAAAGTAGAAAAATATGACAAATTGTTAAAATAATGAAATTTTCACAAAAATCTCAGTACCTTTACAACAATACCTTTACAATAACTGCCTGAGACGTGACTATATAAAGCTGATGTTTATTCTTGCAGAACTGTCCCAAATGTCACTAAAAAATGTTAATGTTAAGTAACCTAGAATAATTCAAATGTATCAGAGCTCACTGCTGCACCACTTGGAGTTCACAGAGCAGATGTCATAAATAGAAGCAGAACCCTGGGTAATCCTTTACATAACACACCTATTTATTTGTCCTAAGCTTGTTTGTTGTTCTGCTACATCTTACACCAAATTAATCTTTTTTTCCCCTGTTATAAGGAGAGTAACATTGGCATTGATGAAGAGAATAAAACCCACATGAAATAGTCCTGCCTACTCTTGTTTCCAGATTTCTTTCTACTACAGTAAATTCCTGTTTTCAGTTTCTTGAATGCTGTCATTTATTTTCATTTGATAAACCAGTCCAAAGCTTATTTACATGCAAACCCAAATCAGACACTGTTTAACAAATTCTGTTTTATGCCCAGATTGCACCATCTCTGATCACAATGAGCACTATACCTAAAATTATTTCAATGGATGGCAACATAGGTCAAGGGGCAATATAGGGTCTTTAGAGATTATCAGTGTACTTAATTTCTGTGAGAGATAAAGTGCATTGATTTTTTTTTTTAGCCATATTTGGAACACTTAGAGCCAGGTTTTTGCTAAATGTGTACGAGCACAAGCTCAGGCTGGAGCAGATTTGATATAAAATCATTTCCAGAACAAACATTTGCAGGCAAACAGCATCGCCTCCATTGTGGTAGAGAATCATCTCAGCAAAAAAAGTGCAATATTTACCAGCTGAAAGTCATCTCAAAACAGCAGAAAAGTGTTTGCTTGACAACATAAACCACCAGCACAAAACACAGAGAGTACAACCCAAGAGGTATCTCCCAAATCCAAACAGAATACACACTGAGAACTCCTGAGAGGAAACCTGTATCCACAAACCATCTTTACAGAAGCAGAAAAAGGAACAATTGCTGCTGTTCCTCCATCATCTCTTGGACATGCTTTCTTTTTCTTCTTTCTTTACTAGAAGGGAGCTACAGCTGGGTTAAGAAAGAATGAGATGAGCCAGTGTGCTCTGTACACACCCAGCCCATCTCTGCCTGCTCTGTGCCATTTGCCACTGGACACAAAAGGGGACATTTCCCTACTCAGCAGGATTTCAGGCAGTATTGGGGTTATCCATCAATGCAAAATCCAGCTGGAGTCACAGAAGCAAGAGCCACATATTCATCACACTGATCAGAAATAAACCTGTCAAGTCACCAGTTTTCTCATTCCATTTGAACTCCCTTCTCCTCACTTTTCTAAGGTGTGTGATTAGACAGCAGAAAACAAGGGTTTGGGCCCCAAACTTTTTCATATCAGACAGAGACCAGCCCCTGAAAAGTTACAAAAAGCAAAGCAGCATGTAATGTAGTTCCCAATGAAACCCTCTCTGAAGCCATAAAACATCCTCAGCCTAAATCCCCCCATGATTTAGAAATATGGGCACATCAGTGGCTCAGCTGGAATCAAGATATATAAAGCAACCCAAAATTGAAACAGATCCTTTGGATACAATAAAGGAGCACAAGGCTTGATTTTACCTTCAATTCCATCTTTCTCCTTGTTTGCTTCTATTTATGTAGTATATCCTTAAAGATTTGGGACTATCTAAGATAAATCTCCTGATAGACTATCGGCAAAGTCTGAAAGCTGACCCAAACTGTAATAATATATTTTAAAAATCAAAATGCAAAAAGTGCTAACAGAGAAGGAAATATTTTAATCTTAGGATTTGGATTACCATTAGGACTCCCAAAAGCCTGGCAAATAAATGTTTAGCATGATCCATCTGTGAAGGTTTTCTGTTTCCTCAAATTTAGGAAGCTGAACTGAAATGGAGCAGTTCTAAGCCTGAATTTTCTCATACAATTTCTTTAACCAAGTTTAATTAGGAGCCACTGCACAAGCACTCACCCTCTGCCTCCTAATTTAGGCAGGGGAAGGTCAGTGCTTGGCTTTTGCAGGAGGCTCTGCAGAGAGCAGAGTTCAAGCTAGCATCTCACTCCACACATCTGCAAGGTGGTTTATGAGCCTGAAAACCAAAATAAAAAGCAGCTTACTAATTGTGATATAAATTTGGCAGGACTTCCCTAGCCTGAAATTATCTGGGTATTTATAATGCATTTATAAATGTAACTTTGGTGCTTTGCCACTCAACTGTCTTGTACAGTAGAAAGCCAAAGTTTCTGAGGAAATAAGGTATCTGACACAATGGAGAAAAAGTGAGATTCTAATTGCTTCAATAACCTCCAAATGCTCCTCTTCCTTTTCATTAGAGATCCATCTAACACATGGGCTGGCCTGAATGTTCCCTGATTATGATTCAAAAGGCAAAACAAAAGAAATTCAGATTATGGAAGCCATAATATTGTTGTCTTGGGATAACTACTCGAATTAATCCACCACCTGTACAAAATCTTCTGTTCATTTCCCCTTATTATATTAAGCTTTATTCTGTTCTGTACGGCTTGGAATTTTAAGTAACCACAGAGTCAGATATCAGGTGCTTTGCCTGGACCCTAGAGTGTAAAAACTTCTAAATATTATTTATACTGGCACTATTTTTCTCCTCCAGATTTCTTTTTTATATTTCTGAGACAATGTAAGAGAGTAAGGGCAGCACTGAGGAACAAAAGGAGGAGCAGAACTGTTTGAACAAAGAGTTCCAGCAATCCATACCAGGAGAAGGCAGTTCCAAGTCCTCTTGTAAGACTGCAGGGCCATATCCCCAGCTTCCACAAGCACAAAGCCACTGACTACTTGAGCAAACTTTTATTTGTGTGCTTCTATTCCATTGTGACATTTTCAGCAGACCTGCTCTGATATGTTCAAGGTGAAAGTTTTTCACTCAAAACCATTGACAAGTAAGGGTATGAACATGTGAACATTTTAGTGACATTTTCAAGAACCTCTAACATTAAATCCCAGAAGTTAGTCCTAACTTCAAGACAGGTATTGGCCTGGTACTGAAAAGTTCTCCCCAGCTCTTGAAGGTTCAGTAGCTGAATTCTTACTTGGCCATGTTTAGAAAAAAAAGGAACTTCTTGGGCTACAAGAAGTTCTTAGGTTTAAATTAAAAAAAAAAAAATTAAAAAAAACTAACAAAAAAGGTGGCACAAACATTAAAAATATATATATACATATTTAAACAAAAAAAGGAAAAGGTTTCTTCCCCTTTTTGTGAAGTCCTGAGCCTAAGAAGGACTTAGAACAGGACAGCAGTAGTCCACCCAATCCCTAAAGCTGCCCTCACCATTTGTGCCTGTGAGCTGGAGCCATGAAACCAATATTACTGGGGATTAATTGAAATATCAGAATAGTACCTGAAATAAGGAAAGCCCAGCTCCAAAGAGAGATAAAGACATTGCAAAGACGAAATAATCATTTCCCCAAGGTTTGGCCTTTTCTCTAGAGGCTTTCAGCTAATTCAGGTGAAATCAAACTCCTGCTAAGCCATCCCTGGCTGCTCTGCTCCCTGAGGAGTTACCAAGCAGTGATATCACAAAGTGTTTCCCAAACAAGCCAGCAGTTCTTGATCAACACCATTTATTTATCACTGTTTCTTATTATCCAATGTATCATTTAAAGAGATTGCAATTAAGGATCTCAGTGAATAAGCGAAACTTAATCCATCACACTTGTAATGGGAAATATGTTTAATTACAACAAGTACAACAAACCAACTTATTTTGTACCACTGCAATTTTGGATTTCACTGCACTCAAAGCACAAGGAATAAGTCCAGAATTTGTGGAGGGTTGTTCAGAGCAGCAGTGACCCTGCTTCACCCTGCAAATGAAAACAAGTTGCTCCAGGATTAGTTCACAGTTCTGGTCAGAGCATCCTGGCAGCAGCTAATGCTCCACAGGCAATATCAGAGCTATGACTTAATGGTTTCAAAACTACCAGAAAAATCTTAAAACCATTAGGATGATGACTACTCCCATTTATGAAGATTAATATCTGACAGGACTTAAATACCTTTAAGTCACTGGCCACTGTAATACTGAGCTCATTGCTGTTGCAATTTTAAGGCCTGTAAAACTTCTTCTAAAGATGAAAGGATCATGGCACAGAACTCAAACAGCTTTGATTCAAAGGGTTTGTTTCAAGAAAAGCTTGAGCAGCACAGCAGGTAAATTATGGTACAAAATCAGCCCGAGATGTCAAGTGAATTTCACAGTAATGAACTGAATTAGGCAAGCTGGCAGATGGAAGCAAGACAGATATGCATCAGTATGTTAATTGTGTGAGTCTGTCAATGACTTCATCAAGTTTAATCTGTTTGGTTGCCACTCTCTGTAGCCTCTGTGACAAGACCACCCCATCTGTCTGGAATTATCAGACTCATCCTCTCCTTCCTCACGGGGTGCAGCTTGATCAGACAAGCAGCAACTGGCATGGAGAGCTTTGGGTGATTTCAGTGACAGATTCAAAGGAAAGAGGCAAGTAATTTTCGAGGAGACAAACAAAAAACACTGACAGAGCTTTGAATGTGCACAGAAGCGCAGGAAAGCCAAATTACCAGGTAGAGCTGTGAGGAACAGGCAGTAAAACAACTGCACAATTAGAGCACATAATTGTACTGAGTCTGGCTGGGACAGAGCTAACATCACTCACAGCAGCCTGCAGGATGCTGTGCTTTGGATTTAGGTCTAAGCCCATGTCAATACACACCAGTGCCCTGGCTATTGCTCAGCAGCACAGCAGGACAGGGGTTTGAGGTTGGGTCTCTCCATCCTACTCTGTCCCCAGTGATACAAGAAGTCAGAAGAGAGCACAACCAGGAAAGCTGACCTGAACTGACCAAAGGGATATCCCAGACCACTTCTCATTGTGCTCAGCAATTACAGCTCAGGGAGAGGAAAGAGAGAGAACATTTGTGGTTATGGCACTTTACTTCCCAAGCAGCCACCACATGGGATAAGGCACAACTGCCTGGACACCTACCTGCTGATGGGAACAATGAATGAACTCCTTGCTTCAATTTGCTTGCACACAGAGGTTTGGTTTTTTTCAGTTATTGAACTCTCTTTATCTTGACCCACAAGTTTCCCTCCCTTAGTTTTCTAGCTTTCTTCCCTATCCTGCTTGGGGGAATGAGCAAGCTACTAGGTGGGAGCTTGGCTGCTGGCTGGGGTCAAGCCACTACACTAACATAGCATAAAAATAGAAATAACTTGAGTTTCACTACCAAGAGATTGGCACCTTCTGGCTGCAGTGCCCACTAAATCCCTAGTTTTTTTCCCCTGCTAAATTCCAATTAGATAAGCAGAAAGCACAACAGCAGCAATGCCAATGCAAGTACGTATAACCTGTAATTATAAATACTGTGAGAGGACACATGGTCTTCACAAACAATACAAAGTACTGGTTTGAAAGCATTTGGATTCAGAAGTATGCAGGTTCACACTGTCACAACATTTGTAACATGTATATTGGGAAAGAGCTCATATTTCTACAAGAAAAAGAACAGGAATCAACAGAAGGCTCTGGCTGCAGATTCTCAAGATCAAAACCAAGATCAGCTCCAAAACCTAAACATTTCTAACCTAGAGAAGCACAGAACTGCTACCACCAAGCCCCTGCCTGTGTCCTCCACATGCCAGGCTTTTCCATCATGATGAGCCCATTTACAGAGCTCCAGGACAAGGTTTAACTGTTATCAGAAGAGATGGAATCACAAAAATCAACCTTCTGGAGTGGATAGAGAAGGGCTCAGTCCCTCGGGATCTTCTGTGTTATTCCATGCAACTGCAATGAGGTGATTTGCCAGGGTTTTTTTTTCCTCAAAATGCAGCCTTGGAAACAGTTGAACAAGCAGCTTTATGAAGTAGGAAGCTAATCAAATACACATTTGTAATAGGATAAAGGATTACAGAAAGTCTAGATATGAATAAAACTCAGTTGCAAGTAATCACGCTAATTAATCAAACTGGTGACAACCCTGAACTAAAAATACTGCATTTTCTTAACAAAACCAGCAGTGTGATGGGACTCACACAGAACTGAGAACTTCTTCCTCTTTTCCTGGTGTGTGGAGACAAGCAGCCCCTTTCCTATGTACACTTCCACCTGTGTGAGCAGCCCCAACAGCAGTGCAGCCCCTTATCCTCACAGGGGGCTTCCAGCCACTCCTTGCTGTGGCTGTCAGGATCTGCAGGGAACACCCACGTCCCTCCCTGGCTGCACCCACCACCCGTGGGAGAGGGCTGGCCCTGCTTATGCTCCTCACAGAAAACATTCTCACCCACAGCGTGTGCCTGACCTGAGACAGCCCCCCTGAAAAACACCAGAACTGAGAACAAGATCAAAGTCACCTCCTGGGGAGCACAGTCCAGCCCCTGTGGTGCCAGGGCACTCCCCAGTGGCATCCATCCGTCCGTCCGTCCATCCATCCGTCCATCCATCCGCTTCCATGTCTGGAGAGCTTGCACAAGCAAGCACAGTAGTAAAAAAATATTCTGAATTCCCACTGCAAGAAATGTTCTAATCAACTTAAGATATCTGAGTAAGAAAGGTTTCCACAAGGGCACAAGGATCACAAGCCCCAAGAGCTGGCTGTTCTGAAGCAGTGGTAAAAAACCAGAAGTGCTCTCTACCACTCCAAATTATTGTCAGAGTCCTCATGCCAAACCCTGATGAATTTAATTCACAGCTATTTTAACAAAAAATAGCCAAAATCTTCACCTACTCTGCCTTCATTCACAACACCTGCCCACCAAACAGGTAAAAGGATTTGTGATCTTAGCAGAAGTGACAGCAACTTTTCAACCAGATGTCCATCACATCTTGCAGGAAATTAACCAAAGCAACCATTATTGGTATTAACATCTTATTAATGATCAATAATCAAGGAGTAATTTTCAGTATACATATGTGCAGTCTCCATAATTTTCTCTTTTCTTGTTGTACAATACATTTAAGAACAAATCCATTTTCACAAACCCAATTATGTCACATTTTCTAATGCCTGCACTGGACAAGAAACGGGAGTCATAGAAAAATATAAGAGAAGAGCTTAGTACCAGTGAAATCAGCACCTTATTCTTCCTCTTGCTGTAACCAAGATTTCAGTGGAACACCTCAGAGGAACAATAAAAATTAACTTCAAAATCTTTGCTCAACTTGCTGCCTAAAGAGAAAGAAAGGTTAACAGCTGCTTTACTGATAGGTGACGAAAAGCTACTGTAATTAGAGTGGCTGAGTAGCAGGTTAAGATTTTCTTTGTATTAAACATTTACTGCTTTGTTGGCAACATTTTCACACAAATTATACCCTTCCACACAGAATTATTTCCTTTCATTTTCACAAAAAATTTTGTTAATGAAAACCAGTATCTCTTGTCTCAAATCAATTAAGAATAAGCCCCTTTACCTTCATTAATCTACCCAGCGTATCCATTTTACTTCAGAATTGTTAAAATTTCTCCCTCCTCAGGTATTATCCTACCAGCCACAAATCCATCACATAACACCTACAATAACAGATTTCTCACTAGTTTCAAAGTATTTTCTTCAGTACCCAGTAAATGGACAAGAAAATAAAACAGGATAAAAGACATTTCTGAAAGAACCTGTAATACCACTCCTTCTCTTCCATGAGAGGAGGAGGGGTATTCACTGAATTCCATGGCTAAAAGATAGGTGTGAAAGAGCTCCACTGGATTTTTAAAATTACTTTTGGCTAAAGCAAACACATTCCTTGCATGCAGTAAAAAACACAGAGCAGTTCCATTCCTGGCTTGAGCCAACACGACACACTGCAGAGATGCCTCAACTGAGGCAGGAAATGAAGAGCTGAAAATTGTTCCACATTTTCTAAGTTCACTGCAAAGTTTTAGTCTCCCTTTTTACATTTTTACTATGAACACCACAAATACCAACAAATTTCTGCCTGTACTTTTATGAAAATGCAAAACTCCATCTCATTTCATTCCTTGCTATATGCTGCTTCATTTTCTGAAGAAAGATACTGCTGCATTCACAATGACTAACCTAAACTGGTTAGGAAGGATCACACCAAATGCTGATGTCTAAATCTGCAAGAGTCACCTTTGGTTCTCTTTCCAGTCAGTGGAGAAAAATGGGCATTCACAGGGCTTGAGCCATCTTGTCCCAGCATCCCCCAGACCTACACCAGGTCAGACAAAGCATGACCTGAGAGCATCCATGGCTTTTCCCTGACTATGAAGTGTCTCAGCTGGCTGGAGCCCAAATGAAGACATCAATGCTGGGCAGATGTAATGGTGGGTGATGTGAACCCTGCCCACTGTGACCAGAGCACAGCACAAGGTGTGACTGTCACCTCAGTGTTTTTACACACTGCTCATCTTTTGGTCCAGATCTCCCAGCCCAGATGATTAACACCACGTGAACAACAGGTATGTCTGTTTGGCAGCCAGACTTCAGAGAGGATGAAAAAGAAAAATTACATTTAGATTGTTCCAACAAATGTTAAACACCTACTGGGGAAAAAACCTCATGTACTAGCAAAGTGGGAAAATCTCATCCTAGACTTCACTTCAGAAGCACTTCTGTATAAATGGGTGGAATAATAGAAAGGGAAAAGAGAATGAAAAGAGAGCATATTTCCAACATGATAGCAGCTGGGGAGGCTGTTCCCTGGCCACAATTACCTCTGCTCAATGACTTTTTTCTTCTTCTTGAACATGTTATCACAGAGACCTCATCACCATTTCTGATTATTCCATCTTGGGGCTGGCATTGGCTCTGCTGGACATGGGGGAAGTTTCTGGTCACTCTCCCCTGTAGCCCTCCCACTGCCAGCACCTGGCCATGCAAACCCAACACATTGTGCAATTCAGAAGCACCTATAGATGCTCTAAATAATGTTATTTGTTTAAATTGAGCATTTTAACCCCCTGTTTTCTTCCCTCTATGTAGCACATTACAAGCACACACCACAGTCAGACCATGTGAAGCTAAAGGAAGGCAGTTCTGTCTCTTCAAGCACTGGACTTCACTGTCCAACTGACTCAAAAATCATTCACAGCAGTCAGGACTGAGCAGGACTGCTCAGTATTACAGCTTTCTTCTTTAAAGTTAACATACTCACACTTCCACAATAGCCAAACATCTTAAAAAACCAATGCCAAACAAACCAGGAAACAGGAAAACCACAAAGTTCTTTCAAAGATGTTTCTGGAGAATGTCAGCACTGGGTGCTGCAGTCTCATTTTCCAAGTCTGTAAGATCCAGAAAGTTGCTGGTACCTATTTTTACCAAAAGTTGTTTAAAATGCTGAAGGGAAATGTCCTTTGTCTGCAAATCACACCTATACTACTTTGCAAGTACAATTGTATAGATCCTGCTCCGTACAGTAAATCATGATCAAATCAAAGCTGTGCAAGTTTCCTCTCCCCTCCATCAACTCCTCAGCAGCAAAGAATGTTTCCTCAGCTCTAGGTTAAATTAAGACATCACAAAACCAGTAATTTCAGATAGTTGAAAGCTAATTATTCCTGCTTGATGTTCAGCTGCAAGATTTTGTAGTGAGGAGTATTGTGCCAGCTTATGTGATCAAATACCTGGCTTTAAAATATTTTGGAGTGGACTAAAAGGATTGTAGCATCAATTACTTTGTTAACATCTCACAAGCAGGATGATAAACTCTGTCAGAGAGTGCAACCCTGCAGCCTTGCTGGAAGTTTTGTAATGAGGAACAATTTGTCCTTACACCAGAAATTTTCCATGAAGTTGCACAGCTCCTAAGCATCCAAAACTGCAGCTTGATTTCAGGGATGGGAGAGTACGTGCATCCATAGTTTTGCATAAAACAAAACATCCAAACAAAACCAGAAAAACCATCAACAGCACAGCACCAAAAAATTATGTTTTACTTCCTAACCATGAAAAGAGAAGCACCAGGAAAAGGGTGGGAATTTGAAAGCACTAGCTGCTCAGCTCAGTAAATAGATGACAGATGTAACAAAAGTGCCTGAGATGTCCTGTCACTGCAGTAAAGAAACAAAAGGTCATGTACCCATCTGTCTGCCTACTTCTAGATCAGCAACCAAAATTGAGATGAGATGATGGAGATGGAGCACTGGACAGAACAAGGTGTCTCTGGGTCAGTGCTGTCTGCCTCCCAGCTTTGGAGAGGACTTTTGAAGGAGGGGCTTTCAAAGCCCTTTTTGAAACATGCCACCTTATTTCTGGTTATTGCAGAAGTTGAATAAGCCATTTGAGACAGAAAGCAACTACAAATATACAGTAATTTTGTCTGCAAGATATTATTTTCTTTTCATGCCAGTGAGAGACTGTGTGGATGGGAATACTGATAGTAAAGTTATATAGATATTATCCTATGAATTTCCCACTGTATAAAGCTACAGAAATTGACACATTTCAGTGTCTTACCTCCATGTTGTAGCAACTACCTAAAGTTTAAATAAAAAAGGGGGTGATTTGTAGCTAACAATTTCCACACAGCAGAATGAAAGTGACAGGAGAAATGCCTACAGGATACCTATTTAAAGGAGTTTTAAAAACCTTGTCTTTCATCACATTAAGACAGCACTTGCACAGGTATTACCCCTCTTCATTTGCCTGCAATATTACCTTGTTACAAATTCCAATGAGCAGTCATGTTATAAAACTCCACTCAGTCAAAGGAAGGGAGGAAAAAAAAGATTGAAGCAAAATAGTTGGAGCCATTAAAACTTTCATACTTAGGAGACTAATTTTAATCTCTGACTTCCAAAATTACAGGGTAACACAGTTTCAACAAGTAGGTGTTTTGGTGGTGCTGTAAGTACTGCAGAACAGCTTCCTTCTACATCCTGTCTAAAATTTTCTCTTCTACATTCTTCCTTCCTTTAGCCACATCCTGTCTAAAATTTGCTATAGTACAAAGGGCAGAATGATGGCAGGCACAAGACCAAGTTTGCCCTGCAGTAGTGCTGCCTCTTCAGGAAACAAAGTTTAAAACCCCTTCAGTGGTGAGCAGGAGTTCTACTGTACATCAGAAATACATAAAAAACAAACAAAAAAACCAACAAAGAACCAAAAGGCTGGAACTGGGGTGTACAGCAAAATAAGCAGCTAAAGGCAGGGAAGTGCAGCACCTGGGCAAGGCTGAGTGCAGTGCCCTTCCTTGCCAGGAGGCAAAGGAGCAGAGACCACAGAGTGGAGGCACTGAGGCAGCAGGACAGAGGAAAGGATAGTGACAAGGTTACCAGGAGATGTAATTACTGTAATTACAAGTGAGGAACTGCAGAACTCCCAGCTCTTGTCTCATCACACCTTCAATTCTGTTGCACATCCCTCCCTGTACAGCTGAAATTGCAGCAGTGATTCGTTTTACCTGGGTGTTGTGTGGATAAATGTGTCTATCAAGAGGTTCAGATTCTACCACCACGGCAGCAGCTGTGCTGGAACAAGCCTGTGCTTCTCCCCTCAGCACTCACAGCAGCTCAGGGTTTCTTTATTGCACCATTCCTCCTTCACCAGCAAACACTGCTCAGCCTCACTGGCAATGGCATGTCCTCCCTAATTAGAGGAGGAACTGCCCACTCCATGAAAGCCTTTGGTTGCTAAGGGACAGCTCCATTCTCCCACTGAAGATGACCTGGCACAGGGATCAGCAGAATTTCTGTTCAGCCTTTGCAGGTTTTGGATGGATGAGCCACTGGATGCAATGAGGCTCCTGAGGGATGAAGCAGTCGCAGCAAAACCCTTTTGTGCAGGAACCCTACAGCAGCTGCAGCTATGGGCTTCCTTTAAACTTTGAACTTGATATCTGCTTTAAAGGAGCACAGTTCTCTGTGTTTTAGGTACAGAAAGATGAAGTTTTGGGGCATTTATTCAAGCTTTTCAAATTAGTGTGTTTTTTATCCTGATATTTCTGCCTCGCCATTCCCCTTATTTAAAATGAGAGGGCATCACTTCACCTTGAAAATACCTACAATGGTGGTAGCAAAGCTTGTAAGATACCACAAATAAAAGCATCACCAAAAACCATTGTTAGAACAAGTATTTCTATTCAGATCAGGAGTTGAATAACCTATGTGAACAACACAGAGGGCCAACTTAAAGTATAAAATCTAAAACTAATATCAACTTGCTTTTAATGCCATACATCTTACAAATTTCATGAGTTATAAATGGAAGAAAGTCTTCCATGGAAGAAATATATGACCTCATAATTAAGAGCAATTGTAAAGCACATGCACACTTGAGGGAGTTGATATAGGGTAGTTCCTAAAGAGCAATTGTTTAAAATAAATAAGAATTAAGGTATTTCTAATATCTTGGAAATAGATATTATCTTAGTAGCAGAAGATAAACAGAAGAAAGTATTCTCTAGAAGTGGTTTTTTGCTGTGGTGTTCAAATCTATATAAAAGGCCTTTCCCCTTTCTTATCAATTCTATTGAAGAGAAGATCTCAGGACAAATATATTAGTCCTGTAAACCATCATTGCATCTCCTGCCCTGTGCAGTTAATCCCTTTTCCAGCAGTGTTTTCACACAGGTTTCACAGAATGGGTCAGGCTGGGAGGGACCACAGTGGCTCATCTGGCCCAACCTCCCTGCTCCAGCAGGGTCATCCCAGAGCACATGGCACAGGATTGTGCCCAGATGGTTCTGGAATATCTCCAGTGAGGACAACTCCCTCTTCAATCAATCTGTTCCAGTGCTCAGAAATGCACATTAAAAAGTTCTTCTTCATGTTAAGGTGCACAGGTATCTGCCCATTGCCTCTTGTCCTATGAGCTTTAGCTTTGTTCCCATGCCAGCTCATTTCACTTTGGAAATCTCAGATACAATCCAGATGTTTAACTCTTCCTAAATTTCATGGGGAAGCAGAATTCCCACACAGCTGCCATCCATGTGCTGCCCATAACACAGCTAAAAATACTTGATTTCAACTTCTAATTTCAAAACTTGCTAATGAGAAAAATACTTCGATGCATGATATTTTACACATGAGGAAGGCTAAGAAAATATCTCAATGCAGGGACTGCTACAAATATTTCAGTGAGTTGAATTACACAGGTGTTGCAGAACAGGGATGGAGTCCATCTGAAATCCTTTGATGCAGTGATCCCTCATCCCAAAGCCAAACAGTCATTACCACATTGCCAACCATAACTGAAAACCTTAATTTTAAATGTAAGGAGATATTTTAAAAATGCCCATTTTATCAAAACTAAATGCAGTGCTAAAACAGGTAAGCAATTATGATGTGAACTTTTTAATTTCTCTTTAAAGTATGGATGACATTTATTCTTCCACAACATTTGCTCTTCATTGACCATGGCTTAGAATTACACTAATTAAAACTATAAGCCAAGCTCTTTTATGAGCAGGAGGATGCAGAGTTGCTAGGAAACAAAGTTATGATCCCAGTGTAAACTTTCCTGACACCTAGAGGAAATATTTCATTAGAAATCCAACTGGGGCATCAGAGAACAGAATAAAAGAGACAATGGAAGTGGGAGTCTTATCCATATTTAGTTCCTCTAAATTAGTAGGACATTTTGTGTAGGTAAATTCCTGTATTTTATGCTAAAAAAAATTACCTTTGAGGAAACAACCTATTGAGAAATATTAAACAGAAAAGAACTTCCTCCCTGCCTTACCCCTCCAATCAACTAAAAGCCACTTAACACCCCACACAAAGTCACAAGTGAAATATTTGCAAACTAATAGCAAGTCTCCAGCTGGAAATTTGGGAGTTTATCTGCTGGAAGGAGCTGAGGAGGTTCAGAACAGGTGTACAGCCGTGGGATGGTGTGACCAGACTTGAAAATGGCACTTCTCACAAATGTATGAGGCAACCAGAAGGATGGATTATTCTGGTATTAAGGACTTAAGGGAGCTCATCTTGAACACCACACCCTTTAATCAGAGATGTTTGGCTTGAATTAATACAGAAAGGTGCAGACACATATGAAAGATCCCTTTATTAAGGAAATGGTGTTATGACAACATGAGAGTTCAGGAGCCATGCTATGCAAACACAAACTATATCTATATACACACTCATAAACATGTTTACATGTATGTACTTGGATATGATTCTAAGCCAATGACACTGCATGTTAGTTTTATAAATAAGATTTCATACCTACAGAAACTTCTCTCTGCAATTGGGCTGCCTCTAAAGAGTTCAGGTGGTTCTTTCTGTATTGAAATGACCTTTGCTCATTTAGCCAAGTGAAGCAAACAAAGACCACATTACTGGGAGCAAAGCAGATGTGATAGAGAATATGTGCTCTCAAATCCAACGTGGGACACCAAAGGGTTAATTATAATTAACCAAAGGGTTAATTATAATTCAGTCCTTTTCAGACCTCTGTAACCACTGAACTCACTCATTTCAGGAGTAGGTGTTCATTTGAGGTTTTTTGCACACCAGTGCAAAAAACCCATCCTCCCTACTTCTTATCTTACAGCTGGCTGCATATTTGGGGTTTTCCACAGCACAGAACAAGGAAGTCCTCCTAGAGACAAGAAGAATCAATCACTCTCACCTCATTATCAGTCCATCTGAGAAAGATCTGATACCTAATCTCAAATCAGCTGCTGCTGCAGAAGAAGACCTCAGCAGCTGAAGGCACCCAAGAGATCTTGGTGTCTGTATTCTTGTCCCTGTAGCAGGCACAGCTCCCTGGACATGTTACCTTCCCTTTCCATTAAAGAAAGCCTCACGGAAGGCAAGGAATCTGAAACTTAGTGTAGGCTAAGTCTGGGTACCTTCCCAAGGGTGTTTCAGAGCAGCTGGGCACCCAAGCCCAGCCCAGTGCCCTCCTGCACCATGGAAATTGCAGAAGGATGTAGATCAGCTGTGCCAGAGCTGGCTGTTGGTGGCAGTGAAAGGGGAGGCATTGCCCTCCTTCCAAATCTCTCCAGCAGCAGCCTCGCCAGCCCTGCAATGTGACACCATCAAATGTCACAGGAAATCAACGTGACTTTCAGGCTGTGCAAGGCAATAAACAACCAAAAGGCAGCACAGACATTCCTCCTTTATAATGCATTTCACCTTAAGGATCAAAATTGATGCCCACTGAGGGTGATCAGGAGAGCCTGGCAGGGCACATTCAACACCAGCAATGGGGACAGCAAGCACCAGCAGCACAGCTGGGGGAGAGGCCATCACCACCCTGAGCAGGATGGATACTGTGTTCACTACAGAATACTTGGAGAGAAAGATTCTTAGGAACATCCAAGAAAAGCACACCATTCAGTGTTTTCTTCAGTGCCTTTCCCCACAACACACATTTATCTCAGTGACATAGAGAACAAAGTGCCCAGTACTTCCCACATCCACTGGGACATGGTTAAAGCCACTGTTAGCAAAGCAGAGTGGGTGAAGAATAACAACTGCAACACAAAGGCTGCATCTGGATTCTTTCCAAGGTCTGACCTAAAGCAACTTTCAAATTTACAGGTGTTCACAGAAAATCCCTAGTCTGGGCTCCAAATATTTTTAATAACATGTCACAAACAACTTTTATGGAAAATCCTTTCCTTAGGATTTTTCGCCCTGAGAAGCTGAGAGGCCTCAGGAACAAAATGTAAACATTGATTATCTGCTGCTGTGGAATGCAACAGGTGGATCTGTGATTGGCCCATGTTGGTTGTTTCTAATTAATGGCTAATCACAGTCAGCTGGCTTGGACTTCCTGTTCCAGACACAAACCTTTGTTATCATTCTTTGCTATTCTATTCTTAGCCAGCCTTCTGATGAAACCTTTTCTTCTATTCTTTTAGTATAGTGTTAATGCAATATATATCATAAAATAATAAATCAAGCCTTCTGAAACATGGAGTCAGATCCTCATCTCTTCCTCAATCTGAAAACCCCTGTGAACACCAACACAATAACAGAAATTCATTACTCCAGAAATTTTACAGGAAGGAGCTAATCATCAGTAAGTCTAAAAGTTCTGTTTCTGCATGCAATCTTGGCCTTGCCTTTGTTCTCAGATCACCACTGCTACAACAACTGCATCAGCATTCTTTACAAAACCTGCTAACAATTCAGTCAGTGTCTATGAACACTTTGCAGTTCTGATCTGACAAAAAGCTGAAATCTCAGACATTACTATAATAAACATTCATCTTAGAGGACAGGATGTTTTCTCAATACCTTTGTTGCACATTATTGACTGCACAGAAACCCAACACTGCCAAGTGAAATCTGTCACTTGAAAGGCTACAGGATGCTTTGCAGAAGGAGCTTGGCAAAGCTCCCCTTTGTTCCACAAGCAAATTCCCAAGTCCCTGAAGTTTGTCAAGATTCACAGCTGATGCATTAGATGAGGTATAGGGTGATCAGGTTAAGAGCCAATTTGAATGAAGTTTGATGATGGCAGATCAAGGATTTTTATTTGCAGCAATATATACAGAATATATTTAGGGCAGGTCATAGCACTGAAATAAATCAAAAGCTGAGAGGAGTATTCTAGCCCATACACATTTTTTAAAAGATCACTTTTGTTTTGTAAAACAAAATTTATTGTTTTATTACTGTGGTGATTTTTACAGACAGAACTAGCAAGCAGGTGAAAAGAGACAAAGGAGAAAGTTGAAGGCAGACACCCTCTGCATTTGAACAGTGGCTCTCCATTGTCAAGACTGTGTAGGATGTTCAGTTTTTCAACAACAGGAAAGCAGAAGTTTGGACCTGCAGGGGTTTACATCTGCAAGGAATCACAGGCTGACATGGAGGCAGAGGATTCACCTTCTGCACTCTCATCCATCCCCCTGGGAGGCCTGAAATTCCCCTGGACTGCTTTCCTGGAGTGAAAAGTGTCCAGCATCCTCTAAAGACACCTGCTGCTAAAATCAGGGGCAGGGCAGCAACTCAAAGGCCATGGAAACAACATCCAAGCACTGCTGCTGTTCCTCCTGATTCAGGGCACATAGCCACTGTTTCATTTAGCACATTTAGCTCTCTGCTCTTCCAGTAAATATAAAAATTCTCAGGAAAAAAAAACCTTTTAATTGCTACTTGCTGATCAAGATGTTGTGTGAAAACCATTTAACATTTCAAAATTAAGAAAAAAATTTGCCAAAAAGAAGCCCAGCTCTCATAAAATGGAAAAAGTGGAACAGGAAAATTCTTGCTGTATTAAGTTTTCTGTTAACCTGTGATTTCTGAACGTGAACAAGTGGAAGCAAGATTTCCATCGATTATCCCTTGTGGTGCAGGGAACTAAATTGATGGCCTCTTCAAACATCACTGTTTGGGCTCCAAATACTAAGTCATTCCTCTGAGCAATAGAAAAATCCCTACTGAGAGGGAAAGATTTTGGAAGAAATTATCTCATATTTAGTTCTGAATCACTGTCTGTATCCAAGCAAAATCAGGGCAGAGATATTTGCAGGTATCCAGCCAGGCACTGTAACTTAATATTTACTTTGAATAAAATCCCAGAAGCTATTCTGGGATATTCACACAGGGGAAACTGAAAAACACTGCTTTAGGTGGTTTATTTCAGTGTGAATCCAACTAACTTGCTGGTCCACATATGGCAGGGCTGTTTTGTTCATAATCCAATAGATCCTCCAGAGAAACTGCCTGCAGGATTTCAGCTAACAAAGCTTCATTCTAGAGTTATAAACAGCTTCTGGATGGCTGAAGAGAGCCTGAATCAAGGGCACGCCATTGACAGAAACCTCCTGGTCACATCAATTCCTGTTGGCCATTTCTATTTGCTTCTGGCTTAAGGTATAAAAAAGGACAGTTTTTCCCTTCTCTACACACACACTCCAACCCTCCAAGACTAAATAACTTATCAATTTTCAGGGCTACATTAACTGCTGATTAGTTGGGTGCTAAGTTAATTAAGCTTGTCTCCTTTTCATTATCAGATATGGCCCAGTACTCCATTTGCTCATTAAGCAGAATGCCACGGTCATTAGAGGTGTTCTGAGTGCAGCTTTCCAAAGAGGGAGATAAACAGCCCTGAATCTTTGCTAAATGTCTATATCTATTTTGTATATGTACCAAAAAACCCTCAAACATGATGTGACAGCTATCTCAGGTGGCAGAGCAGGGGTGGATATTGTTCCAATTGCAGGTGGGGAAGAGTTAATTTCTTCTCATAGCTGACACAGCTCTGAGTTTTGGATTCAGAGTGGTGTTAATAACACACTGATCTTTTGGGGTTTTGCTAAGTTATGTTTATCCTAAGTCAAGGACAATTTTTTCTCCCTTGTCTCATGCTTTGCCACTGAGGAGGTGCACAAAAGAAAAGTGGGAGGGAGCACAGCCAGGACAGGTGACCCAATGTTCAAAGGACTATTAAACCACAAACATCATGCCCAGGATATAAACTGAGGGGAGTTACCCACAAGGGTGGCCAGCCTGGGCTCAGGAAGGGGGTTCTGGCATCGGTCAGCACAAGGTGAGCAGTTGCATTGAGCATAGTTTTTTTTTATCACCCCTCTTTTTTCCTTCTCTGTCCTCCAGATCGATTACAGCAGTAGAGAATTTTGAAGTCACTCAGTTAAAAAGCTTAACCAAAGAGAGACAAGCAGGACAGGCAGGGTAAAGAGGAGGAAGAAGCAGGACCATCAAAAGGGTGACTTTTAGGGCCATCATCAAGGTCATCAGAACCCGAAGAGGAGACAGAAGAGACAACCGTGACTCGATCCCTATCCCTGAATGAACTGCAGGAGACATGAAAAGATTTCAGCTTTTGTCCTTGTAAACTGAGACAATGGAGCCATGAGTGTGGAATTAGAGGGTAAGGAAACCAGCTGGGATTGCTTGCTAAGGAACCAGGCATTGACAACACAACTGGGAGAAAACCTCAGTCCTTTATCTCTGCATGTGACTCTTATCAAGTGTGAGGGTGAGGAGTCCCAGCAAAGATGATATTCCATGTCACTCAGGCAAATGGACTGCAACAGAGAAAGGTATTTAATACCTGAGGGAATCAGCCATGGGAGAAATTATGTCTTTTGGAACCAGGACTTTCTCCACAGTGAGCCTTTTCGTATATGATGCAATTTGAAAGCATCTCTTTCTGTCCTTTCCCATGATCCATACCGAAAATAAATCCATCTGGATGGATCAAATTAAGTCTAAGTGAAATTAAGTTTTCTGTAATGCAAACAACAAATAAAGAAAAAGGTATCATAGAGGATTAATAGAAGCTGGGGTCCAACATAAGCTGAAATGGCAGAGAAAGCAGGGAAGTATTTGGAAGAAAAATCAAGATCCGTGAGCAAGATACTAATTTTTAATTTCTGTCTGCATCTTCATTATCTGTGAAGTAATAAAATAATGAAAGTTCAGTTTCACTTGTGAAACTGATTAGCTGGGATTTCATACACTGGCATGGGTCTCCAGCTAAGAATTCTGGGACTCGGCATGGCTGAGGTTGAAGGAAACCTGCTGTAATTCTTTTACCCACTTAAAGGCATATGAAATAAATAACAGAATATAACAACTAACAATAACTGAGGGTTTAAAATAATTCAGAAATAAAGTGTGAGAGCAAATCCAACTTATTTGTGCAGCTGCAGCATTCCCCTAGTAGAATAGATTTGTCTATAATTTCCTTGCTGTATTTCAATATTTTGCTACCAAAACTATTTACATGTAAAGAAAAAAGTATCTCTTCCAAATATATGGAAGCTGGATGAGAAAAAGCTAAGCTACCACCTGGTAGTTTTCAGAGATGACCTATATTTCAGCAATACATTTATACACTTTTCAGTGTAATTTCAGTTAAAAGCATTACCAAGACAAAAGCAGATTGAAAATTGATTCAAGACCTTCTCTGCACTTGCATTCATTTTTCTTATTGTCAGAGCCAGTCTATTCATATAATGGTGATATGCACAGTATTTAACCTGAATTTTAGCCCACCAAAGATTATAGTTTTAGGTTACAAGCTTACACAAGTGCTCTATCTGGTTGCAGTTATTACATTTTTGTGATTTATAGGTACAGTCTCTCCTCATGAATTAGAGGCAAAGTGACACCCAGTTTGGGACTTCTGGGGTTTTTTTGTTATCTCACTGTAAAACACATATCTCCTATAAAAGAGCACCAGAAATAATTTTTAAAAAAATAATTTGAAAGACACAAATTCAGTGTTGGCCATGAGATGCATTGCATATGAAGAGCAAGTTCACATTGGCATGGGGCTGAGCTATAACTCGATGTTCTGACACGATCTGTGAAGCACAGAGGGCAATTTGGGACAGCCCAGGAGTTCAGTTCTCCCCGTGGACCTCACAGAGCTACAGCTCTTCATTCCAGCCCTCTCATCCAGCTAAAGGTGGGCTCTGAGGCATTCACACATCCAAGTGATGAAATGAGGTCATTTACATTTGTCTGCACTTCACTAATGCGCACCTTGGAGGCTCGAAGAGCAAAGCCCATTCCCAGCACAAACAGAAGGAATGTTAATTGAGGTCAGGAAGACCTTCAAGGCGTTTGCTTGCTGCAAGGCTGCCTTCCACCCACAGCACAGGGGACATCATATTGTGAGCACAGGGACATCATATTGTTCAGCTCAGAAAAATCCTCATCTCCTGCCTCCTAGTTAAATGCTTTTCCACCCACCTCTTCCCATCATCAAGCAGTCTGTCTTTTGCTTTTCTAAGTTTGTGGAAATGGGACTGCTGAAGGTCTAAGACTATTCTGATTTATCTCGTTATACTTAGGAAAGTTTTTGCACAAGCTGTACTCCCCAAACACCAGATTATCTGACTTTGTACATAACTAACAGGAACAGCAGCTTCTACCTGACACCTCCATCATAGCTCACCTGTCAGCTTAGATGACACTAACATTTATTTCTTTCAGGCCTCAAGGTACATCTCAATACTAGGGAATGGAAAGAAGAAAACAGTTAAGGGAATTTGGATTTTATTATTATTATTTAATTCTCACAGCGCTTTCTGCACCAGAAAATGCAGAAAAGCATGAACAAAAATCACCTATAATTAAGCAGAAAATGAAAATCTGATGCTTATACCTTGTGATGCAAATAGAAGGATGTGTCATTTCACCATATACTGAACTAGCAGGACAGAAATAGGTACAGGTTAAACCTGTACAGTTTAACCTAAAGATGGATCAAGGCAGATTGGATTGCACTGACTGAAGGAAAGAATTCTGGCAATAAAGGGCTTTAAATCTACCTACCAAGTTTCAGAAACTGCAGGCAACTATTCCATATTACATGAAGGCACTTACTTTAGAAAGCAGAGATAATTAATTAGCAAGATGTCTGGCTCAAGGACAGAGCTTTCACTCTGTAACAATTTTAAGCCAACACAAGACATCCTGCAGGAGGTGAGCCAGGACTGGGAGCCCCTGACAAGCCAGGAGCCACCTGACAAGTCTCTACAGCTATTCAAGGCAGGGTTATTTTTATTTATTTTTATATATATTGATATAAATATATTATTACATTATTTGATTTAAATATCTACATTTACATTAGAAAGCTATCAAGATTTTAGCATGAAACAAGGTACTTTTATCCTCAATATTCTCCTTTAATTTAAAAGTAGGTATCAGCTACAGTTGTGACTGCCCAAAGCACCTACATACAGCAATATTATTTCTGCCCTCCTGAGATGAGACTCACTTCATTCTCTTTCAAACACTCTTATCCCAAACACTACACTCTCAATGCAGGGCTGCCAAAGAGGACATTGAAATGTCATTTAAAGCATTTCTGTCAAAGGTTAAGGCTGTATATTTATTCATTTTAAACCAAAATCACCATCACCATCAGTTTACCATGGAAGAAACCTGGGATTTTAATTAAGAGAACAGCAACTTCTCAGGTAATGCCTGGATTGTCACCTCTAAAGTATCACAGACTTCCCTCACCAAGGACAGGCCTACCCCAAATTACTTCATATCCCACTAAAGCAACATGGAGGAGCCTGAAATTGTCTCTAACTCCAGGTGACTCAGCACCAAGTCAGGGTTTTTCTGCTCCAGGGAAAATCACTATCAAATCAGAGCATGTGTCCATGCCTACTGGGCATCCATAATCAGACTGTCAAAGAGCTGGCATTTTTGGTTCTGAAAGCTGCAAGATTTGTATTATTATACACCCTCCCCACCATGAGCTCTTCGCAAAAATACCAGATGAATCCCTTTGTATTATTATACACCCTCCCCACCATGAGTTCTTTGCAAAAATACCAGATGAATCCCTTAATATCTCTGCCTTTTTGCAACTTCACTAGAAGATTTTTGGTAATATCCAGCTTGCACTTTATTAAAAAAAAGGAAAAAAAAACTGGGAAGAAACCACCTGACTTTACCCAGCAATTGCTATATAAAGAACTGGCATTAGCAATATCCAGAAGACATATCATGTCAAATCCTGAGGGAAAAAGCCAGGAAACTGAAACACTAGAAGCTGGCTGTTTTTAGCAGCATGATAGCTGCTGACAAAGCTGTGGGTCTGAACAGATCCTAGGATGTCAACAGAGCACTGATGTGCTCAGATTAAGCACCACTGGAAAGATTCAGTACCAACCTGGATGTGAGTAAGGAAAGGAGAGAAAAGTAAGAGACAACAGCAAAACAAAGTGTTAGGTAAGGAGAAAGCTTTACTGGGTCAGATCCAGGTGGGAGTGCAGCTCTGGGCTTCCAGCAGCCCACAGCAGCATCCTGTCTCTGGAGGACACACAGAGTCCACAAACCATGGTGCTGAACAAGTGGGGTCTGATTCAGCACCTGCCTCAAGCTCAGGCATCCCCAAGGCTCCCAGGGAAAGACACAGCCAGGCAGAGTTTTGGAATAACCTCTGTTCTGCACAAGTTCTTTCTGAATTGAGCTGAGTAATGAGGCAAACCCACTGCACTTTCCCTAGAAGCTACAGAAAGCCAGTTCTATTATTTGTATTAACACATCTAGGGGGAAAAAAATACACCCCAGTACCCTCACCTTCCTCATCAGAAGCAGCAGGAAAGCATTTGAGTATCAGGAATTGTAAACAACCTTCAGATTTCAAGGACAAAAGTAGCTTAGGGATATACAAAATCAACAATCTCTTCACTCCGAAGGTGAAACAAGCCAAAATACGATCAATACCTTCAGAATCCTTAAAAAGAACACAGCACATAGTTTTTTCATCTATCATTTCAGATTACACACTTGGAATGAAGTGCTGTCCATAGTAAATTGGGCAGCATAAATTGTAAAGCTACATCAGGAAGATTAACTGAGGAAGATTAACTGAATTTTGTAAATTCAGTAGCTGCTCTAAGTTTAGCATACATCCCATATCACTATAATTATAAAAACCACAATTTTTTAAGTCCTGAGTCAAGGAATGGATAAAGAGCTTGGACATCACAATGTGAAGCTGCATTACCAGAAAAATGCATATCTGAACCTCCTTCCTACCTGTGGTGAAAATGTATCTCACCACCAAGTGTCCTTAACAGGAATCAACATATCAATTAACATATCAATTAACTGGGAAGGAGAGGGCACAACTCTGCAGCAACCCAACCTTAATTCATGTTGTGCTGCCTTGGAGAGTAAGGCAAATTTATAACAGGTTTGCTTTCTAATAGATCATAAAGCTGACTCAAAACACTTCATAAACCTATAGCTGTATTTTTAAAAAATTGTTTTAAACTGAAGGTGAACAGCAAAGGTTTGGCAGGCTCGATGCTGAAATAGAGAAGATCCCAGAAAGGATCGGGGCTGGAACCGGGAATGGAGGAAAACCCAAAGTGGTTTTTTTGGGATACGGAATGGAGGAAAAACCCAGACTGGATTAGGGCTGGGATATGGAATGGAGGAAAAATCCGGACTGGATTTCAACGGGGATACGGAATGAGGGAAAATCCAAACTGAATTTTAGCTGGAATACGGAATGAGGGAAAACATGGACTGGATTTCAGCTGGGATATGGAATGGGGGGAAAAAACAGAGTGGATTTTAGCTGGAATACAGAATGGAGGAAAAACCCGGACTGGATTAAGGCCGGGACTGGGAATGGAGGAAAACCCAAACTGGATTTCAGCCAGGATATGGAATAAGAGAAAGCCCGGACTGGATTTCAGTTGGAGTATGGAATGGAGGGAAGCCCGGACTGGATTTTAGCTGGAATACATAATGGGGGAAAACCCGGACTGGATTTCAGCGGGAATACAGAATGGGGGGGGGGGGGGGGGAATTCTCCCTCTGAATTAATTTTTTTTTTTCTTGCTTTAAGTGTTCACCTTTTCAATGGCAAAGACTTAAGGAAACAGAGGGTCAGGGCTGGGCTAGAGAATGGCAAAAAGCCCAGACTGGATCTCCAGCTTGCAGGATGGATTAGATGTTGCAGGAACACCAGGAAGAAGATTAGGTTTGTTTAACCAAACAAAAAGAAAATATGGGGAACTGCAAATTTAGGGGATTCCAGCATGAATCCTGAAAATGCAGCCAGAGTCATTCACAGGGATGTCTGAGCATGGTGGGAAGGAGAAAGCAGCACCACCTGGACATTAATTAACCTCCAGTTTCACTGTCTCAGGAACAAGGACAGCAGCATGTGCTTCAGTATAAGGGTGAGCAACAATAAAATGAATGGCCATTTGGGGACTGCAAATATATTTGAGTTACATTTTTGTCTCAGACATGATACTGAAGATTGTCATCGTCCAGTTTTATTGTGGGGAAGATTCCCTCCTTCACCACACTGCACTACCAGAGAAATAAAATCCAAACCAGTAAAATCTTCAGGTCAAGGGAAGGAAGATGGGCAATGTCCTTTTTCCACATGCACACTCCACTGGGAGCCCAGCAGCAAAGCTTGTAATTCCAGGGGTTTTCAACCAACCCACAACTCCCCATAAATAAAGGGACATGACCAGGCATCATCTCAAGGTCAGCTTTTTTCTGCTGTTGAGCATGGCTCACAACACAAGAGAGTTTCTCTCTGAATTTATTGCCTGTTATATAAAATCTCCCTCTGCTCCTGGGTTCACAGTCCCAGGATATCCTGGCAAGGAAACACACACACGAGGCTGCACTTTGAGATCATTTAAATAAAAGAGAATGATAATGAAGAGCGGAGGAAGGGGGAAGAGGAATTTTCAGAATGTTTAGTTTAAACATACTTCTGGTTAAAACCTCCCACTGAGTTAAATTCAGTTTTCTTGCTTTAGCGTTCACCTTTTCAATGACATAAAGACTTAAGGAAATATCAGAGGCAGCCAGTGAGCCCTTTAAATGATGCTGAATCAGGAAACATGACCACAACGTGAACCACTTAAACACAGGCATCCATCTTCTGCAATTTTTACTCAGCTGAAGCAAACGCTCCATAAACCTGTTCTCTGAACACAGAGCACAATCAAACATTTCCTTGTGAGAGTAAAAGGGGAAGATGCCTCTCTAACAGTTTCTCCTTGCTTTTTCTTCTACAATAGTTGAATTTTTTTTTTTTTTTAAGAAAAGTTCCAAAAGTGTCTTCTCATAGGTGTTGCATCTACCTCAGGCCTAAAATTTTATTTACAATGAGATTCTCATATCAATATCAATGGGAAAAACCTCAGAGCAGCCCTATATGAATCTTCAGCTACAATATTGCAGAGCAACCTTCACAGCAGCAACTACTCAACAATTTTAACCTGGAAAAATTACTAAATACAATCCCAATATAAGCCAAGGAGTGGTATTTTCAGCAGGTGTATGCCTCTTCTGCATGCCATGCACAGAGCAGGCTGACATAGCCCAGAAAGAATGGAAGGTGGAGAAATTGCCCTATGAAGACCTGTGCAAAATCAAAAATGCAGTGTAGTCCCCACAAGAAAGGGATCAGTGGCTTCACAGAATTAAAACATTTTCCTTCTGCCCTCCCAGATCTTCCAGCAGGCTTCCAATGAAGCTCAGAAAGCCACTAACTGTCCTGAATGTCTCTTTTTGATAGAGCTGGAAGGATCTTGATAAAGAACACATCATCTTTAATTTGATTTTGGAAAAAAATACAGAGACTTCTCTCTAAAGGAGCAGAAGTGCTGCTGAAAAAGATTGCTTTGTACCATTCACTGACATACTCTGAAACTTGACTTCTGATATTTCTATTTTCCATGAATCAAAAGAGTATTTTCCTGGTATTAGAACTATGAAATTGCATCTGAAGAGAAAATAGTGCTTTTACCAATCAGTGACATTTCCCTCTCTCCCCAATGTATCAACCTCACCTGAACTGATGCTTTCTAAAATATCAACTACATGCTTTCATAATAGTTAAATGTCTTGGGGTTTAACTAGAGCTAGTGAAATAAAATTTACTCTCAAGGATGGTAAATTAAACTGGGCATGCAATATTTGAACAGGAAATTAGAGTGTACAGCCAGACTTTTTAAAAAACCTAATGATGAGATAAATGCAGCCCTTTCTGTCTTTCTTTAGTGAACCCATACCCTATGTTCCTAGAAAATAAGACAGCCAGGAGAGTTTCAGGTCAGAATATATATCTGTCCTCATCACGACACTCCCTCCTGTCTGTGACACCTTGGATAATGCAACAGCCCACTCAGATGCATTTCCTGAGCAAAGTTACATTAAAGGAATTTTTTTAGAGTTGAATCCAAATCACTGGTTGAACCCAGTATCTATACATTTCTAACCATTTGCTGATAAAAATATAGACAAGGGCTCAATACAGAGGCAGGGAGATGTGGTATAATGTAAAAAGAAAATTCATAAGAATGAAAAATAGTTTTGTGCTCAAGGACAAATTGTTTCATGCATATGAAGTCTCTCAACCTGAAACACAACCAAGTCCAGCTGACTTGATGCCACAAAATTCAGCATGCAGGTCACTCCTTTGATCCCAGCACTCAAAGCTGTATTAATAGCTATGAAGTTCAGGATGTCAGGTAAAGCAAAACTTTAGTTATGGAAAAAAAAAAAAATATTCACAAAGTTATTTGCCCTGATTGTCATATTTCCACTCTAAATCAAAAAACAACAGAACTTTTACCAGGAAATCACACAGAATAAATCAAAGCCCTACAGGTTAATTTAAAGCAATAATCCTTCACAAAAGAACCTAGTCTCTATGCACATACCAGACTCAAAATCACCTAAAATTTCTTAAGGCATATTTTTTAAATTAAGAATTTAATACAAAGAATCCAGTCTAGGAAGTTTCTTGAATCAGAAAACTTTTATCTATCTGTTTTCAAGGGGATGACAAAACAAAACTGAAAGATTAATCTTTTGCAATTGAAAATTAGGTTTGAACATATCAATGTTTTCATGCTGCTGAAAAAAATATTCTTTAAAGGTTCATTGATTTTTGACACCTTATAAAAGTGTTAATGATGCTACATGAAAAAAAATTATTCAGTGACTATGGCAAGTAAAGGTCACTATGGAGAAAAATAAGAAACTACTTTATTCCCTGATTTTTTTTTACTTCAAACACATAATTTGCATAAAAGATTCCTAAATACACCTTCTGGGAAGGACACACGTGATGTGAAGGAAGAGAGGCTGAAGATACATCAACCACGTGTGTGTGCTCAGGGTGACCTGCAGGAACAGGGCTGAGCACTTGCTGAGCTTCATGCTGCAAAAACTGATGTACCCCCTGTCAATGGCCCATAAGTTACAGGCCAGTTAGTGACTTGGTTTTCCTTTGGAAATGGAAAATTTTTCCATCTTCCTGTGGTCCATGAGCTTTCACAAGTGGTGTCCCTTCCCTCAGGGCAGGCTTTTCTTCTGCTGGTGGGAGTCATATGTATAACTAGAGTTGTTTGCAGCCATGCCAGGCACATTTCCAAGCAGCTGGAAGGTTCACTTTGAAGAGGACTTCCTAGATCCTCTGCTTTTTTTTCTGTCATAAAGATATTGCAGGAAAGCTGCCAATCCCTTCACCAGAGCAATGCACTTCCAATATATAGAAACCCTTCTATTTGTACATTTTTTTGCACAGTACACAGTTTTATTAGAGATTCTGTGCCACACAATAACATTAAATCATGATTTTCAGAATATTCAATACCTTGAAGGTGCATCTTTTTCTACCACAGAATGACAGCTTCAGCTTCACTTATGGGATCTATAATGACACAAAACCAGCACAGAACCCTGACATGAGGCATTTTGTACAAAAGGGAAATAACTTTTCCTGCAACGTAGAAAAAAGAAAAGCTTGGGGGTTCCCCATATCTGCTCCTAAAATGATCTGTAAAGACCTAAAAGGAGCAGGGTCATGAACACAACTGTTATTTGGGGGTTCAGCAGAGGGACTGTGTGAGTGAGCATAGTGCAGTGGTTGCATACCCCAAAAGACAGTAGTGACAGGATCACACTGGGAATTTTGACAGCTTCTCTCCTCTCCTGAATTGCCCTGTGTCGTGTATTACCTAGTAAAGAAGTCTCACTTCTAAAAACCCACACTATCACACCAGGGATAGAAGTAATTAGATGCCATTGCAAGTGCACAAAGACAAGAAAGAGCTGCACAATGCTCCAGATAAATTAAGGTGACAGGATGCTGAAGGGTTCAATGAACAGTCTGTTCAAATGCTAGAGCACAAAAAGAAAACCAAAACTTTTTAAGCATCAGCAAAGGAAGATAGCATATTTTTTCCCCTTTTCCCAGCTTTCACCAAGCAGATAAAATTCAACTTGCTGTTCCATCTTGCTCTGGCAGACTGAGGTAGTTTCTAGGTCAGATACTGAAACTGATGTTTCCAAAATATCTACATGACCATTCTTTCAAGCATCCTCAGGCACATTTCAGTGCACAAACATGCAAACATTTGCTTAGGAGCAGGTACAGACTCAGTCTTATATCCAAGAGAAAAACAGTGGCAGTGAGGGTGAAGAATAAAAAAAGCCACTTGGAAAAGAGAAGGAAAATACAGAACTGGAATAAGACTGAAGGAGAAGGATGGGGAAGATCTCTGCAGGAGAAAACAACGGAGTAGCAAAATGACCACCTGGGGAAGGGATGAACAAGAAAACAGCATCAAAACTCAGCTGGCAGGCAAAGGCTGAAGGATCCTACCTTGTCAGGAAACAGGGAACAGCATGGATCAGAAATGGGATATGCTAGAATTGGAAGAGAAGCCAGGGAAAAAAGCACTGCTATAGGGTGAGTTAGGCAGGATGCACAGAAGCCTGTGCAAGAGGGGAAGCAGTGGGCACTGCCTCTTCCTTGCTCTCTCCCATTTTTCACTTTCCTCCATTTCCTACTGCTGCTCTTTTTTTTTTCTTTAAGCTACCTAAACCCAGCAGTGATACACACATCCACCCTGGCCTCCCCTAATTGAGCCTTGCTCAGTTCTGGTTGTCACAGTTCAGATGAAAACCATGTCTTGTGTTTGAAGTGGAGAGATTCAAGCTCAGCCATGTAGAAATGCAGCAGGGCAGCACAGCCTGTCCTGGAATGTGAGACTTGAGAAAAGGAGAAGAAAAATAGTCCTCTATATTGTTCCTATTGTACCAAGACTTTCCCAAAGTCTCATAGGCCCAGTGCTGAATCATTTCAAAACACAGATTTTGTGTGTTGTCTCCAAAATTGCTGGAGACAACCCTCTTCATATGCATTGCCCTATCACACAGCTTTCACCATCTCCAAAAAGCTGTCCTAACACAAAGTCATTTGTCAGTCAGGTCTGCAACTCCCCACATTCCTATAGAGAGCTTGGAGGAAAGTGTTCAGAGTGCCTCATCACTATTTTGCCCACCTGTATTTCAGGTACAATGATTTGTTGCACACCTTGGTTTAGTTAAATTTGAGATGCTGTTATTGCTGTTATGAAAAAAAATCTACAAGATCTCAGCCACTGGAGTCAGGAAAAGCTGAAGCAATGCTTTAAGAACCTGTAATTCTGCCACTATGACAAGTAATTGAAGCAACAGAAACTATTTGCAAACTTATTACAAATATTTAGTTTGAGAGTATTAAATTTGTACTTGGTACTCTGAAAGGTACTTAGCACTTACACATGAAATTCAATTTTTGTAATGCAATGAGTTAGAAGAGGCAGCAACCTGGCAATTCCAGAGAGGTTAAAAGGTCAACAGGGCTTCTCTCAACAGATCAATGCAATGATGGGATCTCAATATCAATTTTTTGTAATCATGAAGCAGTCACTCAAAGATCTGGGGAATTGAATGCTATCAACTCAGCTAAACAAGGTATTGTGAAATAGCACACTTTAAGCTTGTTTTAATTAAAACAGAGGAGAATTAAACACTAAATCAGGTCAAGTATAAGGGGTCCCTGCCCTCACTGTCTGTTGCCACTACCAGCCATTACTAATGATTAAAGAGCACCATGCCAGGACATGGCTGTGCCCATTTTCCTATGAGCAAGTGCTGCTGCTGTTTGGTACAAAAACCTTCTGAAAAAGCAGTGTTGGATTCTTGCATCGTATAATCCTTGACAGTCTCTCCCTCACCACCATGAATTCCTTCAGCTTTTAGTTTCCATAGCTTCCCATGGCAGGAGTCACACAGCTCAGTGGGCACCATCACAGCGCCACTCAAGCACCTCCTCTGTCTCATTCTGAGAAGGACTTGGGGGTTTTCAATGCTTCTCAAGAGTCAGACCATGCTTGCAGATGAAAAGCTTTTTCTAAAGTTCTCTTTCATAGTGATGCTACAGTGAATTCACACAGCAAGAGCAATATCTGTTCCACAGTTCTTAAAGGCACAGGCACTCTGGTGCTACAGCAATGGGTCTCACAAAAACCTTCAAGGCACAAATTTCAATGTGTCTCCTTTCTGACTTTCAGCCTTGATCTTGTGAGCATAACCTCCCCAACCATCTCAGCCCAAATCTTTTCACTCAGGCAAGTGCAGATCCATGTGGCACAGCAAGTAATGACATTACTCAGGCAGGAGCCACATCACACACAATAACAACATTTGCCACTCAGCAATACCAGGGATAAGATTTCTGTAGCTGGAGCTCTTCTCCTCTAGATCCAGAGGAAACACAATATCAGTCAGGTATGAATTCATTTCCTTGGGTTTATGGTGTTGCTATTTTCTTCCTGAAACATGAAGTACTCACCATAAAAAAAGAAAAAAAAAAGGCTTTTCTGTGTTTATTGAGAGAGAGAGATGGGGTGCTAAAATAAGAAAACAAATATTAGGTGATATTTGCATTCCTGTGAGAAGTCTTAGCATCTTAGTCAAGCACTGGAGCATTTTACAGGCATAAAACATCCACAGATTTTAAAAATTCTGTGAACCATTTACTACAGGCAACATAACTGAACTATTTCAATTCAGTAGAGCAAGAACATGCATAGTGGGCTCATCAGCTCTGAGAGTTATATTACCCCTTTTCCATTTTATGGAATAAATTACATAAGTAAATACTTTCCATGCTCCTCTGATACACCTCTATAATAACTCAGAAAAAGCAGAAAAAGCTGAAAGTACCACTGTAGTGAAAACCTACTTTTGAACAGGTTAAAAAGGATTCTGTAAATTTGAGATGCAGAAGCCACGTGTTTTATAGTGATGCTGCTTCCAGTGGAGGAGGGTGTGAGGCAGCACAGCAGGAGCTCTGCAGAGAACAGGAGAGGAGTGCTTGCCCAGAACAGCTGGCTCAGCCCCCAGAACTGCCTTAGGCTGTGCCATGGCAATCCCTCCTCCAGAGGAGAGCAAATACCAGGGCCCCAGGCAGCTCATCCCATCCTTGCCTGCCCACCACTGCTCTCTAACCATGGCTGAACACCTTCTGAGGGATGGCTCCCAACAATCCCTGCCCTTTTTCCAAGGGGTACCATGGCCCAGAGCCCCTGCCCATCCCCACAGCCAGTGACCCCCCTACCACCCATGGGAGCAGCACCAGGGTGCTTAAGGAAGGTTCCTCCACCACTCCAAAACTCCCATTTAATTAATGCTCAGCCAGCCTCTCTCAGAGCACACAAATGAACTGATAAGCAAATTTAGCCCTGTGGCTAAAGCCAACCCCTCTTAGGCAAGTCTTGTTATCAGGGGTCAGGCTGTTCTCAGCTTCCAGAAACAAACCTCATGAAGATGGTGCAAGGCAGACAGTGCTGAAATATCTTTCACAATGCTCTCCACACAGCAGAAATAAAGCACAAGCAATTGTAAACAGATGTGCAGTCTTCAAGCAGCTTTCAGCTGCAGCATATAAGTACAACTTATGCTGAGGAAATGTCTTCAGTGAATTTTGTTAACAGCAGCTAGTCATGAGAAGCCAGTGTGTATTACAGATTGTTATTGTGCCTTTATGGGTAGAAGTAGGTCAAATGGATTTATACAGCAGCCCTGACAATATAGTTGTTATTAACATAGGGTAGTTAAGTTTATCACCAAACAATGTATTCTTATCTCATTTTCTCAGTACTCCAGAGCAAAGTCCACAATAGGATGTACATATTACATACACATCAGAGCAGCAGACAGCTGTGTTATTAAAGGCACTGCACCACCAAGAACATCTTCCTGAGCAGGTATGAATCATGAAATAAAACATTGAATAAAAGTGATATCTTTTGTGTGGACATGAAGAGAAGCTTTAGTAGAATTAGATACTTCATTTGGCTGTTATGTCACAGAAGTGCTCAGGTGCCATTAAGTAATTTGGCTGATTAACTCTTTTGTATACCAGGAACTAAGCTGATGGAAACCCAAAGACAAATGCCATTACCATCCTGTTAAGCAGCATCAGAAACAAGGAAAATGTCTTGTGTTTTGCAACAGTGTGTAAACAAACATGATTCTTGCCTACAGAAAATACAAAAGCAAAACAACAACAAAAAAAGTCCTGTAATTACCACTGAAATATTCAGAGGTTTTTGGGAGGCCTTTTATTCTCTTCTATAAAATATTGACTTTTTTGTTTGAAGCTAATAAACTACACCTGCCAAAAATCACTCACATCACTCAAAAAAAATTACAAACATAGTCAAAAAAAGTTACATGTCTTTGGCTTTGAACCAAACTAAAGTCAATGAACCAAGTCAGCAATTCCTGAAGTACCTTGGGGCTAACATTTCCTATAACTTCTTACATGTCTGTAAGAACATCCCTTCATTACCTTGTAGTGACACAGGCCATGCTGAACAGCAACAAGGCACAAGCTTTGGAACCACTTACCCTCACATTTCTAAACTGGAAATTATTTTATTAAAAGGCAATTTAGAGAAAAAAAGCCTAATCTGATTATAACCTTAGCCAAATAAGGAACTTTTCCCCTGTTTAACATGCAATTCAAATAAAGTCACAAAATGCAAGCAGCTTTCAGCCTGGCTTGAGCCCTCCAGGTCAGAAGAGCCAAGGAGCAGGAGGCAGCATCCAGCCAGGTGGCACCTGGAGGTGCCACTTCCAGAGAAGCTGCACATCACAGAAGTTTTGGGGTTTAACCAACAGAACCAGACACCAGGTACATCTCAGACATCTCACAGAATCATTAGAGCCGTGCCAACCCACAGTGCTGCTGCAGCTCTTGCTTGCAGGAGCACTCTCACATCACCGGTTCAAATTCCACTTCTGTGACCATGCTTCCCCTCCAGCTATCCTCACCTGCTGCCCAGGATCCTCAGGGCTTCCTGTGACATTTCTTGAATAAACAAAGTGACAGTCCATGTAACTGAAAGGGTTATTCTGCAGTCATGAGAGGGTGGGGGAGAGAAGAGTGTTAATACTTCTGTTGCCCAGCAATCCGACAATGCACAATCCATTTTGGAGCTTTCTTCAGTGGTTCTTTTAGGCATTTTCTCTCCAGTAGAATGCTCCCAGACTCTGCACACCTCCTCTTAGCAGAATCTTTCCATACCACTAATTATTTTTGCTTCTTCCACCTCCATCTCTACGCTCTTGTCAGCAGCAGGCTAAGAAAGCACACACTGCTTTCCAGGTGGCTGCACACCACACTGAGGGTGACTGTCATTATTTCCCTTGTTCTTCCCACAACCTGCTGGCAATTATGTTTCTTTATGGCGGCAAACCATTTGTTATTTGTGGACTGAAGCCAGTAAAAAGAATGTAAACAGCACACATTTTTCCTTCTGTTGTACATTAACTTTCATACACTGAGGATCAGTTTGATCTTCCATGTGCTATACAGTTGTTTTTATTTAGCCAGGTCCTTGCAAAGCTCCTTAGTGTAGCACATACCTATTAAGCAGCAAACAGGATGCCTCAGGGTTCAAGAAACCTGACTTGAACATGCACTATCTGAAATTGGACCTGCTATTTTCTGTGATGTGACTGAAATTGTAATTTTTACTCCCATAGCTTACCACCTTCCTTTAGGACCCCGTCCTCCATCAGTTTCCCCAGTACATTTGGCATACTTTGGCACTTCTCAGAGGATTGGGAGGAGAAGAGAGGCACAAAGAAGAACTGAACTGCAGGACTGAAGGCTGCTGACACCAGTGCAGGCATATGCAGAGGCACCTTTAGGCCAGAGCATCCAAAGCTCCTCAGCTCAGTTTGAAGGCAGAGGCATCATTTCTGCAGATCCAAGGATATTTACACCTCTCCCACAAAGCTCCAAGTCCCTTTCCTGATATTTACTACTGCAGGATTGATGTCTGGATGTGGTTGTGTCTAGAGATGCTCCTCACAGACCTAACTTCCAATACATCCATTAGCTTATCTCCAAATGGCATCCAGCTGCACAAACAGGGAGGCAGTAGATGGCTACACCACTGGGAGCTCTCTGGTTGCTATTCAACATGAATAAAGGTGGCCCATAATTGGGCATTTGTTGCTCTTTATTGCAATCTCAATGTTTCACCACTTGGCAGCATGCTCAGAAACAACACTGAGAAGTTCACCTTGGCTAAATCTGAGATGGATCTCTCCAAGAAAATTCATTTCTCAGGCTAGCATATTTCACCTATCCAGTAACAGCACTGTGTAAGCACATAACTGCACGAATTTATGTAAAAGAGCAACACAGTGAGGGTGTTGCAAGAAGAAAAATGAGAACTAAGGCAAAGAAACACTTCCACAAGATGACTCAGGAATTTAAACATTTGCATGAAAATACTTGAAAAGGAATATAAAAAAAGGCAAAAGGTGGAGGAGTTGTAAAATATTGTAATTACCAAAAAAGAAACAACCAGAAGTAATGGCCAGTAGAAAACAAGCAGATGTAGAAATCAGTTTTATTCTACAGGCATTTTGCATTTGCCTTGGTTGCACAACTAGGAGACTGCAGAAGCCAAATATAGTTCCAGCTCTGCTGAAGGTCATTTGAAAACACAAGGTGAGGGGTGAGGGGAACATGAGGAGAAAGCGTCTTCTAAAAGGAAAAAAAGCCTACAAAGGCAATGAAAAAATCCAGGACAATTTCTTAAAATAGTTGAGGTTTAAAATGCTTCAGAAATAGAAAGATCCATAAAATGCTTGAAAAGCTTTCTCAACACCTTAATATTGAAAAAGACTACCAGGCATCCTTTGAACATGGCTGTCACGAGCTGGGGAAGTCTAGGACTGGGAGAAGTTTAGAACTAGAACTATCAGGAAGCACACAAAAGCCTTGTTGTAATTGCACGACCCCACCAAAGCAAACCCTCACTTGGACTCCACATCCATGAAGAGAGTTGGCTGCTCCAGCTGGGTTAGCAAGAGCAGGAGGCAAGGCTGGAGTTACCTTGCAAGAAGCTTGCCATCAATCTGCCCAGTGCACCTACAGTCAATAAATCCTCAGGCAGCTCTGAGAGACTCTTTATAGACAGCACCACGTTCAGCATTCACCCCACACCATTGCAAACTACACCAGACTACCACTAACGCGGGGATTTCAAATACAACATTGATTTCCTTCTCCAGCAGCCCCCAAGCTTTCTAACAAAAGCATGGTATTTGTATTTCAGAGGAAGGATACAACCCATGGTTCATTTGTTTTATAGATAGTTGATTATGTCTTAGCAAAAAAAAAAGGTTTCCTTTATGTCCCCTGCTATTTCATGTTGAAATATAGGGAAAAAAATAATAATACTCTATAAGCACAGCTTGTGGTTACTTCATCTCCTTGGACTACATCAAGAGAAATGTTTGTGCAAAGTAATATTACCCAAGGCAACAACTATCACTCAGATGAAAAGAGAATTTCACATATTTTCAGTCATCACTTAATCCAGTTTAGCATCTGTACTGACACTTCCACCTAGTTTTCTGCATCCACAATATCTCAGACTGATGTTTGTGCTGAAGGACATTTTCTCTCAATTCAAGGAAGGATCTTTGCTCTTTGCTCCCATAACAGAAGCAACAAGCAGACACCTCAGGATAAGCAGCCAGCTCAAATGTCTAAGGAAGAAATAAAACCCCAGATTCTGAGCAAAGAGAGCATCTGTTCTATAGCTGTGGAATCTCTCCCTGGGGCTTCATCGAAATGCAGTTGCTTGTTAAAAGCAAGGAGGCAGGATAGATTCAGTTGTTTTTCCTACAGCTACTCTTATTCCAGAGGAGAAGCTGAAAAACAAGGAGAGAGTGTCTGTGTAAATCCCAGATGATGATAAAACCGGCGCCTTGGGCACTTGGGCATATACATTTGCTCTTTAAGAATTAGGGTTCAAATCAGCAGGGACAGATCCATGAACACTCCAGACAGATCCATAAGGGAATTGGCCTAAGGAATATTTATTTATATGAGGCAGCACAGAAAGAAGAGAGGCTTAGAGCTGCCTGCGGCACGAGTCCTGGCAGCACGGTACACCATGATATCCTGGCCATTAATTTTCAGTGTCAGGCTGTGGTTTCTTTCTTTTTTTCAAGGACAACAAGTAGCTTAGAGACATGAGGGGGAAAATCCGTGGTCTGCACAAGGAAGCTGATTCACTGAAAGCTCATCCTTTCTTTTCTCTGCATGATAGAAGCCCTCCAAGGGCATTACAGAAAATGCACCAGGGACACCTAAAACACTCACCCCTCTCTCCAAACACTTTCAGTTTGGAATTCAGAGAGTACAAAGAAAAATAAACCATAAAACCACATAATAGGCTGAAATATTACCCAGCTGTGAGGAAACATCAGAATTGGTGCCATGACAAACACTATATACTGAGAGATAAGCAACACAAGACTGCTGGAGTGAAAGAAACATCCTCAGCAGCACACATAGATCCAGGTTCTTGAGAGAGCTGCAGTCTGAGCACTCTGGTCACACAAACTAAAAACACAAACTCCAGCAGAAAGTGAGAGAAAGACTGCAAACCAAACTTCTGGGAAGCAATCAAACAGAATTAAACCTGCTTGGCTACATGAGAAAAAAATATTTCCTCATTTTGGGAGCTCTCAGCATGCATCAGCTGGTAAAATATTGGACACTTGCTTCTCAGATGGATTTCTGCATCAGAGTGTTTCCATCTGCCTACAGAAGCACAGCTCTCCTCCTGCTTTACCTGAGAGTGTATTAAGCTCTACAGCTACAGGGAAAGCACAAGAAACAGCACTCTGGGCACATCTCTTGAAGTAAATGGTGAGCTGTTTACCTTGCAAAGTCCTGGCTTGCTGAACTGTTAGCAGAGATTTCAGTTTAATATGTACTTGCTGTAGCATGCAGAAACTAAGCCATACTTCACCCACACAAGGTAGTGATCAGTTTAATGCATTTCTCTTTTATGCTTGATCAAATAGAATCACTTGGAAATCATTTATTAGCTTGCTTACCATCCCAGTTGTTCTAGAGATGGTGTCAAACTAGAAGAAAAACAATAAATTGAACCACTTATGATGTTTAACTCTGGCTTGTGTCACTCAAGAATTGCTAACAGCTAAAACTACTCTAAAATCTAAGACTGCATCACAGCAGCATTATTAATATCCAGCCTAAACCTGTCCTGACAACTTCAGGCCATTCCCTTGGGTCCTGTCACCGGGCACCACAGAGAAGAGATCAGTGCCCGCCCCTCCTCTTCCCCTCATGAGGAAGTTGCAGACTGAGATGAAGTTTCTCTCTTTTCTAGGATGAAGAAGAATAGAATTAATAGCAAGCCTATTTGAAAGATTTATTCATTTGAACCATTACCTGTTAAAGCAGCCATTATGAGAAAGTAATATCAACTTTCAGGTGCATTGTTTGTTGACCCGCTCTACACATTTGCAAAATTTAAATGCCACTAGAACACTCTCACTGATGGTACTTCATATTTCTAAGGTGAGTTGGGGTTTGTACCTAATGACTGCTCTCACAACTAATACTCCTTTATGCACAAACCCTCAAAGTCAAGATGTTGAATGATTTGCATTTATGTAGCAAAAGATAAATGCAAACAAGGCAACCACTACCTCTTGTTGCTTTGAGTGTCAGAGCAGAGAGTTTGAACTTACTCCATCATTTCAGGTTACCATTGGTCAATTTATTGTCTCCTAAGGACTTCATAGGATGCCTCTCAGCCAGCAAGAACTCAAGTCACAGCCATATTAAACATAATTAGCTAACATTTACCTGAAAATAAATTATTTACAGCATGGGAATCTGGTCTATTCATGAAGTGGAAACCCCAGGTCTTCTGCTTTGTATCTGTGTTTCCAATAGCTCAAAGGCATTGACTCCAAGCACAGCACAGGATGTTCCTGGGAATTACTTCTGTGTTTGCACACAAATCCAAACCTACTGTGAACTCACCTTTCCCAGCCTTATCAAGCTACTTGATCTTATCACAGAAATCCCACTGTGGCAATGGTAAGAACAGCCATTTCCAAGTTCAGATCTCTTTCACAAGGAATAGGAAGGACCAAAGGCACGAGTGTGACACCTCATTTTTGACACAGCCTGGATTAGGCAAAGTGTTTTCTCCCCTTCCCTTTCAAAGACAATACCATGCTAATTCCTACAAGCAGGGGCACTCCCAAATCTGCTGCATGCCCACTGACTGCCAACTGCACCCATCCTGAGCTCTTTTTCAAAGGCTGGATTAAATTAAGCCAGAATTTAAGTCAGCTCCAACACATTAAAAAAAAAAATAGATCAGTGGTGAGTTGCATAGGCAAGTGACAGTTGTTGGGCTCATTTTGTAGTCATTCACTTTTGGAAAGTCCTTTCACCTTTCTGAGTATCTATTTCAGGGACAGACAGGGCAGGGTTGCAATCAGTGACTCCACACCCATTTGTATGGTTTTCAGGAATCTGCATCTCAGGTGTCAGGAAGACACAGTAAGGTCACTATAAATACTGAACAAGTCCTCTTGGTACTCCAAGCCAGCAAAATTACTATCCACTTCAACCTGTTCCCCTCGGGTCCCTTTAATAAAAGCAAAGCCTTGTTTTGCAGCAGGAGTTTTGCAAGGACAGGCAGCAGTAACCTGTAAGTGCTGTATCAATTACTGGGTGTTCTGGATGTTTATTCACTGAGTTGGAAACACTACAACACTGAAGAAATACAGTCCCTGTTTCTGGAAACAAGTCCTATTATAGCCCAAATCATTAACTTCCCCAAAGACATGATGAGTCAAATATTTTCCTGCATGATAACAACATCCACTGTAGCAGAGTAAAAATAACAGCATGTGTGCTCTGGCAGCTGAAGAATCACCATGTCAGTGGTAACAGCTTTTCACCGTAAGGATCAACTAAAACTTTAATTGCTTCATGCTCACCTCTCCCTTTCCTACTCATCTTTTTTTATGTTATACCCATCTTATCATTATGCTGCTGTACCACTGTCTTGCTATTCTCAGTTCAAAAGCACAGCAAGCTAAAATGGTTATCTTTAATCACTGAAAAGATGCAGATACTTGCATATGATTCAGTCTTACTACTTCAAAAAGTAGAACTTAATAAATTAACTTTCATCTTGAAAGATAATTTCTCTGACCAGTATCATTTCAACTCTATCATCTTTGTTGCACCATAAATAAATATTTCTTCCATAATACTCCTCATACGACACAAAGTAGCTCTTTGCTTTCTTGCTTTACTTCATATAATGAAACTGCAACTAGAACATAAGAATGTGAGCAAAATCACACCTGTTTATAAAGTATTTTTCCAGTCTCCTCATGCCTTTTTAAATTAAAACAAAATCTTTTCAAACTTGAGGGTAGATATCTCACACCATCCATTCCAGCAGGTTTTGTCTTTCTCAGTGTAGTGTATTAGGTACTACAGCCAAGCTCTTTTACTATTATCATCTTTACTCTTTTAACATCATCATCATAATTATTATGGGGAGGGGGCAGCAGGGAGAAGGAAGCTCTCTCATGCTTTCTTTTAGGAGAATACAAACTGCCCAGCCTCCTGAGCAGAAGAATTTGTTGCTACAAGGACACTAAAAATGAACTTGACTCAATGATATCACAGTGAAATGAAGGTGCAGAGACTGTTGCTAGAATTAAATATTTTATAATAGCCCCTCTCTTTATAATGACCCAACATTTATCTAAATTTCACAAACATACATCTTTAGAAATTGCAAAAAATAGCAACGTTTCAAGACACTGCTAGTGCTGCAAAAGCACAAATCAAAATGCCTGCAGTTCTCCAGTCCCTTATACATCCATCAAATAGGGATAAAAAGATGACTGGCTTTAAATTAACTGTCTGACAAAGCACTACAAAACACAGTTATCATGGAAAGATTGATATTTAGTCTCTTATGTTAATGAAAAAATAAATGAACACGTAAGCCTTACAGACAGATTCAGACTTTTAAAATAACTTATCCCAACAGCATTGATGTGTCATTATTCTCAAGTTCAGTTATATTAATCCTTGCAATCTTTCCAAATGCACAGCTTAAAAGCACGTCTTCCAAGCAGTTTGCAGTCCCTCTGATGACTGGAGGTTCATTCCAGGAGAAATCTTTATGTAATGGCCTCACCACTAGTTTCACAGGTGAGAAAAAAAGAAGTCAGAAATCCTTATTTGTAGCTGTGTCTTTCTCTAATGACTGTTACAGCACAAGATTATACACAGGCCCAGCAATACATTGCTACACCTCAGAAAAGATCACATAAGTGACAATACAGCATTTGTCCATGGCAACCTGTACGAGGGCAACAGTTACTAAAAGTGACAAGTGCTAAAAACAGCAGATGAACTCACAGAAAGTTCTCTTTGTGAGGATAGGCTAAAATCTGGAAGCCCTGTTCCATCTCCTAAGAGCAAAACCTTCTATTTTCTTAAAAAGCGCAATAGTTGTGGTTCATAAAGCCATCATAAATTAAGATCGTTGTTTTTCCAGCAGTTACTCTACATTATCAAAGCTTTCTTACTTTACTACATCCACAACTGCTCCATTACATCAAGAATTTGTGGATTTGAGGGGGAGCAGTAAAATAAAAAAGTACATGGTGAGGAAAAAAAAGCGTAGGCCACCAACAGGAAACATAATACAGTGAAGAGCAAGTCAAAAGAGAGGACCCAGTCTCAAGCTGCAATAGGTTGGATATTAGGAAGAAGTTTTTCACAGAAAGAGTGATAAAATATTGGAATGGCCTGCCTGGGAAGGTGGTGGAGTCACCATCCCTGGATGTGTTAAAAAAAAAAAAACTGGATATGGCACTTGGTGCCATGGTTTAGTTAAGGTGTTTAGGGCATGGGTTGGACTTGATGATCTTGAAGGTCTCTTCCAACCTCATTATTCTGTGAAAACCAACCCCTCCCACACAGATATGGCTGACAATGGTGCCCTCTGAACTAGAACTGGGGTCGGTGATCCCATTCATTCTCCCCCCTGCACAGGCTCCTTGGATAAACCATCTTCCAGCTGAGCCCAACACAAGCACCCAAGCTGGGCTTTAGAGTAGATTTAATTACAGCACAATCCAGTCTTTAAAGAACAGGAACACAGAGCACATCCAGCCCCCCTGAGCTATCACAGCATTGGGGTTTGGTCCAACTCCTACATGCTCTCCTTGAGCAGAAGTGTTTGGAACATGTCTTTCCAGTTAAGAGCTGATTGCATCGAAATAGTCAGAAAAAATATCCCCCAGTTCATAGGAATGCCACTTCTGGTTTCAGGCAGGATTTAGACAGGCAGCCTGGGGACACAGACCCAGTGTGTGTGGGCAGAGTGAAACACCCCCAAGGGCCTCACAGATCAGCTGCTAAACCCCGCTCCTGCACATGCAGCTCCTCATGGTGCACAGCACACACTCCTGCTGGCAATCTGAGCCTTTCTGCCTAAGGCAGCATGCTTCTCAGCCTGTGCTCTCCTGGCTCAAAAAAACTCTGTTTCTCTGCTTGCTCTCTGAACATAAATTCTCCACAAGCTGGGTTGAGGCTTTGCCTCCCCTCAGTGAGTTGTTTTCCAGAGCACATCGGCTTTCCACAAAGTATTTCCTCCAGGCAAAGGGCTGGTTTTGACTTTTGGGCAGGATACAAAGCTTAAACATATTAATCATAGACTTATTTGCAGGATTAGCAAATCCCCAAGTTGTGGTTTTGGTGGGAGGGGAAGGATAGTGTTTAGATGTGAGAACTATGATAAGACAGCATTAAGATTAAGGTGTTAAGATATGAAAACAAGCATCTCTCCCTTGATCAACTCAAATGCCTTTAACTCTCTTTTCTCCTAGAAATCTAACTATCGCTGGGAACAAGATGTACTTGGCAATGTTTTCAAGCCTGCTACGTTGATAAATCTCCTCCCACATCCTGGATCATTCACACAAGCAGCCACTATGCCCAGTGTCAAAGAGGAGGAGAAGAGCCTGAGATGTACTGCATAAACCTCTGGCTTTAGAGTTGCAAACACAAACCAAACACCATTAAATCAATACAGAAGTCTCAGGTAAACCACCAGGCAAGGTAAGGCAGGGTCCCAAGACAATCCCTAAGCCAGCTCTGTAGGGCAGGACCTGGCCAGAGGATCCTCCATGCTTCACTGAGGGAAGACAGGTCTCACTCCCACAGGCATTTCCCACTTCTCCTAGGACAGTGTGAATGAATTTTTTATAGAAAATGACCAGCCATCTGCACATTAATAGCACCAAGAAACATTCAGACTAATGCTCTTCCAGCAGCTGGGGCTGACCAGAGCTTAAAACACCATCAGGCCATATTCTCCATACTGGCAGAATTGCCAGTATAGCATTTTACTTTCCATGCTGGTAGACACAGCTGGCAGGGGCAGCAGGCCAGGATTTAAGGTATATTATGGCCAGAAATAGGCTACCTCAAGCTTAATAACACATTATTAAGATATATTCTATGCAGAAATAGGATACCACACACCAGTGGATCACACTGGGGTAGAGCCTGCCCTAGAAACCGTGGTCTACTCTACAGGCATGGCTGAGTCAGCCACCAAAGACATGGCTTCAGTTACCAAAATCATCCTACAGGAAAGGTGCCCATGACACTGCATACAGAGTCTTAGTGGAGGGTTTGAAAGTGACTAAAATATTACAAAAATTCACCCTTCTCTTCTGCAAAACAGTTCCTGTGGCTGCTTAAGCAAAAGGGAAGGTGATACCATCTCCTCTATCAACATTTGCGTCAGAGCAACAGCTTGCAGCAGCTAACACCACATTTCTGTGATCACACAGAATTTCTGGCCAGTACCATCTTCAGATTTTGTTTTTCCCCTTTCCTGAAGGGATGACAAAGTCCATGCAGAGAGCACATCATTAGAAACAGGAGCAAGGGGCATGTAAGTGTCTGTTCAGTTCCATATCCCTCCTGATAAATTGATAGTTCACAATGTGTGCCAGCTGTTCACAAATGGATACTCCTTCACTTGAATTACAACAGACACTCGGTTTGTATTGTTGCTGTGGATAAGCCACATCTACCTCTTCTCATCTGTTTAAGTCTCACAGCTGCTTCAAATGTTTGAAATGCAGTGGAAGTTTTTCAGCTGTTTAGCAACAGCTTCTTTTGCAACGTTCCCTGTGTTTGTGAGCTGTACAAAAGAAACTGAACAAGTGACAGCTACCCGTGCTAGCAAACAGCTCTGTTGGGTATCTTGGGGTACAGTCACCTCTCCCATGCCAGGACACCAGCAGTGGGACAAAGCAAACTGACACTCTTCCCTGTTTACTTCCAAAAAACCATTGGGATTCTCCATGAGGATCTTCATCAGTGACTGTAGTAAAATCCTAAAGATTCAGTAAAGTCATACAGTTTTCTTTAATAAAAAGGGCACCTGCAGAAAGCCAGACCTCAGAATCAACATAACCAGTCAGACATGGTTAAAATACTGCTGTGGCACAAAAACAGACTTTCAAAGCCCTTTTCAGTATCTTTCCTTTTGCTCATAGCCCTCTGATTTTTATTTTCTTACAAGGTTTTTCATTCTCTCTTTCCAGTCTGACTGCAAGGCTTGCCTGGACATCTCAGAAGGTCCACACAGAAGCAATGAGCACTTTGCTGAAGGCTCTCACATGCTCAGGAAAGAGAAGTAAGAGAATCTTGAGAGGCAAGAGCAAACCTCTTCCCCATCAGGGAGAAGTCAGTCACTAACAGCAAGGATTAAAGCAGAATCTACTCTCTTTTGATATTATTTTCTCTGCTCAAATACAGTTTTCAGCAAGACACTGGACAACACATCCTCTACCCAGGGTTTCTATCCCATGTGTCTCAGCAAGATTATCCACTCACAGCCAGGGTCTGGAGCTCTCAGCCTTGCCAGGAGTGTTTGAAAGCCATGTGGGCTCAGAAACATCACAGCCTCAGCCCTCCTCAGCACAGAAAACTGGTACTGGAGACACTCCACCAGACTCTGACCTCTTGTTTTACAAGTGAATCTAGAAAACAGTGCCAAAAAATGTGCAAGTGAAGAGGCTTTTTATTGCTCCCCAATTGAGACATCTAAAAATTCAGCAAATGGTATTTTCAGTTTTCCAGATTGCAGATGTTGGCATGAGCATATCAGCTCTTGGATTCTTCACCCACCAGTTCAACCTTCAGATTTTTCCAAATCATTAGGATAAGATCTCCCAGCAAAATATTTTCCCTGATGTAAAATATGAAACTATTTCATATTGATTGCTGAACTACCACTCTTTTCAGATGCAGATATAGACAAGGATGTGCATTATTAGTCTGATGACATACAGTGTAATCAAGCTAATTAATTTGACAACTTGAGATTGAAAGGTACAAATTGAAGCATGTGCTGTAAGAAAAGTAGGAAAACATGACAGATTCAAGCAAAATATTGCATGCAGAATGCAATGTTAAAAAGGGAAGTTTAATTAGAAGCATCATATTTTTTATTACTTTGAAAAGCAGTAACTAGAAAAAATTTCCAAATTGTTAATTGGAGAGAAAGTAAAATTTTTTTTTCTTCATAGAGATGGAACTGAATTAATTTACATACAAGTCAATGAACACTGCACTAGAAGACTCCTACAAGTTAAAAAAAAGCTCAAAATGTAACAATTAACTGACAGCAAGAAAAGCACTTTTTGTTTCAGGCATACAGTAACTTATCTTGGAAAAATCACCAAACCAGGCAATCTTATTGAAGTCAAATTCACTGGAGGAAATATTTTGCAAATTATTTTATTGCCAACTACCTCAAACTGGCAGTCACTTCCAGTCCAAAGCTACATCTCTACTACCCAAACCTTTTGACAGGACTGAGCAGCACACATAACACTTACACAACAGTTTTCATTTTCTTAAGAGCTCAAGATGAAGAAATGCCAATTGCAATGTCTCCCTAAAAATGTTTTAAAACATCATTCCTTCTCAAAAAGAAAAATGTAACCCTAAAACACATTTGTGAGGAAAAGGCCACCAAGTTCAAGTTATTTTTGCAACCAATGTCCAAACACACTAATTTTCATTTAAATTATACAGCTTCTTAGTAAAGAGAAAAAGCTTTAAGTCTTCTACTGCAAATGGCAATTTCTGGTTCTCCAACTCAAATCAATTCACTCATCAACTCCATCCTCCCTCCATGCTCCACATAATTCTTTCAGATCTTCCAATGATCAGAATATAACATAGAGGTAAAAATTGATCTTCCATCTTATAATTCACATTGTTATTAAGTGTTCATAAATATATTTTGGGAAGTAAAAATGGCTAGTCTTTCTATTCTTGGAATGTGATTAATCACTATCAACAAAAAATTATGAAATTATTATACTAAATCAACACAATCTTTTAAATCCGCTTAGAAAGGGTTTTTTTGAACTTCTGTGATAATAAACTGAAAACATTGAACAAACATCTATACATCTTCCAAGAAAAACTGGGTGCAGTTATGTGGAAAAGATCAGTGAATTCCTGCTATAGAAGATTTAGGTCCCCCTTAGACCCACACTCAAGTATGACAAAATTGTGTTTACCAATATTCACCCTGAGGGTGAGCACACAGTGATGCTGAACTAGGAAAAAAAAAAAAAAATTGAAGAGATAAATGGTTTTCATCCAAATCTCCTTAGGTTCACATCCATACAAGCCATAGCAGACAGGAAAGGGACCACTAGGTCCAAATACCACTCTGACACATTTTACTACCTATCCATTCACAGTAGCATCACCAAAATCAGAATTTCACACATTTCAAAAACCCAGAAACAGGTGAGGGCAGAAACAGTAGGGCTCTCACCTATTCTAGAGACACAAAAGGCCCACAAAAGAGGTTTGGAGACACACTGATGTTCTCATTCATCTCATGACAATGCTCCAAAGGTTTCTTCCCTGCATCCAGAATTAATGGGGTGCTTTGCTCATGATTTATCAATGCCTCACAGGCAGCAGAGGAATCAGACAGAGCTTTCAGGTGTGAAGTTTAATGACTGAATACAGCAAAACAAAATACCATTTTATCTTGCTTTCTGTCTTATGAAAACTTCTTCAAAACCATTTCATTGTTCAGGCATATTTTTCCCCGATTCATCTTTTTCTTTTTTTTTTTTCCATTTTAATCCTGAACACATTTCTAGGGGTAACTGTGGTTGAGGTTAATGCCACACACAGCAGACAAGCACCACAAGCTCTTTCCTGTGCAGTGAACAAGATTATTTCTTGTCACACATAATTCATACAGCAAATTAAACATGCCAGAGTTGGTGAATATTGTGAAAGTGACTCCTGGACAGCAGTCAACAGATGGAAAACAGCAAGGTAATCATGGCCTCACTAATTACTTACAGGCTGAGGTTTTTGGAGTATCTCAGAACTGTAGCCAATATATCAAGGTGAGACTGAAAACATTTGGCAAATATTCAAAGAGCAAAAGTTCTTGGCAAGATGTCTCATGAGAAAAAAATAAAATTGTTCCTCTCCATACAAAAGGAGCAAAATTCTCACAAAGTGCCAATCTGGATAATGTATAACTGAAGTGTTGCACTAATAAACTGAAGTAGAAGAATGTCTTATGTTCTTTATTGAGGCAGAAGTGTTTTGTACAGATATCACTGCAGTCCTGCCTAGTGCATGCCAAACATGAAACATTACAAAGTTATGAGTACAGCAACTTTAAAACCCTTTATGAAGGTTATATATATAAAAGATGAAAATTTTGGCACAATTTCCTCTTGCTCCAGAGCATTACTAAAATTTCTCAAAGGACTTGGCTTTTGCTAGTTCCAGAGTTGGATTAGATAGAAAACAAACCATTTTGTTGCAAATGCCAAGTCAAAATGGGGAAGAACTGCTGACTTACTGCAAGTTTGTATTTTGGTCCTTCTTGTGAAGAGGAGGAGACTTCATGCCAACAGCCTTGGATCTAGTTAGCTTTCTGTAATAAATCACATCTCCTAGTAATTATACTATCACTCATAATAAATTGTGTCATCTTCTCATTACTGTGATTGCAAATCTGCCTCTGTCTCGCCAATCTTCTAAGAAAGGATTTCATTTTCTTTGGGGGAACAGAGTAAAAGGGAAGAATCAAAAGGAAAAACTGACAAATAAGGGATTTGGGGAATGAGAAGGAGAAAAGAACTGGTATAAGAAAGCAAGCACAACAAGAAAATTCCACATTTCTTCCCTCTGTGAAAGTTACTTTGTACTCGAAGTCAGAAGCTATTGCCATTATTCCATTCAACCAAAGCAATATCTACACATAGAAGTTGCTTCTTATTGTAAAGCTAAACCAAAATCATTTTAGCTGTTGTGCTTGGCTCATTTCTGCTCATGGAGAAATCTTTTCTAAGTAGAGAAAACCTTTCAATCTGAGCTAGTACAGCCAGTTCAGGGTATGAACCACACCCTCCCTTCACTAACACAGCACAGGAAGGCCCCCAAAGCTCTCCCACCACTTTATCTTCAGGGTACATGGATGGAGAACTCAGCAGTAGGTTTGCTGATAAATAATTCATTGCATTAAGGATGACAGGAAAAGGTTCTTAACACAGCCAATAACAGCTGCACTAAATATGGCTTTAAAATAAATACCTCTGATAAGACCTGAATGGATGTGTCACTTGCAGTGGAGGAATACCAGTGGCAATGAGCCCTTTCCCATTATCCATGTACATTTTAAATTCATATAAAATTATATCAGTATAAATAAAGAGAGAATTACTTCTTCTAATTGTTGTTAAACTTAAGTGGTAGAATATGTTACCATTAGTGGAAGAGGACTAAAATATTTCAGTTACATAAAAATGAACTTTATCAGTGAACCTACATTAGTGAGTACCAGAAATAGGTGACAAACTTCTATAGGAAGAAAAGATACAACATAAAGAAAGATGTGTGATCATGTGCACATCCACACAAGTCCTCAAAATCAAAATTCCTTTATAGCAAAGACAAAACAGGCCTCCACATCTCCACAGTGATGATTTCTGCTGAGGGCCAAGGCTGCAGCTCACTGCACTCGTACTCAGAGCTGGAAACAACATTTGTATTCATGTAAATTATGCAGTGGCCATCAAGCATCAGAAAATCAGCTCCTCCAACATCAAAGAGGTTCTCACCAGAGAGGACTTGTCAGGGTCACCACATCTTACACACACGGGGCCAGCAGAGAGAAATGCTCCAACATTCAAAAAAGACCCTATCAAATCAGAATGCAGAAGACAAATAAAAACTTTGATATTTATATTGTGGTTGAAATCCTAAATCCTTTCAGTAAGTGACCTCCATGAAGTGGAGCCACTGAATTTCCCATGTTTAGGATCTTGCAGTATCAATAAAGTTGTAAAGGTCCAGCCTCATTTTTTTATGACTGATATTTCAGCATGTGCTATATCCACGCAGCAGCTTCAGCGCTCTGTGGGCATCTTTTTCAATTTGCACCAAGAATACTTCTGCCATTGTAATTCAACCTAAAATCCATTAGAGCTATTATATGGTGCATAAAAATTGATGAACAGCAAAATTTTGAGCAAACCTAATCACCCATATATTTGGAAACATCTGTTTGATTTTTACAGGAAGGTTCAGCAGGGTATAACATGTGGCATAAAGCAATGTAAGTCTCAGCTAACTATAAATCCTGTAACTAAATTAGAATTACAACAAACATAACAGATCTGGGGTTACCCTGTGGTTTCACAGCAGCCTCCTGCTGTAAATGACAGTCTCAAAATATTGATCTAATCTAACATTTACCACATTGCTGTTCAATCCTTCTCATAAGGACTAACAGAGAGCCTGATTTCCTATCAGCACAAGAAATAAACATGAACCATACTGTTTAACAGCTTAAGTCACAATCTGAACTTCAAGGAAGCTGAGAGCTCAAGATTTCAGGTCAGAAAGAAACAATTCTTCAGTGAAGAAAAAAAAGGAAGCAGAGTTGTTGGTTGACCTTGAACTGCTTTGGCTTGTTTTATTTTTCAATCAACACCTTCAAGCACAATTAATTCCCATCTTCCTCCATATTACACAGCTGTTTATTTTCCTACCTGTATTTTCATGAGTTTACAAATTCATATTTCACTCAAAGTGTGGAGCTCAGGCAAACTTAGAAAAGCATCTGTCACCATTTGTCCTTCTAAAATCCTGCTTGTGCCTGCAGGAAAAATCAACACACCATAGCTGAAAATGGTGTTATACATGCCAGCACTCCTTGAATCACCCAACACAAGCATCAGAATTTCATAACACAAGAACAAACTTTTTCATGTCAGGATTTCACCCATCTTCAGTATGGGCACTTCCTACAAAGAATGAACTTTTATCCTTAAACCAATAAAAAACATTGCCTGAAATCAACCCTCAAGAAGTTGTGTGACCTTTGGATATTCTAAGGACAAAAACAAAAGCTCTTGCAAATACCTGCATTTATTTGGTTACAGAATTAATGGTGCCAGCCCATCTCACAGATGACACATGAAGCAGCAGCAGCTGCTCTTTCAGCCACTGACTGTAGCCAAGTGCCCGTGCCTTGCCTTGAAAAATGGATTGCACTTCATCAAACTTCTCTGTGATGTGATTTTATGAAGGCAGTGTGATTTAATTCCTGGCGTAGAAGCAGACACTTTCCTGCATGATGGATTTCACATCCAGACATCCAAGATGCTGGACAGATCAGTTTTTTCATAACTAAAATGCCAGCTTCTCATTAAATTGACAGCTGAGTGTGTGTTCATGCACATTCACACTTAGCAAGGAGTTTAGGAAGCTCACAGGAAGCACATTGCTGCGTGTGGAGCCCATTCTATGGGAAACAGAGAAAACCTCCTCTGGTCCATTCAGGTTTCCATGGACACTTCAGAACCAGGCTGGCACCCTGGAGGTGGTCAGGAACATGCAAATGAAGAGCACACCAAAGAATTAGGTGGCTCCTACATCATCTCACAATGGGGTTCAGCAGCAGAATCAACATGGTGAATTCAGCCACTTGAGGATGAGAAAGGTTTGTATGATTTACGTGTTTCATGGTGAAGTTCTCAGTCTGCCAGCACATGGACTTGTTTAAAACTCTGTTTCTAAATCCCTCTATAGAGTACCCTTTCCTTAAGCACTGATTGCCTTGGCCCTCACCCTGTTCCCTCTCTGCCCATCCCCTGTTTCCTCACAGGGCACTGGGGAAGGTGGCTGTCACTCCTCCATCATCTCAGTCCCTTGCAAACAGACACAAACACTCCCTCAGCCCACCAGAGTGGGCAGTGCTTCCTCCACTGCAGAGCAGAGGAAAAACCTGGTGTTCCCAGAAACATCAGGCTTCAGGTGCTCAGGGACTGACCAGTAATGAATTATCCCAAAGGAGGACCTGAAGGTTTGAAGCACAAAGCTGATCAATACAGTCATCATCAGAAAGAAGGATGTTCACGAATCTCCTGTGCCATTCTGGAAGTGCAGCTTTCAAAACCATAATGTAAAGTGTTCAGGGATTGTATATGCATTAATGTATTTACACTGTGTCTCTAAAAGTATCAATCCATTTGTTTAATAAGCATTTTTCATTTGGAACGTGAATCTGAAAATATTCCAGCTTCCAAGGCTTCCTCAGTTGTCTGACTACAGAAGACCCTCTGCCCTCTACTATTAGTAGACTAATAACAAATAAACCCAGCTGATTTGGGGTCTTTTATAGAGATGTACAAGTGCCACTTCAGCAAACCCCACATGATGAAACCCTCTGGAAAGCATTAAAACAAATACCTGTCCATCCTGAGTAGAACCCAAAGCTTTTCCATTGGTTACACAAAAACAAATCCTTGTTACATGATGCAGTCGGAATATTTGTGCTCAGTCCTAACTTACCCCTAACAAAGCCTTACCACAACAGGGACTGACTATTGCCTATTGCAGGTAGTTCTCCACTCCCAATTATGACCAGAAATTTTATCCAGGACCCAAGAAAGTTATTTCCTAAATAAGTCCTGTCTGAATCATCACCTAAGAGAAACTTCTACTGCAAACTCACCATCATCACTATTTTGAAGTATCCTCACACAGCCAGCAGACCTCAGTGAGAGAAAGAGGTCACTGTGAAATTACTGCTGCTTACAAAGTTCTTTAGTGGGTTGAAAACTGGGCCATTATTTCCATAAGTCATATTTTCCATACATTTAGAATTATGCAAGAAATCACCCTTCTATCAAAAAAGTATTCTCCATGAAGCATTCCAGAGAATTATAAAATATCCATTAAAAAGATATTTCCCACTTTTTGTCATTCTCCCCAGTGGTCAGTAAAGCCAGGTTTCACAGCATTGTTTCTTTTAAGTCTGTTTTGTAAGTGATTGAATGCTAGAGAGATGAGCAAAATGCTGCCTGCAGTATTTATGCTTATTTGTCACAGCTTGAAATTGAACTGGGATACTGAGAGCATTTCAGAGCCTGTGCAAATCCTCTCTTTGGATTATTTACAACCTGTTGATGCATATTCAGGAGCACACCATAAAATATCATTAAAATGAAAAATCTGTCTTCAACTACTATGAGCCTCCCCATCTCCTCTTGCTCTTTCATACATTTTCAATTGTTTTCCTTTTACTGCTAACCCAAATATGGCATCTTTTCAATAATAAAACAGACAGAAAGTGCACAATGTTGAGATATCTCTGTGATATCCTCACCTATGGTGGTGTGAAACTGAGGGCAGGGACTTTTTTTTACTGAAAAAAAAATATATTGAGTGAAGAACAGGAGTGACAACTATTTGCTGTAAATGGATGCTGCAGATATCAGCTGAGCTAAGACGTGTTTCATTAAAAAAAAAACAAAAAAAAACAAACAAAAACCAAACCCAAAATGATAAATGGTTCCCATCCAAAGCAGAAAATCTCTTTTCTTGAAATCAAACTCTGTGGTATTCACACAGCAACATTGTTGTTAACAGCTTATAGTGCAAACTCTTAAATCTCCAAGTCACCATCCTGCAAGCCTCTATTTTACTTTTTTCCCCTTACAGTTTTGATTCTCTTTATTCAATAGACTTCTTTGGTTAAAGTCAAGAGAGTTAAATCCCTAATTCTTGCCATCATTTCTGTTCCCATACTGTAAGCAGAGTTTTTTGTGCTAGAAATATCCATATTCTAAAATAGAAAAGAAAGTCAAGGCCCCATGAGTGCAGTATTTCTTTACTTTATCACAAACATCCTGCATACTAAATGGCATCTGTCTCCCTGAAGAAGCATGCTTTCCTTCCTTCCAAAGCAGTCAAATATGGAGTGCACTGCAAGCTGTATTTTGTGGTTATTACACAAAAGAACAAATATCCCAACGTTTATTCCCTTTCCCCAGGTGCTGTCAGATTACAGCCAACTGCAATTCAGAGTGAGGCAGGGCAGACAGCACAAGTGCTCAGTCAGCAAGCAGAATTGTTCACAGGCTAGAGGGAGTGTGTGCATTTACAAGAGAGGATTTTGGTTGCAGGAGAGGTTGACTGTATCTTAATCACATGCTGCTTCTGCCAACACCATCCCTGATGTTCCAGGGGTGCACGGTTCCAGAAGAACCACACACACGCTTAAGGAGCAAAGATTAAACCAACGTTTTATTGCTCAAACACTATGAGCTCTCACATGGGTGAAAAAAAGAAAATCTCTTAAATGACAGTTACAAGACAGCCAAGACTCCTTGTTTTTGCCAGAACACTAAAGCCAGGGGATCTTTCACACTCAGTCTCCTCAAGGCATCGCCCTTGCCCTGCCTTATCCAAAGAATCCTCTAATCCCCCTCCTCAGGGCTGTGCTACAGCAGCTGGCAACAAGCTAAACCACAGCTTGAGATTCAGAAAGGCTTTTGTCCCAGGAAACAGCTCAATCACCATCCCAGGAAAAATGGCACACTACCTCCTAACTGCCTTTTGCTTGACTCTTAAAGCACTCAGCCACTGAAATAAAAGAAATCTTATCTCTGGTTTAACTGCTCCTGCACCACAACACCAGCCAAACCCCAGCTTTGTACCTTGTGCTGTAAAACCAAATCCTGCACACACACTGACATGCACCACAAAGAGAATTATTATTATTAATGCCAAACTTCCCAATCTAATGTGAAGACAGGGAAAAAAATGAAACCAAATCACACCAGATATGAAGAATTGCTCATGGTTTACATATTTAATTGAACACAGAAATGCAGCACCAGGTTGAGAACCCATCTTCATTGATCCTAGCCACACTCCTGGGCAGGCCCAAATATTGTAACTCAGAACAGCTGGTCCCCTCACTGTGCAAAGCTTCTGATAACAATTCTACCTCTCAAATATCTCAAAAAAGTATTTTGCTTTTTACTCAGGAATTAGGCTGGAATTTCACCGAAGTGGTTTTTTTCTGAAGGGAAATTCTCTTGAACCTGTCATCTAAAGATTTGTTTTGTTTGTCTCATTTATACTGCTGTAGGAAGGGTACTTGTGATCTGAGCTGATGGTTCTTCCTATTTCTGTGGTATATAACGGCATTAAACAGATTATGTGCAAAACTATGAGAACATTTCTCACTTATTAATATCTTACTCTTACTGGAAGAGGAAAAGCAACCAATAATTTCCATTTAGGCTACTGATTAGAAAATGGAAATATTACATGTAGCAGCTGTCAACATGATTTGAAGGATTTTTTTTTTTTTTGCTGTTTCTTGACAACTCTTCCAAGACCAAAAATCAGAAGTCAAGAATTAATTCCCAAAATAGTACTTCAGATATTAAAAATAGAAACTTAACTTGCAAGTTGCAGTTGTCACTATTTACTACCAAGTTATGGCCACATAGTTGTTGCATGTTTCTAAAAGACCATTTAGATAATTTTAAGGCATGTCCAGCATGGCACAGATCAGTGAGATGAAAGGTAACAATAGTAGGCAACACAAGGGATAAGCCTGAAAATATGCAGTATGAAATGAAGAAACGTCTCCTGTCTGTGGGTATAAGTTTTGTATAAAGTTGCTTAATTTTTGTTATATATATATCTATATATATATTTATACACTTTTCAAGCCAGACATCAGCTTTTATTTACAGTGTTAGCTATTAAGCATTTCAAATACTTAAGATAGCAACCATCCTGAAAAATTATGTTTCGGCTCTGTAATTAAAAAAAAAAAAGCCAACAAAAAAACCAAACAGTTTGCAGCATCAAGAGACTTCCATAGTGCTTCAAAACTATCATTGCTATTATCCAAAACTTGCATTATGCCTAGTGCTTTATTTACCTTGCATTAAAGCTGTCTGTAAGTAACTTCGGACTTGCAGGTAATTAACAAACTCACTGAACGCAAAGTAAAATTATATATACCATAGAGGAAAAAAAAAAAAAAAAAAAACAAAAAAACCATGTTGTATTTAGTTACTGGTTATTACCCTGCACAAGGACACCAGGAGAACTTTAGGGTAAAGATCAGCTCTGTAAACCATAATTCCCTACCCAAACCACCTTTTACCCACCACATCTTTAGGCCTTTCCGAAGCAAAATTCCTTTCCTCTGCATATGAGGCAAGTTCAGCTGATCATTTCACATTTACTCCAGGTCATACCACACAATGAATTCCTGCACCTGAACAGATACTTGGGGACTGTGTGGCTGCTCCTCAGAAATCAAGTTATTTCCAATTTTCCACAGGAAAAGAGAAATTAGGAGAGTTAACCTTCACGTAGGTATTAATAATCAGTGAGTGACCTCTGGCTATTGCTGCAGTCCTAGGAGAGAGCAGCTCTGAAGAGCTGGGTTGCTTCTCCAGGGGCTAGGCAGACACTCATCCCACTGGCACCAGAGCCCAGCAGGATCCCCTCCAGCTGGGGAGGATTCAGGGGTCCTGACTGGAGCTCATCTTTCAGAGAAGGCAAAAAAACAAAAGCAAACTGTCTGCTGACAGAAATGATAAATATTTCAGAGACTAATGTAAGAAACACTTCCAGAACTCACTAGGATGAGGCGAGATTCCTGAACACAGGTGGTGGAGGGAGGAGCTGTGCAGAGTCAGGCACTGCAGAGAGGCTCCCCAAAAAGCCCAGGGCAGCTACAAAACAGCATTTACACTTTCCCTGCAGTTACTGACAGCACATCAATCCCAAAACACTCCCAGTGCAGTTCCTAACTCTCAGCTTGGAGGAGTGACAGTGCTGGATTTGGAGCAAAACACAAGAATCATTGACTAATTTACACACAGACAGATGTTGGTATGAAGGCACAGTGCAACAGTATATTGAATATTGCACACAGAGACGTGGATGTATACATGCCACATCAATACTTACACACAGTAGGATAAAAAAAACTTGGCAAAAACTCTAAGTCTCCCAAGTTTCTTTTGTAGCATTGCAGCCTTGAGCAAAACTCTAATAGCATCGTTTGGGTTTTACATTCACAAAATTGAGTGTGAAAATTCTGCTGCATACAAATAAGACATTTGCATATATTTGACCAAGTTCTGTAAGTTTTGATAAAATTTATTAACTGCTATATCAGAACAGTAGAAAAATCCACCCTGATTTTGATATGAACCACTTTGAGGAAGAAAAACAATAATAAATCAGGCTTGGCAGAAATTGAAATTCAGAAGGTAGGCTGATCATCAAACTCCAAAATGTTATTTAGTGATACACAATAAAACAAATAACCTGCATTCTCCAATTCCCCAGTTAATGTTTATTGATTAAGTTTTGTTAGGAAAAAGCTATTAGCAGTGCATATCCTTGGACAGGTGCTTAAAGCAAGTGGTGTAACTTATATCTAACTGTTTTTTCAGTGAAAAGCATTTACAAGGAATTGTTTTTTACTCTTGAGGGGGTAAAAAGTGGGAGTACTTTGCAACAATGCAAGCAGAACAAATTGAAAAAAATGCATTCTATTTTATTGGGTTATAAAAATAAGTCATTGCCAAAGTTTCATAGAGGTACAGTTAGTATGTTCAGCCTTGTGTTGTATTAAAAAGTTGCTTTTCTTTTTCCAGACTTCAGAGCAAGCCTTGGAAAAGAAACCCCAACATTCCCTAATGCATCAGAAATAGATATTGAATTTTAAGTACATTAATTGCATGCAGCATTCCATTTACCTACATCTATTCTGAAAGTAAGCCAGTCTTGAAGATCAGAATTCCCACCATCATTCTTGCATGTTTTAATCCTACAGAGCAGTTTTCATTCTCAGTGAGTCAAGGAAAAGAGGGAAGAAAAAAACCTACAAACCATTATCAGGCAGTTATCTTATTGCTGTGAAGGCATCAACCAGGTGACTCACTTAAATCTAGACAGAAGGGAACACTGTGTTCTTCTTCAGTTCTCCCCTTTCAAGAAAAGAAGTTTACAACAACAGCAGCAGGATACTAATAAACTTGTTTACAAGTATGAACATCCCCTGGATGGACATTCTCTTACAAATTTTACTTAAAGCAATCACAGGTTTCTGTCCCAACCAATTTTTGTTTCTAATTGTATTTCTCAGGGGAATAGTGGTTTAACAAGCTCAGCCCCACACAGCCACTCACTCACTCCCCCACTGTGGCATGGGGGAGAGAATCAGAAAGCTAAAAGTGAGAAAACTCATGGGTTCAGATAAAGACACTTAAACAGAGAGAGAAAAAGCCATAGATGGAAACAAAGGAATTCATTCACCACATCTTTAGATAGGAATTGGTCATCCAACAGTTTTCTACTGCATGAGGTTTACATCACATAACTAATGCACAACATGTTTTGTGGTCTTCTCTGCAAAACTTGTAGCATTTCAGCTTAGCATTCAGCAAAATAAATGTTCTTAAATACATGTTGGATCATCATCAATAAGTAGCACATTCTAAAGGTCAGCATATACAAGTTCTCCAAGAAAGCATAAAGGAAAGTCACCTTTAAACAGTGGGAAAGCAGAAAGAGTCAGAAAGATACTAAAAATATTTCATTAGAGTACAGCATCCTTTCAGGAACAATTTCTTAGTAATACCACAGGTGCTATTCTGCTGAATCTTTTGTTTCTTTCCAAGCTTATATTAGAAAGAGTTATTCCAAAGGGACAGTTTTGCTTAGGAGAATAAGCATGGGAAAAGGCCATTGCTGCAGGGTTTGCATTTCCAGCAGTCTTCAAAACCTTTCTGCAAACTGCCATTAATTACAAACAACTACACAGAAAAGGAACCAAATACTCTTACCCAACCTCTATCATGCCACACCAAAGCCCATTAGACACTATTTCACTATTTCATTAAAAAAAAAAAATTATAAATTCCAATTAATTCCTATGCCCATCATCTCCATGGGCTCTGATTTAGGCTAACAGTAGTGCATTATAACAAGAGAACAAAATTGCATCCACTAAGAGTTAAAATAGGGATGTATGTTTTCAGAGCATCAAAGCATTTGACTGCCTTAATTCCAAATGTTTAGCTCAATTTTAATGGCAAAATACAATTTTATGTTCTCCAAAGCATGCTCAGCTAAAGTTTAAGAATAATAGGACTGCTCATCCCTCAGTTATTGGCACAATATTTGCATTCAAGGCCACAACGCCCACCAACAGCAAGGTCTTCCCAAGAGAGCCAGATACTCCACACCAGATACTTCCTACCCTTTAAATACAAGGGTCACAACACGCATCAAAGCTTTGTTTCTTAAAACAACCTCAAAAGTCAGGGAACAGAGAGGTGGAGATGAGCAGCCAAGACAAGACTGTTCACCCAAGAGGCCCCTGGGGCAGCACACGGTGAGGCTGGAGCCCACCCCTGCAGGTGATGCCCTCCAGATATGGGAACCAGGTGCTATCTGCACTTAACCTGAACAAAATGGAAATGTATCAGCCATAAACCTCCTTACCTGGCCCTTGCTGAGATCGATTACAGGCACTCTGTGGAGTCAGCAGCACTCGCCTGGTCCCCGGCATCCACCAGGTCTCATCCTTTGTCCACAGCCTGAACGCTGCCACTTCAGGTGCCAGCTCCAAACTCCCATCTTCTTCTCTTCCAGTAACTAAACTTTCTGTTGCAGAGCACCAAAACAACCTGACAACTTACCCAGAGGAACTAGAGTTTCCACTAAGGTGTGTATATTTATATTTTCAGGATACCTTCGACTGCTGAAGCAGAGAGGCCACCCAGCCCAGGCAGGCTGAAAGCAGTTCAGATCCCCCAACACCTCCTCCAAACAAGCAAACCCAGCTCCTCCTTTCTGTTGCTTTATGGAAATCACCTGTTTCCCACCTGGATCTGATAACAAACTCAGCCAATGGCAAACAAAGTCAGCTGGATCCCATCTCAAGGTCCACCTAGCCTGCAAAGCAGATCAACAAGCTATATTTGTGAACTCAAACTAATGTGTTTATAGTTTTACATGTGTTTTATTATTAACTTCAAGTCCTTTCCCTCATAAACACCTTCAAAAAGACTGGTGAATGATGTCCCCATGTTCATTATATACATATACACACACCCATATACGTGTGTGTGAATGTGCATAAAAGTTCAGGAAAAAATACATAGGAATAATCTCAGTTTTCATGTTAGACTTCTTTTTTTCTTGCAGAGGCAATTTCATAAAAGTAATGCAAACAAGAAGGATAAATTTCAAGGAAAGCAGTAGCTGAGCTCCACACAGATGATGTCAGGAGGGAACTGAGACACTGGTCACTCCTATACCAAATAAATCTCAAAATTATGGATGTGACAGATGTCCTAACGATACTTTACTATTCCTTATAAAGATTCTAGGCTATTCTAGGACAAAACAAGAATAAAAAACAAGACCTACCCTAAGGGTATGAAAACGATTTTGAAAGATTGTCCCTACTAAATGTTAAGACCAAAGGTTTTGTTAGAGGTGGAGGATCAGATTAAAGACTGAAAAAGCAAAAAGCACGCACAACACAGGAATAAGAGGACAGAACATGCTCAGAAGGCACCTTTCTCTGTGAGGGACCAAGTGAAGGTCTAATAGCTTTGGAGACATGCAAGTTTTTGCACAGTAGAAGAGAGAGAAAAACACAAATGGAAAGAGAAAACATATGTAGAAAGTGGATTCTCCCAGGAAATGTATGAAAGAAAAATGTTCAAAGCTCCATGGTGACAGAGAGAGCCCAGCATCTCTCAGAAAAAAAAAAAAGAAAAAGAGGGGAGGCACAGGGATGAGTAATGCCAGGCAGAAAACTTAACAGAGGTGGTTTCCTATGGGGAAACAATGGAACATCTAGCTGAGGTTGTTCATGACAAAAGCTATCCCTGGAAGTTTTCCCTCCATTTTAAATAACTGGAAGGCTGGATGTAGTGAATGACCATTAACTTTATCAGCCTCAGATCTTGGGGGTCTCATCCAACATGCAGCCAATCAATATAAATCTTATAAATCTCTGTTTACTCCTTTTTTTTTTTTCAAAGGCATAGTTTAGTGATTTATGTAAAAAAGTAACACCACAAAGCTTTACCTATATTCCTTCAGCAGGACTTTTTACAGATTGAAACTCATCTGAACTTCAAAATAATATGTTTTTCAGAGATGGAGGAAAACATATAGATAGATGAGTAGGGGAGGGTCCTAAAATATTATTTACATTTTTACAAGTCAAGAAACTGAGGGGAAAAAAACCTGTACAGATTTCAAGAGATGTAGCTTGGTGGCAAAGCTGCTTTTTAGAAAAAAGAGACTTTTAAAGTCTCAAACACATTCATTCCACAGTCTTCACTCAAAGCAAATGCACCAAGCTTTTGCACAAAAGAAGATGAACAATCAGCCAGCTATACACTATTCACTAATGATGTTATTTCAGAGAGTGGGATCTTTAAAAGCAAACACTGTCATGGAAAGATGCATTTATTTAGTAGTCATTACAATATTTTTCTCATCAATTCTTCCATTTTCTCACCTGAGCTCAGTCTGTTCAAGAGCAACACAGTCAAACTGTTTAATAATGGAAAATTCAAAACCTTTGCTATAAATATGTCCCTAGGCTATTTATTTTTCAATGCAATTTTCAAAATATTAATCAAAGCAGCAGAAAACAAAAAGACTCAGAGATATCTGAGAAAATCTAATAATTTTAACTTACATTAAGTGTTTTCTCTCTGTGTAAGCTATTTAATTTTTAGTCAATCAGAACCAACCATACACAAGGACAGTGCCCCCATGTTCATTATATACATATAAATACACACACACACACACATATATATATATATATTCTCTTTAAGAGAAGTAGTAGAAGCTATTTAATGCCAAACTGGGTTGGAAATTTTTAAATATCTTTCTAGGTGTAGTGGGCTGACACCAGGTGCCCATGGAAGCTGATCTATCATTCCCCTTCTCAGCTGGAAAACAGAGAGAGGTCAATATAAGAAAAGGGAGAGATCACTCACCAGCAAAATAGATTTGACTTGGGGAAATGGCTTTATTGCTCACCAAAGTCCTTTTTCTCAGGCTCAACTTCACTCACAATTTTCCCTCCCTCCTCCCCACCAGCAGCACAGGGGTAGAGGGAGTGGTGGCTGTGCTCAGTTCCCCACAGCCTTATTTCAGGCATCCACTAACCAGGTCACATTTAAACATCAGGCTCCACTGTGGGATCCTCCATGGGCTGCAGGGGAACCTCAGGGGCCCTCGTTTTCCACTGACCTGGGTGTCTGCAGGATTGTTTCTTCCCTTCTCACCTCTCTCTCCAGCCACAGTTTGTTGAGCAGGTTTTCCCCCTCCTCCTCCTCAAATCCCAGAGGCTGTTCCACCATCCCTGAAGGGCTTGGCCTTGGCCAGCAGTGAGTCTGTCTTGGAGCCACCTGGATGAGATGAGATCTGTTGGACACAGAGGCAGCTTCACACAGATGCCACCCCTGCAGACCCCCACCAGCAAAACCTGGTCATGCAAACCCAATATAAGGAAGTAAGAAAGGGAAGGGAAGGGGAGAAGAATTGTTTTAAATAAGAAGTCCCACAGTCTTTGTGGCAGTCAGCACTTGGTTGAAGCAAACAGTGGCAAATACTGATCTAGCTGTGCAAAAAATCATGTTGGGGTCATTCAGTCAAAATCATGACAAATGTCCATGAAAATTGTAAAAAAAAAGGTTAGAGCAAGGGATGCTAGACTTGACAGCACTGAAATAAATGTATGCACACCATTTACCCATTAACCTTGGAAGGCTTGCTCTATTATTCCTCTGCTGTTTGTCTGTCTTTTTCTGATTCTTCTCCAGCATAGATCCTAAGTTCACTTTGAATAAGGTTATGTAGAAACCTCCTTTGTCATTCCTGATGACTGATATGGATGACTTTTTCTTTAGTGAAAAAAACAGATCTAAGTACTCTTAACATTTGCATTGTTAGACCTGCTTTTTTTACATCAGGTGGAGGCAGTTATTCCCTTCAGCAAGTTTTTATTAGTTTTAAAACTGTCTTGAATATGACAAAGAGTCTCATTCTCAGTGAAAGTGACTGAGCCCCACAGACTTCAGTAAATCTTCAACAAATCTGAATCAGAACAAAATCAGCCCAGTAACTGGTCAGCACCCTGGGGCAGAGACCAGAGTGCTTCTTATCACAATGATTCTGGTAACTCATTGGAGGGAATGAAGTTCTGGGTTTTCTACAGAGGAGTGTGAACAAAATGCTTCTAAACTATCCACAGGGAAGGAGTGTAGTAATATCAGAATGTGTTAGGGGTTTTTTTATTTCTTCATCAAATCATAGAATTTTAATGGGCTTAATGATGTGCTGTAAGGGCATTATTACTGTAGCTATCAGCATATTGTACACCATTTTTCTCTGTGATTAGCAAGTTTCCCTGTTGCTGGTCAAGCTCCTCCTTTTCCAGTGGGATGTTGCCCTGATACCAGGCTCTGTGTGTTTGTGTGTGTGTGCATGTGTGCAAACATGATCACAGCAGCTGACAGAACAGCAGCACCCAGCCAAGTGGAAAATGCAATTTTCAGAAGACAAAAAACATGCATTCCCAGAGACAGCAATCTGTCTAAATAAGTCATCTGTTAAATGTAGTTAGCCAGTAATGGAGAAGTGAAAATGACCAAGGTTTCTAGTGACTCTCATCTAAAGTTCTTCTATATTCTTTGCTAAAATTAAAAATAGATTTCATAAAATTAAGGAATCATAAAGGATAGAAAAGACCTCTAAGGTCATTGAGTCCAACCTTGGACCAAACACCACCATACAAACTTAGGGCTGTCATATCCACCTACCTCTTAAGCAGTCATCACTTTGGATAAATAATTGTTTTTCATAGAATCTGAACTTAAGAAATATATGAAATATGGAAGACATCCTCACTTTTGAAAGACTGAGGAAAGTACAGGGATTTTGGCAGTTTCTGTAGTTCTGTACATAATATACACTCTGGTATATCCTGGCATGAAGAAAGCCACTGAAGTCTCAGTGGACAACTGGAATGGAAGATACTAAATCTAAGAAAGAAGCAATAAACTCCTTGCCGACGTAATAAATTAGGATATAAGATTCTTGTCCTCCCTCTCAGCTCTGTGTCAAATCCAGTTTCCACATTCTGAAAACTCAAATGCATTTTTCTGGTGACAGGAAGACCCGTGCTTTTGTTCTGAGTGATTTCTCACTGCATTCTGCTTTTCCTGCCCATTGTGAGGCAACATTCATGCTTTTTAAAATTCCAGTCTTCTTCTTTAGTCTCCAGGTGCTAGGCATCTCCTTTCCCACCATCTGACATAACAGGTGTGGCATTTCCTTTTTTTTATTCCAAGAGGGAGCCTAAGCTTCTCCAGTTTTCTTCAAGAAGAGTAACACACCATGCCCTGTCCCACAGCCACTGTTAAATGTGCTGGAGGGCTCCCGTGAGCTTGATGCCTTGGCCCCTGTGATGAGAGCAGGTTTGAATACATGGAGTGTAAATGTTATTTACAGGGAACAAACATCTTCACGTTTTTCCCTCCTTAGATGGATAGCAGTGAGACACACACACATTTCATTAAGCAGAAATGATCATCTGTTTTCCTAAGCAGCAATCTTCATTCTCGCTTCATAATCGGCCTTTAAGTGAACTAAGAGTGTTTTAATTAAAGGGATGCAAACAAATGGTCTGACTTTGAGAGATGCTGAGCAGCTGGTATAACCCTGGTATTGCAAACTGCAGATGGTTTGTCCCTGCTCCCTTGACCTGCTCCTCTGACCCTCGTTAAGGGCACACCAGAGCACACGATGGCTGTGCAGAGTCAACTCTCACCTCTCTAGACATCACACTGTAAATAATAACATCATAACCCCTGTCATCCAACTGAAGCTAACCTGGCATCTGCATGGCACAGTTTATCCCAAATGTGTAGGTATTTATGGTAAAGTAAAAAAGGCAAGAATTGTGAGGGGTCAGGCTCTAGGTCATCCTGGAACGCGGTAACAGCTACAAAAGGTGGTTCTGATGCCAAACACTGTCCAGCCAGCTCCTTTTCATCTTTCCTGTCCATGAAGCCATTGAGACCCCTCACACTGCTCTGAGGGGGGTTTGTCCTAGGGCTGAGGCTGTCCCAAATCTCTGTGTCACACTGATTAGGTCTCCCTTCACCCCACATGAGCTAGTCAGGACACGCACAACAGGCAGACATGCGCAAAAGGAAAGCAAAAGTGTAGAGGGATTTAAAAGCAGGGGGAAATGGTCAGCTAGATCTCTTCTAAGAGCACAGCAGTAAAAATCAAAAAAAGGATGTGCATCCCCTGCAGTGCTGAGTTATGGCCCTAATAAATGCCACTGCCAAGGAGGAACCTCTTGCACAAGATAGTGTGGCCCCAGAGACTAAACCGGCGCTTTTATACTTGCCTTTCATAAACCCAGTGGGAGGAAATTTTTCTGACAGCAGTATCTGCCACATTAATTTCTTACATCAGTTCAAGCTGTTTTATCTTCTGTTTGGTGTCTTTGGTTATATCCACACAAAGGTGTTCAGGGCCTCTTCTCCACTCCCCAGAAAGCAAATGCATCCAGGGGGCATCTGATGGTGTCACAACTGCAAAAACCTCACTAAAACTTTCCTTTGTCCCTCTGTCACAGCTGGTATCAGCAGAGGTAAGGAGGTAATATGAGAAGTAAAGAGGAAGAACAGGAGGGAAAAAACTCCAGCATCCCAATCTGATTAACCTCCAGAGCTGCAGTTACAGCCCAAGAAGAGAGAAAAGGTGTCTGCAAGCAAACTTCAGCAACCTGATCCATGTCAGTGAATGGGAAAGGATGAAGAAGCAGGAAACAACTAAAGCTTCTTAACATTCCTGGAAAGAAACATGTCACAAAGGAAAAGAGCCTGCAAAGGGATGCCATACAGGAAATACAAATTATCCACCTGATTTATTGCACAAGGGGAATTTACAAGTAATGGAAACTCCCAGAAGTTTCAGATGTATCAAGTCTACACTGTCAAGAAAGGAGAAGAGTTTACAAATGATGGTGGCTTACAAAGACGCTCTAGTCCTTCTTTCACTATGTAACCATGTGAGGCAGAATTTGAGAAAGAGGAAAGCAACCTGGACTTTACAGCTGGATACTGGAATTTCAAACAAGGTGCGACACTGAGGGTTTCCTGCCCTGCTCTTCTACAACACCAGCTTTACACATCAGCTCAGAGACCAGCCACCATTTTTAAATTTTTAAATTTTCTTTTTATTTACCATTCAAACAATCCACTATTACTATTTTAGTGTCATTGTGTCTTAGAGCCTGAGTCCTGGATCAAGACTTTAATGCAGCAGGTGTCATGCAAACTCAGGGCAAAAAGACTGTCTCAAAAAATTGAGATTTAAGGATGTGTGGACATTCTTTCCCAAATAAACCCTACATGCAGCCGTTTCCAGTTCAATTATCAATTTCTGGGGTTTTTTTTCCTTTTTAATTCATGCAGGGGATTAAATAACTTTATCTAAACTAGCCCAAATATCACTTAAGCTAAGTAAAACTTTCCCACCACTTCTTGACTTTCAGTTTGACACATTTTTTTGGAAAGAAGTTTAAAATAATAAAGAAATATTTTTCCATAAGCCCCATGGCTACGTGTGCTGTAGGGTGCCTTGCTGGAGTGATGGAGCAGATACCAAAAGCAGAAATGTGTTCAAAAACCACCTGTAGACACTCTTTTAAAACAGATCTCTCAAGGAGGTTAGATACAAAGGCATAGGAAGTTTTCAAACCTTCATTGCCTAAGCCTCAGCCAGATGAGAGGGTGTTCCAGGACAAGGATCTCCCTCTATCTGCCCAGGTCTTGTACTCTCCTCCTAAGTAGCCACTGCCAGCCCTCCTCAGGGAGAAAACAACAGACTCACAAAGAATTTCTGCCTGCCCCAATATGATCATTCCTGTGTAAAAGACAATGACAAAAAAAAAAGGCTCAGAAAAATAAGCTTTAAATTGCTACCTGATATGATCAGAACAGAAAAGCCCCTTGCTACCATCAAATCTATTTCTGTGAGGCACAGCAGCTGAACAAGATGTCACCACATTGAGCAGGACACAATCTGAGGATGAGCCACAGTTTGAAACCAAAACAGCACACAAAATAACAATGAGCAAACTCTCAGCAAACACCACAGGAAGCAAGAGGTCCTAAGGAGATATTTGATGGAGATGGAGAGACTGCTTGCTCTCACTGTGACATCCAATGCCCTTGCATACTGTTTTGGGAATTACTAGAGAGTTTCTGCCACCATCAATGTCACTCAGGCAGTTTTCCCTAGGAGAAATGTATTTTAAAGGTTTACAGACACAGCAAAAAAAAAAAAAAAAAAAAAAATACAATACACTAAATTGTCAGTTCCAGAGAGGCACTTTCACATTCCTGCTGGACTGAGTGTAATGGCATCAATCTATCACCAGATGCAGACTACAGTGCAGAGATTAATCATAAACAGTTGACTCTTACTGGTCAGGACCAATGGACAGAGCAGGAATGTTTTGCTATTATTTCTGCCATTTCTAAGGTCACTTGTGGCATAACACATTAATTCAAACAGTAGCCAGTGATGCATGTAGCTGAGAGAGGAGACTGCAGTCACCAGTGCCAAAACCTGCAAAAGGAAAAAAGGTGTTCAGCTCATACAAAACTGGAACTTTAAAAGCCTGTGCATGGCATAGCTTATCCCAAATGTGTAGATACTTATGGTAAAGTAGAAAAGGCAGCAAGAACTGAGAATTCCATCTGCAGAACTGATGTAAAAACTGAGAAGACTACCTGCAGGAGACAGGTCCTAAGCAGCAAGTTCAGCACCTGGTAGGCACCAAATGACCCAGGGAAACTGCATCTAATTAGACTGATGAAGTTACAACGTGGCTGTGTGATGCAGGCAGTTTTTAGAACTTCTGTCTTTAAAAGCTTTGCTTTTCTTAATAAACAACACTGGAAATTACCTTCCAGTACTTCCAACTCTTTTAAGCTTTTGTGGAATAAATATTTGCAATGGGATGTAGGGGCTGGTTTCACTGAAACACATTTTGGGTTTGCTTCAGAAACAAAAACTCCTATGAATAGAGGTCCAAACAAACAATAAACATCCTGAGCTAAAGGAAAGGGCACTGAGCGGCACTCTGGATTACTTGGCACCAGGGTAAAATGTGCACGATGGAAGGGAGCTGCAAACCCCAAGCAAAGGGGAGCTCAAAGCGCTGCCTGCCAACAGGTTGAGTGTGTGGCACTCAGCCCTCCCCGATGCTGAGCTGGAAACAGCCACTGAGAGGAGCTGAGTCCGAGTCCCAGCGCTGAGCGCCGAGCAGAGGGGCAGAAGGCACCGAGCGGGAGTGCGAGCGCCGGTGGGTGCTGAAGGGCTCAGGTCACAACTCCCAGGCGTGTCTGCGCTCCTCGGCGAGCTGTCACCCACTCCAGGTCCTGTGGTCCAAGTACACAACTCTGACAGCTGCGCTGTTTCTCTGCAGAAGAGCTGAGCACATTTTTGTCCACCTGTGCACCACTTCACACGCACCCCGGCACCCCTTCCTCACAGCCCGGCCGTAACGTCCCGGAGCCGATGAACAGCCTCACCCACGAACCCGCACTTGCGAAGATCCCAAATCCCACACAAGCCGGGCGTTTGAAACACACCTCCCCTTCATCCCCGCTCCAGGCAGCACCCTTTCCACCCAATTTAGGATACACCACGGCCCCCCCACTCGGGAGAACTCGTGTGGTCCCTCCCAGCCCTGGAGCCGCGGAGGCGGCACTAGCGCGGGGTCCGCGGTCAGCATCGCACCGGGGATGCAAGTGGGCGCATCCCTGGAGCCGCGGGCGGAGCACGCCGGGCATCCCGCCGGGCATATTCCCGGGCATCATCCCGCCGGGCATCATCCCGCCGGGCATCCCGCGGGCTCGGCCCCGGCACCGCCCGCCCCGCGGCTCCCGCAAGTTGCGATCAGCGCGGAGCCGCCGCAGCGCCGGGCAGGGAGCGCTCGGGGCGGCGCCGGAGCTTTCCCCGCCGGCCGCCGCTTCCCCGCCCCTCCCCGCCTTCTCTCGTTTCATTTTTGGCGGGGGCAGCGCCGGCTGCGGAGGGAAACGCTGCGCTCTCCGCGCTTCGGGACCGGCGCCTGCCGCGGTGCGGATGCGTATGGAGGAATCCTCGTGAAAACAGCGCCCGACGTTTCCCTCCCCCCACAAAAAAAAACCCCAAACCCAAACAAACCACCCACTTGGATAATTAAAACGGTAAATCTAGCTAACTTTTCATTATCTTGCTTGCTGTGTGCTTATATATGTAGATATTTGTTATTTATCTCTCTTCATTTCATCATCCTTTGGTTTTTGTTATTTATCTGATCTTATGCTGCCGGAGAACTTGAAATATTGGGGTTCAGAACCGAGGAGGATTCTATTCTGCTTTTTCCTAAAGTTGGACTGAGGAATGAAAACGTTCCTAGTTCATACTAGCCTTGTGAGTATGTTTACTTGCTTTGCCAACCTGAACATAGATGAGATTTCCTGTGGCAGCATCCTCTTGAGTTTGCTTTTCCTTTAATTTTTGCCAATAATACAGCCGAGATGTGTGTATGTTGAACACATGCAGTCCTGTAGGCTGATAGGTTTTGTATGCTGGCATTCACAGCTGAGATTCCAAGTAGGCTTTGAATGTCTTTAGTTTATGATGTTAACAAGTGAACTGTCTTCTGTTTTCATCCTTATTCAACTTGTGGATTCTGCCAGGAGATCATCTGAACCGAATCACGTCGTGTTTCTTAGACCTTTAATTATTTAGTTGCCTTTTCAGAGATAGAAGCATGCTCTCGTTTGTACAGGTCACACAATTTGTAAAGCTTCATAATCCAGAGGGCTTTTGTTTGAGAGGGTATTCATTTTATACAGTCCCTGTATTGGTCGGATGCTTTATGAGAATGGGCAACTCCAGGCTTTCTGCACATTATGAAAACCAACTTTAGGAAATGAAATGTCTCTGTTAGGTATTATAATTCCATAGATGCTTATGCTTGCTACTGTAAACTATTCTTCTTTTTGGACTATTACTCCAGCAGATATTTACCTGAGGAAAATTAAAATTTAGAGGTTAGTTTAAAAAAAAATCAATGTATACGTGGAGAAAAGATTGTCTTACTCTAATCAAACAAGAGAAAATGAGAGCATCAGTTGCATAGTTGATGAAAATTACTGACCTGAACTCTGCTGTAAGATGTGGGCTAAACTTCCAAGTTTGACTTGGGGAAAACTTAGCTCGGGGTAGACTCTGTTGCTCTTTATTGATTTTGTTTCTTTCCTTTCTGAGAAGTCAGTCACATATTAATCTGCCTACCCATACATGCACAAGCATATTCACCTGCACAGGCAAACACCTGATGCTGTCCAAGTGCAGGACTTGAGAGTTGAGGTTCTGAGCCACAGAGGACTACAAACAATGCAGGGGAAAGGAAAAAGGAAGGAGGGATGCACAATATTTGCTGTTGGGCACATATTTTAGGGACCTTGCCTTGGAAACGAGTCTCAGTAGTCAAAGAAGAGAGGCAGGACCTCACATGGACTTGGCACAGCTTCTGCTCTGAACTGCTGCCTGCTGTGATTACATCTGTATTTAAATTAATCTTCTAAAAACTTGTGTTCATCCATCATTTATCTTGTTAGCGTTTAAAATGGGATAAAACCTGCATTTGCTGGTTAATTTGGTCTGCTAAATTCTAAGATCTGTTGACCCAAGAGACAAGTACTTTGCTTAGGGGCTAAAAAAATTATTTTTGTTTACGATCATACAAACTGCTGTGTGTGATGCTGCATGCTTCACTTCTTGCAGTGTTGCATGAATCAGGAATATGGAATTAGGAGTCATTTTTTCTGCCACACATAGGACTTCAAGGGGTTAAGTGGTTGGTCAGCAGCAGTGCTCAGAGCATTAGTAACTCCAAGGATTATTGCTTTCTGAACACTTGGAAAGGTAAAGGTTGCTTTAAGGTACTGTAAGTAAACTGCTCTTGGTGCCCCAGCCTCTTCACAGTTACCATTCACACCTTCTCTCTTTGGTGGAATTTCTGCGAAGTTCAGATTTCCACCAATCCTCTCATAAATAGCTGTGAGTTTCTTCTTTTTGATTGTGGAGACTGAAGCACCTGGAATGTTAAAGGAGAGAAAAAGGTAATCAGCTCCAAGCTATTGTGAAAAGTTAATATCTGAAACAGGATTTCTGACTCAGCTAAAAGTCTGCTTTTTGAAGAGGAGATTAATCAAGCCTTTGTTTTGGAGTTTTATTGTTATTATTGTTGTTATTGTTGCCAGAAGTTTTGGACTCTACAGCTGTCACTGCCCTCAGTGAAACCTGCAAATAAGCAACTTTCCTTGTATGCTTCCTCCTCTTTCCTTCCCTGAGAGCTCCAAATTTTCTGTTTTTTCATCCAGGCAGCAAATGAAAGAGCTGACAGAATTCAGTCAGGCAGGAGGCACCCACTGCATGCAGAATCTGACTCCTCAGTACTGAGATTCCTCTTGAGCTGGGGGCACAGGACGTCTCTCATGTCATTTTGCACTAATTCCACATCTGAGAGTGACAAACCACTATTCTAGTGTTAGAGAAAGCATAAGTGATTAAAATTCAGATATTTTTAATGACTTACTGATGCACAGCTGTTAAAAGAGACAACTGAATTTATTTGATCTGAAAGAGTGACTCCTTTTTGCCCAATTTTCTCTAAGGTATTTACTGGGAAAAAACCTTAAATGCTGCCAGATTCAGTGTTTGGCTCTGCTATTAACCCCTCACCCAGGAACAGGGTAAAAAAGGCACAGCTTCAAAATGCATGAAAAACTGACTTTAAGACAGCTTTAGCAGTTGAAATCAGTTTTTATACCTTTGTCTTTTAAATGACTAATCTCTATCTGTGGGTGTCCATTTAACCTGTGATATAACTTTAGAAACTGCTGGAGGCAATTTGTACTATAGGATCTGAAGTGATTAACATTGGGTACACATATACATAAAGCATTTCAGTATTTGATGGGTTGCATCTCTTGGCTTTGGATGCCTTTCTCTTTTTTTTTTTGATGTCACATTCTCATCTGCAGGGTATTTTATAAGCACAAGTAAAGGTTACAGACTCCCTAATTCAAGCTTCAACTGTTATGGCATTTTTATACAAATGCTCATTTTCTTTGTCATACCATTTAGCAAAAAGGATCAATGTGCTCCATTATCCTGCAACTATTGTGTGAAAAAAAAAGTGGTTCTATCAAAATTGTGTCCCCTGGTTGTATTTTTTTTGTAAACTAATTATATATGTCAGACATAATGTTGCCCTCTGCTATTACATTCTGTTTCCAAATGTAATAAAGTTGGAGAAGTTTCAATGCATGAAAAAAACAAAATATTTTTTCCATGGGCATTTGATGTCCATGGCTGGAGATTTGCTCCTGGCAGAGGAACAAGTCCTTCTGCCTGTACAATTCACATTTTAATTAAAACCAGGGCACATTTTAGAAAATATTGGGGATGTATATTATATATATTGAATTTAAAGTGTTATTTTCTTGATGATTCATGTTATAAATTAATGCTGGAGTAAGAGAATGGAATTGGAGGTCATTTCCTCCACATTCTCTCTAGGACCTCAGTTCTGCACTTACTGGAGGAAGAAAAGTACATGGGAGTACAGTGAAACAGGCAGACCTAGACATCCTAAGAATTGACTAAACACTTTTGAGTTTGCCTTGCCTGCAGTAGGAGTGTGTCACATGGTAATTTGGGAAGCTTGCTTGGAAATGGAAGAGTTATGAAACTGGATTTGCCTCCTACAGGTGCACATCCCTGTGTGTGCATTTGCAGGTTTGCCACAGGGGAGAGGGCAAAAGCCCAAAATTAAAAGCAGGATGGCTAATTTTAAACTGCCTTGCTCTGCCATGAAGCATCAGCTGCTCAGCACTACAAAAAAGTCCAACCTAAGGACTCCCACATCACTGGCTCCTCTGCAAAATGGGAGGATTGGAAAAGCTCTATCAGTGTATGAGAAAAGTAGCCTTGTTGACTATGTCTAAGTATTGTTTCTTCTTGCCAAAATGCAAGATGAGCTCTGAAAATTTTGAGTGGCAAGCACCCCCAAATTTAAGACAAGGCTTATCAAAGTGAAAAAATGGGTGCCTAAGTTGTTTGGTTTTTTCATTTGTTCCTAGAATCTTGTGCCTAATTCATTGGATTTTGGAAGAAACCATTACTCCACTGTTAAATGGCAGTGTTACCTTTTCAGGCTTTGACGGAACTGAGTTTGTTTTGGTTGTGGCAAATAGAATGGTTTGATGGTGAAAACATCCAAAAAGAATCAGCCAGTCAGCTGGCTCATGCACAAACACAGCAGTTATGCCCCAAGTGCCTAACTGTTAAAAAGTCATTCTCTGCCACAGGGAACAGTGGATTGCAGAGTGACAATCCTGCTACTGAGCTGTCTGTGAGGTGCAAAGAGGGGCCAAGGTGATTCAGCTGCCTACTTGCATAAATAAGTAGGTGTCTGTGCTTACATATGTACACAAACACACAGAACAGCTCCATGGAGGCCAATACAAACCCCATGTAAATGAACAAAAGGTTGTGGTGAAATGTGAGGCAACATTGGGACATTGACCTGCTGGAGAAATAAGGAAAGGAAAGCAGAAATGAAAACTAGGAATCACAGAAATATCTGATCCAGTATGTAGATCTTTGGCATGGGTGAGAAGGGTTGGAACTGGCTACCTCACCCAGAAATGTTTATGCAGTAATGAAAAGGGATTATAGTTTGATGGAATTGTGCCAAAGGGTACTTTGTACCTATTGAAGTGTGGTTTCATTTGGCAGCTTCTCCTGACTTGAGGAGAACTTCCAAACTCTGCTGCTGTAAGTCACAGTCAAAAATATGACGATGTTAGAACACTTTGACCTTCAAAATAGATTTTGAGAGTATTAAATTACTGTACCTGTAACACAGTCGTGTCTGCAATAACAATTACAGGCAAAACGACAAGAGTCAGCATCCCCTTGCCCCTTTATCACAGCAGTGGAAATAAAAGTTCATTTTAGTCAAGTTATATTCCTTTTCCTTTCTTCCTAGAGCAGTCTCTAGTTGGTTCCTGCAGCAGCTGAGTGAGCAGAGCAGGACAGTTGGCTTGGGTCTTCTCATGGACTGGAATGCCAAATGTTCCTGCTTATTGTTCCCTCCCTCTGACAGGGGACACGCTGTTCAGTGAATCACTCTTATGGCCAGCAGCAGAACATGACTTCAGCATCACCTCGCATCTTCTGTCCTCCCAGTCCTGCTGTTTTGCTTGCCTCACAGCAATTAGGTGTCAGGCAGCCCATCCATCCTCATCCTCCACTGTTGAGTTTCCTGGGTTTTGACTCGCTGGAGTGCTGCTGATTGCACTCACATGGAAGCACTGCCCTGCCTGGAAAACTTCCTGTGTGGGCAGCAATAATCCTTTGGGTTGATGTTTCTGCCTGAATCCAGACCCCACTGTGCGTGACACTTACTGGAGGGTGGCTGTAATACATCAAAACAAGCATTTTCTAGTTTTAAGTGCAGATGATTTATTTGTAATGTAACCACATTAGCTAGTCTCTAGATGGCCATAATTTGGGCCATAATTGGATCTTTCACTGTATAAGAGTGATCCTTCCTCTAGGAGGAAAGAAACACATTCTTTTTTTTTGTTTTTTTACTTAGCACTGTTGATTTGATAGCATTAAATCCATCCAGTTTATTTGTATTAAGCCTAAGATTACATCTAAATGTAATAGGGAGGGTGGGGTGAAGTAGCTATCAATACTCATTTTCCTATCCTTAGCTTTGTGCTAGATTATAAAAGATCAGGCTGGCTTGGAGAAACCACTGCAGTAGGCAGTGGTGGAGCCCACGGAGTACAAGTTTGTCACCTCTCTGCGATGACTGTGGCTCACTGAGTCACTGATGAGAAGGGGGTGCTCTGAAACCAGCAGAGACAACTGAAACAGGGAGGTCTGTGATCAAAATATCATCCTTGAGAGAGATTTTAGGCCATGGTTTATTGGTAACTCAACAACTAAAGGATGTAGGCTAACTTGGACCTCATCAGTATCACTTAGAGATGCAGCCCACTCAGTTATCAGAGTCTCTTCCTCTAATTTGTGTTATAAATCCTGGTAAATACAGCACAAGCTTTTAACAGTGCCACAGACACAAAGCAGTAAGTGTGTGTTGGGTGAAAATACCAGGAGTATGTACCATTGTCTGGAAAGCTTTAATCAAAAATAGCTCATTATAATAACTATTGTCAAGTTATAAACCTTATACCACTTGTGATTGTTCAGGAGACTCTCCTGGGTACCCTGAAGTGTGTTAATTAATAGTTTAATAAAAATTAGTGTTTAATTATTCATTAACAGTTGAGCTGAGGGAATAACCTCAAAGGTTGTTGAGCGTGCAGGTGATGAAAGGTTGGGGAGGAACGCAAATGGATGGAACAACTGAGTTAGAATTAAAAGCTGTCTTAAAAAATGCAGCTGAATAGAACCAGTATCAGGGATGCTCTTGGGCAGGAACAATCAAGAGTGCAAATTAAACAGGGGAAATGACAGGCTGGGCAGAGCTGACACCCCTGCAATATCACAGAGCTGGTTCATGTCCTGATGATGTCACTGGTGACTCCTTTTAGAAAAACTGCTACATGGCTATCCACATCCTGAACCTGGGCATTTGGGGAACAGGGAGAGCAGGGCTGCTCTGCAAGGGGGACATGGGCTGGGAGCCCAGGTGACCCCAGCACAGGCACTCCTCACAGAGGGGACACAGCCAAGCACAGGCAGAGCCAGGTGCCCATAATGGGGCCAGTATCAATCCCAGATCAGTGAGGGAATGATCAGGGGGGCAGCCAGGAGCAAAAAATGACAGACATTATTTAGTGACACAGAAAAAAAATTCAAATGTACCAGAGAAAACAAGCAAATAATAAAATTATCCTCTCAAGAAAAGAGGAAAGTCAAACTTCAGAAGTCTAATAGCATTTTGGTCTCTGTAAAAGATGCATCTAAGGCTGTTGATTTCTTTCCTAGGGAAATGACTTCCATTCTGTCCTAACACTTGTATCTACATAAACAATCTTCTGTATTGGGCTTGCCCAACATAATGGCATCATTACCATCTCTTCCACACAAAGAATTTTTACATTAGGGTCATAAATCAAGCTCCTTTTCACTCTGCCTTTTACTGCAGGCTTTTAATTTTTTTTCATCCATTCTAGTCTTACTCTTCTCAAAGACTGTACTGCAGGTCTCATTATGAAATTACCTGAAGACTGACAGTTGCCAGTGGCAAAAAGGGCCCCTGCTGTTTTGTAAAAGGCAAAATGTGTTTCTTTTCATCTAGACCAAAGCCTTGTGTGATTTTTTTTTGTAATTAATATTTTAGGATGTTTACATCTAGAATAAACAACCATTTAACATTAATAATAAGTATCTGTGTCTACACTGTCACTTCTCTGGTTTGCTGTTAAGTCCCCATCTCCTGATCATCAAAGCTGTATCAGTTTGAGTTTGTTTGGACCCTGTTATGCAGAAAACCAACCAGTTCCTTTCAAGACAAAAGCCAGATGTGGATTTGGAGGTGATTTGTTGACGAGACCATTTCAAATAAGCACAGTAGCCAGGACCATATCCACGTTGGGATCTTTCTGTGCTGCACAGTGTTTTCCAGCACACTTCAGCAGTTCTGCTTTCAAGGGCTCGCAAAACTTCGTGCCATGTCCAAGGGTGTGCAATTTATCCCCCTTCTGATATTAGGCTATCAAACTACCAATTCCCTGATTGAGCCCTCATGTCAATTTAGGTCTTTTGAACCATAAAATCTCTAAAGAACAGTGATGATGTCTTTCAGCCACATGGCTCTGTGTTATAGGCCACACAGTGTGGGCACAGCTGTGTGCTCACACTGCTCTGGATGGAGTTAACAGGAATACTGTGGGCAGCAGCCCCACTTCAGCTAGGGAGCAGGCAACTCTCAGCAAGAGAGGCATCTTTTTCTGTTTGTTTCAGAGATTTGTGATTCAGGATTAAGTTTTTTGTCTGCATTTCAGATTTTGTCAGTGGCCTAGAGACACCCTAAGAATTCTCCTTGGGAAAAGCAGATCAGGCTCTCCTCAGCCCAGAGCCCGGTAGTTACCACTGGACAGATGACAAAATGAAACAGCAAGATGAGATGTCAGGACCAGCTAATGATCCCAACAATGAGAAGCCCAGGATGCATCCATTAGTTTTTGGCACAAAACCAGTGGTGCTTTGAACTCTGTGTAAAGACAAATCTGACCTACAAGATACCTGTATTTGGATGCAGCTCCCAAAGAAAGACAAGTAAAGAGGGCATTAAGTGTGAAGCCTGCTTGTGGCAGCCAGCACCTGTAAGTGTTGGTCCATCCAGATCCCCTTGTAACAACAGAGAATAGGAGCCTTACAAATGCTCTCACTTTTCCAGAGCACAATTTGCTCTTTACACAGTCCCTCGTGAACAACAGCCTGGGCTGTGTGTGTACATGGTATTGGGACACAATGTGCTGTTCCCACTGGAATTCCAAATCCACTGTAGTCACTGTAGCCAGGAGTGTCATCTGCACTTAGATATGTGATCTTTAATCAGCAGCAACAGCTCTGGGTGTATATCTTGTTTTTAAGATGACCTATGAAGCTGTCAGGTGTAGCTGCTTGACCTATAACAGATAATGCCATCAGGAGGAACAAGCACTAAAATGAAAAATAGCTTTCTTTGCTTTGCCTGACATTCATCTGACACTTCTAAGGGCTGGGGCTGGGCAGCACAACTGCACACAGAGTGCAAGTTCACTGTGAAGGTGCACCTTAATCACCTCTTTCTAGTGGGCTTGTGTTTCTTCTCTCAATTCTCAGGTAACAAGTCAAGTCTGCTGCCTATTAGTCCTATCGTCGATCTTGTGCTGAAATTATTTATTGGCTCCCCTGGTAGTTTGTTAAACTAATGGCACTGATTTCTTGTTATATACAGCTACATGTAAGAAATAAGCAAACCACGTTTTGTCATTTCAATCTACAAAACCTCCAAAACAGAACAAAGAAAAGAGATGCTTAGATGCACTGAAACTTCATCTGGGTTTTAGTATTAACAAGCTAAATTCAAAAAAAGGTACTAGCAAAGTGTGAAAAGTATTATTTAGGAAAACCAGGCATTAGATTTACAGTGAGACTCTTTGGGGTTTTTTAGATATTATCCTTCAGAAGCAGCTGCTGTAGGAATGGCACACACCACTGGGTACATGAAAGATTTCTGTTGAAAGCATGACATCTAATTTCAGAAAAGCAGTCATTAATTTCTAGCTTCAAAAGTCTGTAAAGTGTGTCAATCACTAATGACAATCAACAAAAAATCTCAATGTAGCAATAACTTATCTCTAAAAAAGAAGGGAGGATAAAAACATGTCTTGGACATTTGCAGATTTATATGGTTAAACTAGAGAGTTTTTGTCAACACATTCTGCCTTCAGCTTCAAAATGTTTCTTGTCTTGTGTTCTGAAGAGCTAAAGAACCACTGTAACTGGCAGAGGAAATAAAAATTTTAGTGGACTATATATCCACCAAGCTAATGCCATTTAAAGAAGTACATTTTTTTGTAGATACACTCAATTTTTTTTTTTTTTTGCCAGAACAAACCTTAACCAAACATTGTTGAGCACAGCTTTAGGGGTTTTTTTAGCAATGCTGATACAGCAGCAAACGAAGATAGCTGCAACAGGATGGCAGTATGTCTGTTTCCCTAATAGTTCAGTAATTGGAAAGTACAGTCCAGACATAACTTGTAACTTGTTCTTTGGGGGTTTTTCATCTTGCAACACTTCTAACCTCACCAAGGACCACTGTCACAGTCTCCTGCTCCTTCTGCTCATTACAGGCTGTTCTCAAACAGGCTTGGAGCCACAGAGCAGCAGCAAGAAGAGCTCTCTAACCAGCTTTTCTGGCAGTCCTGGAGACAGAGATGCTCTGGTTCAAAGCCCTTTTATCTCCATTTAAGAGGAGGGCCTGAAATGGGCTGAAGTTTGTGCTGTGAGGGGCAGTGGGAAGCAAGCAGAGCTTTGTGTTGGAAGGTGTGCAGGCACCCACACTTTGAACTGCTTTGACCATCCCCAGCACAGGCAGAGCTGACCTCTGCTGGAATCAAAGAGTATAGAAAGGAAATCAAGGGATTTGATTTATATCCACATGAAGAGAGAAACACATTTTTGGCAAACTCTTCATTCATTTTCAATACGCTTTTGCAGAAAATCCATTAAATTCTTTGTCAAGGGTTTTTTGTGAAGGCTGCTGGGTCAGCTCATGATAAATGGGAAAACAACACCCCAGAAGCACGGGGGCTGTGTTGCATCCACTTGCAAGAATGGGCTGGGTCTGCTTAATTGGACATATCCTGAGGCAACGATAGAGAAAGAGGAGGATGGGTCCTGATTCTCTTTGGAAAGTGTTTTCCACTGCAGACCCTCAGAGATGCTTCTCTCCCTTTAAAGCCTCGTGTGGTCTGCACTACTGCAGTATCACCTGGGTTTTACTGAATGGGAGGTTGGAAATGTGACAGTTCCTTCCATTTTATTGATTCAGAGGGAGAGGCAGACCCCTGCCTCAGGATGGTACAGGGGGTCAGGGAGTTTGCCTCTCGTGTCCCCAGATAACACAGCAGTGGTGCTGGCTGACTTCTTGGGTGTGTGGTGAGGATAAACTGGTGACCCTCTGCAGTTACCAGGGCCATTGCAACCCACCCCATCAGCTCATAACAGTCAAAGCCTTTTTTAGAAATTGCTCATCTCTGCTCCATCAGAAAAGTTACATGACAAAGCTCTGTATGAAATACTGGAAAGACAGGTTTGACCAGAATTTATCTGGGAAGATATAGAATTGAAATGGACTTAAATGCAGAAAGATGACAAAGCAACCATTTTTCTGACCTAAAGCCATCAGTTTGCTGAAATCTGACTTCCATGTATCAAAGAGGTATGTAACCAAGAAAGAAGGGAACAGTACATATATCTTCACTTCTCTCATAAATTTGGGAGGTACCCTGGTGGAAGTGGCACAGAAATCTGGATTGAAATTCAACGCAACAGCATAAAACCCAAGTTAAAGTCTCAGACAGAGAGATGTGCTGAAAATACATATGGGATGAAGCACCATTTACACAGGAAAGAGCACTGGAAACTGCAGGAGCTGCTTGAATTCATCAGAACTTACTTAACATAGAAGTATAATTCTGACTTTTTTATTGCCAGTTCTTTTCATAAAAGCTGTACTTTCTTTAGTTGTGGCCAACCAGTTTCTTCCCTTAACTGTTACTGAGGGAACTACTTATGCAATGACATAATTTAGTGATGCCTTTTCTGCATCTTAATGTGTAGTACACCTGTGACTAAATGATTTTTACTTTCTCATTTTTTATTGAGACAATATTGTGCAGACTTCTTTGGCAGGAACCTGACATAAAGCTCTGTCTGTGCAGCCCAAACACATTTACTTTCTGGAAACTCATCCATTTAATCTAGAGAAGCATAGATCATTTGAAGAATGATAAAATTACATGGTCAGCCTGAAAATTAAGCCATTTATATGAAGAGGTTTGCTCTTATGCAGCTGTAGATATGAGTCACTGACCTAAAAAGCTAAGGCATTGCAGAGATATTAAGAAAATAAAAATAAAGAATTCAATAAGTTGGTGAAGTAATAAAAGAAGACAGGAAATAAAAGACTTGTTTGTTCCAACTGAAACAAAAATCTTCTTTTTGTGGTAATGAGAACAAATCATACCCCTCATGTTTCCTGTTACAAATCTTCTGGCCCAACACCTGTCAAATGCAATTGCTGGATGTTCTGCCCTTTAAAGAGCTGTAATCAATGATCAAGGATCAAGAAGTATTGCTCTTGCTTTCAGTAAAGAAGACTTTGGTACTGCTTTCTTCAGACTCTTCCTGCCTGCAATTGCTGCCAGCTCAGAAAGAGCTGAATTGCAACAAGAAGGTATCCAGGAGGGGTAGAAAGGTCCTTGTGGGCAGAACTGTCCTCCTTCTCAGACACAGCCACCTCCCAGCCAGGCCAGAGAAGGTAGTTTTGGTTGAGGTAGAGAGGGGAAAAGAAAGGGTAAACAATGCCTTTCTTTCTTTCTTTGCTGCCTCATCTACCTCTAAAACCTATCCCAAAAGTGAGAATCACTTTTTCTCCTGTCTCTGTGGTGGAGGGAATGACAGGAATCAGTTGTCACCTCTCCTTTGGTGCCTTTGAGGAAGAACTGTGTCACTCTGAGCTCTCAGGCTAGAGCCTCATCTCCAGCATCTACAGGGGAGCAGCTCATACATTGCAATAAACTGGCTTGGAGTCAATTCAATTTAGATCAAAGTGATGATAATGCCTTAAAGGAGCTAAAGAGGAGATTGGAAAGATGTTTCTGCCTTCTGGAAGTTTATCCAGCTAGCTCCTCTTATCCCTTAGGTTTGTTTGCAAATTTAGGTTCCAAGTTACTTCTAAGCACCCCTTGCTCAAGTCACAACTTTTTTTTGTGGTTTTTTTGAGTGAAAAAAACCCTCTTTTTTTACCCCCCTTTAGCTGAGTGATTGCAGAGGCCAGTGGCAAGTAGAAGGGTTCCTATCAGAGCAAAGGTAACAGCTTCACAAATAAATTGTGAAGACAGAAACATTCCTTGTGCAGTCTCTGCTTTTCAGATTTAGATTCTCTCTGTCAGGGAGGAGGCTGTGCCACAGACTGTGCCATGGGACTCTGTGTCTGATTACAGAAGTAAATCTTTATTTAAACAGGTTTTCCTGCTGTCAGCTTGCTGCCTCTCAGACACAGGTACACCACCACCATCCCTTTATGCTCTTTGTCATAAAGGGACTTATAAATGTGCTCCATGCCAGCATCTGCAAGAGGCTGCAGGGTTCATCTTCCCTAGCAAGAGGCAGGAGCTGGGCTGGACTCAGGGTCTGTTCCTGCTTGTGTGGAGTAGGGATACAGGAAAGTCATTTCTGAGGCAGAGGAATCATTCATGGATTGCAAAAGTCCAGCAAGTCTGAGCCAGGAATTCCAGTAAATATGTAATCAGATTGCAAATATACATATTAATATACATAATAAACATGATCCTAAAGAAGCTGCTAAATCAAAATGCAATAGGATAAACACAGATGATGAGAAAAAGATGGAATAATTATAAGTCAGAGACTGAAATTTAAGTTCTGCTATATCATCTACCTGTTTTTCCCTCATACCACCCCAGCATTCTTGCTAGACCTTTCTGAATCACACTTGTGATATATTGTCAGTTCAGCAGCAGCAGAGCTGGGAATAAGGCACCATCATTAAATCCTCACAGAGACTGTAACTGAATAAATCAAATTATGTAAGTAGTTAATTTTCATAATTTGAAATTACTTGTCTTTTATGCAGTCAGAATCAATCTAGGCTATTAGCACCTACTTTGGAGTATTTTTGGACATAGTTTATGAATGCTCTAAGGGAAGGCAGCAGGCCATTTCTGTAAGCAGGTTTTTAAAACCAAGTCTTGCACTGGGTTATATTCAAAAGTCATTTCAAAAGTGGCATAATGGTCAGTTCTGGGAAGCCTGATAGGCCAAAGCACAGTCAGAAAAGTGCAAGCAGGAATCAGAGAGCTGGTTTGAGAAGGGAAGAAGGGCAGAGAGCACATGGAAGAGCTTTCCACCCTGCAGAGAGCCCGAGGCTGCCCCCTCCCGCAGCTCCCAGAGTCACTGCCAGCCCACAGCTCAGAGGGTTTGGGTTTAACTTCATCCTCTGCCAAAATGTGTGACCTTGGTGTCCCATGTAGTCTCCCTGCATCTCACTGTCCTGACTCATAAAGCAAGCTGAGGAGCATTCCCCTGATTAACAAAGAACTGGGAATAAAGTGTACATTGAACAGTAAAAGGCGTTTGAGCTCTGTGAGGATGTGCCATTGCTTACACTGACAGATCTTCCTGTGAGGAGCTTCCCTGCAGCTTCCAGTCAGGGTTACTCAGTCTGTTCTCTTGGTATGGGAACAAGCAGAGCACCTGCAAATAAGTTTTAAGCAGGACATGCAGTTCTGGAGGCCTCCCCATGAAAGACCTGCCTCTGATTTTCTCTATAGCCAGCCCTAAGCTTAAAGGATGAGAATTTGTAAATGGTGGTTTGGTCTTACAGCTCTCCCCTCCCACCAAGCTGACAGAAGGCTTTCACAGCTGGTTCTGCAGACCTTCACAAGACCTTTCTGTCTTCTCCGCAAGCAGCAATGGCAACTGAACATTGATTTTCAATGGGGCTTTTCATCACTGAAACGCTGACACTTTAATTATCAGGAGGCCCTGCACAGGTTGGAATTAGAAAACAATTACAAGTACTTATATCATGGAGCTTAGTACAGCAACTCCCAAAAAGTTATCTGAGCAGTGACACTTTGAAAGCTTGCTTGCTGTAGTTTTTGTTCTCACAAAAGTTTTCAGTCCTTCTGTTCCCTCACACAGACTCTCTAATGTCTAATAATATGTTGAACACATGCTGTGGCCTTTCCATTAGCAGGGGCTTGCCTTGTATCTGCTTGTTTTCATCAAAGGCAAAGGGACTCTTGATCTCTCTGCAAGTTTAGTTGAAACTGGGCAATGAGTTCAAAAGGAGCTCATGGGGACTGACAATGGCACAATCTTGTAACTGTTATTTCCCAAGGAAACTGGATTAAAAGGAAGTATCTGACTATGTGGTAGGCTAAGTGAAACCTTCCTTTCTGTCAGTTAAAAAAAAAAGTGAGGAAACATATTTTTACACATTGTTTACTAGATGAGTTTCAGTCAGAGGGAAAACTAACTCCCCAAATGTTTGGGGTTTTTTCTCATTAGTGGGTTTAGAAGAAGAGCAGATCTATGTTTTTGGACATAACTAGAAAAAATTAGTCTTTTAAAGTTCCCTCTTTTATTAATTACAGGCAATTTGCTGTATCATGGCATGGTGTCTCCTTTGAAATAATTGCAAAATAATTCTCTTTTTAAGGTTGTTTTCAGCAACATGATGGAAGTCTCCCATAGCCTGGTTTCCTACTGGAATTTTTATCCTTCTTGATTATAGGCTGTGTTCCCATGACAATTCCTGTGCTCATGCATCCCAGAATTAGCTCCTAACACGTTCCAGCCTGATGGTACATTGAGCCCACTCAGTGCTCTGCAAACTACATGTACGCTCTGGGCTCTGAATATGTGGGGAGAGGAAGGTCTCTAATTTGGGTGTTAAGGCTATGGGATTTAAAGATGGGAGAAGAGATGGACAGAAGGTAGTGGAGGAAGTAAAAGATGCCCAGGTTTATTCCTCTTTTAATTTATTTTTTTTAAATAGAAATGCCTCATGTCTGCAGGCTAAGAAGGGTATGTAAGAGTAGTAAGTATAAACTTTTGGTGAAATGGAACACTTGCTTGAAAATGACATCACTTTAACTTCAGAGTCAGCTGACAGGGAAAGCAGTTGTGTGCTTTGAGCTAACTTTCCTGCAGCTTTCCTTCACTGAGCCCTCAGTTTAGCTGCAAGCTCCCTGTTTCCATGGGGTACCCCTGTGGCATTCCCACTTTAAACACTGCAGTGTTCCAGCTGCAGAACTACACCCCTTCCTAGAGATCTCCTCCTAGTCCAAACCTGAGGAATCCTAATAAAGGCCTTCTCAGAAGGAGCAGCTCTGTGCTCGGTCCTACCTGCCAGAGCAGCACCAGAGCTGATGGTAACATCCAGCAGTGCCAAGAAGGGAACCCTTGGATATTCCCCACTGCAAGAGAAGTCAAGGTTCCTTGACAAAAAGGCTCCCAGTAGGTGCTGGTTTGGCTCCAAATGGCACTGATGGATGATTACAAGATCACCACTGCATTTCCATGTTTGTGCACAGCATCAATGTTCCTCAGCTAAGGCACAAGGGATTCCAGCCAGGACTCCTGATGGATCTTCATGGACATCCAGCACTGCTACCAGGACATGTTCAAGCACTACAGCTACTGAGGGAGCTGCTCACTGACTCTTTTCCACCAGCACTTACAGCTCACACATTAAAGCTGTTCTGAGGCTTTCTGGATGTTTTTGCCCCCAGCCTGTTCTCAAGAAGCTGTCCAGACTGGAGAAGCAAAACTCTTCAACATGTTTCTATCTGAGAACAGCCTACCCATCTCACCATCTGTCACAACAGCATTTTCTAACATTTTCTTCTCCCTCTTGGTGCTTCTTATGCCTCTTCAGAGTTTGCCCTCTGGCATTCTCCAAATGGCACAGCAGCGTTCAGCAGTGTTGGGACACTTGCATTTGTGGAGTATCAAAAAGGCTCCTCCCTCCCAGATTTTTCTTGCTCAGTATGATGGTACCACGAGGGTTTAAAAAAAAACCCAAAGCTTATAATAATGCAAGCATGGTTACCAAGATATTAGGAATAGGAGAAAATGCAATTGAGATTGTAATTTGCTTTACAGATTGAATGGTGCTCTGAGCCTTCAGCTGCCTTTAACTTCTGCAAGATACATTACCCAAACTGAGATATGCAAAGATGCCTACAGATTTTAAGATACTCAGTTTGCATTAATCACAGTCTCACACTATTAATAATTTGAATTCAGAAAAAAATAGTGCAAAAATCTAATTTTTTGCTATGCAATTTGCTCAGACCTTCAGACGACCTGAACCCAAATTTCAAGGATATACATTCAAATGCAAGAGTGTCTCTCTGAGGGGTCACCTATAACAGTGACATTGACCTCTCATACTCACAGAACCTCAGTGAGAAGCTCCCCACAGAATTACTGCTGTCTACTGCACCAGCTGCCATTGCCATCTCAACAAGACCGTGTCTGTTCCTTGGTGACAAATCTCCTGGTCAGATCTGTCCCACACCTCAGGGGCAGCCCATAGAGTTGCACCAGGAGGTGACTACTGATTTATTCAAATCCTATCCATTTTCCAACAAGTCAAAGCCATAGAGGCACCCTCCCAGTCCCTGTGCCCGTGCTGGTCTCCAGGCTGAGCCCAGGAGGAGACATTGGAGGGGAATTCCAGGAGTGAGGGAAAAACATTGCATTAGTGTTGCTATGGAGATGAAAATTAGCACAATAACTATTGTGTTCTGTTTCAAAGCTTCCCAGTCTTCAGTTTTAACTCCTTCCCCTACTCTACCACTGTTTCAGTTCTGTCCCAGCAACATTCCAGCACACCTGACAGATTTCTGGGCCAGGAACTGGAAAGGGAATGGCAGAACACATAAGAACCTGAAGTCTGGGCAGGGACCAGAAAAGAAGGAGAAAAAAGTGAGGGAAGGCCTTGTAAAAGGAGAGAGAATAAAATAAAATCAGGGAAAAGAGAAAAAAAATAAGAAAGGGAAAAAAATGTAAGAGGCAGGGATATGGAAAAATTGCTTTTGAAGATACTGCAGAAACAGAATTGGAAAATACTTTGGTACCATATGGTCACCCTCTACCATTCCATAGTGAAGCCCTGCCCCTCACAGAGAGCAATGCACAGGCTGTGTACACTCAGCAGTGAACACTGAGATCTTTTCCTTCTAGGATGCAACTGCCTCTCAGTTTTTTTCAGAACTGAGAGGAAAAGCAAAGCTTCTAGGAAAGAAATATAACATCATGCCTTCTTCTCAGAGGAAGAGCAAAACCTGGAATTAATTTGATAATTTGAAAGTTTTCCACATCCACATGGTTGTGATGCAGTGAACACTGAGATCTCTTCCTTCTAGGATGCAACAGCCTCTCAGTTTTCTTCAGAACTGAGAGGAAAAACAAAGCTTCTAGGAAGGAAATACAACATCATGCTTTCTTCTCAGAGGAAGAGCAAAACCTGGAATTAATTTGATAATTTGAACGTTTTCCACATCCACATGGTTGCACTGAATGAGGTGGTTGTGCCATTTCTGATAGGGTTTATGTTTCAGTTCCCTAAAGCTTGCACTTCTTTTGGATGAGTTACTGTTGACCTGAGTTCAATCTTTTCCATAAAACCACTTGGGCTGTAAAAGTAATGCCCTGCCCTCCTTTAGAAACACTGGAAAAGCATTCAGGCAGGGTAATAAAGATTCAGTGGAGCTTGTAGATGAAAATTAGGAAGATGAGGCACTTATGATCAACTAGGCTTCACAACTACCCACGAGGGCACCAGAGGCAGCATCACCAGCCGTGTAAAGTGTCTCTGAACACACCTTTCACCCATGGAAAATGTTGTCTTCTTGCTGCCACAGCCCTTGTGCAAAACCCAGTGAACCAGCCTTACTCTGTTACCTCTGGTTCTGCAGCAAGCACTGCCTTTGTACTTCCAGCCTTCCAAAATCTCATTCCTTTGCAGCCACTGAGGGTACAGCTGGAAATTCTGCACAACCAGCAAGAGACAGCACAAACCAGTGGATGAGCAGAGGACAGAATGTGTCTCCCAGGAGAACAGCAGCGTGCCTGGTCATGCCCAGCACCCTGTGCCAGGGAGCAGGGCTCCAGTCACAGGGAAAGGGGGTTGCAAAAAGGGTCCAAAATGTGGCTGGTAGATATTCACACTCATACCATTGTTATATACCCTCATCTCACATCACATCCATTCCTAAAAATGAGTGCTGATTTGCTAACCCCAGAAACTGAGCTGGACTCAGCCCATTTGGTGCAGGCAGAGCTCACAAAAGCTACCCCTCAGACTTTATCCTCCTTGCCCACACTGACAAAGCCAGTGACTGTGGCCACCCATCTGTGCCATGGCACACCCAGAGACAGCAGCACCCCCACGGGGATCTCACTGCACCACCTTCCTTCCCTGCTGCCACACAACAACTGGAAAATGGGCATGGTTTGCAAAAGACACGTGAATGATACAGAAGATTGTTGAGTTTATGTTGGTCTCCAGTCCCAGCATTCCCAGGTTTTCTTATGTGGTTTCTCACCACCTTTTGAGGCGGAAAAAACACCCACAATAAGTTTTTCCCAGCCCTTCAATATGAGAGAGACTAACCAATCATGGAATGAACTGGTTTTGGGGTACTGTGGTATCAAAGATGCAGCACAGATTTAAAAGGGTAGTGAGGAATGACCAATCTTGGCCATTAGTTGCTGTGCAAAAATTTTTAAATAAAACCATCATTTCTTGTAACTTGCATTGTAGGCAAACCTTCAAAAGCAGGGAGATGAATGTTTTCCTTCCCAAAGTTTAAAGAGGAGGAAAAAACTTCACTAATTGATTGATTTATAAGGTATATTTTGGGAGCTCGACCAAGTCCAAAACCAGAATAGGGATCAGTGAGACTCTCAGTCCAACTGTAATTCTACTGTTACCATCTCATTTCTATCTCCTTTCCCTCTTCCAGCCTTGCAAAGGAAAATAGCTTCAGACTAAAAGTCCTATATCTGTTACTTCTGAAGGCTCATTCCCTTGCTTTCTTGTGAAGAACTGTAGAAATGCCTTTCTGAGAAAACTTCAAACCAGACACCAAACAGAGACACAAAAAACACTCTTTCAAGCTCAGAAAGTTAAAGAAAAAACTGTTGGAAATCAAGACTTTCAATTAAAGTTTCTCCAGTCAACAAAACATCAGACTATCATCTTCTTCTTGAAAGATTATCTTATATAAGAAATGATCTGTTTAAACTTGAAACTCACATGCAGTATAGAACGGCTGAAGTGTGAAATTACTGGAGAAATCATGGAGCTGGGTGAGTATGCTACTAATTACCCCTTTCCCTGAAAGTAACTTCATTTTCTTTTTGTGAATATAATACATAAAACTGTGACGAGTAACTAAGATCTTTCTAACTGAGGAAGTGTCAGGAGAGGGAGAAGCAGCAGGGCATGGATTTTGTTCACATGCCAAAAGCATGGTATATGAAATGTCATTGTGAAGAGTCTTACTTGGCAGCTGGTTAGTTGGGGGAGATATTTATCTGCTTAACTCTCTAGCAGTGCTGAAAGTTTTAAGTGCAATTCAAAATCATCTTTCTACCACGTTTCCCTCTCACACTTTTGCAAGACAGGGTGATGAAATCCTCTATTTTGTGAACTTTAAAGAAAGACAAGAGATTACCAAGAGATTTTTTTTTTTTAGCTACTGTACCCTAATCTTTCTGGTTTTCTGAGAAGTTTTGTCTTTAGAATGATTTACTTATCTTTATCCCTGGAATTTTATCTACCACACAGAGAATGCAATTTTTTAACAACAGAGTACATACTCATGTTTCTATTCAGGGGTCACTTCATAGATAAAATATTTGTATGAATGTCTAAATTAATTATAAGTCACACTGAAATTACCCAAACTATAAACACAGTTTTGGAAAATGCTATCTTAGGCTAGGGGCTATACTGTCTTAAATCTAGATATTCCCATCCTGATGATGTCACTGAGAGAGGATTGGTTTTGCAAGGACGATTAATCTTGTTTTCCCTATAACATCAAGAATGCTACAAACCAGTTTATCTAAGTTTGTGCAGTGTTGTTATTAGTATCATCTCACAAATACAACTTAACCTGACGTGTCAGTGACTTGGCCATCACTCATATTAACAAATCCTTCTTACATGAGATTTATTCTACAATTTCTATTTTTGGAGCCTTAAAGCAACAGGGTCAGTGTTAAGGTATGGGCAACTTTCCCACCTTTAGTGGGGAGCAGGACTGGATGAGTTGGAATGTCATGAAATAGCTCAGATGGTCACAGTGATGGTGTGGTACATGCAAAGCCATGCCTGAACAATATCAGTTATATCTGTGCCCAACATCTGGGAAGAATGATGAGGAGGACTCCATTGATATCAGAGGGCTAATTAATTACTTTATTATACTATATTACACTACATCTAAACTGAATCTGCACAAGCTCTGAACTCAACTGCCCAGAATCTTGTGGCTGTTTGCTGACGGTCTGCACACACACTTGGCCCTGATAGGCCAAGGAAACAAAGAACCATCACTCTGGGTAAACAATCTCCATATTGCATTCTACTTTGGCACAACACAGGAGCAGCCAATGAGATAAGAATTGTTTTGATCATTCTTTTCTCTGCTTCTCTCAGGTTCAGAGAATGTGAATCCCACAGAACAATGCCTGGGTGAAAAGGCAGTAGAGCTTCTCAGGGTGCTCCATCCCACCTGTCCCAATGCATCCCACAGGAGACACACTGCCTCCCTGGGCTCTGGTTCTAATGCCACCTGATGGTGACTGAAAACGTCTCAGCTGATTTCAGAACAGAAATCCAGGCTGAGCTCTATCAGTTTGACTCCTGAATGGGCAGAGTCATGCCTCACAGTCCAGCAGAGAGCTGCTGGATGGTGATGCTGCTCTCTCTCCTCCAAGGAGTGCTGTGCCCTTGGGAAGCAGAGCTAAGCCTTTTGCACACAATGGCACGTGTTGCTGGGGTCTCTCCACGCCGTGTAAAAATCATGAGTGTTGCACTGAGCTGTGCTTTGATTGCTCTGTTTTTCAAGCCCATTTTCGCTTTCCCTTCCTTACGCTCAGCCTTTCCAGCTTTGATCACAATGCAGCACAGCTAAAGGCACCTGAGAAACATTGCTAGGCAACAGATGCTGCAAAGGACAGCTTCCCCTCCCCTCACACCGAGGTGGCAAGAGACCTCACAGTGCTCCAAGTTGCCTATCACAAAATATTCAAGGCAAAAGCTGCTTAGTTTTATGAAGGCGGTCAGTTGAAGCAAGAAATTACTCTGAAAGTAGGAGCTGAAAACAAACTGCAGTAGGAAAAAAGAGGCAATTCAAGGAAATTCAAGAGAAACATGATGGGAGACAACAAAAGGCAACCTTAATAAAGAGTTATTAGATGTGTGGGAGCAGGTGGAGAATATGAGGAATGAAATTAGCTAAACACACATACAAAATAGAGTTGAAAACTTCTGCGTTAGCATAAATATATCTAAGCTTAATGCACTGTCCTTGTTATAAAAGTTGATTTATCGCTGAAATTCTGGTTAGTGTTCATTTTACACCACCGTATCAAAAATTATGTCTTCCTTGAGGAAACCAATACTACTGTTGTGTTTTTCTTCTGAATAACCAGAGTACTTCACATTCATTTTTGCTCGGTCCATAAATGTCATCCATGGAGTAAATAGAAAAGTTTATTTTGTCACCATTTAGGAGTGAATATAGAAGCTACATAAAGCCACATAGATCTTTATAGAAACAAATGAGTATTTCACCCAGAATATAGCTTGAAAGCCACATATAAACAGAAAATGGTACATACTAAGCAATGCTAAGTAAGCAAAGGGAATGTTGCATCTGTCTAATGAGAGTTTCCTTTAGGACAACAAAAACAAGCTGCTAGAATAACCTGACCTGGAAGCTGTGAAGCACAGTGCAGTACCACATTTAGAAAATGCGTTTTTCCATCGTTTGAATCCTTGATTGCTCTTTTAAATGTGTAAATAGGCTTGCCCAGTAGGATGAGCAGTGGCAACAAAAACAGATGTTGGGTATGAAGAACCAACAAGAAAGTACAAGAAAGCATCAAATTAAGCTGTGTGTTAGAAATTAACAAATGCAGACTTACAGCGAAAATTAGACTTGGAAAAGGATACTAAAGTAAACTGGGGGGAATGGAGTTACTATGCAGGAAGGACAGAAATTAAAGATAATCTGGGTACAACCCAAAAACTGGGTAAATACTCTGTGCCTCGTTTCAGTCAGAGGAAATGAGGTGCTGAACATGGAACAAGAGGCAGAATGGCTAAGAGGAATCAGGTTAGGAAAAAATTGCTAAGGAGCTTATTTGGTCTTTTGAGATCAAATAATCATCACAGCAGAATTTTGAAAGAACAGGATGCAAAATAGCAGGTAGAGCAAATACTTTGAATAATTCTGCTGTGTCAATCCATTCTTAAATGACCATACAACTGCAAAGAGGTTGCTGAGTTTGCCAAAGTAACAGCTTTGGCAGATAAGCATTCTGTCAACAAACACATAGTTGAAGTAAAAACCAGAAAATGGAAAATAATATTTTAGCTGAAGGGTAATGTTGCCAAGAAAGCAAACACAACATGAAGTTAGAAGAAAATATCCCACCTTCAGTGCAGTGAGGTTGGGTTTGAGGAACAGTTTTCTAAGGGTAATTGGCACACAAGTATTTCAAAATGGAGATTGATGAGTATGGTTAATTAATTTAGAGATGAATTTGCCTGAGGTGAGGAGAAGACAGACCATTCCTAGATCAGAAATAAACGAGTCTGTTCTTTCTGTTCTCTCAGAAGGCAAAGGTTTCTGTTGAATGTGCTGGCATGGCACAGACTGAGTTCTTCCAGTTGCTCTTGGAGAGGAGGAAGGAAATGGAAAAGTGAAGCCCTGCCTGCTGTAGCAGGGGTTGAAATCACGGCTCACCCTCTGCTCATGGAATTGAGTCTACCCATGCTGCCCAGATGAGAGACACACTTAGGGAAAAGCCACCAACTATTCTCCCGCAATCAATTACTTCTTAACTTTAACAGAGTTTCTGTAGTTTGTAAATCCTAAACCAAATTATTGACTGTGTTGAAATATGAGAATAGAAGGAATGGAAGGCACGAGTATCTTTATATAATTACTGTTATGCTTTTCAATTTCAAGTAAATGGGATATTCCCTCCAAGGGCTTAACCAAACTTGGGTATGTTTTGTTTGTGAACTCTTCAGCCAGCTCTCTCTGCCACTGACACATCACTTTGATAAGTCCCTTTTTATTTGCTTCGACACACCCAGTTAAAATATCTGACTCATTTCACAAATGCACTTTAAGGTTTCTTATTAAAAAGCTTTGCAACAGTCCAAGAGAAAAAGGGTTCTGCCAATAAAGACTAAAGTTGACTATTCTATTTTTGGAAAAGGAGAGCAGTGCTAATTAGCCTGCAGCAGTCTGATGGTGAAATTCCCCATGCCCTACCAGGCAAGGTCACTGCAGCTGTGCCTGCATGTTGACACAACCTTTTAATGCATATACACATTTAAAATAATTATTTTGCACGTCAAGCCATATCTTCCTCTTCTAAGTTCATTTCCACTGTGTAATGGATGGCTTGAAATACAATTTAATTCATTTTCTTGATGCAATTTTCTACCATGTCTACTATTTTCAGTGCATATTACATCTTTACTACTTCTGAATGCATCTTATTAAGTAATAATTGCAAATATATATACATATACACACCACAAATTTCAATTCTGTAATTTCTCCTTTCAGTCAATTCTAATGTTTGTCATTTCTGAAAGCTTAAAAAAAAAATCTGTGGAATAAGTATGCACTGCAGTTGTTCTTCAAACTCACTGAACAAAGACATTTCATAGCTAACTTGTATTTATTTATCCCTAAAACCAATTCCATTTTCTATTGAATCTTCTTAATGTGGGTTTGGGGTTGGTTTTTTTTGCCTTTATAGCAATTGATATGCAGTTATGGAATTCAGCTGGATCACAGATATTTTTTCAAAGATGGAAATGAAATTTGCCAGCATCTCTTTTCTCATCCTCAGAGCATCAGTTTGATGTAGTTGAAACACTGCAACAAACCAGAGAGTGAAACAAGAGAACAGGGGGCTGTGGGGAGGTCCAGAGAATCTGCTTTCCTTCCAGCCCTGAAGCATGAAGGGGTCTGGAGGGATGCTGGGACATTGTTAGCCTTGGATCCCACATGGAGGAGGGTTCAGGATTTTGGGCAAGGGTGGTTTTTTTAGTTTTGCAATCCTTATATGAAGTTCCTCCTGCTTATGCAAGACCACTTCTTTGAAAAGTTTGAACTTTAGGAAGAAAATTCTGCTTTTAAATAAAGCTAACAACAACAAAAATACCCCAGTCTGTCTTAAATCTGGCTACCTCACAAACACTACATTTCACAGACCCTTCCATTAAATCTGGTTTTTTCTCCATTTCTGTTTCACAGAAGGGACAGGCTGTTTATCAACACATTTTTCATGATGCATTTAAAGGTGTTCTGTACCCAACTATTCCATTCTAAACAGATTTAACTTGATCACAATGAAACCTTCAGGAGAGGGTGGTGGTGCTTTCTACTTCCATTGAAATGATGGTTCTGTCTGCAAAGTGGTCACACAGGCAGAGGCAGGAACTTTCTAAGTTGTGGTCTGTCAGTTATTTCCATGTGAAATATACATTATCTGCAAGTTGCATTTGGTTTGGTTTCCCCAATCTGTCAGTGCTACCAACTCAAGCTGACAATCAAGTAAAGTCCTTCTCATGCATAATTTGCTTTAATGAGGAATCCTCTGGCCCAGTTTTTTCACTGACACTTGAGCATTGTTTCTTGCCAGTATTTTTTGCACAGACAGCACAGACCAGAACTCCCAAACAGTGCCAGTGGCATACAAGAAAATGTTGAACCTGCTTTACTGTCAGCACATCTCCTGTGCTGGGCTTGCACACCAAAGAAAATAGTTAAAACATCAGTTTGAAAGGCAAGCAAGTAGCTGTGCCTTTGAATACACATAAATAACATCCTGAGTGGGTGGTAATTTTACATCGAAGTGGGAGATGTTAGATAAAGTCTCTTCTCAGAGCAGCTTTTGAAATACCTGGGACTGAGTGCTGCTTTCACATGCATTTTGCTCTGCCCTTTGTTGAACACTTGTAGCTCTTCCTCTTTACCCAACCCCATGGAAGAAATCTCTAGGACAAATAAGTTTCCAGGGCTTGGAAAGAGACAATTAGACAATTAGCATAGCTTTCTTTGAGAAACAGTGCAAATTTTAGTGCTTAAACATCTAACTTTTGTTTTCCTCCACTTTTGGCCTTAGAAAGTTGGAAAGTTTTATGTGCCTTGGGCAGAGGTAACAGCATGGCCTGAGCACAGGTAGAGTGTTCTTTATCTGATACAATAAGCAGTTATTTTAAACTGGAAGCAACAAACTGATAATTGCTACTTAAAGAATGAAAAATGTGTTGCATAAAACACACTTTATCTCATAATATTTGTCTTGTATCCAATCCAACAGGCCAGATGTTGATTTTCATTCAGAACAAGGGTCAGGAATCCCTGCCAGTGTGAGGTCACCATTAAAGCCCTCATGAGCAGCAGTGAGGTGATCTCTCCATGTTTTTCCTTTGTTCATACAGGGTAACATACACTGGTTCCTGCTATCAGTATTTACTTTTATTGTACTGCTATCTGCTTTTCACAGTAATTTATGCAATCACATTACACACCACTCATCTAGTAGCTAGGAAACACCCATAAGTTCTGCTCTGATCAAAGACCACTGTGCCACAGACAATATCTGTGAGACATTTATGCTGTACCCACTCACATCCAGAAGTCAGCCAGTCCCTCATGCCTAAGTGATTTCAGTGGCAGATGAAACTGCCTTCCCTTCTTCTCCAGATGCATGAATTTTTCAGCTTATTGGTTTTTTTGGAGGAAAGGGGATCAAAGTGAAGATGATGATAAATCTCTCTAACTCCATCCATATCAACATCTTCAGACATAAAGATGAAGAGCTTTAAGTATGTTTGCACAAAGATTCTTTCAGCATTATACTGATCTGCAAGAAATGATATATGTACTGGTGTCAGTGCTGCAGAACTTTATAAATACACTCAAAGATGAAATTGTCAGTTAGTAGCAAATAATCCTAACATTTGCTGACACAGTCAACAGAGGACTGTTTAAAACAGACAGATTGTTATTTACAGCTGTGCCAGATGGGACAGTTTGGAATATGTTTAACTGCTCTTTTGTTAACATTTAAAATATATTCCTCAACATCCTCAAATAATTTTAAGTTGCCAAGATTTTTATTTGAGTAAAATTTACCTGCAAATATTTTTACGCTCCTGCTGTCAACTACAATTACATGTCCCTGTAAATAACAGGCAAACTGTCTACAGAAAAATCTTACTGGAGCTCACAGAGTAGGAGCATTAAATATTAATAAATACATCAATTTCATACAAAAGGAGTGAACTTTGTGGGAAGCGTATTTACAGTAATACATTATTTTAACATGACATTTATCCTGCACTTGGCATTGGTGGGGAATTAGTGCTATCTGTGTATCTAGCTCACAGATAAATGGTTAATAACTAAACCATTAGGGGAGGACCACTGAGGTGGTGCTGTTTTGATTCAGTGTTATTTTCATATTTTTGAGACCCTACATCTTTCTGCTCTTTTCTTCCACCCTTTTGTAATACCCTCTGAGAAATGTAAAATTGCTTTACCAAGAGATTTTAGCAGAGTGGCTGCAGTGATGGGGCAGAAACTATGGCCTGCAGAGCTGGACACAGCTTTGTGGCTTAAAACTAAAGTGTTTGCTTTTCTATAAAGCCAGAAGTAATCAGTAAAATACAGTTGTAGCATTCTCACCATCTCCAGTGAGGCATTACACAGCCAGTTCATATGCAAGCTATACTGTTTTACAAGCTTTTAGAAATTTTGCTAACAGTGTTTGTGTACAGGACATGTACCTGGTGAATATACCTGGAATGTATCAGTGTGAGCTGCCTTTTTTTTCCCCTCCAAAATATGTATGTAGGCTAAAGCACCTGAACTCCATAATTACCTCCCATTGCTCCCTGGAAATGATGCATCTCAGATCTCCAGTAAGATCTCTGGGGACATCACAACTTCAGACTTTGGCTTGCCTGCTAAGACTTCTGGCAGCACTATCAGTTATTTCAAGAGGTGCATCCCAGGATCCACTGAAACCTGGGAAAAGTTAATTTTACATAACTGAAACAGCCATTGTTAGCTTGGGCTGGATTTGAAGCATCAGCCTGAAGAAGCAGCTTTAACAATTCCCAATTCCCTAACAGCCCAGAGACAAGGAAAAAAAAAAAAAAGGCACAGATAAAGGAGATAATACAGGGAATCAGCTTGCCCTTCCCTCTGGCACTCCAAGGCATCATTTTTTTGCAGTTTAGAATGCTAAAATCATGTCAGCAGAGGGTTTGGGATATCATGCTGAGGGGTGGGACAAGGACAAAAGGTTTTCTGGGGTGGTGCCTGGACTGCCCCAAGCACAGGGGCCAGACCCAGATCCAACCCCATCCTTTCTAACCCCACAAAACCACAAGACAACTCTCTTCCCTGTGGCAGGGCTTTCTTTGCTCCTCCTGGCCTCAAACACTCAAAGAGGAGAGAAAATGGTTTTTGTTTTTAGATGCACATAACGCTTCAGTGCCGTGCATCAGTGTGCATAAATAGAAGCCCAAAGTTTTCATTTTGATGCACGCCAGTAGCTCATGTTTCTCTCATGGCATTGCCTCAAGCATGAATTTTAGCACAGGTGCAGAATAGAATCTTTAAATTTGCATTGATATTTTAAGCACTATGTGTTCCCTTCAGAATTCTTATTGCATTTTGGCTGCATGTCTAAGAAAACCCGGCATGAACTTGATCTAACCTTTTATTTGTACAAGCAGTTTGGACAGTCACTATTTTATTAACTGTTAAATCGTTCAGTCTGTGTATTTCTTCTGCTCTTATGTTCTTGAAACACAAATTACAAGATTCTTGTAAGGGTAAACTAATATTTATTCACCTTTGGTTTACCACAGGGATGGATGGGGATGGCACAGTTACCACACCTATGGCTATCAAAAGTGGTTCTGGTGGGTTTGCCTTTCAGGGTGGGATTTTTTGTTTCTTTGTCTTAATATTGTGCAAATTAAAGTAGTCTCTATCACTCAGGAAGAATGTGGAGTCAGAAAACCCAGTAGACCAGCTGAAGAAATTTAGGAAGAATATTTCTTTTTCTTCATTTTCCAGCTACAGTAGCTCTAATGGCAGTGGTAGAAGCATTAACACATTGGATCAATAGCCAAATGAAATCTACTGTTCTGGTCCTTTTCCCACTCTTCAATAGATGAACAGGGAAAAGGAGGAATAGGGAACAAAAAGTTCAAAAAAGAACCCCTCAGAGACCTAAAAGATGAGCTTAAGTTCTCTTGTTCTCATTTTAAAATTAAATTTGCAAGATGATTAATGCAGAGCTGTTTAGTCATGGCAATTTCAGATTTGGCACAGTCCTTTGTGTACTGTGCACAGATCAGGAAAGGTCTATATCCAGTTTCCAAAATTCTCACTAGAGACATTAACTAAATAACATACACTCTCTATTGTAGTTTAGCACACACCTTCAAAATAGATGAACTATTAGGGAACAGATCTTTTCCAGGACTGTGGGAATTGCAGCCAGTTACAGCAAGTGCAGAGATCTGGGACAGTTACAGCCTCCTAAAAAACTTCATTTGTGGTGTCTCCTGCCTGTGGTGAGGAGCTGCTGCTGAGCCCAGGGCTGTGGCTCTGCTCAGAGCTCTGAACCAACCCCAAAGGAGAACCTCAGGTATCTGACTGCTGCAGGAGGTTTCAGAGTAGAGACCTGCAAAAAATATGAGCTACCTAGCATCTCCTCAGGCAGGGGGACTCTGGACTGCATGTTTAAGTAGAAAAGAACTCCCTTACCCCCATTTCCTCAGTAGAAAAAAAAAAAAAAATCCTAGCTTAGTAGGAGAGATTTGCCAAGAGGTATTGCTGATCCACTTTAAAGCACACTGGATTTATCACAGCCAATTTTCAGTCCAGCCAAATATTCATACAAAAGATAGCCATGCAGCAACCATATATTTTCTATAAATCTATTTTTAAATGAAGTTATATCAATTGGTGCCACTGAGACAAGATTTTCCTATGTAATTTAGAAACCTTTCCAGGCAGGTCATCCCACACTCTCCCAATAAAGTGAAAAAGACAAAATCCTCTTATCTGTTTCAGACATTTTACTTTCAGATGTAAAGCACTGCACCCTAGAAAGCTACTGAACATTAAGAAAATGCAAAAAAAAAACCCCAAAACCCTCATAATTTACAGATCTTTGCATTACATGCATCCAAAGAAGAATAACAGAGCTGGGGAAGGGTTTAGAGCACAAGGGCTTTGAGGAGCAGCTGAGGGAGCTGGGGTTGTTTATCCTGGAGAAAAGGAGGCTCAGAGAGAACCTTATCACTCTGCAATTCCCTGAAAGGAGGGTGCAGCCAGGTGGGGGCTGGTATTTTCTCCCAGGTAACAAGTGTCAGGACAAGAGGAAGCAGCCTCAAGTTGTGCCAGGGGAGGCTTAGATTGGCTATCAGGAAAAAAATTCTTAATGGAAAAAGCTGTCAAACCCTGAACAGGCTGCCCATGGAAGTGGTGGAGTCACCATCCCTGGAGGTGTTCTAAAGATGAGCAGATGTGGTGCTTAGGGACATGGTCTAGTGGAGGACTAGGAATGCTGGGCTAATGCTTGGACTCAAGGGTCTTTTCAAGTCTAAACACTTCTGTGTGTCCACATTTAAGGAAATTTCTGTCTTCCCTGAAAGTTTTAAGTCTACTGGAGAACTAAATTTCCATTAAAAGTAGAAACCACATCACTTCTTTTAAATGGATGGATTAAGGTTATATAAAAATCATGCTCCTCTCAGAATTGTGTCACTGGAATGCTGCATTAATTTCCTCAATTAAAGGGACTCTCTTACAGTAAAAATATTCTCAGTCACAGGCTGAGCTGGTTGAGGATACTTAAAGTGGAATGGGGATTTTATGAACATTTACTCCTCCTAAATAAAATTATTATAAAAATAATCAAGCCAAAAAGTTCATTTCAAGGAAGCATAATATGAGAGAAGAACACTACACTGAGCATAAAGAATGTCTGGCTGATCTGAGAAACTTTTCATTTCACCACATATTCTCTTCCAGATGTAAAGATACCTCACCCATGCCACTGTCTGGGATTATTTTAGCTTCTAGCATTACAAGATTAATTAGTTGTTCATCAACTGAGATGGATATATGACACCCTTCAATATTATATTGCCATTATTGTGGCTTTTAAATAAATTTCTGACATTTGATATTTGTTAGATCTCATCTCTTGATTTCTTAACTTCCTTGTTGTAGCCCAAATTGTCTTTACTTACATTACTCCTTCAATAACTCCTACAAGAAATTCTTGACACAATAAACCATCCTTGCACAGTATTTCTGCTCACTATAAGCATTTTATTTCAGCACTTAGTTATTAATTTTCTATTCAGCTATTTATTCTCTAGCTTTTTGTGCATTTGAATTTGTAAAGTTCTGGTAAAACTCTTAAATTTTGAGATAAACTTTTCTTCACAAGGCTCTGTTTGTCTAGTACAGAGAGCTGCCCACCTCCTTCTATTATCAATGCATCTGAGTGCACATGCTCCAGTGGCAAAAGTGTTGTTTAGTTGGTGCTATTTTCAGCCATCAAAATACTTTGCAAACATTGTCTTTGGACACTGCAAGGATCAGATTTTGGAGTATCATTAGTGCCTTTAACTACAAGAAATGCTGAGGAGAATAGATGACACAAAGCTTCTGAAGGAGCACAAGGTTGTGATTAGAGCACACTTCTCTCTGTCTTCAAGGCTGTTTGAGTCTCTTCTTTCCCTGACAAGCTGTGCTTTGGTGACACACATCAGACATAGTAACAATCCTTTTCTAATGCATTTTGAAAATATGTAGGTACTGAAAACACGTTGGTGTAGAATGGGGCTGTTCAGCCTTTATGTGTCTCGTCAGGGAGAGAAGAACATCATCTGCTCTTCCCTCCATCTTCCCATGCCTCCTCCATCCCACATTCTTTTCACATCCCTCACAGCTCAGTATTCTCTGAGGAGTGACTTGTGTTTAGTCCCTACAAGCACATCAGATGTAGACTTGTGGGAGTCATGGAATATAATTTTTTGTAATCTGCCACTATTAGGGAATAGAACAGTGTATTTTTGATTTATAACTCACTTTTCACATAGTGAATAACTTCAGACTTTTGCAATTAAATGAGCTTTGTTTGATTGTGCTATTTGTACATTTACCTGCTTCTTCCCCAGAACTAAACATTACCTGATAAATAGTCTGGTTATAGGCAGGAGCTCAGAGCAAGGTCTGCAATGTTTCACTACAAAGCTATAGGGAAAACTTTCAGATCATCCTCTAGTATGGCAGTTTGTAACAGTTTTTGAAAGCACCTACTCTTAAGAGAAATCAGGGATGAAATTGTTTACACTATCAGAATCTCTTCACTTTACAGTATTTCTGTTATATTCAAATTCTTGTTTGCTTTGGCTCTTGCACATATCAAATGCATAGAAGCTTTGTAACTCTGAGTATTGTGTCCAACTTAATTATGTTTGTTCTGCCTTTTTATTTATTTTTATTTAATCCAAAAGAGTGAATTTGGCAACCAAACCCTTTTCAGAGTTTGTCTTGCTGTTGTAACCACGATCACCAACCTGCATGGGGCACATTTTAGGTCTTATATGAGTCTCAGGAAAGTTTGGAGGTTTTAGTTGATCAACGAGTGAGATTTATGCTTTTATCCTTAAATATGACCTTACAGAATGCTGCCCAACATGACTGGAGCTCTCGGGTTTCTATGCCAGGAGGCAATAACATTCTCACCAAAAAAAAAAAAAAAAAAAAAAATTATATTTTTACAGCTTAGGAGATGGAATTGTTTGATCCGTAACCACTGTTTGAGTTTCCATAGAGATTATGTCAAAGAGATGGCTAAAAGGAGGAAAATCAAGTTGCACTGGGCAATGGAGTTGGTGTGATGCAGGTGTGGAAGAAGTTAATGACATCAGAAAACACTTTAGGCAAGCTAATTTTGGAAGAGAAAAAGACTGTTTTAAAAGATTTCATTGAAATACTATTTGGACTACTTTTCTGGTAATTTACCTTCTGTAAAAAGTAATGTTAGAATGGGTACAGAGGAAGAACAGAAAGATTATTAAAGGAATGGAAAAGTTACAAGAGCTTGGACAGTTTTGTCATGTCAAAGTTGAGAGGGGGCAAACAGGAAAATAAGATCTGTTTCAAAGACTTCAGTAAAAATTCAAGTAAATATGAACTTGTAAAGCATTGGATAGAACTGGAAGCTGGGCAGGACAAAATAAATGGCTTTCATGCTTATCAGCATGAAACTCTGGATCAATCTTCCAGACAAAGCAGTTGGGATGAGGAACTCTCTTTTAAAACATGGTTCAATCACATTATGCAGGGATTTATAAACCTAAGAATTGCAGACTGAAAAACAAGTCTGTACTAAAAGCTCTTGAGTTATTGTTGCAGCTGTACAGCCAAAACAATTACTATTAAAAAAAAAAAAATACACCTATATTGTATTAAGCCTCTGCATCACAATTTATTTTGTTTACCTGCCAAGAGCAAGAAAATTCTTTCCATCTTTGACACATTATTTGTTTTCCAAGATTTCTCCCTTCCTACACCAAATCCTCTGAGATCAAGTCTAGGGTGTCTTTCAGCATTCAGCTTTACTGCCCCAAGGTTGGCCCCGTTGACTGGCTGCAGCTCAAAACAGGCTGTGAGGAGCACGTGCCAGCTTCCCTGCCAAAATTCATTTCCCAGGTCTAGAGGCAGCAATTCCCCTGCACTACCCTCAGGCTAAGCCAAATCATTTCAGCACCAGCTGAGAAAAGGAAAAAACTGAGCCAAAAAAAAAATTTAAAAAATAATTTAAAAAAACAGTTCATACCTTTTACAAGAGAGACAATCTTACAGAGCTCTGGACAATTCTTGCATCATATCACCCACTATTGCAAGTACTTAGGGTTTTACAATATTTTGTTTGTCCATGGCTTCTGCCATTTTACCACATATGGCCTGTCTTGCTAGCAGCATTATCAAGCAATTTGCTCCTGGACTGTTTGCAAACATGCAAAGTAGATGTTTTGCAGACCTTCTAAATCAGACACCTGTGGTCAAACAGCCTGTGCATGCAGGAGGCTGGCACAGGTTTCCAAACCATTAATAGTATCTAAAGGGAACTTAATCCTGTAAAACAAATAATTGTAGATGTGGAATGTAAGTTTATGTAAGTGCTCTGAAACAGCAGTTGAGCTCTTCTGAAGTTGATAGTATTTACATCAGGCCAGGAGCACTTTTCAAGCTCTGTTTGAAACTAATTGGCAGCACGCCCTATATAACTTACTCTGAGAATTAGGTTGCTAAAACACAGTAATAAGCATCAATTTCCTAGTACTCTTCCAGCTCAGCATCTAATTTTAACACCTCCCCCTTGACCAGCAGTTCTGGCTGCCAATAAATTCCTGAGACGTTTTCCTACTTATGAAAATGCATTCAAGTACTCACTGCACAGAGAGCTCAGCAACTTCTTCCCCTCATCGATGGCTCTGACTGGCCTTGGCCTCTCCCCAGCTTCACTTTGAAACTTCTCCTTCCCCAGGTGGCCTCCAAAAATCACCTGGCCCCAGCCAGTCCTGTGCCCTCCCCTCCCAGCCCACCCCATGACCTTTCTCTGCCCTTACCCACAGAGCCCAGTTGGATTCAGCTGGGGCTGATCTGCCCCCACCACCCTCCTTACCTGAGTCAACCATGTGGAGCAGGAGGGAAGGCACTCAGCAGACAATTTTATCATGCTGTTAATAATTGGAATTGTTTTAACTGAACAAAACATGCTGCAAAATGAGTAGGCAGTAATGGTAACTATTATCACTTGCACTATTCATGTGCAGTGACAAGGCAGCATGACCTAACTGCAGCTTTCCTGTAGTTCAGCTATTACAGACATCACAGCTGGGATTTCCAAGAATGGTCTTGGCAGCTTGGACATGCTGCTGCCAAAAATAATAAGTGAATTGCAAGTTCAGTGTCACAGCCAGCTTTAAACATTAATTCATCCTCTTGATTTTGTTTACTAAGATCTAAGATCTCTGCTTCTACTTTTCTGTGATCGCAGTCTTCACTAAAAGAGGATCGTGGGGATGTATGCAGGAGGATTCCTTCTCAAAATAGGAATAGATCAAAAATTAAATTGCTCTACCATATAAATGGAGGAGCAAATTCTACATAAAAGCAGAATTAGTTTGCTGATTGAAGGCAAACAAAGAAAAAAAAAAAGAGAACAGCTAAATCCCTTATTTAATAATGGGTGTTCATTACAGCTTTCAAAAGTGTGATCTCCTCTAGCCACACATTATGGTTTAAAAAACGTGATGAAACTCCCCAGGTGTGGGAGTTACAATGTAGACTGTCAAGGAAAACAATATATAAACAGATACCAATCAAAACAGAGAAAGGCAATCTATTTAATCATTTACATAGGGCTGCAGTACCTTATGATTTCTCCCAAATATCATTCACTGTAACATCAGAGATTAGTTTTCTCCATGGAATAGTACTTTTAGAAGCAATCATCTACCAATTAGTATTAATTAAGATCATAAAAGATGAAGTATTGTATAGGAAGCAGCTCTCTAGGGTGAGAAACATTAAAGCATCTGTCTGCTTAATGGGTTGAATCCTGTCTGAGCACTCAAGCCCACCCTTCTGTCAGCATCCACACACGCAGTCTCTTGCATCCTGCACTCAACCTGGTTCTTTTCCTGCTTCCCAGGAGTTTAGAAATGGAGACTGTAACACTGATTTCAGACATGACACTGGAAGAGTTTGGACCATGTTGCACAATGGATCTCCTACTTCCAAGTGTTGCAGATTACTTTTAAATTCAAGGTTGAAAAATATGTTCAAGCTGGGGAATCTGTGGGAAGTTGTGAGCTAGGTACATCTATTGATGGGTTCTTCAGGTCAGAAATGTTCTTTCCCCTTCCAGCAGCCCCATCCTGGAGATCAGGGTGGTCCCTGAACACTGCAAGCATGTCCTTGGTGCACTTGTTATCAGGGGAAAACAAAAAAAAGGAGGGAAACTGGAAAAAGAAACCAGAAAACCTACAGACCATGACTGATGATAACAATAGGGAAGGAGATTAAACTGGATCTTTGGCAGGGGAACTTGGGCCACCATCAGCCCTGGAGATAGCATCCAGTAAGCAACAAAGAGCTGACAACAAATGTCAGAGCCCTGAGCCAGGGCAGCCAAGCCCCTGGAAGGGAGAGGTGACAGAGGGTGCTGATGCCCTCAGTGTCCTCACAGGGAGTCCAGCTCTTCTGTGGAGAGAGGTCAGGGACAGGAGAGCAAGGTTCAGGAGAAAGGCACTTCTCACATATAGATCTACTGGAGGAATGGGGTGAAAAGATAGATCAGTTTATTTGTAGAAGCTTCTAGTGTCAAACCCTCTAATTTGGAAGGAGAACATCAGCCAGCAGGTTGGACTGCATGCTGGGCGGAAAGCAAGGAGGAAGATGAAAGGGGAAAATAACAAAAAGAAGCAGCAGCTAATGGAATCAATTTCTGAAAACGAGCCTAAAGAGTTAGAGATGCATGTCCCTGCCATGCAGAGGTCTAAATGTGTGTAGGAGGAGAGTGGGGGGTGGGAGTTCATGCAGGCAGAATCTGACATTCAGTACTGACTCTGTGTATTGTCTAAAGTTGTTGAAACCCCCTCCTAAAGAAAGCATGCTTTTACTGTTCTAACAATTTCTTCACTTCAAACACTGAACAAAAGAAATTCAGAAGAAACTTTTTAAAATCATGATGGAAGAAAACACACAATTAAAGGTGACTGTTAAAAGCAGGTATCACCTGAGCTTATTTTTGTTTTCTAAATCCAAGAAACAGTGTGAAATCAGAATATAAAAGAGAGAAAGAGCTCACTGCTTAGAAGGTCATTTAAACAAGGAGCTTCTTAAGAGATATGTACATCTCAATTCATAAAGTGTATTATGTAATCCCAGTCACTCAGCAGGGTGTCAGAGACCTACTCTCTTAACAGCTATCCCTCTACAATACCTGAAACACTGCAAAACACTTATTTATGCTTTTGTATTTTATAGTGATCACAAAGAAAAGCCTTCCCTGGTTTCTAAGTGTTAGGAAACAAATCCTACCCAGTTTTGTGAGGTGGTCTCTCCTGCAGATGCTGTTGTGAACCCACAGAGCAGAGTCACAGATTCTGGGCTTTATTTGCAGCCAGGTAATCTCACTGCTCCCTGAAGAGAAAAAAACACATGCAACAGAGATCAAAAACACTTAATGGCAGAGACCCAGATCCCTAGAGACAGACTAACAGCAGAATAAATGCTCTGAGTCATGAAATAGCCAAAAGGACAACTACTGACATGAGGTAAAGCTGAAGTCTGACAGAGTTTGGGCTTTTTGGCATTAGCAAAGAGGTTAAACAGTCAAAAGAAATCTTGTTAAACACCTGTTCCTTGCATTTCCTGCTGTTGCATCCAAATGTTATTTAAATTCTGTTCTTTCCTTAATTAGTTTTCAGGTTACAATATCATGTCACCCTCACAGTCAGTATCCTGCTTCTCCTTTTATTTAACCGTTTTATTGAGATCTGGAGACTCTTGGTGTCTCAGTTCTTCACTCATATGCAAATATATACATAGATATAGCTACATCTAATACCCTGTTATGCATTTTCTTCATGATCTGCAGTAGCTGATATTTTTTTAACATGCTATTCCTGTGCTTGAGAATGATGATGGCAAATATCCAGAAATGTTAAGACACACAATATAAAAATATTTACTTTAAGTGCTCAGAACAAAAGTACTCTTAAAAAAAAATCAGCTGTGTCCTGTTTTCTGCTAACAAGTAGGAGAAAAAGAAGTGAAAAAGGTGCACTGATCTCTGGATGCTGAAATGGGCCAGGTCACTTAATCAGGCATCAAATAATTTAGTGTGAACATAAAGGAGAGCTGTAGCTTTCAGTTTTTCCTTCAGTTTTTGAGAGGGCATAGGTTAAGTCAGGGTGTACCCAGAAGATGAGGAGGAGGACAGGGATGAAGAGAGAGGCCTTTGGAAATTGTCTTTGGCTTTTGCCTCTTCCCTCCCCTTTCCTTCTAACGCTTAGGTTTGTTCTCACTCTGAGCAGCCTCCCTTGAAACTCCACTCCTGCTGTCAGCATCCAGAATTCACCCTCCTTGGACCTGCTCTCTTCTCAATCTTTCTGCCACATCTGGAGCCACCTGCTCCATATTATCCTTCCCTTTACCTGACAAGCAAATATGTTAGGAAGGAAAAATAAACATAATTTTGAATTCTCATTGCCAAGCTCCTTAAATATAATCTTTGTCTGAAATGCAGCCTTCACCAGAGTTCAGTTACACCTTCCTCTTTCAAAAGCATCCATATGCTAGTGGGTTTTATCAGCAGAAGTCCTCAAGGTCCTGCACCAACCAGCAGTAAATCTTAGTCTTCTGATCAGCACCAGCTGTGTAGGCATTCACTATGTATGCATTACAAATTGTATGCTCCAGGGCTGGAACCCCACATATTCCATTTGGCTTCCCCAGAAGTGCAGAGTCTCCATGTGCAGGGAGTCACTCTCCTCCTTCCTATTTCCCCTAAAACAGCCAGAGCAGCAAATGTGACCTTTCTCCCCATTCTACCACTATCCTTCCCTCTGACTCCCCAAATCTTGGCCAGACCAGACCCCCATCCTTGGGATCAAAGATTTCAACTGTGGCTGCACCACTGGCACACCTCGAGCACGTTCTGTCTCAGCTGTTACCATCCCCACTATAAACCAGGTATTAGTCACTGCAGAGACCTTTCCCACAGCAGAAATCCTATCTGCTCAACTAGCCACCTGGGTCCTGTGGTATTTAGGAGTAAATCTGATTGCTTAGGCTCTTTGAGCACAAATCATAAACCCAGCATTAACCACATCCATGCAGACCATGGCTAGTTATGAGCCATTTCCCTCATCTCCAGCATTGCTTATCCAGACTTTTCTTTTGTGGAATCCTCCAGACCCTGAAGGTTATGGTTAAGCTGAGGGCTAGCAAAACCCTCTTTCTTGCCCAGTGCTGTTCCATTGCTGTGCCCTGTTTCCTGTGTCTCTTGCCCTGGCAGAGTAGTTGAGAACATGCCCAGTAAGGCAGAAGAGAATCTTGGCTCGAGTCACTCCTTCCCAGGCACAGAAGAGCAGCCATGGGTGCATTTTTCCAAGCTTACTTTGTGTTCCAGCCCCCACAAGCAGATCAAATACTGCCAGAGATGGAGATGGCAGCAGCTGCTAGGAGCAGTTTTGAGGCAGTCAGAGTCTCCACAGGAGCCACCCTGGGGCAAGTGCCAGACCTCCTTTGCATCACATGAAGTGAGATACAAGGGCGACTATCAGCTGACACATCTCTGTAAACACACAGCCAGGTCTTCTCTTGAGTCTTGACAGGTGCCACATTGGCTACAAGAAGCTTCAGACAACCCTGGGATCTTTCCTGTTTCAGTCTCCTCACTTGGAAGATTTGATATTTTAAGACTATTTTCCTCCCAGCTAGCTGAGCTTGCAGCTCTGCCTTAACTCTCCAGTCAGAATAATGAGACGTTTGGTTAGACCTCACCACTTCTGGCTGAGGTTGTACCTTGCTCCAACATTGGAAACTATTTTAAGAGGTGGGAGAAGGATTTTTAGGAAAGGGAAGCATTACTCATGATTGAAAAGTACGCAGTTCTGTCTTCAGAAGCCAAGGGGGAGGATATGAGCCTGAGGTTTAGGACAGGAAAATAATGAGATGAAACACTTATCTGCCTTTTCATTATACATCCAGCTTTCTTAGAGATGTTTTTTTCTCTGAGGGCATCTGAATAGGAAACTCTGAGATGTTCTGCACATTTCCTCCTTTACCTCACGGCTTTTATCTGAATTTTTGCAGCATCAAATCTTGGCTTCAAACTCTTGAACTGTCCGTGAACAATAGTGGAAAATTTATGGTGGAGCAAGCACAATAGAATTCTCATAAGAATATAAAAGAAAATATCCTATTACTCCCCAAAAAAATGCTCTGTGTGCACTTCGATATTTTCAATATAAAACTGATTATCTGATCTTCTGCATGAACACTGTGTACTTAAAATCAATAGCACTTTTCCATTTTAAAACGTTCAGATTTTCATCTTTCTTCTACCTGTACATTCCTGTCATTTGCAGTATAAAAGGATGCTGAGGACAATGAAGAAATTTGTTTTCTGTTAGCTGGAATGGAGTGAAAGATCCAGTCTCAGGTATGGTTAGTTACAGTAGCTTTGCCTACCTTTATCCACTCCACTGCACACCTCATTCCAGCCTCTTGTCTTTCTCTGACATCTCCTTGCTTACTCTCTGTTCTTGCCCCTGGAAGGGAGGTTGGAACTCAATGATTTTTGGGGAATCCAAGCCATTCTAGAATTCTACTGAATGTCCTATTATTCATTAGTAGGACAGGCAGGAAATGTCATGCCATTGGTATTTGTCTGCTTTGAAGAACACCTACCACTCCTTGACAGATTGTGTGGATTTTTCCATTAAGAAAGGAACAGATTTACTCACTTCTTTAAAAAAGCACTTTCACCCATTTTAGGTTGCTACCTACAGCTTCTTCAAGGCACATACTTAAACACTAAGAAGTTTTAGGTCCTAAAAGTTTCTAACAAGCTGAAAGCACTTCTGCAGGTCTGGTACTCAGATCCGTATCTCCCCCGCTCCCTTCCCTTTCCCTATTGTTGCTTGGTTTCTCAGAAGTGCTATACATGGTGAATAGATGAGCTGTATCTTGAAAATTCCCAACTTTTCTGAAATACACATCTTCTCCAGAGAACTGGCAAGCCTAAAAAGTTTAGCTGCAAGTACGTCAGCCTGTACCGAAGAGGCGCAGATTGAAGGCGGTGACTCACCAGCTCACGATGCAGTGGCTTTGTGCACTCAGCTTTTTCCCACATTAAACAGTTCTAGGAGAAAAAGTTGGGGGGCTGGAGGCTATTTGGGGGTTTCTGCTTATGTGTAGACTTCTGCTCCACATTAGCCTCTGATTTTGTACAAAATGAAGTAAACCTAGTAAACCTTTTTCACAAAAAAATCCAGAAACATATTTAATAACTCCTTAGTCTATCATCCATTTTTTCTAGCAATTTGCCAATATAGGCTCAAGTGTGCAAGTTACCCCACCAACTCCACGAAGGAGCAAAGAAAATTTCTTTCAAGAGAGTGATCTAACAAATGTGTGCTTTTATTTAGGCCTGCAGAAACTGGATGAGGTACAAGTGACCATCCTTAACATTGAAAACTTATCTGGTTTCTGATCCATAGTGAAAGAGAGCACTGGAAAATTTCAAATCTTTCCACACAGAATGGACAACAGATAGTGCAGCTATCTCAGCAACTGGAGCAAATGAAAAATAAAGTGGTTTCACTCACAGCAAAAGTCAAGCCATTAAGAATTTGCAGCCTGTAGCTGGAGAGGGGTGAATGAATGTTTTTGTCTCAGAATAAATAATAGCAGCAATGGTCTGTGACTTACACTGGAATACAATAATTACCACACTGGATCATAGGGTACCTCACCTTTAATCAAAAACAGGCAGAACACTAAACTGGGCAACCCTGGGCTGGAAAAGGACAAGGAAGAGAAGGGCATTTTCTACATTTGGTACTAGAAACTGAACTCTGTGGGTTTTGAGCCCTAGCACATCATTTTAAAGTTAAACCCTGCTGTGAAGCATGGGCACTTTTAATGCATAGAGAGATACAGTTTAGTACACAATTTGGCAAAAGATTTTGGAGAGCTTGTCCCTGAAAATGTTGTAGAAAAATCTAGAAATCTTTACCTAAATCTGTGGTCTCTCTACTTGATAGTTTTTTTATTCCAAATGTAAAAGAAAGCTGGCTGTTTCTCCCTCCACTGTCTTTTAAAGAGAAATGCAATTATTTTTGAGCACTTTCAGGTACAAAGCCAAAATAAAGAGTACACAGCATTTTCAAAACTCCCTTATTTCTATGGCATTAAAAATTTATTTCTTCATAAAAGAAGTCCTACTTTTTTCTTATTTAATTACAAACCTCTCTACAATGTTCTCAAATACATCAACAGAAAACACTCTACGTGCAGAAAGTTAGAAGTGATTTATAACTACATATTAAAATGATTGCTTGAGATGTAATCTCAGTGAGGCTGCCAGTGAATTTTCCTAAACAGATCCAGCTTTTGGATATGGCTTAAAGATTGGAGTGCTGAAGCAAAATGTAATTTAGCAGAATGGAGAGCGATTCTTTGACTGCAGATCACCATTAAACACATCTGTTTCAAAAGGCACCTCTGACAGCAGCATCCTTTGGAGCTGCATACATCAGGGCCTCACAAACAAATATGGTGTAAAAGTTGAGATTCTTAAATTGGATTTAATTGAAAGCAGCAATGAAGGATAATATAAACATTTATGTTAGCTCTACAGACCTTCTCTGGAAGAAAAATATGAACAAGTACCTTTAGTGCCCCCCTGCTGTATCCATCACCTTTTCTGTGTTTCACAGCTCTTCCCCAAAAACTCTTCCAGCAGCAGCACCTGCATCAGGAAGAAATGAATTAAATAGTCTCAACATGTTTCTGTAAGCCAGCATGATACCCAGAACCCCAAACTCTGAGAGTAAAGATGAACCAACACCAAAGTTTTCTGTCTCCCAAGGGTTGCCAAGCTACTGATAAAGCTTATGGAAAGATTCCCTTTCATTTTCCAAGAACTTTGTCTCCTTTAAGTCTTGCATCAACAATAGCTATACTTTAAAAGAGAGTGACTGTTTCAGGAAAGTTTGAGCCATATGAGAACTTTGCTAAAAGAATGTTAGACAGGACTGGGGGGCTGCCTGCTCTAGAGTCGGGACCTTTTGATATGTAAAACATTTATCTGTGGAACAGACAGCACACAGCCCGTTGTACCAGTCCTGAAACAACATACACATTTTTTTAATTCCATACTTAGTCCTCTGTCTGCTAATCCCTGTTTTTCCTCACTAGAAGTGCTCTGATTGAGCGATTAAATGACAAGAAAATGAGCCCATTTTAGCAGAAAGATACTGGTGTACATCATAAACTTAGATGACCAAGAACCAGCAGGTTACATCAACAAGTCTATTAATGCAGCTAAAAATGTTATTTGCCTTTAATTCTGAGCAGACTGAGGTATTTCATTATTTCCTTAAGTAAGTCACAGATTGTTCTCCAAATCACTTTGTAAAAGACGTTTTTATTGCCAAAATGAGAGCCCAGAATTTGTCATGGGAGAGACAGAGATGTGGAGTTGTGGTTATAACTATGTTGGCAGAGAAGGAGGTAGTTTTACTGAATATTTCTTTATTAATTGAACATAGTTTCTTCTTGAAAGTGAAGTTCAGGCTTTATTTTCAGTCTTAATCCAGAAATCATCCTTTTCAGATTCCTAATCTGTCAAACCTTGACAGACAAGTCCTGAAAATTGTGACAAAACTCTGTGGTTTCCATGACAAGTCTGAAGATAATTCATGTCACTCTGGCTCATCTTTACCACTTTCTGGAACTCTTGAGTCACTTTTGACCTTGTTGCAAGGCCTGAAGAATGTAGCATTGTTTTTCAAAGTAGACGAAGGGATATCTTCATTAAATTTCCTCTATTTATTGACTCACTGAGGAATGATCCATACCGAAGGGTGTAAAGGAACTCTGACTACTTGGCCTTCCTTCTTGTCTTATCTCCTCAGACTTCAACCTTTCAGAGTGCTAGGGCTAGAGTAAAATGTCCTTCCAAGTAGTTCACAGCCCTAGGTGGGAACTTACAGGTTCTTTATGATTCAACATTCATTTCCACAAGAAAAAGTTCTCTCAGTCATGGTTAATCAATGCCTGGGAGCTTAAATGGTTATAAATATTGTATCCATTACTTGGATTTATGTTTCATAATTGATTCATCCCGAAGCAAAAGAGAGGGGAACACACGCTGGCATAATTCTGTTGTAATTCCACTTAAGTTATGTAATTGCTTAACCTTGTTAGCCAAACTGGTACTGGTTTGACATTAAGCAGTGGCAATGCTCACAGATGGTGAGGGCTTGCTTAGCCACTGCTACTTCCACACTTGTGTGGTGTATGTGAGGATACAGTGACTCAGTTTACAGTTTAATACAAACAACAAAAAAATCTGTTGAGGAGAAAGAAACAATCCCACGAGTGTAATCTGGCTTTTTTTTTTCTTTTTTCTGAGTTAAAAGTGATTCCTCTTTGCAGCTTCATACTCCCTTGTGCATTATGAGCCAAGTAACTTTATGTAGTCCTCATGGCAGAAATGGGTCTTTAGGAGCAGTGCAGAAATCAGTCTTTCATCCTGTTCAACAACCAACAATTTTCCCTTTCCATAAGATGAGGGCAGATGTGGGAGGCAGGCACAGAACATCCACAGCCTAATCACAACAGGTCAGCCAATCTCATCTTTGTGCTTCTCCTGCCCAGTCCTCCTTTAAATCTGCAATTAGTGATGACATGTTTCTAATCCTCTTCATACAAGCCATCAGAGGATTGTAACTTCATATGGGAAATATCAGAGGAAGAAAAATACAGAACAAGAATCCTTCCTTCTTACAAAATCTTTCAATAGCGAAGAAGAAGGAACTAAAATAAAAAAAACAGACAGACTGCAAGGGAAGTTTGTTTAGAACTAAATAACTCCAGAAAAACAACTGGGCTTTTGCCCAGTTTATTGCTGTTCCTTTGTGAGATTGAGATCTTGTTTGAGGGTGCAGTTTATGCCTGAAAAATTTCATACTGAAGTAGTTGCACTTGTGAGTAGATATTATCCTCTTTAGGTAATAAAAGAAATAATGATAACAATCAGATTTGTTTCTAGAATTGAACAGTAGCTTAAAAACTGTCAACAAGGATTACTCACAAAACCAACCATCCTACATATTTAACTGTTTGGTTTGCTGCCACTTTCTAGATTGCAAAATTCTTTTTAATTTTATGGCAATGGAAACTGGAAAGGGACAGTTTATTTATACAAAGATGATGTCATATAATGCTTCACCCTTAGCAATATTTATCATGCTCAGATAAATGTTATTATTAGCATCACCACCATCATTCCTATACAGAGGAAATACATTTTGAACACATTTCTCTTTTTTCCCACTTGTGGCAAGGAGTTTTTGACATTTGAGCATCGACTCTTTCTTCTTATTTTATGCATTTGCCCTCTGGCCATTGTCAACCCCTGCAGTCTGAATAATGAATTCCTCTTTATTGCACTGTCAGTGTGCTGTCATTATTGCAGACTTCTCCTCCTCTGGAAGGCTGTTTTGTAAGTTATTTCTGAAAAGATATACTACATATGTGTTTGGGATTTATAGGACTGTACTGATCCATCATTTTCTGGAACATCAGATGCAGCCACTGTAAATTTAAAGAAAAAGAGAATTCTCCCCCAGCTGTGGATGTCAAGCCATTCTAGGGAGTATTATCTGCTTCTAACTCCTTCCTACTTTTATACAGGAAACACAAACTCAGCTCATGATCACAGAGAGATTTCTCTTTGCCGTTGCAGTAAGATTGTAATTTTCTTTATGCCACCTTCACTTCCTGCTGCCTTTTGAGAAGACAAAAACTTGTGTGTGATCTTGAACTTAGATCTTCTGCATGATAGGAAATGATGCTGCCAGCTGAGCCTTTAAAACAGCTGTTAGATTCATGGAAAGCTGGTTTTCTTCCATAATTGTCCTAGAAAATGGTACCATTTTAAAAAGTTGTATTTAGCATCCTCCACACGGTAAGAAAGTCACTTTTATTCTTCTCATGGAATTACTGCAGATGCTATTTTTAACCACAAGAAAAGCTTTCCTTCTACACATCTCACGAGATTTTTTCCCATTGTGTTTCACAAGACCAAAGCCCTCATAATATCAATGTCTTTGCTAAGGAAAGAGGGCTGGAATTGATAGTTCTGAGTTTTGGTTACTGGCTGACTTCAACCTCCATAATAAATATTCAGACTTGAAGTAGGAGTACCATGAGGTTTGAGAAGCAATGGAAACAATAAATGTGTTTCAGAGATGGAAGCAGGTCAGAATTTCTTCTGCTGGACTATCTTCCTAGAGGAAGTTGCTGCCACACAGAAACTGAGACTGCTGGGATTTTGAGCAGATGAGAAATTATTTTATATTGGGTAAAAAGAGGTTTGGGTTTTGTTCAGAAATATTAAGTCCTCATATGCACAAAACAACTGCAAATCTTTTAAAAGCTTGGCTTCTGTTTAATAAACAAAACAGAGAGTTCCTAGGACTTGGGGTAATTCCTCTTTTTTTTTTTTTCTTATGTGGGGATGTTCTACCATAACAAAAATTATTCTAATTATAAATTACCTATCAATAGTTCCAAAAATTCTTCTTTCTGCAGTTTTGTAATGTCTTCTTCTCTGTCTTTGGCTCCATTTAACACTGCTCTAAACCCAGCCTCACTTAACTCACTGGACATTACCTGGCCTTTTTCTGATGCATAAAAAAAGAAAGCATAGATCCATATGAACATTGCTTTCCAGCTATGTAAGATTAATCTTGGAGATGTCTGTTCAGTTCCTGTGCTGATTCTCTAGGTCCAAGGTGCTTACATTTTAATTAAGCTGAAAATGATAAGGTAATGATAATGAAATTATAATGATAATGATAAATGAAGAGGTAGAACATCCATCCATACAGCTGTATCATCAACAAGGACTCCCACTCCATTCAGACAAGGTCTCCACAGGAGCTTGTAGGCAGCTTGCAAATCTCCCTGCACAGGAGTGGCTGGCAGCCCTCCAAACAAGATAACAGGGAGCAAATAGTGATCTAAGCAGCCAGGGGGCCTCCAGATCCCCTTCAGAGGTCACTTTCCCCATACAGACAGGAATGAAGTCATTGGATGGCAGTGCCGACAATTAAATTCTTGACTGTGTAAGCACATGCATGTCAGAAATATTCCCCTTTGCATTAGAGGACCAGGGGAGAAATAGGGAATGCAATTGGAGATGGCCTGAATGCAAAGAGCTGTGTTGAGATGAAGATGAAAATGTGGAGATGCAGGAGCTGAAAAAGAAGAGAAATTGGAAAAGGATAGACTGCAGGGGTAATGCATGCACAAAAAAGACCTTGAGCTTGTGAAGAAACAGACTTCTTACTTGTTAGAAAAGCCAAATAAAACCTCTGAAGTGTTCTGGTGCTGCCTAGATGTTCTGATCCTTAAAATTTCTTACCTGGGAACGAAGGTGCAAGATGTCAAACAAGAACTAAAGCCAGCTTCCTCTCCATCCACCCCTTAAGATGGAAATCCTTCTGAGCATTTTAAGATAACCTTAAAATTATCCCAGCTCTTGTGCCCTCCTGCAGTCTTATTCAGAAAAGAGTTCTGCTACATCTGAAGGAGTGTACTGAAAGAAAAGGGTGGAAGCAATGGTTACACCAACTTCCAAACAAAACCAGACAAAAGGGCCACTCTGCCTCTACCTCTGTCAGTTACTGGTGGTCATCTGGTGGATGCTCAGCAAGATACAGCAAAGTGGATCATTCTGTCCTGAGTGCTGCATATTCCCACAGCAGGTCATGCTGGCCCCTCTGCCTTCTGTCCTTTCTGACCTTGCCTAGAGAGAGAGAAATCTGAATTACAAAGGAGAGCAGGGAAAAACAGCACAGGCACTCATTTTACTTTTTAAACTCTGTTATTACTGCCAATAAGTTACATTTTGAAGGTTAATGTTCTGTACTAAGCAGGAGACTTAATTTTTGAAAAATGTCTTATGTCTACCAGTGGAATGGATACAAAAGTATAAAAGCCTTTACTTTTCCAAGTTTTTGCAAAACAAGCACCACTGATGTTGTAACTCATGATTTGCTGGGTGCTCTCACCCTTCCTTTGGCAATAATGAAACCAGAACTTCCCAAAGTTGCCCTGACAACCTCAAGAATCCACATCACCTACTGTCCTAGCCTAGCCCACAGAATCATAGAATCAGTAAGGCTGGAAAAGAATTCCAAGGTCATCAAATCCAACCCTTGACCAAGCATCACCTTTTCTACTAAATCACAGCACTAAGTGCCACATCCAGTCATTTCTTCAACACCTCCAGGGATATTAGCCATAATGCCAACAAACATGTCTGAAACCACCCTCAAACCTGCCCCAGAACACTCTGAGCTGAAAGAACTCATCTGATACCAAGTAACAGCCAAATGTTAGCATAATTATATTCTGGATAAATTACCATATTATTTGATAATGTGTGAAAAATTATTAGGTTTTATCCTTTTCTTCCCAGGAAATCAGTGATATTTCCTTATTTCTTTTGTCACTTTGTCTTCTTTTTATTCATTTTTCTCACTGACTGCTATTCTCCTTTGAAACAAGAACTGCTTTTGTTATCTGATTTTCTACATTTTAAGCACATTAGCTATTTAAAGATTTTATATTTAAAATTAAATCAGCCTATTCTTGGTAGAATGATATATTTCTGCACTTCACAGTGCAGACTTTTCACAGTGCATATTCTTTTGCATTATGTTTCCTCTTTAGGCAGTTGCTTGCCGTGAGACACTGCTAACTGGGAAAAAAAATATATATTAAAGTTGGGAGAATGCAAGAAACAATGCTTTGGAGTTCAAACATCACATACTCTGGCATGTTTATCTCTTTAGCTTAATAACAGCAGGTTAATACTCACAATGCCTTGTGCCCTGGGCTTCTGCTGCAGTCAGTGGGAGTTGACAATTAGCACCTGACAGATGCACCCGGGTGCTAAAAGCTTGAGACACACTAAAACTGCTGGTTTGGCTAAACTTCCTTCCCCTTTGCTTTAACAGGTCATTTATCTTCAGGAAAGTACAAGTCAGACCTTTCGATTTCTCCAGTTCCTCAAGCGGAGTCGATTCCTGGCGTGTCTAATCCTGCCAGGCCCTTGCTGGTCATTAGCTCATTCCAAAGTATTTCTGTCATCACCAGCTGTGCTCTTGTGTGAACTCTGAGCAGGGGGAGCTCCTGGCACTGGTCTCTAAGCTTTTAAATCATCATTCCCAGCTATTTGGAGAGATCCTGAAAACTACAGTTAGGCCTGAAGAATCTTTTCCTTCCCCTGAAGGAGACATCATTCCTTGTCATTTACAGAGCCCATATTATGGTTTTTTGCTTTCTTGCAGGTTTTTGGCAGTATCCAGTGTTTCTAAGGCTGATTGAATTCCTACTACCAGTCCTATTCCCAAAGGCAGCTTTTCCAAGGTGATTCCTGACACAGGAGATGGTGAGTTGCTTTTTACCCTGACACACAGAGACTTTATACATGTGTTTGTGATCTACCTGCTTCAGAAATCAAATTCACTTGGTTGGGTCTTCCATAGGGATTCTGCAAAGCAGGCTGAATACAGAGTTTTGCTGACCTCTGCCAGACTGACCTTTCCTTCAAGTAATACAGGAGGAGAGAAAAGTCTGGACTGCAAAAAGCCTCAAGTGGGAGCAGGGAAACCCAGCCAACTGAGAGTTGACCTGTGGGGTTATTGAAGGCCTGATGGGGCAATCTGAGCATACTCAGTGCAGTGGAAGGCTGCAGTCCAGCCAGGAAAAGATGTCAAAGAGGACAATCAGTTGAGAAAAGGAGAGCAGTGGCTGACAGAAGGATGACTGAATAAATGAAGAATGTCCAGCCCAGTCTGAGAAATTCAGGCACTGCAGAAGCAGCTTAGTCTGCAGTCCTAGATCTGAGCGACCTTCTCCACAGCCTTGGACATTTAAACACTCAACATCTACTTTAACTGAGGGGAAGGAAACAATGGTGCCAATATAATGCTTCATTGCACAGATATATTTTAAAGACTTAACCTTTGCAAGACATTTTGAAGATGGAAAGCCCAGCAGCACAAAGATATTTTGTGAGAAGAATTTTCTCAATTTTTGCATTAGCCACTGTATGCTTGATTTCATTTCCAGTTTTGCCCTGTGCAGTTTTACCAAGTGATTTTTTCCATAGCCTAATTGTAGTTTTTTAACAACAAAGATGAAATCCCAAAATCCTTGTTTCCTGCAGTCATTCAAATATAGCAGCTTAACATTGATAACATTTCATTGATAATGTATTCAATTAGTTTGAATGCAAAAATGTTTTAAAACAGAAGGGTAAAACTTCCTGCAACAGTATCATGAGAAAAAATTGTCATTTAATACTGAATGAATAATAAAGCAAATAATAAAAAATATTATTGAATAATAAAGCAAAAAGAAACAAAGTAAATCTTCAGCAATCATTTAATTGCCTGAGCAAATGAACATGAAATGTGATTGCTCATAAATTAACCTGAAAATTCCACATATTGAGACAGAGTAGAGTCATGTGCCACCATTGCACATTCAGAGACTTTCTAAGGTATTTAATCACTTTGCCTTTCTTTTTTTTTTTTTTTCAAGAGGAAGAAAAAGACCCTTAAGGCTAATGTGTTCCCATGGTCAGTTCTCCTTACCCTCATCTACATCTACACAAGTTCTGACCCCTACCATCTCAGGATTGTGTCCACACTCTGAAAGATACAGCAAATTGCACTTTTAAAAGTCTTACAGTAAGAGGTAAAGACAAGGTTGCTGCATTTGTAATAATAAAAAAATTAAAAAATGTCACTGAGTAGCTGTAAAATGGACTAAAGTCACCCAGTTGGTTCATGGTACTGTTAATGAAACAAACAGATTTTAGTGAAAAATAGGTCAGAATAGGGGCCAGCCCTTACAAGCCTTTGCTGCTTCCATGAAGAATATATACAGAAAGACAAAGTTCCCAAACTTGTATTATTTCCTGCTTCTAAGTTGGATTTTACCTTGGCCAGGAATTCCTCCAGCTGCCATCTGTACACTTCATAGAGAAAAGGAAGACTTTTATACTGTATCTGGGAAGTTCAGCAGCTTCAGGTGTGGGGAATGCTTGGTTTGAAAGCTTCTCTTTCCTTTACTCTTGTCATTTTTAAAACCTATTTTCTTTCTTCTAGTTACTATTTTTTATGTAATGAAAGAGAAATTTTGGCTGTTCCCTAATTCTACTATAATACCTGTGGTGACATTAGGGAGAGAAATTACCTGGTAGGAGAAAATGAAAGTGAAGTGTCGCAGACATTCTTTGTGAAAAATCCTTTCTGTAGGATTTTTGCTGCTGGAGCTGAGAAGCTCAGCAACAAATGTAAACAATTATTATCTGCTGCTGTGGAATGCAACAGGTCCACCTGTGATTGGTCCCCTGTAGATGTTTGGATCTTCTGACCACTCACGGTGGAGCTGCTGTCGCTCTCTGCCAAGACAGACAGACCTTTGTTATTCATTCTTTCTATCTTTTTCTTAGCTTAGCCAGCTTCTGAAGAAGCTCCTCTTCTTTCTATCACTATGTAGTATAGTTATAATGTTATATATATATATATATATATCATAATATAATAAATCAAGCCTTCTGATAATGGAATCAAGATCCTGTCTCTTCCATCCTCTAAAAACCCCTGTGACCACCGTCAACAGTGAAGTATAAACAGGGCTTCTGTTTCTGATGGAAATGGTTTTCCTGGCTGCATGCTGGTTTCCAAAAGACAATGACAGGCTGGCAGCTTGGAGAAAACAGGTCTTGACAGCACATGTTAGTGAGCTGAGCGTTTTCTAACACCTCGTGTCACACAAAGCACTTCCCTACCATCTGTGCTCCAGCAGCCAAGGCTTGTTCTGTCCCAGGCACAGCCTTTTGTCTCTGCATAGTCACGGCAAGCAGAGAGCAGGTTTACAGCACCTGTCTGAGGCTGGATGTGTGTCAGCCCCTCCTGCAAAGCCCCTGTGTGCCCCTGAGTGCCCACAGCCTGCCAGGAGCAGCAGCACAGCTCAGCAGACAGGCAGAGAGGAGTCAGATGGGAACTGGTTTTCTTGTTTAACGCTGCCTTGGCTGCCTGAAGATAAGAGATAGAGATGGGAGGGAGAGGAAGAGGGAATGCAATTCAAAGCAAGCACGTGCCTCATTAGTGCTCACTATGCAAGCTCCTTTTAATCTCTATAATATTTTTCAGTACCTTTTCAAATATATCTTTTTAAAAAAGGATTTTATAAGGACAATGCATTTCCAAGATAAATATAATATACAATCTGCAGCTTAAATAGAGACCAGGAGGGTAATTAGAAATCATATCTTGATTACAATAAATTGCCTTCTTTGAGCAGCTTTGGTGTTTGTCATTACTAAGTTGTAGGTTTCTCAGTGTTAGAAGAAGGGACATCATTAAAACTAACACTTACAGAAGTAGCAGAAAGGATTATCCCTGATAGCACTATCAGGCACAGGTTTTGTGCTAGTAAACTCCCATATGCCTATGGCAATTTAAAAGTAACTGAGTTGCCAAAATTCTATGTGATTTGTCAGAATTAAAAAAAAAAAAAAAGGCAAGATCTCTGGAAAGAGAAAACAGCCCCTCCCATGCAGTAAGTAAGCCCTAAATGCAGTCTCTCCTTTCAGTATTGTCATCTTTGAGGCTCAATATTTTTCTCATTATCATCCCTTTTCATGGATTTTTTTTCTTACTTTAATGAATTTCTCAGGCACATGGCTATTTTCCTTGGCTATCTTGCTTCATTATGCTGATGGAAGCAGCCTTTTAATTTAAGACATTATTATTAAAACTGATGCATGAAAGGCTTATCTGAAAGATATATTGGGTTGGCAAGAGATGCAAATCAAAATGCAACTGTCTAGGTACTCAATTATATATTTTAATGGAAGAATTTGAGTAAAACTCAGACAGGAAGGAAAAAAGTACTTATGAGCATCTATCATTTAAATTACCAGCATATTGGTAGACTGTTCCTATATCTCATACCCCTCAATAAGGCTGAAGCTGAGTCAGTGGACAGCAGTGGGCTAGTGAAGTCTGTCCTTCTGCAGTTTTCTAGAAGCATGAGATATCCCTGCATTTCTTTTCTACTTGGATTAAGTACTTGCATCTTCCAACACCTGGTAGGCTACTTCATCGTTTGTAATCCATGGAAACATTTACCATCTATGAATGGACTCCATAATTTTTTTCTTTGGTGTCTCAGGAGATACTCTCTGTGACTTAGGCTGAGGGTGCTCCACAGGAATGCACATCCCCAGTGGAATGATGCCTCCACTGGGGCACTCACAGACATTGAGCTGTCCCAGCTATATTTGGGACAGCTGAATGTCTCATGGGAGTTACTTTTAGGTTTCAAGTTTGCAGGACTTTCCTTCTCAGTTCAGTACAACACAAGTGACTGAAGTTTATTGAGGAGGGCAAGGGCATCCTGCAGACTTGTGCTGACCAAAAGCTCACATGACACAAGTCCTTCTGTACATGAGCAGAGAGAGTGCCAGTGAGTTTAAGCCCTGCAGTGCCCCATGGAGCTCAGCCTTAGCTCTTTGGAGCTGATATGTTCCTTACTGCTCAGGCTCCTGGCAGCCACCTCAGTCCAAGACCTTTGCAATGCAGCAGAGGTTGCAGGGATCTCTGTAATGCTGGGGTCTGGGATCAAGCATCCTGAACAAGGGCAGAAAATAGGCACACAGACTCTTCTAAAACATAAAGACTCTATGTAACTTGCAACTTCCTAAAGGGGAATGTAATGCAGATTTTAGGATCTAGCCTTTAAGCTCACATATTGCTGTGCATGTAAGGAAAGCAAATGTGCTCTGAAAGAAACCTCAAGGTCATGAAGTACTCTGCTTCCCCTCCAACAGGAAAGAGAATGAGCTTGTCATCTCACTCTGTAATTGATTCATATCTAATACGCAGCTTAATTTTATTCATTTTTAGTTGCTGTCCATCTTTTTATTTTATAGCAGTCTGTCAGCTGAAAACTGGCTTGATGGTCAAACAACACGTCACCACATAAATATTAGCATTTCTCTTTTTGTAGTGGCTCAGCTTATTTCTGAGCCACAATTTCTGGAGTTTGTAGGCAGAAACAATGCTGGTAGTGGTGAGTTTTGCCTCAGCACTGAGCTAGAGTTCATCAAAACTTTTGGATCATCTACTTTTATTTCTGATCTCTATTACCTGCACTCTTTTAACATGTGCACCAGCCTAGACTTTTAACAGCACCTGTACAAGAAGTCATCATGGCAGACAAAAGTTAGGATTTCAAATGAAAAGCTGAAATGAAGGGAAAGTTTGGATTTAAAATGGAAAACTGAAAAGAAGATAGGCCCTGCTTGCACAAGGGTTTCATTTTGGCATAGTTCCCATTAATAGAGAATAATTGCTTCAGCAAGGCTTTTTTGTTCAAATATTTAGGAATTTGTCTGACATTCACTCAAATCTTAGCAGGCTTAGCTACATTCAGAAGGACTGATAATTTAAAGATTGTTTTACTTGCATAAAATAGAGTTAATTCAAAGAGTTTTATCAAAATTCTCACCTGTTAAATTTGACTTTGAGGTTATTTTAATTATACTGGAACCTTCTAACTTGTTAGAAAAGTCACTGAGATGCCCAACTTCAATCAGAAATTCAGGACAATTGGTACAGACACTGAGGCAGAAGAAGAGGACCTATCAGAAGACTGTACTTAATGAGATTTCCACGAGACATCTGAAAAGCTGACCTTTGCCAAGTGCTTCTTTTATCATGTATTGCCAGAAATATGTTACTTCTTTAGGTTATGTATCTGCAGTAGAGTCTATCAGCTAAAATCATGCAAGTTGTAATTCTGCTGAAGCCAGTGCACTCTGGGGAGGACAATTTTAGCTACAAATGAATAGGGTCATTTACAGTTAAGATAAGGGAAAGCAAGTCACTGCAACTTCAGTAAAAAGCATACACTTACAATAATAGGGGGAAGAAATGTTCAGACTTTGAAAATGTGTTTTTAAAAATGATGGTAGCTACAATATATAAGTTTGTGTCTTGTTTTGAGCACAGTGTTGTCATCACCTAAACACGTTTAGCTGAATTAAACAAAGCTCAATTAGTGTAGACAGGGTAGGTACAGCAAAGCCCTGCAGATTCACTTTCTAAAAGCTCAGCAGATGAATGCTCAAATTTGGGATTTTAGTCAGGACCTAAGTCACAGTACTAAAGGTCATTTTCTCTTGCACTTCAATCTACTTCAGGGAAGAGACATCCTTTTCCCTTTCAAAAATGTGAGATTCTCAGGACACTAAACACCAGGGCAATGCTGTAGTAGGATCAATTAAAATCTATTAGAACCCATTCCTGCTGACTATCACAACAACACCTTTCCCACCAGAAAATTGCCAATTATTCCTTATTCTCAGTCAAACCTTAAACACTTAGTACCTGTAAATAAAGGTTAGAATTCACCTGACCAAAGATAGACATCTTGAACCAATCACTCCAACTTTCTTTTTGCAGTAATAGAGAGAAGCAGACACTGGTGAGGTGCAAGGCATCTGGTGTAAATAGGTCAGCACAATCTCACCCCAGTATTTCCTTCACTCCTTTCCCAAAAAGGGTGCCTGAAGTGCCAAAGAGTACCTGTCTAGCACAGATTGCTTTTAGCTTAGGCAGAGATATAAAAGGAGGTGAGAGGAATTCTACTTAAAGAAGGTGAAAAACTTAGGAAATTATAATTTCATTTCCCTTTATATAAACAGGTGCATGAAACTTTCTCACTCAGTAGGAGTTGGTGACTTCAGGAAGAGGAGTTTATCAGAAACATGGGAAAGAAAAAGTGGAGAAAAAAGCTTTAATTCACAGGATAGATTAACATAAGCAAATACCTTTTGCACATCCCCAGTGCAGGGGAACAGGTAGCATGGTCTGTTCAAGAAATGCTGGCAAATCTTTAGTGAGCAGCAAATTCCAGGGGTTCCTGTGTGTGACAGCTGTTGTGTGCTTTTAGTGTCCTTGCTGCAGAGGTTTTGACAAGGTCTGTTCTGTTTTGAGCCTTGTCTCCCATGACAGCTAAGGGCTATAATCCATAAAAATCAAAGCTTGCATGTAAATGTTGTCCTGAAAGAGTGTGTTGGGTTTTATCTGAGCCTGTCGTTAGAAACTTTTGCCCCGGGGTCTTTCAGGTCCTTTCTTGGAAAGAAAGGTCAATATTTCTGTAGAGAAAAATACAAGGCAGCCAAATGAAAATATAACTTATTCTAAATACAGGGTTTCTTGATGTGCCTCTGACCCAGACCAGCTTCCAAAGATTGAACTGATAACAAAGAGCTGTTTGACAAAACAGGATCCTTTGGAATCAGCTGTTGGCATGCTGGAGATGATGGAGGACCTAAGAGACTGATGATAGCTTGGAGATGGAATGGAAATACAATGCATTGTGGTTTTCCTGTGAGGTAACAAACCTTAACACTGGCATTTTTTGCAGAACTCATTTCTCAAAAACCTGTGAAGTCTGTACTAAGCCTGACTTTGTGAGATTTTATTTTTCTGTTACTCAGATTTAATTGAGCTTCCACAAAGATGTCAAGGCCACCAGCAAGGTCATCCTATGTCAGATGTCAGGGTCATAAAAGACAGCTAGAATTTCTCAGCCAAGAAAAATATTCACAGACATTTTACATTGACAAGAACAACTTAACTTTTCTCTGCCTGCCTCTGAAAAACATGACTGCTGGAAAATATTCTAGTGTGTATTTCCTGGAAATGTTTCTTTCTTCTTTTCCTGCACTGAGAAGAAAATAACCCAAGGCAGACAGAAATTTCAACCAGCTGCTTAAGGTTAGCTTAGAAAGGAGACAACAGTAGAGAAATAGGGCTTTGGAATGGAAATTTTGAGACAGTGATCATCAGATTTTCACCTATCCCTGCACCAAGCTGGAAACTTAGATTTAATTCTATACTCCTTCCATGAGTTGCTATTTACTTGGCCAGGCAAAGGTCCAGTTCTCTGAGGTCTCTTATGAGAATAGTATTTCCTTTACTTTGGAACAGGATTTGGTTTTAAATTATAAATATGTATACTGCTAAGCTGGACAAACACACACATCATGCCTTCAGCTGGATCTGAAAGAGTAGATAGGATAAAATAAAAAAAAACCCCAGAAGATCACCTGCTTAAATATGATTAATATTAAGGCAAATTCCATCAATGAGCAGTTTACAAAAAGGCAATCCTAAAAAAAAAATGCTGTGTTTGACCAGGAGGAGACATTAAACCTATGTTTGAACTTCATGTCTTAGGATATCTTGGTCATTGCCTCCATAAAATGATTTCTAAAGTTTAGCAGTTATTGCACTGATTAATTATGTAAAATAAGAAAGCAGCTGAGAAACCTGCTGTGGATTCAGGCTGGTACTTAAAAGAATAGAAATGGACTATTTGGCAACAAATCTGATTGTCAGATGCTGAGCTGCTACTCAGAGAGATGGATTTTGAACTGACCCATAAGAAGAAAGGGCAAAAATGGACAGTTTTGCTGCTATTGCTCACCAGGACAAGGATATTTCTTGGTTTGATCTTTTTTCTTTCCCATCTCTTTGACTGCTTTAAGACCCATAAACATAAGCCCCAACCTTCAACACTTGCAATTTATGTTTCAAAAAGATAAAACAGTTCCACAAGTTGGAAGCTAGAAACATTTGTCATAAGTAGGCTCAGATTAGCTTAATTAATTGATGCACTGAGTAAGCTGTGAATGTATCTGAGGTACAAAAATGTGAATATGAAGGTCTGTGTGGAATTACCTTGGAGTGGTTATTTGCTTATAATTGTGTTACTGCAGTAGTGCCTTAAAACCCAGGCACTCATACTGAACAAAAATACAATAGTAAGTGGCCCATTTGCTAGAGAGCTTTCAGTATGAATAGGCAAAGTGAAGGTTTGGGGAAGAGTGGTTTTGAAAACACTTGTGGTCTTTCTTAGCCAGATGAATTGTAACAATTTAACTAAATCCCTTCAGAAGCTGAGTTATGCCAGATAATTGAAGGCCACATAGGTTGGGATTTAATAGTTTGCATTTACTGCCCATCAAATACACTTTCAGCTGTAAATCTGCAGCCCTGAGAATGTTTCCACAGGCAGCTGTTTTATTCCATCCCCAACACGTGTATGCTCCCTTACCCAGCTATCCTCAGGTATTGACTCAAAGCAGTTCAAACTGTGTTTTGGGCTCACAACCCTTCAGAAACAGCACAACTATGAAAAACTTCTCTGTAGTATAAAAAGCTGGCAGGCCAGCAGAGCCCTCTCTGGGACTGCAAGCTGTGGTTCCAGATTTAATAACTTTTCCATCAAGCATGGCAGCTTTGTGCTTTCACCAGCTGCTGTCCTTATGGGAAAGCAGAGAGGAAAACAAACAAACCAACCAAACTTTGCATGGGTTTGAAGGAACCCCGTGCTCTCCAATTTTTCTTTTTGCAAGCTCTGGAAGAAAGGAGCAAGGGAGAATTTGGGGGTTTGGTGCCTTGCTGCTGCTGCCAGTTCTGGATTGCTGGGCTAAGGTTACTGGTGTTGCAAACACAGAGGGTGCAGCATAGCAGAAGCACAGAGAATCCTCGTGCCTGTTTCAAACAAATCAGCCTTGTCATCTGAAGAATATTGAAAGAACATTTCTTGGTATCTTAGATACTCCTGGGGTAGAAAGAGAGAGGTAGTGGCAAAATTTAAGAGGTTATCCTACAGAAAGTCATAATTTTGTGGACAATAGGGGAATATCCACTTTCCTGAGCTTATCTGAGGATCCAGCTAGGAAAAAATAAAGCATATAGAAGAAAACCTAAGGAAGTCAAACTAACTAGAGGCTTTTTGTACTTTGAAGTGCTGGGCTAACTTGCCAACTCTTGTGTTTCCCTCCCATTCCCTCATGAGCCTCAGACACAAAATTACTTGTGTTTAGCTTTTACAGCTCAGTGTGCTACAAGCTCTGGTACAGCACAGCCCTCAGTTATTCTCAGCTGAAGAAAGGCAGAGCTTAGAGCAGCAGCCAGGGAAATGAGTCACTGTGCCAATGGAGGGGAGTGACTGAGCCCTCTGGCTCATCAGGGCCCAGAATCTATCAGTAAAGGGGAAGCTGCTACTTTGCCACAGAAAGCTTTTCAGCCTGGTTCTCCAGGTCTAGAGGAATCCTTTCAGTCAATTAACAATCTGATAAAAACTTTACAGCTTGCGTGCAAGAACCACAAAGCACTAAACAGAGCATTGTCCCCGTTAAGTTCTGTGTAATTCACTGCTATGAACCAGAAAGATCTTCCATGTCACTACACAGGTATTTTTCACTAAGACCCAAAAAACATTCACTTTGTGACTTTTCTAAATACAGCCACACTGTAATAGTCCTGCTGAAAACATCTCAGGAGTTCCTGGAATGGAGGTTATCTGTAAAGTTCAAACAACCCATGAATTTGCTGTGATTTGTTTTCAATCTGTTTTTATTGTTGGCTGTTTCAGCATCCTGTGGTGATCAGTGCTGCAATTTTAATCATTTCATAGCCAGGGTCTCATGAATTCAGTAGTAGGGGGTGTGTGTGTGTGCTATTATTAAAACCATGCTTGCAAGTACCTTCCCTGCTCCCACTGAAATTTCTCTGTAATTTGTCATGCACAGCTAAAAGACAGATTTGCAGCTGTGAGCCTCAGAAGCTGAATATGCATTATAGTGAGTTGAAAACATACAGGAGAGACTTTTGCTTGCACACTTCATCTCTCAACAGTTCTAAATCACTTACCTTCAAATGACTTACCTTCAAATAATCACTTTGCTAGTGCAAGTTTTGGATTGTCCTCCCCGGTGATAAGCAACTGGGAACAGCCAACATAGTTACAGCCCTGAAAATTATACATAAATGCATATTTAACATTTTAAACAAGTCTGACACAACTATAAATTTTACTTAAGGTAATTCGAACTTTGAAAACTCTTGCTTGAACTGCCCTCACAAAGGCATTTTAACACTGAAAATAACCCCAGATGTATTTGGTTATACTTTAAAAGTAGGAAAAAAGAGCTTTCTTAGAAATGCTTTTAGAAATTTTAGGATCAGAACAGAAGACTAGCACTTACATGAATTCATTATCTGCTTCAAAACAATTTATTCAGAAGCAATGGAACAGAAACAAATTAAAATGTCCCTTTAGATTTCACTCAGGAAATATATTCTTTTATAGGTCTTTGACTCCAACCTTCTGACAGCTAAAATTAACTTTGCATTACTGAAACAGATAACGTGCTGTCCTTATTCTATTCAGAGATAATACAGTAAATACTGATTAGGTTTAACACATGATGTTTAGAGCAGAAACATTTCTTAATTTATATTAATTTGTATTTGTGAATGATGTCTGGCTGCCCATTAGGCTTCACTATTTCAAAACTTCATTTAAAATCAAAATGTCAGCTTTAATATTTTTTTGTTGTGGGGTAGTTTTTTAGTGCTCCTATGTATATGTATTTATACAAATATTACTTTACTAAAACCTAATAATAAACATTCTTTTTATTTCCTGCTGCCTGCCAGACAGCTTGCTTCTACAGAAAAAAATAATATACATCCTATTTCGGATTAAATCTGTTATGCATTTTCAGGGAATGTAATAATCTTCATACAGTAGCAGAAAAATGATGACTTTATAGTGCCATAAAACGTGTCCTTTTCCCAGGATTTTCAAGACTGCAGTATGTAGGTTAATACAATCAAATCCCAACTACATAATGTGGCTCACGGTGATGAGAATGATGTAAAAGCACCATGTCCATTATAGTTAAGGGTTTGGTGGCTTTTTTAAGCAATCCTGTCCCTTTTCACTTTTGAGAAGGCAGCTTGGTCAGTGCACAGATTTTTATGTCACACATTGCACTTGTCCAACACCCCAGACAACCCCACTTATTCCAAAATCTCTGATATATTTCTTAATTAAATCTTGACAGTGAAATTGTAGTTCATGAAAACAGTCCATGGTGGTTTGCAAGCCAGTGTCTGTGCAGATTAAACCAGCACTTAACCAGATTGGGATTTTTACAGTTCAGTCAGGTATGCCTTGAAAGCATTATCAGGGATAAGTGGTGGGTATTTGAATAATAAGCACTCTGTGTCTGCCTCTGGGATGAAATACAAAGCTCCTCAGGCAGTCTGCAGGGCTGTAAAGCTCAGTCTGAATGTTTGGTATTTTGTTCTGCTGCAAGCAGCCACACTTTACTTAGACACCAAGCTATTTTTCTGATCCTTTTTCCCTGGCAGCAGTGGTGCCTCATCAGCCCATGTAGCCAGAGGTGTTATTATTCCCATTCTCTCTAACTCCCCTCTCTGACCTATATTCACTCATCTGTTTGTTAGTCTTTCACTTATAAATAGACTTTAAATGTTACTGTGTGAACTCAAACTTATGTTATTAGATAACACCACCCACTCCTACGAAAGAGAAATACTGTTTTTCACCATCTTACATGTTTAGAGCCATAATTAAGACAAATTTCAAGCACACTTAAAACATCTCAGTCCAAATGCATGCACATTTCAGAAGTGCTCTTATTAGTAACTTAGTGATAATTATTTTCTTCTTTCACTTAGAGGTGAATTTTATTCCTGAAAAACAGAGTTGCTTTTCAAAGGACAAAGTTAATCTCCCCATTTATTTGAAATCCTACTTTTCATTTGAAATAGTGACAGTTTTGACCTTGCTTGCTCTGTAGTGACTCCTTTACAAATATAAATGCACCAGTCAAGCCAACGTTCAGCAGCATGTAAGAAGCCAAAAGGGTTAGAAGTGTAATACCTCAGTTAAAAATTGTCACCAGAGGCCAAGGTGTAAATTAACATGGAAGACAAAAGGGAAACGAGGAATTCCCATTCCAGTTTAAGATATTCCTACAGAGCTATATGTCATTTTCTACACAGGAGAAGTAGATATTTAGAATTTAGTCTTCATTTAGAAAATGAAAACACTGAAATTGTAGAAAAGGCACCTGAAGCCACATGGAAATTGTCTCTGTGCAGCACACCAGCAAAAAGAAACAGAGCCACCAAACCAGCTGGTGTAGATGGTCTCAGGCTGCCCAGACCTGGCATCCTCTGGAGCAAACATAATTTGACAATAACTAATTTTTTGGAAAGAAAATCATGGAAAATTTCTGCTCGGCCAGGATGTGTCTGAAATGCCAAGAGAAAATGAGGTGGACCAGAAAAGTTCCTGGGGGAAGTGCTGCCTGCACTGCATTTTTACATTTACCCATAGGTATTGGGACTATTTTCTGCCCTTAAGTTCTTATCAGCCCTTCATTTGCAAAAGCCAAGAATAGAGATAAAGACTGCCAGGTGTGACTGTGCTTAGAGGACAGCAGCTGGAATGAGGTGATTCTCTAGGAAGGCACAATTCATCACAGCAACTCATTTTACTCAGTTTCATGGTCAGCACAGGAAGCTGACCCCGAGTCTGAGCCCCAGAGCAATGTCCAGTGTGCTTCCAGAGCCAGACTTAGCACCTGCTGGGCCAGCCCATTTGCCAGGTTTTTATGGTGGGAAATGCTGCAGCCATGACTCAGGGCCAAAGCAATGTTTGATTTGAGCCTGTAATCATCTCTCAGATATTCTCCCTCAGGCTGGTAGCTCTTGTAGCACCAAAACATAGTTATTATATACAATTCTTATCACATGCTTGGGTTTTTTTTTCAGGTAAATCTAAAAAGATGAAAACCCACATCCTAACCTGGTAAAGTAACATTTTCACACTGTAATACTTGAATTACATGGCTGTGCTGTGGCATGAGGGAGTCAGAATTTGGATACAAAGGATGTTCTGGGAGGGAGACAGATGTGTGTGACACAGCTGCCCTGTGTCATTACTGCTGCTCTGCATTAAACCTGTAGGCTTTGGTGTTCAGGTTTGTCCTGTTAGAAACTGGCTTACTCTCTAAGAGAGCAAATTTTAGTGCATGAACAGCATGGATGATAAAATAGGAGGCAAAAAGGCAACACAGCCAGAGTGCAAGGGCAGCATCTCCTCAGGAAAATGAGGGAAAGAGGGAAGAGAGCTGGAGTGAAACCATGACAAGATAGGATTCATGAGGCATAACAATGTCCCACAGCTTTTCCCAGCCCTCCTAGGGGAGAGATGGAGGTTGCTTTTAAACATTGGGGTCAAAATTTAGGAAGTCAAGCAGCCATCTATCTGGCCTGTGGGTAAGACAGAATTAAACAGGAAAATTGTGCATCTCAGCTAAATTTCTATAATTTAAAAATAGTACCCTGCTAGTTAAATAAAAAATATATATATTATTTTTGTATCAAATTAGTTTTTTCAGATTTTTCCAGGATTCTAAATAAGATAACAGTAAAGGTCATAAAATGATATATTAATATTTATCTATGTAAACTATATGAAGAATTTCAAGTAACACATTTTTCATACAGTGCAGTCAAAATTTAAACCATAAGTTTCCTTAAATAAGTGTATCTGTAAGAGATGGTATTCAAGGAGTTTAGACAAATTATCAGACTGATATTTCTAGATGCAAAATCATTAAAAATATCATCAGAGTGATCTCCAGATTAAAAGTGACACACTGAAGGATGACTTAATTTATCTCTGACATTGAGTAAAGCAGGTTTCTCTTGCCCAGAAATGTAAAATAAATAACTGCAAACACCCATAGTGAAAATTCTAAAGGAAAAAACGATCACATTGTAAAAACACAAAAGTTACATAAGCAATATTTTCAGATATATTTGGGAACTCACTTTTACCCCACAGTGAGTTAGAAATGCTCATGGTGTTTTCCAGTGGTGTTCATCACTACAGATTTTACAAAAAAAAAAAAAAATCTTGTGAAGGTCTCTGCCCCAACCCCCACGGGCAGTGGCCTCAGGTTTTAGTGATGCACAGCCCTCTGGTTTTACTCTGCACCTCCTGGATATCAGCTTTTCCCATCACCTTATCACTCAGGCAAATCAGAGATGGGCTCTCAAGTCAAGCATTTGAGATTATACAGAGGGACAAGAGCCTTACTTAAGTGACTTCAGAGTTGGTGACTGATATTAGAACAGAAAGAGGACTAAAGCTGATTTTAAGGTCCAGAGGCAAGTGTCTAATCCTGAAGCCTTTAGTTTCTTTCTCCTTTCATTACCAATTCATCCTAAGGCACAAAATCAGCATGACAACACTTTTTTGTTTGGTGTGAGGTTTTTTTGGTTTTTTGCAAAGCTGCAGGAAGTCAAAAATCACATTAAGAGTGGAAAATACGTGGATGGATTTAGGCATCGACACCTGAATGAATTTCATGATGATTACATTCCTCTCTAAGGTATGAAACAGCAATTTTATTTCCCTTTTCACTCTTCTCTAGCAAACCTGGAGATCCAATAATGTCATGCAACATATTGCAGTGTGACAGCAGAGTGCTGATATGTCCTATACAGGCATTTTTCATTTTAGGTGTGGGATGGTTTTTCAATATATTCAACAACACTTTAAAATATTTGCCTAAATTAGATTTTTTTACCTTCTGTTGTGCAAATCTAGATTATTTTCATTCATTCAGGAACATTCAAGCTAAAAGGAGCTGTTGTCAACACTAACAGAAATATTTTGTAGGGAATAGAAATCCCTCTGAAAACCAACAGGATGCAGAAGGAAGCTACTGTATTCTGTAGCATGCACAGTAACAGGGATGCCAGTTGGACCAGATGTTTATAATTAACTAAGAAACAGACTACTACAAATATTGTAGTGCTCTCTGTTCTGTTCTGAAATGGGCACATTCAGAACTAAAACACTCTGTTCATCCCTTCCTTTTGAACACAAGAATTAACTCGTGGTACAGGTAAAAGAACTGAAGGGATACCCCCAAACAAAAAAAAAGTTTATAGATTCATATGGAAGTTATCTTACATTTGGAAGGCAGTAGTCTGCATCTCAGATAATGCTGTTATTTTCATGTCTTGCTCCCAGTGCTTCTAACAATGCTCAGGACACATTTTGAAGAAATACTAACTACAATATTATGTATGCATCACTTTTCCCTGCTCAAAGCAGCTGGAATAACTGCAGTACTTCTGACATATTTCCAGGTTAGTTCTTACAAGTGACTTCATAGCTCAGGCATGACAACAGCTGGTAGAGAGCAGAAATTATTCCAAAAGTAATTTTGGAAGTGAAGGAATTGAAGATTCTATTGTATATTTGTTAACTATGCTCATTAGCTAAGTCAGAATTTATTAAAATTAATTACATTTTAATTTAGTAGAATCATCTACCAAACAAAGTTAAGTGCTTCCTTAACTTTTTGCATAGTTTACTTTTTTGGTTTTTTTCTCAATGTGTTGCCATTAATCCTTGGTGTAGAATTAGCCTAACTGTTTATACTTCATTTATTTGAAGTTGCCATGACTTGTAGAACTGAGAAAAGATACTACTTAAAGACACTAGGCAATGAACCTGACTTTTACAACTATATGCTCATTTTTTGCCCTAGAATACTCCTCTTTTTTTCTTTTTGTTTTTTTTTTTCCATTTTTAACCTTCCCTGAAGGCCTATGGTATTACTATCTCCTGAGCTGCAAGTCCTCTTCTAGAACAACAGTTCAAGCACAGACAATTGCCTTTTTCTGGTAAAATGTGTCCTTGATCGTGGCACAGCTCTGACAACTCAGCCCTAAATCAAGCACATCTGTGGGCAAACTGGAGGAAGCAGCCCATTTAAAAAGAAACATTTGTCTCATTCATTGTCCATAGTGAATTTCAAAGCACTTCACTGAGTTAGGAATAATCACCTGTACAAAGCAGGGTTGTGAGGGACTCTCTGCAGAGATGGATTTAAGGGATCACAAACAATGCCATGCTATTGGAGAGAGGGGAAAAACCCCACAAAATATTATGGTGTAATGCATCAAATATCACCCCAGACCAGTCTGCTCATTTCGGACCACTTTAGGAGGGTCAGGGTCATACTGGAAAGCACACGGGAAAGAACAAGGAAAAAAATCAAATAAGTAGAAACTGTGGACTAAGAAGAAATATCAAAGAAATCAAATGCTTTAGTCTAAACAAGGGAAGCACATTTGGAAGCCTAAAAGCTTTTGCAGTGAGGGAGGGACAAAAACAGGCTTCATGCCCACCCAGAGCCCAGCAAGCCTGGCAACAAGGGAGGTTTAACTCCAGATTCTGACTGTGTTGGGAAATGGTGCCTGGGAATTGTTTATTTCTATTGCTGGAGTGCCTTAAACAAGAGAAATGTAAATATTTGTTAGATGTGACAGTAACACTGGCATGGTGAAACACTCAAGATTACTGTTCAAAACTAGTTTTCCAGCAGATTATATTTCTGCCTTGTATATACTGTTTTCACAAAGTGAGTTTTGCCTTCGCAGAAGATTAAAATTGGGACTGGCATAACCGGGTGTTCGGCTACTGTAAATAAAAGTCTTTAAGGAGTAATAACTCCTTGAATTTTATTTTTGTCAACAGCACAGAAACTGTGGCAAAACATCAAAACCCAAACTTGCATTCCTTGGAAGTCTTTCATTGCTCATTTCTGGCAAACTCAACAACTACTCAGACTTTCATACAGGCTTTTATTCTAGCTTTTATGTCAAAAATACTTACCAAGCATGCTTACACCTTATTTGTGTTTTACCTACTTCATGTCTTCCTTTTGATCCCCTCTCTAACACTTCACATTCAACACATTGTCTGGGGACAAAACATCCTCTGCAATTTACCAAAGCTGAGGTACCTGCGTGTCAGAAGGATGCTCATGCAGGAGGCAGGGGATGTTTTACACTCAGGGCTGGTTATTGGGTTTCAGAGAACATAATTGCACACTTGGGAGGCAGTAACTTCTTAATTACAGTCCTCTGGGGAGTGGGAGGAATCAAAGCAGTGTCATGTCTGAAAGGGACTTGACACAAGTAGCCAAAGTGGCCTAATCCCATCAGAGGAGAAAGCACTTGATCTGTGCTCCAGCAAGCACCCGGCCTTCTTCAGGCACTCTGTAATTAAGTATTTAAAACTGCTCCCCTTGGTGCACTTTTCTGCTTCTGCTCTTCTATCAGCTTCATCCCTGAAATCACCAGCCTGGTTAACCAGCCCTGATTTCTGCTTCCTGCCCTGTGCACTCTCCAGTTCCAGTGGCTGGGGGTGGGATTGTGGCTAAGGCACTGAGCTGGGGTCAGCTCTCAGTTCCTGCCTGGCCCATATCCCACACACTCTGGGTTTTGGGTGTCTATCATGAGGCACGTCAGCTAAATGCCCACAGGAATTCTGAATGCATGAAATTATCCTAGAAATTATCCCTTCTTTAAAAGTTAGGGCCTGAACGTTGGAGAGAACTCATGCCTGAGAGCAGTGTTGGAGCACATGCTAGCTTTATTTATTTCAAAGTATCATCCCAGTTTAAAAAGAACTAAAACACATTGCTGGATCAGGACATGTGACTGACTAAAAAAAGGGAATATCCACACCACTTCTAAAGTGTGTCATTTAAAAAGGAATGCAATTATTCATTCTTCAACCAGCAGCCAACCTGCAGCTCATGGCAGTCAGGAACAAGCACTTTCTCCAGGCATGATTTTTCCATGCATCCATTTCGGGCACTTTCCTGCTTATTGTCTAGCCCTAGTGCCAAACAAAATCAGGGCCTTGGAGTTGAAAGAGAAGACACTGATGAAATCAAGGGTGGCTTCCCTCACAAAGCAGTGTGAAAGAGGCACTTATTTTAGCTGAGGAGCGGAGTGCTGCCCAGCCCTCCAACCACCACCAGTCCAGAGACCACTCTGTGAATTGTTTCAGGTCATTTATCCTACAAACCCCACATTTCACAGTGGGAAATAATATAAGAAACTTTTAGGGTTATTACCTGCAAGTTCTCTTTCTGGTAATACAGCAAACCACCAAATCCATAAAAACCATGTATCATTAACACCACCAGAGATGTCCTCTGATGTGGGTGAACACATCCACAGCTAAAACAGGGTGGAAGACAATGAAATTGCAAGCATTAAACATCTCTCTATATAAAATAGGTAATTTCTTAAAGCTACGACCAAGAAAGGAAAAAACAAATGAAAGAATCTTTTTGTAAAAAATTATAACCTGCAGAAAACTGAACATTTTCAGACATTTTTACCAGTCTTGAACTTTGGCACCAGAATGACACACTCCACAGGGCTGGTGCCTCATTAATACAGCCACAGCACTGCAATCCATGAAGGAAGAAATGGGGGAGGAGGACTGTGCTAATTTAGCTCTGAGTTCCACAGAAGAGAATGTCACACTCACTCCCCCTCAGCAGTGGGCTTTTCATATGGCTGCATCCAGGATGGCTGGTGGCTGAAAAGAGAAATTGCTACTGCTGAGAGAGAGCAAGTCAGTCACTCAGCAGCCCTGTGCCTTTTTCTGCTGTCCTTAACAACAGCACTCCCCTTGCCCTGGTAAAATACTGTCCCTCTCACCTAGTCCAGGTCCAAGTTGAGACAGAACAGAATGAGGCATGCTGATTTCATGTTGTAAGTTTTTGTTGAAAACGTCTATCAAAGTGAAAGATCCTTGTGGTTTCTCAAAACCAGGTTTTGCTTATTAGCCCTTTATCCTTTAGTGAACAAAGGGAGTCAAATGTGTGTTTTGCTGTGAATCCTCTAGGAAATATCAGATATTTATTACATGTACTCATCCCATGTGGCTTTCTCTACTGTAGGCTACAGCCTAAGATTGCTCCTTTTCTATTTTCCCATCAGATAAAACAAAATGGTTGTTTTCATCTTGGGCTCTGTAAACCTTTACATGAACAGCTTCTAAGAGATCCACTCAAAACATTTAGGCAAAAACAAACCCACAACTCCACTAGTGCATGACATCAGTTATCACATGGGGACCTGCATTTCTACTGAAAGATTTTTAGTCATCTACACATTGGCTTAAAGCTTAAAACTACTGCAGAAGATAAATACACCTAAATAATGTCTGCATGGTCAATAGCAGGAGGCAGATAACCCTTGAGAGAGACTACAAAAATTAAAAGAGAAGAATATGCACAGAAAACATATCCATTGGGGTCTTATTGTCTAAAACAAAGTGTCTAAAATAAAATAAAAAGAAAATCTGATGAAAATACAATAAAAATTGGGGTGTATCAGATGTTTAACAGGAAGAGTAACAAGGAAACCCCACCATGGGTTAACTGGCCACAGGCTGCCTATTTACAAATAATGGAACTTTAAGAGAAGAGAATAGGCAGGAAGGCAAGCCAACATTTTATACCAAACAATTATTAATGCACTGACAGTCTGAACATTAAGTTAAGGTTCTATAATGAGGCTAACAGTCTGTGAAGATGGTTCAGTCATAAGACTGTTCTCGGCTTAATGGGTGCCATAACCATTAAAGATGAAACACAATATTTGGAAGGCAGAATAGATACAAAGCAGAACATCACAGCAAAGAAAAAATTAAAAAAGCTCTTGCTCCATTCCATGCAGACTTGGCACGGCACAGCAGGATGAAAAGAAAACACAATACTAGTTTCTCTGTAGTTTCACTGTTCTCATTTCTGGAAACTAAAGCTGAAGACTCTCAAAAGCCAACCATAGCTCAGGCAATAAGTCTTCCATGGTTCCCTCTATAGTTAATGGCTAGAGAAATCTCTCCCAAAAGAATAAATCAGAGCAGAAACTTGCCTGTGATTGTTTGTATCCTCTAGGGTAATAGATTAGAAGTTTCTGACATGACAAAAGACAGACACAAAGGGAGCTGGCCATAAATTTGAGGACTGAGCAAACAAACACCGTGAAGTTCAACACAGCCAAGTGCAAAGCTATGCACTCAGAAGAAAAACCCCAGGCACCTGCAAGGGCAGGAAATCAAGTGGGCTGAAATTAGCCCTGCCAAAAAGGTCCTGAGGTTACCATGGGTGCCAGATTACTATAAGCCAACACTGCACTCATGTCAGAAACAAAGCAAATGACCTCATTAAAATAAGCGTGTCCAGCGGGTCAAGAGGTCATTATCCCAATCCAGTCAGCACTGACCGGGCCAGACTTGCAGCACTTCACCCACTTCTGCAAAGAAGGGTGAGGTCAAGATGGATGTGGAGAAAATGGAGAAAGTCCAGTCTGTGAGATGATCAGGGCTCAGGACACACATGGCTTGTGAGAGAGGGTGAAGAACAGGGGGTTGTTCCCTCCTTAGAGAAGGGGTGATCTACCAAACTAAAAAAGGATGATCTAGTGCAAATACTATTAGGGAGGCTAAAGATCATGAAGCCAAACTGGTTTTGAGAGTGGCAGGCAAGATAATGAAGAATGACAACATTCACAAACATTGTCTTGATAGGTTCAGGTTGGACACTAGGAAAAACTTCCTCACTGGCAGGACAGGGCAGCTGCCCACAGAGGTTGTAATGTCTCAATTATTGAGGATTTTCAAAACCTAAATACAAAGCCATGGCTGACCTGGTCTCTAATGTCAGCAAGTCCCCAGCTACAAAGACGAGGCTGGATGAGGCAACCTGCACCTGCCCCATCCATCCAAGACCTCTGTGATTCTGTGACTCCCAGAGCCTCCCCTTTAACGGGTTTAGGAAGACAAGTGTCTCCACAAAGATTCAAGCAGTGTGAATGAACCTCTCTGAACTTGCAAGGGCAAACAAAGCTTCAGATCTCTTCAGCCTTTTTATGGATTGTGTAAGTTAGAAAGAAAAACTTGCTGCTGTCTTTCCTGTTTCACCAAATTAATATTACAAACAATGCTTCAAAGTGAGAATCTGTGGGATCAGCCTCACACCTTGCAACAGGAAAAAGAAAGCCTTTGAAAACAATGTGGCACAGAACACAGGTATTCATCAGTTACATTAGGAGTCTCTAGATAATAAGCAAGTTAATGGCAGCAGTAAATCTCAAGTTGGTTATTGCAGGCTGGGGAACAAACCAAGCATGGGGGATGGTTAGCAAAATAGACCTAGACATCATGTGACTGGTAACTGTAGGTCTCAAATCTTTGGCAGTATTCTTTTAAATTTTGTTTTCGATAGTGGAGTACCAAATTTAAGTTAGATTGGATTTTAACCAGCTCTGCATGTCCACTATGGAGGGTGAAAACTGCATATTTAGCAGGAAAATAATCTGAATATATGCCCAGAATTAAAAAAAAAAAAAAAAGAAGAAAGGGATGGGGAGGGGAGGGAATTGTTAGAGGGTTTTTTGAAAACAGTCTGAAGTTTATTTGGTGGAATCTTCAGAGTCCTCTCCTATATTTGTTGTGGGAGCTTTTTTGTATTTCTGCATTGGATTACACCAGATCCAGGAATGTTGCAGAACTGTAAGAGAAGGTATTTCAGGCTATTAGACTTAGCTTAAAGCATGAACTACAAGATTTGACATCCCAAAGAGAGCTTTGAAAGCTCAGAAAGTTTCAGAAGTTCAAGCGACTTACCCAGTATTCATTGTGTAAGCATCTGAAATTGCCAAGGCTCACCTTGGCACAAGGCTTTGTGACTAACACAACACTGACCACCCATGTCATATCTAGAGACTGACTGAAGCATGGTGCAAACCAGAGATTAAATAACACACATCTGTCTTCCTGTTTCTACATCTCTCTTGGGACTAGTGTGGTATGAAGGTTTTATCAGCAATACTGCAATAGCTTCAGAGGCAAAGAAAGGAATGAGCTATAGAGGTCATTCCATACAAACACTGCTGAAGCTCGTTATTAGCATCTCCAAAATGATCAGCCCTCATTTCTGAGATCCAGAATCTCCTTCTGCCCCAAAATTCACCCAGTTCTCCTAGGATGGATCCCAGTAATAGTGCTCCCATTTTTAAGCACTGCAAGGTAGAATAGCATTACTGAATAACCTCCCAGGAGATCACAGCAGGGTAACTCCTGCCCTCTGTTTCTGATCTGTACAGCTGTAGAGGGTAAATGAAGGGGCAGTTGGTTGCTTGCTTGGATGTGCCAGTATGGGCAGTGATATGGGATAAAATTGCTCTGTACTGACCACACTAGAAATGAGTAGCTGAACATGCTTCAATTTATGCCAGTAGTCTCAGTTAGGTATGGCAGAAACTGAGCAGTGACTTATGAGATCTGCCATCATCACCCAAGAGCTTGTTTTATAAATAATAGTTGATTGGCAGCAACTCAAAGAGTAAAAGACAGAAAGATTAATCCCCAGTTAAAGGACTTAGCAGCGTTGCTCCTTGTGGAAGAAAGGATAAATTACAAGTGACGAGGTGCCTCTGCAAGACGCTGCTGTGTTGTGCACGTTTGGAGAGGAAAGGGCTCCGGGGTGACAAAGGCAGCTCACACATTTTTACAGGGCAGGCTGGGAGAGGGAAGTGAGGGGGCTGTTCAGCCAGAGGCACGGGAAGCAGCACACAAACCCAGAAGGACTTTCTGCTGAGCCAACATCAGAGTTTGTCACACTATCAGTGCAGACAAGCACTATAAACAGTGGAGAAATGCCCACAAAATGCATACACTGCAGTTCTGGCTTACACACAACAACATGCAGGACAACATGCACCTTTCTAAATCATTTCATGAGGCTCATCCAGAGCTGTAGCAAAATTCTGATCTGTTATGGGAAGGCCACTGTAGGGAGAAAGAACTAAAAGGCCTGTGCAGAGAAGTTTCTAGGGACTATGAAGTAAGCTTTTCAAAAAGAAATCAGATTTCTCCATGTTTTTACCTAGTACACAGGAAACATGTTCTTGGGTAATCCACTGAAAGATCAGGAAAAATACCTTGACTATTCTTCCAAGCCCTATGGCTGTCAGAGACAAAAATACTAATTTTGCCTTCACTAAATAAATCAGCACCTTAAATAATTCAATCAATTAACAACACAAGCCTGTAGCTAAAGATATCACCATGAACAAAGGGTAGTAAAAATTGGGAAAATACTCTTTTCTTCCCTCTCTAAATGTCAGGTGGGAGGCATTATTGTATTTTATGCAAATAGCTTTTCTCACTTCAAAAACGTGCTGGTACAGATAATCAAATTCTAGCTACGACCAACCCACTTCAACACAGACAGAAAGTCTCCCACAACAGGATCCCTCCATATAAATTTTTATATCCCATGATGAACAGCAATGCTTTATATCCAGAGATCCCACACTTGATCTAGCAGCATAACTACTGGGGTTATTTCTGAAAGGCCTAACTGGCCTTTATGAAATTACAAGGCTGCATTTCTGCTTAGCAGTGATGAACTGCCAAGGGCATTGCAAAGACCTAAGTCTTAATAAAGTTCTACTGTCTACCTACTGATTTACTGAGCACACAGGATCCCCAAGCAGCAGACAGATGTTGTTTGATGATAATTTTGCAGAAATCTGGCCTCTGCACAAGAGCAGAAGTTCAGCAATAGTTTAGCAAAGCACACACAGCACGAAACCAGTGCAGGATAGATAAACCACTGAGGTACCAGGCCATCTCCTGCCCAAGAAGCCAAACTAACAATCTTAAAATCACAAAAAGTTCTGTTTTCTTTTTGTCATACCCTAAGGCAGAATTCAGCATTCACCTTGCCCTGCTCACAAATTCAGGTCAGCTCTCTTTTCCCTTATTTTGGCTTTTCTACCTGTAAAAGTAGGATAAACCATAGGCAATCTGGGCTCCAGAACTTGCAGCAGATAGATGAAGCCCCACCTGGTGCTGCAAACACTTTCCATGCTGGAAGCCTCTCATAATCTCTTTTCTACCAAAACTACAAGAAAGAGTTGTTTTGGCACCAAAGGAGAAAGAAAACAATTTTCTAAGATATATGCATGCTTATCATTTCAGTTTTGTTGCCTTCAGGCTTTGTCACAAATTTGCCATTACTCTCTACAATTTTCTAGAATTGCCATAAAAAAAGTCAAAAGTTGCTGCTTTAAAAGAATATTCAAGATTGAAGCAATATTCTAGAGCAAGACACTGCACCCTATAGTTCTTTTTTAGATGCCTGCAATCACCACTGACTCAGTTTAAGGAGATGGTAAACTGAGGCTGAGTGGTCAGATGGCCTTTTACTCAGGGAGCTGCACTTGAAAGCAAAAAGCTACAGAAGTGCTGCCCATCTACCTGTGCTTTTCCTTTTCTTCCAATTCATTGAAATGTAGCCCCTTGGGCCTTGCCCTTTTCAAGGCAGATTGTAAATCCATGCAGCAAGTAGCTGCACTGTGCCTTTAATGGTGAAGGGCAAATAATCACTCATTATCACAAGTATCATGAATTTCATTAATAACATTAAACCCTTTATCTGTGGACTAACAGATTAACAGAGATTTCAAGCAACTTCCTCTTCTCTTACTTTCTGGTATTTAAGAGTAAAGGATCTCTAACTCAATTCTGTTCGTCTCCCACTCAGTATTCCCTTAAGTCAGGGTCAATCCTCATAGGGACTTTTAGCCAGGGCAAAAGTATTCTATGAAGAGAAAAGATAATCCAGAAAGAGATGGAGATTTCCTCCATGGAAACCCAAAGGGAAGAAACTGTGAAGTTATTTTGTGAAAGCAGTTTGTTTCATTTGTATTGAACATGAAATTAAATGCTCCAAGCAGCACTGAAAACAGTAATTATCTTCACGTAATATCAGTGACATTTTTCACCACAGCATGCCTGGTGTTGGGTCTTGAGCTACAGCAAAATAAAAAGCAGACCAGACAGGGGACTGGCTGAAAGGGAAAGGGGAGATGTTTGATTTGGTTGGGTTTGTTGGGGTTTGTTTTTTTAATAAATAAAAATTTCAAACCTCATCACCTATCAGGTATTCTTGGACAGGAATTAATATTTCTTGATGCATTCTGCTATGACTCAAGCAATTTAATTCAGAATGCTGATGCTCTTGCTGTAACCAGGCTGGTAGCACAGCCTTCCAAACCCATCACCAAGACATTAGAGTGATAGTGCATCTGCTTCCCACCTGAGGTTTTTGAGACACCCCCCACTCCAGCTGGAATATCAGTTTCTCTAAATTCAGACCTAGACACATCCACTTCAGGGATTATGCCCTGCACTCTGCACAGTCTGTGGCATTCCCAAAGGAGGAATTTCTTACTGGAGGCATAAGCTGTCAGAAACAAAACAACATTTAATGAGTTGGGAGTAAGAAATCTTGCAACATTATGTAAGTATTGTTTAGGATATTTTTCATTCCAGTGACTTAGAGGTATAAAGGTAACTGATTTACTTGAAAAAGTTTAAAAATCTACCAGACTTTCCAGAACACAGGACACAGAAATTGTGCAACTTTTACCCCTCTTTATCCTTCATTTCCAAAGGTTTTACAAGCCAAAAGACCTTCTCCTCTCTAAAAAACAGCTGTGTGCTCTACAAGACTCAATAGATTACCCTGCCATGTTTTCTAGGAGATCACAGTGGTTTCAGTGTATCAGGCTGTCCTCAAGCTACCAGAAAGCCATAAATCTTCTGTAGATTTACTGCCTCTCCCTCCAGGGAGGGGAGAAATCACGCAAGAAGAAAAGGTTCAAGCACATAAGGGGGGAAATTTGTGCAAGCAGGTTCAATATTCAATATTCAGTGAAGGGAGGAGTCCCTCTGGAGCTCCATCTCATAGCACAGGCTGTGGATTGCAGGGAGGACGTGCTTGAAGCACATCTTCAGCAAAATTCTTGTTATTTCTAGTGGTTTGGTTCCCAAGGACAGTGACATAAATGAGACAGCCTCGTGCTGTGGTGCACTTACAAGAGAGGTTGCATTTATTTTGTCCACGAGTGGATAGTACTGCTGCCACATCCACACACCCAGTGGCAGAAGTTTTCTCCATTTCAATAGAATGGAAGAAAACATAGATTTTTAAATAAGAAAAAAGTCACAGTGTGGGTAAAATCAGTCTCGTCTCTGGTTGGGAAAGCAGAGAAATAGAAAGAAGGTGCAGGATTGTTGACAATAGATTGCCATTCATCAAAGCACAAATGTTTACAAACTGAAATAAATAGTTTCAAAATGCTAGCAGCATCATGTAAATTAAGCTGCAGCTCTAAGAGCCCTCAAATTTGAAGCTTCACAGTAGGTCATTTCAGGATACACAATATGGTTATTTCAAGCAATTGAATCCTGCCAAGATTAACAATGTTCAACAAATCAGAGATGGAAAAGCAAGAGCGGGATCCGTACTGATGTTGAGAAAATAGGTTTGCAAATTCTTATACAATGATGAATAAAAGAACTGCTCCAAGAACAAAGCTGTCTGTAAGTCTAATGCTGAACAAGTACATGATGCTCTCTTAGCAGACAGCGCATATTTGTTTACAGTAGCTGCAGGAAACAGAGAACTAAACCTCAGTGTGACTTCAGGCTTCTGGCAGTCAGTAGTGCCAAATTAAGTTTGCCCTATAATGAACAAGAACTTGGCAAGTTCCTCAAGACACAAAGTGCTGAGCAATCATGTCCCTTCAGCAGGGATGACCACAGCTCTCAATCAGAGATCTGCACCTTGAATCCCCTTGGATCCCAGTCATTTTGGGACCCCCTTGCTCCCCAGGTTCCCAGTACAGCATCTGTAGCCCACAGAGTGATGTTCAGGCAGCTCTAGCACAGAGGATCATTAACTATTCTCCCTGCCCCCTTAGGACTTGAGCAGGCTCTCCTTGCACCTTTGCTGCACAGCAGGAATTAATAACAACCAGAGCGGAGCCAGAAACCCTGGCAGCAGGACCTGGGGAGGCAGTGACTCTGAGATAAGGTTGTGATGCTCACCTGATGGATCCACAGAGGCCTTGGAGCCAGACAAGTGCCAGATCACTGTGCCCTAAGGGGGATTGGGTGCTACCTTGCTGCTAAGCTCTTTCTTCCCCATCAGAGTAGCTGTGAGTATTTTGGCAATTTACAGTGTTAGACAGATTCCTTGGAAAGGAAAAGGGAACACTAAATCTCTGACCTAGAGTCTCGCATAGACTCAAGTCTTCCCATTAATGAATAAATTAGCCTGTAGCTATCCTACTCTCAATTTTAAGATGTGATGGGCTAGAGAGGTCTCTTTAGACTGGAAGGGCAGTGCAGGAGATGCAAAGTAACAATCCTCCAGCTGCAGTTTTCAGTAAGCACTCTGTCTATAGGTTACATAACACATTCACCTGGACAGATAAATTTTATAGGTAATTACTACAGGCATGTCTTTTTGCATACCCAAATTTAACTATCAGAAAAGGAAAGCAGCAAGTCTCTTTAAAAAAGTTAAGTCAGTCTCAGTTTTTAAATGACTATAAGGCTGTTCAAGGATGCTGTTCCAGTCCAGCAAGCTCTGGGGAAAAGAAAATTAACTGGCCCTTTCTTTATTTGTAACAAAGTCTAGTCTTCCATAAAGGGATTTGCTTACATAAAATAATTTAATTTTCATCTTTCTCATCTCATAATAAAAGAAACAAGTTCTTACAAGCATAATGCCTGACCACCAAAATTTTGTAAATAGCGTGAGCTACTAAATGTATCCATGAATTGCCTCTTTCATCTGCAAACCACTTTTAGAGCCTTCATTTTCTTACTCATTGTTTCCACTGGCTGTTTGGTACAGTTCATTCTTCCTCCCCTGAGGCAGCTCAACTTCGACTGCTCTGATGAGTAGCTTCTGCCCAAAGGAGTTTGCTTACAACTGAGGCCTGCAGAACAAGGTGATAATCTAAAAAAGTAGACCAGAAGCTCATACTACATGCTCAGTGCTCTCCCCCAGCTGCTGTTACCTCCTGCAGTATCTGAGCACACCACTGGGATAAGGAATGTTGGCCACAAAAACAACTGAGAAGCCTCTTCCCTTGCTAAATGATCTTTCATAATACACTTTCTAGTTGTATTCATAATAGTTTAGATATCCTAAGCTAGTTACAGCTGAAAACTGTTCCTTACTGAGCACTTTATTCTTATGGAGTATATTGTTTCAAACTGCCAAAATTGTCTTCTGAAACAAATTAATTTGTGTAGCTTTATAGTCTGGTAGTGTAAGTCAAGATAATTGCAAGTTCTGGTCTATCAAAACAATCTTAAAGGATGCAAGTTAATTTCTTTCTGGAAAACATATGCTGTTCTTTGTTTACAGCAAAACCAAACTGCAGTTACATTCACTTTGCAGACCATGTGTAACAGCTGATGCTCTGCTCAGTCATATTCCCCTAAGTAAAATCAAATCTTACAGCATCTGATCTTTAAGGAAACACAAGGACTTATTTCCCTTTACATTACTCTAGATATTTAAATTCATGGAAAGCTGTTTGTGACAGCTGTCAATGGCTTCCTGGAAGTGGCACCCATTGTATTGAGCAGAGAACAGCATTTCTATGGCAACTGTCTCATCACATTTCAAAAAACGGACGCACAAGAAGCATTCATCACTTTCTACATTTCCTATTTTCTCAGCAGCACTTTGTCTTTCCATTCTCACAACTCTTTAGGGCCAAGATAGGAAGAGAGCAGTCTTCAGTCAAGCTCTATAGAAGTTTCTGGCTGCTTGGCCACCTGGTCATTAAAGCTCTGAGCTGATGGTTCCAAGAGATCCGTGCAATTATTCCTGCCTGTCCTACTGACCCACAGCAAGGCACAGCCAGCTGGAACTTTAAATCTTCCTATTGTCCTAGGACATGAGGCTGCCAAGGATGCCCAGTTTATCTCTGCCAGAGGTAAACACAGCTAGTGCACCCTGGGCTGGCTGCTACCACCAGCTGCGTGGAGGGAGGAAGGCTGTGGTTCATCAGCTTCTTTCCTCCAGAGGCCTCCAGAAAGGCATCACTTGTGTTTGTTCTGCTTTTCTAAACATCCTCTGAAATGCAGCTCGTGTAACACTGAAGAAATTGCTGTGTGAGAAGTACAGTCTGACAAGCAGGAGGGGCTGGGGAGGAATACAGGAGAGCAGCATCCCCAGGGAGACTGGCCTTTGTGCTGCATATCTGCACCTGTGCTGGCTGAGACTGCAGTGATCTGAATGCAAGGCAAAGCTGCTCAGATTTTAGAGTTTCTGAGGAAGAAATGTAATGGTTATTTTTAACAAGTGCTTCTCTGAAGTCGGAAGAGACCTAGACTTCAATTTTTTTTTTCTGTTTCTTCCCAAAATGGGCACTTTAGTATCCCCAGAGAGGGAGAGAGAAATATTTAAAGCATTATGTGCATATACTCCATTCCCCTTTGAAAAGGACTACAAACAGCTACATCTCATTCTGCAGCTCAAGCTGGCTATCATGGAAAAGACAGGCAAACAGCATGATTCAACCATCCTTACTTTCAAAGTCTTTTTTGAAAGATGTTCAAACTTTTACCATTTTCAAGACTGAAACCTGTCAGTCACAGCCCCCACATTTCTTTGTGCTCTGTTCAAAGCACAAGATATGTGATTTCTTCTGTTAAGGAACTTCTGCAAATTTTTTCAAAGAATGAGTGAGTTCTGTCTTATTTCACTCTTTTGTTCTAGTTCTGAATAGTATCAATGTGCTCAGATTTAGAATCACTGCACTGACCTGCTCTAAACATAGACATGCATGGGATGGAGTTTGGGTTTCCCAACTTGCTGTATACCACATGAACTCCATTAACTTACTCTATTTGCATACTGTACTTGTACTTGACTTACTTGGCTTATTACTGAAAATGTCACTTAAAAATTGTTGTTTTAAACATTTCCATTAGATACCTAATGGATCGCCTAAACCACTAGTCCAGCAAATTAAAAAAAATCATCAAGCCAGCAAAACATGCTTCCTTAGCAAATTTCTCTCCTTATTTGTCCTTAAGGATCACTTATTTTGTATACAAGCACACAAAATCTTTACAAATAACCTCGCTTTCCCCCATCATTTAGCATTATCTGTATGCAAGGTTATATTCGTTATATTCATTATATTGATGAAATCATTCATCCTTTAGTAATTCCCACAGAAATTAAAGCAATAAGTCTTGCAATTGTTGCTTTAAAAATAGCTAGGTATTTATCACCCAAAAAAAGGCATTACTAAGAAAATGCATAACACATTTATTGTTGTGCTGTTACAGCTTCATGCTGCAGCATTGTGCTAATCAGCTTTCTTGTACAAATGAGGTTTATGGGATTTGAAATAGAGAGAATAAGATAATTAGAGAATTGGTATTCTATTAATGAACCAATTCCATTATTGCAGAACTAACAGGATTATTGCAGAAACTGTTGTTCATCTGCGCTGCACTGTAGTATCCCAGATGGAATTCTAGAGAACTGGACTATTCTCTATGGAAAAGAATGTCTGGAGAGGGCCTTCATCATCCTGTAATTCTCAAAATCAGCAGGGAATTCACAGAAAGTTCATATTACAAGATCTCATACATACATATTTTCCTATATTTGGAAAATTAACATCAATAGTCCAGTGTTGGTTGAGAGCACCCAGTTAATTGTTGGCTCCTGAGGCAGGTAATTCTGGGAGTGTATTTTGGAGGAACTAACCAGTTTGAGGAAGGCCAAGCAGAGGCTGCTGCTCAGGTACAGCAAGGTGGGCAGTGATACTGTGAAATGTGAAACTTCCTCTCTTTCTTGGTGCACAGATCTTAGAAATCCCTGCCAGCCATCCATCCATTCTAAACACAAAATAACTGCACAGTCAGTAACTCCCAAAGTTCTCCTTCCCCATAATACAAAGTTGTCATTGCAATGCAGCAACTTGAGGAGGTATGGAGCAGCAATTTGAGGACTCTTATCAGATAGAAATATTAATTGCATTATTTGATAATGAAGAAAAGTCTTCTGCTTATCAATATTATCAAAAGTGCTATGATGCAGGAAATACTTCTATCTCTCCTACTAAACCAATGCTTCCTACTAGCCTAGTACTTAAAACCTTTAAATCCCAAACTCTAGGTCAAAGAAATGAGCAGAAAATTGCAGTAAATTGTCAGGCAACACAACTGAATGAACAAGACAACAAACTAATCTGATGATGAGGGAGTAAAAATTTGATAAGCCTTTCAGAACAGATGTTTCTTCAACAATCCCCTGTTCTGCTGGTAAAACAGTTAATGTAATTTTGAACCTGGCAAGAAGTTTTAACAACTCAATTGAACATTTCCTGCAGAGGAGTTTATAAAATACTTCTGTTTGAACTGAAGAATAAACTCATACAGGACATTGCTTGACGTTACAAATTTTACATTGATTTAAGAAAATCAGTATTAAGTGGTCTGAAACTACCAGGAAGACAGTCTAGCAGCCTACATTACCAAAAGTAACTTTCTGTAATTGTTCAATTACAAAAAATGCTAGGAACAAACATGACTTCAAACGCAGATTAAGCATCAAAGTCCCTTGAAGCTCATTGCAAGCACCAGCATACTGGATGAGCTGGGTCATAAAGAGAGTGCAAGACAGTGTGTACCAGCCTCCCACAGCAGCATCACTCACAGCTGCCAGTTTAAAATAATGGCCCAAAGGAGCTCTTCCAAGTTATTCATGGATCACTTAGGAGGAAGAATGTGAGAGCTATTGGAAATTACTCCCAGTGGTATTGGTATGGGAAGGATGAGGTAACCAAAACCCACAGGGGGAGGATGGCTCTGAGCCTGCCCCATTAGACTTCCCCAAAATGCTGTGGGCACAGCAGGGGGGGCAGCAGGGCAGAGGGAGCAGGCACCTCCTGGCTGCACCTCACCTGGCCCAGGGCAGGCTGGAATCCAGGGGCTGGGAACACCAAGCTGTGGTGTCCAAGGACCACGGAGCAGCTGCTGGAAGGAGATTCCCCACTCCCCTCCATCCCTGACAGCTTTTGTTCTGTCAAGGACCCATGACATGCACTAAGCTCTCAGAAGTCCCATCAGCAATGAAGGAGGCAGGGAAGGGTGATTTTATGCAGGATTCCTAGCCCTGGGAATCAGGGGTCCCATCTTTGGCTCCAGTCATCCCTTTCAGGCTGTGCTGTTTCTTCACAAACCCCTACAACAACTTCTGCTACCACCTCTCCTCCCACCCACTAGTGCTACTCAGAGAGATGCCTATTCCTGTATTTGGAGGGGGCTGTTTTGGGATTTTTTAGTGTGTATAAAAAACCCTTTATATATCTATGTGTTTATAGACATTTTTCAACGTTATGCACACACTGTGTTTGCACACAGACACATTCTTCAAAACTACTGAGCAAACTCTTCACAGTTCAAGTTCTCTGCCTTCAAATGCCAAGGTCTCCCCAGTGATCCCAAATACTCACACATCTGCTGCAATTTCCTTTGAGAGACATTTCTTTCATCCTAGAGGAAATTTATTAAAACGCTGACTTTTCATTTAGGACACTTTCTAATTAAGTACCAATCTTTAAAGCTGCTGCCTTCTAAGACTTATTGTTCTTTGCACAAGATGAGAAGGCAGTCACAATTCATTGTCTTTATAGAGACACATATTGGTTCAAAAAAAAAAATATATTTAGCAGCTTGCAGTTCCATGTCCTTGAAGTTAGAAGTGCTTTTATAGTTTAATATAGGGAAATAGCCAACTTTTGCTGTTCTAGACACAGGCCCTCAACACATCCCTATGTCCATGGTACATTTTTAAAATGTGTGAATTTACACTGTAATATATTGTTGAAGATTCACTGAAAGTTCTTTAGTTCCATAAATTGGGCCATTACCTCACATCTCATATTCCCATATTCTTGTTTATGAGAAACTGATTATTGCCAATAAGATAAAATTCAAGTGGCACCATATACAATTTTCCAGCTAGAAGAGAAAGGGAAAAGGAGAATTTTAATAACAGAAGTATTACAGGAAAACACCTATCTTCTAAGAGTAATACAAACAGACTGAAATTAGATGAAGCCTAAGTCCTCTTGCTTTTCCTCTGAGTTAGTTGCCTTTTACAAGGTTGTGAAGACAGCTGGTGAACCCCAATGGGATAAATTCCCCAGCAGAGGTCATCTCAATGTTGATATTACTATAAACATCCTAAAAAATGCTCCTTGCATGCCCTGCTCTGTTGGTTATCTTCACTGATGAACCACTGCAGCTCTGAAATTTTCATGCCATGTGTTCTCTGGCCACTGTGTAACACCACAATGGACATGACAAATGTTCTGCTTGGAAATCATATCTTTAGATTTTCTACTATTGATCTCCTGGGCAGGGTTCATCTCCCTTAGCTCTAGAGGGCCACACTGCACACTTCTATATCTGGGTCAGTCTTTCCACGCTCCCTTTACAATCAGTGGGGAGAAATAAGCACCTCCAGGCATAATTCACCTGACTCAACTGAGACAGCTACTTCAGGCTGAGAACAACTGCCCAGGAATGACTGCTTCCCTGTGTAGGGTGACAATTAAGGATTAGATGGCTTCATTTAGTCATTTAAATCCCACCATTTCTGGTTTAAAATGTTATTTTCCCCCAATGTTGAGCACAACACATGGGTTGGGAAATCTCACACGGTCATAAGTGGAGCCTGCACACAATAACCTGCTGGAGAGTTTTCCCTCTAAAAAGGGATTTTTTTTTGAGATTACAGACTCAACATTTCCCAGCAGAAGAAAATCATCAGTTTGCTCTAATTAATGTGGCTGACTGAACATGTGTACTAAAATGGACTTCCTCCATTTTTCACCCTCATGTTCAATGATTTGACAGAATACTTCACGCTCTTAGGTGCCTATTTCAATCCAAAACACTCTCTAAATAGCACTTGTAGCTAATTGATTTGTCATAATTTACTTCCAGCTTTCTCTCTAATGCTCCAGCATGGTACTTTTTAAATTCTGAACACAGCAGAAGGCCCTCCTGGGAGAAAAGCTTCTCTGAGCTCCCTCATGGGGTTTTCAAGCTGCAGTTCACAGATGCAGGAGCAATGGGAAGACAAACACCATGTTAGAGGTGCATGAGGCAGCTGTCACTCCCACACACCTCCTGAGTGACTGCATTTCATCATTTTGACCAGCACTGACAAGGAGACAGGGTGCTCCCTGAAGCTTTTCCCTTTGGGATTTATAATAGGGGTGGCTGCTAGGATCATTCCTCACTAGCTTATAAAAGGCAGTTTCCCAGAGGGAATGGAGAGGTCATTTTGGGAGCTATCTCACTTTCCCAGTCCCCAGGTCCAGTGTCATCAGTGCAAAGACATAGACAGGTTTTATTTTGTCCATACACTCAAGCAAAGTACCACAGTGTCAGAATAAATATCAGCTATGGATCTTTCTCCACTACCAAGGCTTAGGCCTAGGGGTACCTTTCTCCAAGAGAAAAAAATATGCTATTACTTTTAATCCTTCATGTAGCTTCTGCTAAGAAACACAAGATCACTCAGTGTAAGGCATGGAGGAGAAGCTCAACCTAAGAGAGGAAGCTGACAATGTAAAATGTGCTTGAAGACAGCTTACCAACTACACAGATTACTCCAACTTTCCTTCCTGAGCTTTGCTGCTTGCTCTGCTCCTTGAGGTGCCAAGTACACTAAGGATAATGCCAGATCCCTTTGTGGCAAGGATAATCTACCCTAGGAATAACACTGATGATGCCTTATCTGGAGCTGGGTCACCTGCCATCATTGGCAGAAAAGTGTCTTTTCTGGTCCCACTGCTTCCAAACAATAGCTCTTGCCAACAGCTGTGGAATCAATTATGTGCCACACTTTAACTTCAGCCATGTGAAATGCAAAAGGCATCAACTTTCAAGTTAAGTAACAAGTTAATTTGAAAAGGAGGAGACTGTTGCCCTTTGAAGCACCGTTGTTTTTATTATGCCAGAGTTATTTTCAGCCACACTTGTTTTCTTGGGAAAAAAATATTTTCTTACTAGACAATATAAGACACGGAAAGAAATTCTACAAAAATTGTCTTTCATGGATACATCCTTGAGCTACACCATTTTATGTAAGAGATCTTCCACCTGTAGCTCTGCCTTGGCTAGAAGAAAACCCAAGAGCCTCCTTCCTCCTGTCTTGTTATGCCCAAGCACACCAAAAAGTACTTTGTCAAGGAAATTTGGCTTTACTTGGAGAGAAGTTTACAGCTGTTGACCAGCTAAATTGTCTTTACATTATTTATACTCACCTCTCTCTCACTAGCAACTAAGAAAATTACTGCATCCTTATGCGAGTCATGGTGAACATGTTGATTTGCCATGTCTGAATCCCTGCTTTAGATGTTTAAGGCACTTGGATGGCTTCTCCTGGAAGGAGGCACCTTTTGACAGGGATGGATCAATTAACAGGATCAATGAGCATTTGATTTCAGCTCACCCTGTGCACTCATCAAGGCTCCCAAGGATGGTGCAAAGTGCTTGCACCCTGGAACTCGAGCTTGCACTGGAAAAAACCCTCCTACACTACCACACCTGGGTGAAACCATAACTGCTTCAACATAAAAAACCTTATAAATGCAAATGCTGCTGAAACCAGTATGTCATCCTTAATGGTAGGCTCCTGGTCTCAGACAGCTTTTCAGCATCCTAGACACCCATTACACTTCCAAATGGCTCTCCAAGCTTAATAAATCACCCTGAGATGTTCAAGCAAGAGCTCACAAAGTCCTCTGTAACCTTTCACTGTGCTTAGGCTGGATTTGCACCTGACTGATCAGAAGCAGTGGACCCGGGAAGCAAATCTGCTCCCCAGGAGATGCATCAGGAAGGATTTGCTGCTGGGTTCTCTGCTGCAGAACTAATGGACAGTGCTCATGGCTCAGACTGCTTGCAGACTGTGCAGAGATTGGCAGGGGAAATGTGACCAGCTCGCTGCTGCCAAGGGGTAGGGAATGGGAAAGGCAGCCAAATGGGAGCATTCGGTCAAATTGCACGGAAAAATATTCTAAAAGCTCTATGAAATGGGGGACTGAGCTCAGCTTTACTTCAAGACATTTTTGCCACTAGAGCAAAAGGAAAGTACTTCTTCGACCCCTCCTGGGGCACTAAGTCACCCATTTTTTACATTTCTTTGCAACTAAAGCAAAAAGGTAAAAACCTTGTCTTTAACTTCGTTAGTGTCTGTGTTTCTAATAGATGAGAAAGGAAAAGGGGGGGGCAGGAAATATTCAACTTCTCTCCCTACTCATAGACACTCTACTGCTAACATTATCAGACACCTAAATGACTAATAAAATAAAGAAACCCAAAAACCAATTTTAGTCCCATGTGCTGTTGGCAATCCATGTGTCCAAAGACAAAAAATGGGTAATTAAATTTATATGTATGTGAATTTTCTATTGTCAGTCATTATTAGTGTCATAATTCCATGTGCTGAAGGAAGGGTTACATCTCTTTGATAGAGAAGGTTTATTTCATTAACTCCTTATTTACTAGTAGGAAAATTGCAGTAGAGCCTAGAGGAACAGGTGCACCATTAAGCCTAAATATTAAAAATACAATTAAACAATACAGTCCCTAACATACTGTTTGCAATATAGCATAATAGGAAAACATTATTTAACCACATTTAATTCCTTTAAATCACTTCAACTTTAGATACTTAGCTGTAGTATTTCCTATAGGTTGAGACACATTTGATTCAAATATCAATGCAAGATGAAATGTTCTTTTAAGATATGCAGGAAGTCACCTAGATGTTAAAATTGCTTCTCAAAAAATTGATGCATGAGGTTTTTTATCCAGTTTCATGGAGAACAGGAGATATTTATGAGCTTTTCTCTGGTCATAAACAGAGTTTCAGGAAAAGCAAGCAGCTGAATCTATGTCTTTTGGCTAAAGTCAATAAATATAGGCAGTATGGTTGTTGTCTTTTCAAAAACTCTCCTATATATGACTACAGCATTAGCACTAAAAGCTTCTTTATAGCCAATATAATATAATTTCTAACCACACAAAACCATGTCCAGAAGGAGGCATGTGGACTCCTCACTCCCTATCAAATCAATTGTTAGTTCTCTAGAATCTGTTGCATGCATATAGGAATAAAAAAATCTCCTGATTGAACAGGACACAGAACTTGAGTAAGACTTTAATGTTCTGATCAAATGGCAGCAGAATTTTAAATGAAAAGCAAAGGCTTGAAATGGCAAGAACTGCTCAGACTGACATTTTTACTTTCGTCAGAAGAAAGTTCCTGTGCTCATCAGTCTCTTGTTTTGATAGATAAATGGTCCAAGTTGTGCTCTTCCAGCAGTTCCAAACAGCGTTTGTGACATTCTTAAAGGGAGCTACTTTTCAGACTATCTGCTCTGAGACCACACAAATAAATACTTAATAACACAGCTTATGAAAACTTTTCAAAGTCAATTGCCCTTCCTGTGACACACCTTTTGCTGATGTTACATAACTGCTTTTAAAAGTGCAAATGCAGTAAACATCATCCATGGTGAACTGAGAATATAAAAAGACCTATTCCCACATATAAACCACTGCAGTCTATAACACCACTTTTATTAGCAACCTGCAATGCAGCCAACACATGGGGATGAAGAAGCCTGAAGTAACTGCTGTTGTTATTATTATTGTTCTGATGAATCTCTCATACAGTGGCAGTCAAAAATCCAAATACTTCCTTCAGTTCCAGACTGGAAAATAACTTTGTCATGCCACAGAATCAAGCAAATGAAGAACCCCCTGCCACCAATTTCCTAAACGGATATCTCAGCAATTATTCTGCAGACTTCTGTTAGCACAATGCTGTCACTGACGCAGCCCAGCTTCCTTCTCAGGCATACTTCTCACCCACACAAAAACTCAAGAAAGCACACTCCCAGCAGTTGAAAAAAAGGTCAAAAGCACCTCTTCCCTACAAAAGCACCTACTCTCACATGTGAGCAAAAGAAGAGCCACAATGACACCAATTTGTAATTTGAAGACAGCTCAATATCCTCCTTCTGGGTATTCTGTAACAACTATCATGGCAGTAAAAGATTTTTAATCATATTAGGCTGCAAAAATACGTTATTAAGTAATTAAGTAACAATCAAACAATTCTTATCTTAAAGCCTATTAAGACTTACAGACCCTAAGCCTTGATCTGGCAATTGTTCAGCCAGACATAGAAAAACGTGTATGAGACCATCAGTGACATGGGGCAAGGAGCCCAGGCTGGAATGCATTTATTTTTTCCAGGTGTAAAGGAATTACTGTGGGAAAAGGACTGATTAAAACTTGCCTTGTGTTCAAAGCATCTGATAAGCAAACCCCCTTTTTGTTGAAAATTTCATTATGAAAACAGGAGGGGATGAGAGAAGAAAGGAGGACCTGCTCTGCCCCCGAACACAGCGCTGCTGATAGCAGCTCCCTGAGGCTTCAGCCATTCACTCTTTCAGAAACCCAAACTTCTCATCATCACTTGTCTTTGAAAAGGTTACCTTGAGCAATGTGCAACCATTTGACCATGCTGACACCTGTAGATACTGAGCTTTGTTATTTTCAAGTGGTTCTGCAGTATAACTGTCTGGGGGCATCACTGGCACTCCACACCACAGCATCTGAGTAACCTGGGATGAAATTAAATAGATGTGATTAAAGTATCCTGCACTCAGACTGAAGGAAGAACAACTGGAAGCTGTAACAGATTATTTGAGCTGGATACTTTCTAGCCTTAACGCATTTTACACCTTAATTCAATCTTTCCGTCTCAGGACTATCTGCAGAGCTGACAGTCTTCAATATATTTACAAAGCACCAGTGCTGGATTGTCCATTTTACACACTGAAGTCATTCACTCACCAAGCTCCCCCAGTGCATCCTGAAGCATGATTTCCTAGCAGTCACAAAGCAACAGCAGGGATCCCAGCACCCTGCTTGGCACCAGCTGCTGGACACTGCAGGGCACGTGGGATCCTGGGCATGCAGGGTGGGCGCCAAGGTGGCAAAGAGGTGCCCTGGTACAGAAGAGAGAAATCAGTTCAGGGAGGTGGGAAGGAGCCAGCACAGTTGCTTGATTTGTATTGTCCTGTTCTGAAATCCAACAGGGACCTTTCCAAAACAGTTTTGGCACCGGTATCAACTTCTCCCAACCAAATAACAACCTTTAAACTGATTCATCTGTTTCACAGGCCTGAAGAGGCACATTTTGACACAGCTCTATAAATCGGGCAGAGGCAAACCAAAAAGGGCAGCCAAGTTCTCTGAGTTGGGCAGATGCAGCTGTTTTTATTCAGGATTACCCACATGGACACTGGCTACACCGTTCCTGCTGCAACATCCACACAAAAAACATAATTCCTTCTTGCCACCCAAATTCAGCACTGCTCACTACAGGAAAAGTAATTATCTGTTAATCATCACAGAAGTCAGAAGCCAACATAAAAGCAGCAGTTATATAAAAAAGAAAACTCACAACAACAGACCATGTCAGGTACCCATTTATCTAAATTAAAATCTTTATCCATTTCAATGTAATAAGGAGCATAAACCTACTGATCCCATTAAATACAGCTGAAAAACATCTTACAGCAATGCTTTTCATCATAACAAAAGGTTAATCTAATGATCCTCTGCCATATTTGATGATTATAAGACATAGTCAAATTTTATTTTTGGGGGTTGGTTTGTTGTTGTTTTTGTTGTTTTCTATTTTGTTGGTTTTTTCTCAGGCTGGGGGGGCAGTTTTGCTTTTCTTCAGTGCTCTTCTGCACCTACTTCTCACAAAATATCTCCAACTGAGATAAGAGAAACATTCATGGTATTAAAAGGTCTGCAGCATTTTTTCCACTACTAACTGAAAGTAATAGGGAAGCAAGGACTTTAGTGCACTGCATTTTTACCTTGAACAACACTACCTCAAATCACAAATTTTCTGAAAGTTCCTATTCTGTTTGTTATAGGGTTTTTTCCCAAATTCATATTTAAATTTGGACTTGGAATAGTTGATGAATGAATGGTTATGTCTTTGCAGTTTTATTTCACACAGTGCTGCCTATTATCTAGTGAATAGAGAGTACTGACAGTCAATATTAGGGTCAAACCAGGTCATACTGCAGTAATCAAAAGAAAATGTGTAACATAACACAATGTTATTGCCCACACAACTGATTCTAAGATTTTGTGATAAAGTTTGCTGCATGGCCTAAATTAGCGACTAATGATTTTTTTTAATTAGAAGGCATTATCAGAAACAGAGAGAACAAAGAAACTCAAACTCTGCAGGTAGAAAATGCTGTGACTGCTTGCCTGGGTCTAAAACAATCCATTTGAATTTTCAGAAAGGATAATAACCTTGCAGTAGAGGTCAAGTAAGAGCAGAGCCAGGAACTGCAGCTAATGGTGTTGGAACTTTTCAACCTCAAATCCCAGAGCTAAGCAAGTACAAACATATGGAGCTTCCATGTAAAAATACATATAATTTCTTCAGATGCTGGCAACCACAACCATTTTCTCTGTTCTAAATGCTGGTGGATCCAGCTATTTCTCTTCAGTCTTACTTGAAGCCTTAGATAGTCAGGTCAACTGATGAGAGAGAGCATCCCCCTGATTTATGCATGTATAACCCCCTGTGTCTTTTTAAGAAAGCCTCTAACCCTTGGGACTAGGAGGGGAAATAATTGCTATATATGAACTAGTCACAACCAAAAGATTGTGAATAAAGAAACAAAGAGGGAAAAGAATCACAGAATGTAATGTCAGCATTTAGTGGCTGAAAATGGGAAAACTTGGAATGAGGAAAAAACCCCAAGGTATTTTACAGAAGTGGGAACTTGCCTGAATCTGCTCATTGCTCCTTTCCAGAAGAGTTAACATTATAAGGTTCTTCAGCTTCAAAGAGCAAAGAAGCATTTTGAACACTAAGGAAATGTAGTTTTCAATGATGACTTCTTAAAATAGAAAACACAGAAATGATGGGGAAAAATATGATGCAATATACACGTGTACCTACACAAGGGCAAACAATGTCAGAACCTACACTACATGTCTCATTGCTTATCAACAGTACATTAATGTTAAAATGTTAAAAGTCTTTTTCCATAAATTTCAGTAGCTTCTGAGGTTAAAATTGAAAAAGCATTTTTGAGCAGACAGCTTTGAAGTTATAATTTGGTCTTTTCCAATCTCCTAGTAGAAAAATAGTTTTTCATGCTCTAGTCCATAGGGAAATGCTCCAGCTTCCCAATGTGACATTTGGGCTGTAAGCAGCTCAGGGAAAGGAATTCAGCATTTCCAGCAGTGCTAAGCATGATGCTGCTGTTCCCATACTTAACAAACAAGCCAGATCATGCTGAAGCAAGGGCTCACCTTTGATTTTTCCAGGCCTCTTCCAGTCTCTGAAGATCAGCACTTTAACCATTTGGCTCTGTCCTTTACTCTTGCTTTTTACCATGTTATTATGTGAAAGCACATCTTACAATCTTCATCTCTCTCAGAAACGACAGGGGCCACAGAAAGCCTGCAATTGCTGAGAATCCACCAGAGGTTTTCTGAGCTCTCCTGCAGCAGTTCAGAGCACTGATGTGCCTTCTGTGGATTTGGGCAATTAGACCCAGTCTGTTTATTGCTTCTTTTCACAACCAGACTAATATTTCATGTTATCATGTGCAAGTACAGTCAAACAGGTTTTTTTTTTAAGAGTCGTTGTGAAATATATTGAAATACATTGCAAGAGTGCACCAGGTTTTCAAAGAAACATTCTCATCATATAAAAACACAAATTTCATTTTCTCAGCATACAACTTAAGGAGAAATCAGCTGCTAGAATTATTTCCTCTTCATGTTATGATTACAATCTAAATCTAAAAGTTAGATTTGCACAACCCTCTGTTGAAACTGCATAGGTTTTTCTAACTCAGGAAACGAAGAGCTAAAGTGCTGCCTACAAGAATCCCTAGGTCAAAGTTGTACCTAAACTTCTATACAGTGCTGAAGGCTTTCATAGTCACAAAGTTATGTTTTAAAACAAGATCTTAGAAACCCAACATCAATAGATTCTGAAAGGAAAAAAAGTATCAACAACAGGAAAACCAAGAACTTTTTAAAACTTCCTTAGTCTATCATTCAAGATTCTTTAGCTACTTTATCAATGAGAAATTTTGGGGGTCAGCTGGAGCTGGGTGATCTTCTTAGACAATGATCACCTGTATTGAATTCCTAGGACAACTATAAGGTTAGTTTTCATAATTAATTCTGAATCATCTGTTTAAATTTAAGGAGCCATTCACAGTCATCTGTGCTGTGTGTCAAGTGTCACAACTACATCTGAATTATGCAAAGGAAAAAAGTTGTGTGTGACAGTCTGTTATTTTCCTATCAGAAATGAAAATGAGTTCACAAAGCATTAGAGAGCTTAAGAGCTGATTTAGGATTCACAGCATCTACAACAAGAGACCTGGCACATCCAGGGAGCTTCCTAAGGAAGCTAAATCCTTGTTTCTGTGTTTGGACAGTTTGAGACTGTCCTGCTGGACAGTGTTGTACCCCTAAAAATACACCCAAGGCTGAATGTTTCCAGGAATTCTTCAGCAAGCTTTGATGGCTGCTGACCACAGAGACAGTCATTCTCTGCCAAAATAGGATCTTGGGAGATTTTGCTGGGCTCCCAGTCCTGACCACACACAAGTCATTTCCAGACCAGCTGCCAGTCTGGGCTGGTGGCAGCTGCTCCAGTTTGCCTTGCTCTCATCCTTGCTGCTGCAGACACACACTGAGCCAAGGAAAGCTGCCAGAAATCTCAGAAATCCCAAACACTGACATCCACAGCAGCATGTGGAAGTGCTGTTTGATGCATCTTAGCTCTGCAAGGAAGTTGCTCTATTTGTATCATGTCAATACAGTTCAGCACCAGTGTGGGATGCAGACACATACCAACAGGGGTTTGTAAAAGCAGGGGTTGGTTACTCCAGCAGCCCTCCTTCCCAGCCATTCCTGCTCCTCAAGTGCTCCTCACAATTGTTGCATGTGATGTACTCTCCCCTATCTCCACAGCTCTCCTCACCACACACTTGATCTCATGCAAGCTGTCCTGGGACTTATTCTGCCTAAATGCTGCTACTTTTAAAGAGAATCACATGGCAGTGCAGTAAGAAATTGAAGTAAAGAGAAAGGCATGCTCAAGAGCTGCAGACTAGTTGGAAATGTGAAAAGGAGGAAAGCTAAAGACCAATCTGCACTAGAGAAGCTTTGCCAGCATAGCTGCATCCCAGATCTCAAGACACAGATGGTTTAAACAGCCCTGGAACTAATGGGGTTTCTGCCATTAACATTTATGCCAATTCACTGTGTGAACATAATTCTTCTGGCTAAAATAGTCAGTTGTGTCAATGCTAGGATTTAAATCCCTAAAAAAATATAATTAAATCCAACCAAACAAACAGGAAAAAAAAACCCAACAACAAAAACTCCACACAACAGGAAAAGCACATGAAAGAAGCAAATGAGGACTTTCTGGTTATCCTGTGGTGCTCATGAAAGTCTGATCAGTTACCTGCCCACATTAATGCTCTGTCTCCATGCAGGAGAAAGCAGGTACATGAATAGTTCTCTGTATTGTATCACCAGCACTGTGGCACCCCATGCAGAGTATAGCAAAAATCACGTCCTGGTTAGTATAGATCTAAGTTTGAAGGCACAGAATCTGAATTTTAGAAAGACAGCCCCAACCCAAGTGTGCAAGTCATCAAGGGAAGGCAGCCTGGCATCCTCCAGCAGAAAAGCATTGTCTGAAAGAACAAAAAAAACCAAACATTCCTCCACAACAAAATCTTGTGCCATGGATGCATCACTTTGAGAAAGCTTTCCACAAATTCTTCCTGCTTTTCTGGCAGCCTTCCTCGCTGTCTTTCCCATGGAGACAGGACAAAAATAAAAATCTTGAATTCTACTTCCTGTAAAAGGTTGATGCTCTTAATATCCCTCCATATTTCAAAATTATCAGCTTTAAGGACTGTTTTGTTTGTTTTGTTTGAAGTACTACTTGGCCAGGGCTACATGCACATCATTTAGGGGAAATAGCCTGAATTGTCTCAGTTAGTCCTGATAAAGAACATGTTAGAGAAGTGCTGTTTAGGGCAAACCCAATGCAGAGTTTGCATCTGATAGGATTATGCCATGCCATATGGATAATAAGATCAAGGGGAAATGACCTTCAGTCTCCAAGATGATCAGAGGAGGACTAGAACAAAGACAAATGACACAGTAAGAAGAAAGACACTGGGAAATATGCAGTGAGACAAACACTATCTAAAACAACATCAGTCTCCAAAAACTAGTCAGAGATGAGATTAAAGATTAAGTGAATTTTGCCATCTCTCCTAACTGTAAGTGATCAGCCACAGACTCGTGCTATTCTTGTGTCACACAGAATCCTGCTGCAGATGAGGAGCACAGGGATGTGTCACCTTCACTCCTCTTCCAGCCGACTCTTCTGAGACCAATTCTCCCTCAAAGCTGTCCTGGTGATCACACAGCAGAAAAATAATTCCCCAACTGTTGGACCATGATATAGTCTGAAAATTTTTTTTTTGCTTCTGTTATAGCTTGAAATGAAGATCTTTTCTAGGAACACATTTGAAAATATTGATTGTTTTGCCACTGAACCTCCTTCTTGTAAAAGAGTTTCAGAGGGAGGTCTGTCAGTGAAGGAGGTTTGGGACTTGCAGCTGCACACACAAGTGTTTTCAGAGGGCTGTCAAAGAACACATGGCCTCAAAGCATAAGGATGAGTGGGAAGTGGGAGAAACAAGGCTGCATTTTATGACTGTTCAAGCAAACTAAAGCTGCCTCTCAATGTCTTTGCTCCAGCACTGCCTTGTGATTCCTACAGGGTTCAAGCCCTTACCTGAAAAGGCAGTTTTCTTGAGACACCAGAAAATCCATTCTGCATTTTCAACCCCAAGTACAAATTTAGTTGATAGCAGTGAAAAAAAGCCATTGCTGCCTAGGAAGAATCTAGTTGTACAAATCAGATAAAAAATGGGTGATTAGTCACTTCTTTGATGCACTACTAATCAAAAAAAAAAAAAAAAAAAAAAAAAACTTCAAGTAAAAACAAAAATGAACTTTACCTTTTCTTCACCAGGACTAAAGTAAAAATCTTAAAATTTTTCTTAATACAGAAAATTTTTGATTGAATGGAACATTTCAGGCATGTTAGATCCAAACTAAACAAAAGATGAATGCCAAAGAGGAGGGATGGGAAGGGAGTGGCCCACTTATGTTATGGAGGGTTCAAGTTTAGATCCCAGCCCCAAGTCCAAGGGGATATGTGTCTCTAAGGACAGGGTGGTGGCCACAGGGCTACATGGGATTTTGTCTTTATCATCATGGATGTGCCATTCTGCTCAGTGTTGAGCTCACACTGGGGGATGGGGTGCTCAAACACTATTTCTCACACAGATTTATTTATTTATTTATTTAAAGAGCTCTGAGCATCAGCAGCAGAAAAGATGGCAGGAAGCAGCTCCTATGGGCACTATTGTCCAGGACCTGATCCTCTGGGGCTCAACCACAACATATACAACACAACAGACAACTAGCCAGGCCTTTATCCTGAGAGATCTGGACTAAGGGTTTAGATCAGCCTCAAATAAGGGAGGAAACCAAATCCCTTCACCTAACAAAGAAACGAATCACTGTCATCTTTTCTGGAGAACTATGAATAGAAAAATGAAATCTTCTCTTTCTCCAGCCAAAAATTATCAAATCATAACAGGTTCACTCTGTGACCACCCAAGTAACTGAAGCTGGATTTGGGAGTCATGTGTTATGTAAGCAAGTCCATCATCCTGTGTTCTTGCTGCTCCTCCTCCCTCCCCCCCACACCCCTCAGCTAGATTAAAACAGATGGCAGAGGGACATGAAATAAAGAGCAAACACAGGCAAGTGACTAATTTTCCAAAAGGAGACAGAAAGCCAAACCCTTAACTTCAACGTTAGCAGCAGCAAGGAATGCATAATTACCCTCTGAACATCACATTCCTCCACACAAGCAGATGCAGTGGTTGCTACAGATTAGATGACAACAAGCAGGGGAGGCATCCTCCAGGCAGGCATGACAGGCAGTCTGGGACCACGCTGCAGTCCTAGACACACAGGCAGAGAACCTGGCAAAGGAATCACAGTGGGAAATGTGAAGGTGAGTTAATCACACCAAGGAGATGAGGACAGAGCTGTTCCAATGCTTCCCTTTTACTAGAGAGCACTGTCTTCGTTCCTGTCCTGCTGGAGTTGGTGCTTGCATCTCTCCTGTCAGCATCCAGTGGCAGAGGGCAAATTCCCCTTCCCTGGCAGCTCGAGGAAGGCTTCAGACTTTGCATTTCAGCTGCTTCAGTGGAAGCACTGCCTGTCTCTGTTGCAATAACATGACAAAGTAGACATGTGGGGTAGTAATTTTCAGGGCTAAGTCTATCAGACTTTGTCTTTTAGCCATTTGGGATTATTTCTGCTGGCAGAATGAATTTAAAGAGACATCCAGAAAATCTAAAGCAAGCATAATCTTTGCTGTGCCTGACACAAAGCATACTGCAGCACATCATTTTGCCAACAGAAGGACCTTTAAGACTGTTACCCAGCTAAGAAAAGCACCAAATCCAGGTTCAAGGCACAAAAAGGGACTTTCCTTTGCCATTCTGCAAGAAATCAGAGCACCTGTGCTCAGACATGGAGATACTGATCTCCAGGACTCAGATTTGTTTCCTTCCTGTGTTATATTGGTATTCAGGGCATGCTGCAAAGCCTATTTATTTGCCCCTGCTTCTCCTGAGGCGTGCTTGGGAGACAGAATTCTACATTATCTTTAGCTGATATTAGTTCAATTGATTTACCTGCAATTTTGCAGTTATTTGTTGTCTGTGTTTCTAGGTCTGTTGTGACCTTTTACAAGTGGAAATTATAAATAACTCCAGTTTGTGGAGACTCATATAGCAAAAACTAAACAGCTTTTAAGATTATTTCTCCAGCTGCCAATACATTTCAGGTCCAAACTGTTCTCAGTCCCATGGACTGGATAGCATCATCCAAACAGGGAATCTTAAGCATTACTTTACATGCATATACAAATATTTGCTGACAGATTAATAACTGGAAATAACTCTACCTCTGAGTTTAGTGGCAGACATGGGGGAAAGAAAGAAAAAAATAAGGTTTTAAGCATGAAGAAATGCAGACTGGGTAAGAAGAGTTGGCAACCTTGTAATTTCTGCTTCGCACTTCCATCTGCTGACAGACATCTACTTTGCATTCCAGGAAGGGCAGGCTTGCTGCAGCAGCCTTCAGCTGGCAAGGAAACCTCCCTTGCAAACCTTCCCTGCCTTGTCCCAGGGATGCACTGTGCCTTTAGGAGCCTTAGGAAGAGTTATTGGCAGGAAAGAATTTAAGGACATCAAAAATGAGGCGAAAGTGTCCCACTACCCTTCCTCCTCTGTTGGGACATGGGAGTTCAAGCTCAAAGTACACATCCCCTATCAGATCCAAGTACAAGCTCCTCTTTCTTAAATGGGATATTTTTTAATCCAAAGCAGCCATATTTCCTTTTACTCACACTTAATATGATGGATGGAAGCAAATTGTCATTAGTACATCCTTGGTCAGTATCTAAAAACGCACGGTCACATTAGAAGGATTTATACGAGTTTAAAAAGCCTCATAAAAAATTTTAGTTCCAATTGGCTTACAGGTCAGAGTGGCCAACAGAGCAAGGGACACCTGCTGGCAAGTGAAGTGTTCCATTTCAAAGCCAGCTGAAGCCTGGTGGAAGGTGGCAAAGTAGGAGCTTTCTCTGCCCTGGCACAACTTTGTGTTTACTTAGAGCACAAAGGCTGCTATTGCTGCCTGTAGCAGTTTAAACGCCCTAAATTCAATCCCGGGCTTATTCTGCTGTCTGATTACTGTTACTGTTTTGTAATTAAGACACATTTTGCTAATGAACCCACCCAGAAACCCAGAAATAAAGTAAACACCTTCTCCCACCCCTCCCAGTACTCTCAAAAAAACCTGTATTCGAAAGCAGTACTTAAACACGAATCAGCAAGTTTTCTCTCCACAAATGCTTAAAGTAATATTAAAAAAAGAAAAAAGAGGGCCAAAAATCAAGAGCTGTACATTTCTATCACTTCAATCTACATTCAGAACCTCAAACAGCAGACTGATGGTGCCTTTCCCAGAAGTATTCCCAGTGAGGTTTCTCCAGCATTAGGGAATTTTATTTATTTTTCATGCTTTCAAAGGCAGAGTAGTACTGTTTTTCAAACCTGGAAGGGCAGACTAAGGCTGTTGAACAAGATCAATTACATTGTTATTTTGTAAATCTTGGCCACAAATGGTGGGTTATGGGCTTAATAACACACACACGTGCTCAAGAAAAGCTGAAATACCAGCAACATCCATTTTTCTTGAGTGGCCACTAGACAAACTCAAAATTTACTTTTGTGATAAGGCTGCACAGACATTTTCATGCATGCCTTCTAAACATGATCAGTAATATGATAAATGTGTGTGTTTACAGACAAGGAAGTATTTACATTCAGGTCACCTTAATATGCCAGATCTGGAAGGGAAGGAAAAAAGATTTGTAGAAGTGGCTAATTCCTCCAAAATAATAATATTCCTGCGTCCAAGATAAGAGGCATGCTATCTTAGGTGAACAGCACCTTCCTTTGTTTACAGAGCTCTTATTCAACAATCATAAATAATAATAAATAATGAATAAAGTACAAGACACCATTTTCACCAGTCTTAAATTCAGGACAATGCAATGCAATCAAAATTTCAAGTCTTTCCAGAGTTTTGGAACAACAGCTGAGTATTGAAAAGGTAATAAAAAACAACACTTCCATCTGCAGCAAGAGCAGGTGCCATGGAATTTGAGTTATCAGTGATAAGCTGATAGAGTGATATCAGAGATAGCTGATAGAGACATATCAGTGATAAGCTCTACAAGAGGGGCACTGAGCTGCCAAATCCACAAAAGTAGCCTTACAAATATCTGGTCTGCAGCAACTCTTCTGACAATAGCTGCATGCTTGAAATAGTCACTGCCAAACTCATTCCACAAGAGATAAATCATGCTACTAAGAGAACGCAATAAAAATAAACAAACTAAGGTTCCAGGGAATTCCTCTTGTTTTACAGTGAATTAGCAGAAGCACTGTAATGAATTTGCTCAAAAATTGACAAGGAAAGGCTAAAGCAGAGGGGCAGAGGCCAGCCCTCCTGCATTGTAATCCAGTGCACTGTCTACAGGATCATCCTTCATACTCCTGAAAGTGGATTATTTGCTTGCTGAGGGCAGAAGACAGCCATAGCAACTGACTGAACTGAGCTCCACTTAAGAAAAAAAAATCGACAATTAGGTCACTTCTGGCCATTATCAAAAGAGAAAGAAGCAGCAGTCCTTAAATACTGCCAATGCTTCAACTCCCCATATTTATAAAACAATCTTTTCAGTTAATGATCACCCAGTAAAGCTGCACCAGTTAGAAATGGATCCTCACCTCATTCCACCAGGAAAGCCACCAAGTTTTGTGACTGGCAGCCCTAAGCAGCACTGCCCTCATGGCTCTGCCTCCACGCAGAGAGGCATAATCACTGCACAGAAATGTGCACATTTCACACTGTGCTTCTCATAAAGAGCCTCCAAATCACAGCAGCACTAAGGAAACTACTTATTCCTACACGGCAGAGTGTCTTCCTTACTCCACAGTCTCAAACTGAAGAATCTTTCAAAAAGTATTAATCAGCTTTCATTAGCTCTAAATTGCTTTTTCCTTGCTTGCAATTAAGGACTAATATCCAAAGAGTTAGAAATTTATAAGGTGATTACCCACAATGAGTGATTAACCATAGTATGATTAATTGCTGAATATCAACAGATATCTTAGTTTTTTCCAATAAACTGTTTTTCCCCTATGTATTTGCACAAGCTTGAAAAGGAAGATTTATTTAGCAGAGGTTGAGCATTCACCAGATAATAGCATATGTATCTGTTCTTTCCCCAGAAGGCAGCTAGCTGTAGACAAAAATATCTGCAAAACAGAAATTAGCGTGGATTCAGAAGGATTTAAGGTGACACTGACATGATGAAAGATCTGTTTTTACATGTGTAAAGTATATTTCAAGTTCAGAGAAAGGAACACAGAAAGCACACACATGTTGTGATCAGCTCATGTACAGGACAAGTATCTGCTCAGCATGTGCAAATATCACCACATGAAATATATTTCCTTTCCTTGTGCTTCCATTTAATTAAATGTTGGTCAATCAGTGCTAAAAATATTCTTGAGCAGTCAGTAGCATATTAAGCACTGCCTGGGTTAAAATATCAAACCAAGTGAGTGAGTTGGGTCCAAGGTTATAAACAGTAAACAAGATTCTTTTTCAGCCACTCCAGCATAATATCAAAAAGCTTTAGTTATGTAAATGAAACCAAATTTCTGAAAGAAAAAATATTCACTAATTTCACCTATTTCCCTACTTGTGACATCCAGTGTAACACAAGTGCAACTCACTCACTACATTCAAAAATCTGTGAGAGATAACCCCACTTAGGTGTTCATCAAGTAGATCTTACACAAGAAATTGCAGGTCAACACTCACTAGAGGATGAAACCTTAACTTTAGAGCAGAGCTTGTTGCTCACAGTAAAAGCTGGAAACTCCAATTCAGCTGCACTCTGCAGGGTACTCAGAAACTCTTCTTGATAAGAACGTATCCCCAGAACACAACCAAGAACTTATTTCATCAGTATTTCTCTGCATTTTCCTTCCTGCAGAGCCATAGGAATTAGGCTATTTCCATAGAAAGAGTCATTATCAGAACAAGTAGCATCCAAGTTTTCTTTGGCAGAAACCAGAGAACAGCAAAACTTGAGGAAAAGTAAAGATGTTCTCAGGACTCTAATGTACATCTAATATTTCACTTAGCCAATAAGTGAACCATTTGAAGCTTTAAAACCTACTAAGATGTTTCGTTTTAGAGATGTGTAAGAGGAAGACTCAATACAACACTTTCATCACACCATTTTTTCCTTCTCCTGTTTGTATGGTGTCACTCCAGGGCATATGGCAATGTTTCACATTTCTATTTTCTTTTCAAAGCTATGTCCCAGTTAAGAAATCCCTGTTTAGCTAATATATGAGGAATGAGTCACTTATTGATGGGGAAAATTAGTTTATATGAGGAAAATAAGCATTATGCCTGCTGCATTAATGTTTTCAACAGTCATTACATTGCTTAGTGGAGCAGACAGCACAAGCCTAAAAGTAGTATTAGTGCTTACTTTTGGATGAGGTTGTTCACATTAAACCAGTTTCAGGACTCCTCTACAAAGCATTCAGAATAAGAGCTTCTAGCTGGAAGGGAAGTAACTATTTTTAGCCACTCGAGGAACCAGGCTGGAGTGTGGAGTCAGAATAATTTCTAATGATAAGTCTGAACTTATTGTAAGCTTAGGGCCCACAGTCTTTTAAGACAACAAAAAATCAAGGGTGCATCATCTGAATGTTTTTACTTTTCCAACAGGTAACTGCTACGGGTAAAGATCATCTTTAAAAGGGAACATGGATTTAATAAACTCAACTGAACAAAACAGTACATCAGAAGAACCTTTCAAATGGGCCACATCCAAGATTCTCATTTCCATTACCCTGTCTGTGCTGGCTCTAATGACAACGGCCATCAATTCTCTCGTGATGACTGCAATAATTGTGACAAGAAAGCTCCACCACCCCGCCAACTATCTAATCTGCTCTCTTGCAGTGACTGACTTCCTTGTGGCAGTCCTCGTGATGCCCTTCAGCATTGTCTACATCGTGAAGGAGACCTGGATCATGGGGCAGGTGGTGTGTGACATTTGGCTGAGCGTGGACATCACGTGCTGCACTTGTTCCATCCTGCACCTCTCCGCCATTGCTTTGGACCGGTACCGAGCGATCACGGATGCCGTGGAATATGCCCGGAAAAGGACACCTAAGCATGCTGGCATCATGATAGCAGTTGTATGGATCATATCCATTTTTATCTCCATGCCACCTTTGTTTTGGAGGCACCAGACAACCAGCAGGGAGGACGAATGCATCATCAAACACGACCACATCGTTTTCACCATTTACTCCACGTTTGGAGCCTTCTACATCCCGCTGGCCTTGATCCTGATCCTGTACTACAAGATCTACAAAGCAGCAAAGACATTTCACAGGAGAAGCGTCAGCCGGATCGTCAGGGAGGAGGGGGTGAATGGACAAGTCCTTTTGGACGCAGGTGAAAGAAGCACCAAATCAGCTTCGATGCCCAGCACAACAGAGAAGACCTCAGATCCCCTGGTGAGCTCTGATAAAATCAACATCACCCTACGAAGTCCCAGGTCTGAATCAAAGAATGAGAAGTCCTGGAAAAAACAGAGAATCTCCAGCACGAGAGAGAGAAAGGCAGCGACGACGCTGGGTTTGATCTTGGGGGCATTTGTGATCTGCTGGCTCCCGTTTTTTGTAAAAGAAGTAGTTGTTAATACCTGTGAAACATGTCACATCTCAGAGGACATGTCTAATTTCCTAGCATGGCTGGGATATATTAACTCCCTTATTAACCCTTTAATCTACACAATCTTTAATGAAGATTTCAAGAAAGCCTTCCAGAAGCTTGTACGGTGTGGGCAATACCTTTAAGAGCTTTTGTTCATATAAGGAGAACGCGTTCATTGTTTTTTAACCTGTATAAATTTATATAACTGAGATGGCATTTGTTGTATTTAAGGCAAAGCACCAGGACTCTGCATTTACCTTATAATGACTTTTTTTGTATAGGTAATATTGGGAGCATTAATTGCCCAAGTTTTAAAGAGATGGATCATCTGGGATTGGTTTTGTTCTAGAAAAAGAGGCAGCTCTGATCCAGTTGGGATTTACACAGCTGCCTAGCTTGAAGCATAAGGTATTACCTTAAATATGAAGGAAATATGCACTTGAAGTAGATGAAGAAACAAAACTTTTTTAAAAGTAACCCTCAGTCATCAATGAAATGTTAAGTGAAGCAACAGACACATTTTAAACCCTACTGATATAAGATAGAAAATACACCATAGAACAACAACATGATTTTAACAGTCTGGCACAGGCCTGCAGCATAGAGCCAAGCCATTCTCAGCCAAGGGTAGTAGCTTTAAATATATCTACCATCATCCTAAGTCAGTGAGCTGCAGCCCTGCCTTGTCCCATAGGTGGGCTTCCCTATGGAAGGCACAGGGCTCTCATGGCTTACCAGTTTCATAGCAAGCCAGTGTTGGGAGCCCTCTGCCACTGCACACCCACAGCAGATGTGAGCATAACCCCAAGGGAAACAGCCAAACATCTGGGGCACCTCCAGTGAGGTGGGTACACAGAGCGCCTGGTGCTCTGAGACACCGCTTCTGTGGGAAAGGGAAGGTTCATAAAGAGCAGCTGGTTCTCCTTGTGCAGATATTAGAAGGGAGAGAAGCAGGAGACAAGGAGACACTCCTTTCTCCATATCCTCACACCTGGCCAGGCACAGAGCCTGTGACCTGCAGCACCAAACTAGCCACAGCTCATACCAGGGCTGAGCACTGCTGACAGAGGGTGGCTCAGTAAGGTTTGAAGATCTGGGGCTGACAGCTCCAGCTCAGCATGTTCAGCCCTCCATCCTCAGAAGCCTGATGCCCCGAGCCTCTTCTCAACTGCCCCAAGCACCAGGGCTGTGCTGCCTTTCCAAGCAAGTGAGAAAGCCCCACAGTGCTGGCAGCATGGGTCTCTGGAAAAGGCTGTGCAGCACCTTCTGCTGCAGGGGAAGAGGGAGTGACCTCAGTGTGCACTGCACACCTGGGCAGGGGAACCTGTAGGACACTCACTGAGAGCCTCACCTCTAAAACCCTCCTTCCCCCAGAGCATCCATCCATATCCCCATTCCCAGCAGAGTTAAATGGCATTACAGGAACTCCAGCCCACCCTAACTTACTTAGTCAAGGATGACCTCTATGAACAAATCCCTTCCAAGGCCTGAAAGATGGCAGCTTGGCCAATCCTGACCAGCATGCTCTAGATGCCAAGCCATGAAGCTGTTAAGAGCCACACCAAAGCCAGGTTTTGCACTTTTCAGGACAGATTCAGGCTGTGTCACTAAGAGCCCAGATTCAAATTCTTTGTCAGACATTCAGTGCTGCCTCACAGGAACAGAGACTTGAAGCTCCTTACAGGGATCACAAACCACACTGTCAGCAGCAAGCTCCTGCAAAGGTACTCCAGTTTGGCACCTGGGCCACCAGCATAGGGACACCACAAAGGAACTGAGAAATTACAGCACCTTGGTCACCTTTAGTTGGGGAAAGGTGTCACTGCCCCTTGCAATTGTTCTTCCAAGAGACTTTCAGTGGTTTGTATTACACAAAAAGTCAACACTGTCATTTGTCTCTCCCCCTCTCCCTCCTCTGTGTTACAAACTCTGGAGTTTGTAATAATTTTTGTATTTTCCCTGCTGGCTCCCAGCTGACACAACAGCTGTCAAAAGGGTTTCCTGCAAGATGATGAGGTTTGAAACCTGAGATACTGAACTAATTTGTTTCTGTCACTTGTAACTTACTATATTCTGCTTTCACATCGAGGTCCAAATGAAATGCTATTCAGAATTAGCAGAAACAGTGAATTTCCTGTTGATTTTAACACAGCTCACTTGTCAGGCCATGGAGCCCTAGCACAGCAGTGGCACAGCTAAATTTTGAAGACACTGGGATGCGACAGAGTGGAATTGGCTCATGCTCAGTGCAAGCCAGCACGCTTTATTACCATTGCAGTCAGAGCACAGCCTCTGCAGCCCCCATGACCTCAGCACTGGCTGCATTATGCTGAGAGAAAAAATTGCTCTCAGCATCAGCTGTGCTCTGCTGTCTCCAGAAAGAGCCATGAATTTTAGCTTTCCAAAAAAAAGTAGATTAGCAGAAGGCAGCACAGAAAACCCCACAAAATCGTTCACTCTTGAAGACCTCTGTTTCCCACATTTCCTGAGTCATAACCCTGGGAGTCTTGGGGGAATCCATTCCTCTCCCCCTGCCTCTCCCTTTATGGCTGCTGGAGTACAGACTATATTGTTTATCCTCTTACTAGTAAGATGTTTGACAATATCTTGTGAAATCAAATTGGAAGGAAAAATAGGGGCTGCTTTTCAGAAGAAAAGATACTTAAAATACTCATTTCAATAATAATGGGTGAAGCTGAAAGAAGAAACCATATGTAGATAAACAGAAAATATCTGTCATTTATGCACTGTTAACAGTATTATACTCTGAAACTAATTAAGCTGCTAAACATTTCTCAAGATGCAGGGTGGTTTCTTTTGTATTGTTTTCACTGAGCTGTATCTGCTGACCCTTCAGCACAGCGGTGGGAGAGGCAACTACAAGAAATCTGATCAAACAAGTGGGAAGTTATTCCATTAAAAGCACTTGCGGCTTGTGGACCATCATTTCTTGGTGTCTGACTGCGACTCATCACTCGTTCCCTTACAGAACCCACTGTGCCAAACACTTCCCCACACAGCACCACACAGCATCATTTCATCCCTAGCATTTACCCATGCATGTGATGCATCCAGAAAAAAATACAAGAATTCCCCTTTTAAAATGGACAGACGTTAAGATGTCTGCAGGATGCTGCTTTCCCTCCCCGTGAAGCACACAGGCTTCCACTGGACCTTAGCACCAGGTTCAAGGAGCACAATTTTATGCACTGGAGCGAAGATTTTTTGCAAGTAGCTCTGTGCCCTGTGAGAGTTCAGTCTAAGCAAAGAGGAAAAAAGAAGTGTCTTGTTTCCCACCTCTTCCAGAAGATTCTGTGTATTTCAGGGAAAGGGTTTAACATGCACTCCAGAGTTTGCACAAAGCTTCCTGCGTCCCTGTCACTGCTGCAGCTGCCCTCCCCATTGCTCTTTGCTGCCCAGCCATCAGTTTAGATTTCTTCCAATACCCAGAGAACTGGATTTGGAACAGCTGACCCACTCCCGCTTGAGCTTTTACAGAGAATTGTTCCTGAAGCAGCTGTGAACACGATATCCAGCTGAGGTGAATGGATTTTACAAACAACAAGCAGTTAGATACACCTCGTTGTGCTGTACTCATTTCTTTGCCTTTCCTCCCTGCCAGATGCTTTACTGGTGTCCTTTCCTCCTGAGGATGGCACACCTCTACAGAGAGCTTGGGGACTCAAAAATACATTTGTTTTAGTGATGCAGTCACACTTGTTAACACATGACTGTACCACCCAGGAACACCCACCTCATCCAAATGCGCTTTTGGCAGTCGCTGTCTTCAGCTGGCGCCTGATTGTTCTCGGTGCTGGGGAGGTGCACGGAAATAGCTCCGTGCCAAATTATTTTCTCCAGCAGTTACAAACTCAGCACGTTATTTCTAGGCAAGTACACATTACTACTCGACCTTTGCACGTCACATTCCCCTCGCAGAAGAGAAACAGAAAATCACTGCTGTAGCTGCTGCTGGAAAAAAAAAAAAAAAAGAACAAAAAAAGGGCTCTTTATAACTCCGCACACCAAAGAGTAAATCCTGCAAGAAAGTGAGAGGAAACCCTTGTAGCAGCCCTGTAAAGATTAGGAAGAATTCTAACATGTGTCAGTCCTACTACAGGGACAGTGCTGCCAATAGCAGAACTCCTAAAAATTACCAGCAAGATGTTGATATCTCCTCCCCTGTGAAATCCGGAAATTAATTAAACTATTTTTTTTTCAAATTTTTCATTGTCTTCTGGAGAACCAGGATAAAATTTCTTACTTCACTTCTCAACCAGGAAAGCTAAACCTCTAAAAGAAACATAAATGGTTTTGTGATTTAGTGTATCTAGCCATCATAAAGTAACTCCAAAAAATTAAATCTTTGATGATACTGATCTTGGCTAAGAGGAAAGATTACAGAGAACAGAACAAACAGAAGTCAGCAGCAAGGGCTGTGAACAGGCAAGGTTACCAGCCAAATTCAAAACAGACTTTCTGGTGTCAAATCTCCCACACATAATGAACACCAGCAACTGAAAGCAACTTTATATCCTCACTCTCTATCCTAATTTACCAAAGTATGAGTTTCATAAATTTCATTTGCTTACTTCACATTCAAGTGAGTTACTTCTTAAGAAAGAATTCTGCAACTCAGGAAAATTTCAGAAGGGAATATTTTTAGGCAAGGAAAAAGTACTGTGTTTCATTAGTCAAAGTATATCAGTACAATTATGAATTTCGAATCCTGGTTGGGGCTGTGTAAAGTCAAAGGTGCTGCTTTATCCAATGCTATTGCTCTTAATCCATTAATAGCTCAAACCAATTGTATCTACTCTTGTTTATAATATAATACTATTATATATATATATATATATAATATAGGCCTAAAATTACTTAAAATATAGTTTTAAAGGTATTCATTGCTTTGTACCAGATGGGCAGCGCTAATAAAAATTAGCCTCTCTTTCCACTTTAAAGCAAGATACCTCCTGTACATGGATGATGTTTTCCCCTCACTAAATTAAGATTTTTCCCTTCTGCCTGTACACCCATTTATCTGAAATCCAGAGCTGTATTTCATGGTTTGGGTTTAAAGACGAAAAACATGTTTAACACCACAAAAAGCGCTAACTGCTAAGGTAATGCTAGAAGAGGGATTAATCTTCTCACTTTCAGTTTAGATCATGACTGGTGGTAGACATTTAATGCAATAGCTGGTTCTGTGCTCTGGCAGCACTCCAAGATGCAAAAGCTGTGGTTAATTGTATGACAGCAAGCGTCTGCTAAGCAGCTCGCTCTTGGCTAAGCCTGGTTTCCTATCTTTCACAGCACAAAGCTGCATGAAACAGTCCACAGCCACAAAATAAGGAATCAGCCAGTTTACACTCCAGATGTTTCTAGTCTGGCAGTCACTGGAAGATAGTTGCCCCACAAACACACACCACTAACCAATAGCAGCAAAGCTGTGCCTGCATCCACAGGGAAAAAAAAATCTTTCCCATTCATCTACTACTTTGGAGGCAGGCTGAACTGAGTCATGGCCAGGTGGGCTCAACACAGAGCAGCACTGCTCCCAGCCAGACACAAAATGAGAACCCTTCAAGGAGAAGGCCAGTGATTAGCAAAACAGCATTGAATTACCTCAACAGCTCCGGTCAATACAGGGTTTGCATTTTCTGTCATCAAAAAGTTCACCTCTGAACCTTGAGGTGATCTATCAGCTTAGATATATGCAAAAATACTGGAATTTAAGATAAGAAAAATTCAAGCTACATGTTTTCAGATTTGGGATCTGTCTTCCAAATCTAACAGCCAGTAAACCACAATCATTTTGAACCCAAAACAGTTTTCCAAGCAAAATATATCCATAACAGCTAAGCAGGATTTCATTTTTTCACACACAAATATAAGACATGTTACTATTGGACTGTTTCAAACATCTTTCATTGATGGTCTCCTCCATTTTGATAAGTATTTCTTTCATTTGGTTTTCAAAGTGTGAAAGAAATATTTATTTATTTATTTATTATCTCAGGTAGGTCTTATCTCATTTTTATAGTCAGAAAACCAAAAGCTAAGGGAAGAAGGCAGCCAGCATCTCATCCTGAGGTCCTGGGGTGGAGGGGAGGTGAAAGGAGGGGAAGGGAGAGCAGAAAGGGAGAGCAGAAACTGCACAAGGAATCACATGCTGCTGTCTGAGGGGTGAAAATGAGACCTGTGGAGCAAAGCAAATCAGGAAAGTGGGGGGAGGAGGATGAGAACAGGGAGAGAGAAAGACTGAGCAGTTTTCTCCTTATAGGGCTTGGCAGCCTTGAAGTAAACTTGCTTGAACTCATCACAGCTCAGATCCAGCGAACAGAAGTGCCAGTTCACTTCGGAGCTGCCTGGCACCTCCCGGAGCTGAGAGAGGGAGAGGAGGTGGTTTTGCCACCTCCATCCCACGCAGGGTCAGTGCAGCGCTGCACAGCCCAGCACACGTGATCCTTCTCCAAAACTGCTGTGACAACTCTGGTCAGCACCAGCCGTGCTCAGCCAGTGAGGCTGGGAAGCTGCAAGTACTGAGATCTTGAGAGGTATAAACAGCAGAGATAAAAAAAATTAGCAGTAAGAAAGGATATCTTAAAATCTTATCTACATTCCAATGCCCTCCCGCCTTCTCAAAAGCGCCTGGAGACCTGAACGGAGACTTTGTCCCTTGCTTTAGATGTGGCAGGGATAGATGCTCAGCTTGCTTTATATTTCAGAAGTACAACTTACACAGCCAAACCACTACCACGTTTCCTGCTCTTCTTAGTTAAATACCCCAGTGTATTGTGCCAATCCTCCCCAGCCCCTGCCAGCCTGGCCCTCGCCTGTGTCTCCAGCTCAGTGAACATGGTGTTAAAGCACTCCATAACAATTTACTCCTGCACGCCTCTCTTTCACTTGACTGGAGAAGAATAACAAAAAGCAACTGAAACACCCTCCAAGCTCTAAACCTGCAAATAGGGCATAAAATAGAAATAGAAGGAAGCAGCCTAGATTTAAGGGAAAATAAATCAAGTGACACTCCTCTGAACCACCCTTTCTATTCACCCCACTCCACACTCTCTTCTCACCTACAACACACTGCACACTGTGAGGGAAGAGGAAAACTTATTCCAGTAGCAGGTTTGACTTATTTTGTATAGTTGGGCTAAAGATCTCTCGTTTAAAGATCCTTCAGGGGAACGAGGAACGCTGTGAAATGATAACATGCTTTGCCTTCCTTCATCCTCAGCCGTACAAAAAACCAAAGAGGATCGAGGGATTATTGACTCAGGTGCAGACAGGGAAACAGCACAGAGGAAAGGGGAGAAGGAGGAAGGAGAGGTTCCCATGAGGGCTGGGTTCTCACGGGACAGAGCAATTTTGCCTTAGCCCCCCTCCGCGGGCTAGAAACCAGGAGTTCACAGCCAGGGGTGGGAACAGGAGGGACGGGAGGCAGTTTGGGGCTGTTCTCGCCGCGCCAGAGCCCGGAGCAGCTGGAGGTTCGCTGCAGGGCTGGGAATGTGCCGGGATGCGCCGGGCAGCGGAGCCCTTTCCCGGGCGGGCGGGTCCCTCTAGCGGCACCTGAGCCCGGCAGCAGCCCCGGCCGAGCTCCCGGTCCCTGCCCGCGGGTCACAGCCCCGGCTCTCGGTCCCTGCCCGCGGGCCACAGCCCCGGCTGCCCTCCCCACACATCCTCCCGGCCGGGCCGGGCTCGGCTGGCAGCCAAGCCCCGCTCCCCGAGTGCCCAGCGTGGCACCCCGGGCCGCCTGGTCACAGGCAGCCCTGGCCGGGGAACAAACGTGCCAATAAAGTGGGGAACCATCAGCATGGTTTCTCCTTTGCCAGCAAGAATTTCAGAACCCCCATGTCTACCTGAACCCCCGTTCAGTAGGTTTATCAGAGAATCATACAATACCCTGAGTTCTAAAGGAATCATGAGGATCATCGAGTCCACCCATCGCGTCCCTGGCCCCGCACATCCCAACAATCCCATCATGCGCCCAAGAGCTTTGTCCAAGCACTTCTTGAACAAAGTGGCAGGCTTGGATCTGAGACCAGTTCCTTGTAGAACCTGTTCCACAGCCACCATCTGGGTGAGGAACCTTTCCTGATACCCAGGCCACTTTCTCCTCCTCACACAACTCCATGCCGTTCCCTCAGGGCTGGGCGCCAGAGAGAGGAGAGCTGTGTCAGCCGCTCTGCTTCCCCTCATGAGGGTGTTGAAGACCGCAATGTCTCCTCTCAGTCTCCTCCAGGCTGAACAGACCAAGAGATCTCAGCGATTCCTCATAAGGCTTCCCCTCTAGTCCCTTCACCATCCTCACAGCTCTCCTTTGAACATTCTCCAATGGCTCCATGTCTTTTTTATATCATGGCACACAAAAATGCCCTCAGGACTCGAGGTAAGGCCTCACCAGTACAGAGCAGAACAATCACCTCCCTCAGCCAGCCAACTCTGCTGTGCCTGATGCACTGCAGCATCTGCTCATTTAGAGACGTGGCGCACCACACACACAAAAGGAAGAAAAATTTCAGTGAAAGGTTGATTTGCCTAAGGAATCATCACTGTGAGAAGCCACTGAGCACGGAGCAGGTTGAAGGCTGGGTGGGTGAACAAAGGAGCTGCAATAGAGCTTTCATCTGGGTTAGAACTCCCATAGCACGAGGCTCCTGGGACAACCAGGAGCCAGAGGCAATGGAGGTTTCCCAGAAAGAGAACATGACATTTGCTCCCTCTCATGGCTGCTTCAAGACTGAGGTAGTAAGTAATGTTTTGTGAGCTGAATGGGACTCCAGAGCATTCCAATTAAAGTTGGCAAGTCTGGTGAGTTCAGCAGTGTGTGCACGACCTCCCAAACAAAGGTCAGGAAATACTGTCATTTGAAATGGTGTGCAGAAACACCTATGTAGTTGAAAAATGTACATGGGAAGAAAAACTGTAAATCACTAGAGATCAGGGGAGCTGGTAAAACAGTAATAAAGGCCTTGGTGACAGGTAGAAGCTTCTAAGGCGGTTTCTAGAGAAGTTGGTTCTTTCTGATGTGTTATTTGGTTTATTTCAGGATTTAATGCTAAGTATTCATGAACAGTAACAAGCACTACAGAAGCAGCTCTTAGCTCTCCATTTGAAGTAATGACATAATTTATAACAGCTATTTTTGATTTGGACTTTGTTTGTGGTTACTAGACTAGAGGTTTTGTTCACAGTTGCTCTTTACCACTTTTTGATATTGCACAGTACTGTGCAAAGTGGCCAAAATTTCCTCATTTCCAAAATCTGTAGCCCCTCTCATATTGCACAAGGACAAAGCAAAGCACAGGGCAATATGTGGGGAGTTATGCTCTGGAATTTTAAAGTTGTCAATGACTGGAATTTCGTTCTAGGAAAGAAAAGTCATGCTAAAGTGTGTATAACTGAAGTCTTACTGTCTTCATACATTTTCTGTGAAATTCTACCTACAGCATGTCTGAATTTGGTGGAATACTGGGCAGTAGTACATCAATGTATACTCTGGGTACTGAGGAGAGGAGCTTTGAAGTCTCAGCTGAGACCAGAACACGTACACCAAGAAACACATATAGCCCACACAAATATTTGTACATGAGCATGGAGCTAAAGTGCCACAAACAATCCTTTTCAGAGTTAGAAGTTACCAAACATAAGGGATTCATTATGGCAGATTTTTTCTGAGCAAGAGAAGACCTCAGGAACTGTTCTAGAAAGGGCTCTTTCCATTTTCCCTGACGTTTTTCATGTTAAGTTCTTTCTCATGCATTGCCTAACCATTGATTTATACCCAAGCACTTCAGCTGGTTCTTGTCAGCTGTCCAATTCTATTCCTGTTTCTCAAAAAGTAAATCTAGAATTGTTTATGCAATTCACTTGCAGTTTGAATTTGCTTTTTCTTCTTTTTTTAAATATAGGCAGCACAAAAGTCACAGAAATACTTGAGCTGCTTTGCAAAGCTAAGAAAGAAAAATTATGACAGATTTTTTGACTCCTGTGCTTCTGTCAACATCTCTTTTTTTTCTGTCCTATATCCTTTCTTCACTGTCATACAGACACAAAACAAAGAAATAAACAAAACAAACAAAAAAAGCCACACAAACAACTTTGCCAGACCTGGAAATTTCTTTCCAAGTTTTGTTGGATTCTAAGATGGAGGGGGAAATTAAATCAAATGAAAGATAAAAAAAAAATCAATTAAAATCTTTCATCACAACTGTGAGGCCAGTTACAGTTACACATGCTGCATTTCCAAGGGAATACACAGTGGCAGTATGATCCCATCTCATTCCCTTCTGCTGTGCAATAATTGCTAATATTGGTGGTAATTACAGATATTCAGACACCCTCAAGCCAAGCTAGTTTTAAATAGCAGAGAATTCACATTTTCAGGTTGTTTGGAGAGGTTAACAGTAACCCTGCATTCAGCATCATCATGATGTGGTGCAAACCACATCCTCCTATTCAATTGCCCAGAAACGTGTGGGTAGGATCTCTTGCTAGATAGTGCTCTTTAAAATATTCAACGTTTGTTTGATGCAAAAATATCACAGGGACTCTTTCTGCCTGCAGTAGTTCACCCTACAATAAGCAAGTGTGGAGTAAACTCCTTCCCTTATTCCCCTGCCTCAATTTATTTCTTTTTGTCACTACATAACATCCAGACAAATGTTCTGGCATGGGAGGACTCCTTGCTCCAATGCATCTCCTGGAGTTTCATTGCTGTAGCAGGGAAGTTCAAACATTGTCTCCAGCACCTCAGGAGATCACAGATGAGCGAGTGATCACATCTGCATCACACAAGGCACCTGTCAAAGGCCCCAAGGTAAAATGAAGCAAGCTGATCTGAAACAAATAAGGATGGGAGCTTCCCCAGGCCCTGTTAAGGAAAAGGAAGATTGATGGTGAGCCAGGGTGCTGAGTGTGGCTTGGAGCACAACCAGAATGAGTGAAATCCACAGTCCAGCCCCCAGGGAGAGCACCCTGCCAAGAGTCTCTCAGTGTTCAGCTGAGCTGGTGTCCCAGAGCAGCTGCACAAGGACAGTGTGGACATGCTGGCTCACAGGTCCACAGGGCTGGGGTCACTGCAGTCAGGGAAAGGCCAGCCCAAACACAGAGCCAAGGAAGGTGACAGCCCTGTGTCCCTTTAGTCCTTCCACTGAAATACAAACACTGCTTGCTAGACTGTCTGCTGTCATTAAGGTATGGTCACTCCTGAGCCTTTTGAGGGCCTTTTTCATACAAGGGAGTCCCCTGCTGACCAATTAGTCCAGCTTGCCCTTTGCTTGGCATCAGCTGTGGAAGCAATGCCGACCATGAATATGCTCCAAATAACTCTGGCCTTTGCTGCCAGAATGGAATGAGGAGTATCACTGCCCTCAGCAATGCATTTTCTGATCTGACTATCTATACATACAAAGCACGGCTTAGTAGCCCAAAATATAAATACAAAATAATCCTTTATTAATGCAGCAAAAGACTGACACATGTTACCATTTCCTCCCTGGTCTTTAGAGGTATATTTTTATTTCCTTCTTTCACACATCCCCCACACTGTGGTCATTTCCTTGCTCTAAGCCCATCACCATGATCTCCTCCTGCTTCAGTACAGCCCACTTCTTCACAGGTAGCCCACTGCTCAGAGAGGCTTCACAGACCACAGGGCAGCCAGGTCTGATACATAGCCCCTACATGCAGAATTACTGCCCACAAATTCATGGGTTTTTCCATTTGCACATTTCCAAGTATATCAAAAGAGCAAAGTCAAGCACCTGGACTTTTTTTCAAGTACAGAAATACAGATATTACCTTGTTGCAGAAAGGCTAAAGAGTGCTCCCCAAGCAAATGGGAATCAAAAAAAGAAAAAGAAAATGGCAATAAACCAGACATTCATCTGAATGACAGCAGTTTGCCCTGTCAGGTGGCTGTTTTGTCTAGATGTTGCAGAGAAATTCCTTCCTTCCAGGCTGCTTCTGCCTGAAGTTCATCATATCCAAAGGTATCAGTCAGCACCATTTGTGGACAGTCATGATACTTATGGGAGATCAATGTGATGTGCCATTTCCTTGCTGGTCTACTCATCTCCTTTTCAAAGTTGTTAATAAGCCCAAGCTGTAGCCATCTAGGCACAAAACTCAAGTAGAACAAGAGGAATTAATTGAGTACCTTATTTTCTATTCTAATAACATCAACCAAAAAAAAAAAAAGCCACCAAAATCCAGAAAAAGTAATTTCATTCTACACTTCCATTTCACAGATGGATGTGTTTTCTACAGTCTTTTTCAACATCAGAGATTAACAGTTGCAAAGATGTTTGTAAAAGTGAGACCAAGGTTTGAGTTGTCAGCAGAGGTTGGATCTCTAACTCAGTAAGGTGCAGATGTTATTGGTGTCCTCACTTCCCATCTTCACAAAGGGCACAACAAATAGATAGAGATATTTAAACAATCCAGCCTTATGTCAAAAGCCCCAGAGTGGCTTTGGGTTTTTTCCCCCCTCTCTTGTATTTAACACAATCCCCTTGCTTTACTGTGTGAGCTCTTCATTGTCTTTTATAGTAATTAAAAGAATGCATCTCCAGGAGAAACAAGAAAGTTTCCTTTGTTCTGTGTCCTCAGTTAGAGATAAAAAATTGTACCAGAGAGAGAGACAGAAAAGGAGAAACTATTGCCCAAGATCACAGAAGAAAACAGCTACAAAGAATTAAACCAAATTCTCTTCACCTACTATGACATGATTTGATTCTCTCTTTAGGCTTCATTATGTCATTTTTAAAAGTCCATAAAATGTTAAAGGAAACAAGCAAGGGACCTCCTTTGACATAAAAGCTCGGGGTCTAGAGTAAAGATTTGATTAAAGAATATAGAAATTTTTTTTTTTGGCTAGTCTCTTTACTGTTAACCTTTACTGTTTGAAGTCATAGCTGGGGCTTCAGAAAATAGTACAACTGAGATTTGCTTAATTTTCCATTAACAGCTGTGGTGTCAGATCCTCTGGGTTTTCGATCATTTTAAAATCCAGGAACACAGAGTAACCAAACACCAAACTGGGACTCAAACAAGTGGGATTTTAAGGTAAAACAAAGCAAAAACCATCAGAGACTCTGTGAATAATCAGTGAAAACAAGGCCATAGTCAGCTTGTGTTTTCAGAGATAGTGGAAAATGAAAAATTATTTCACATGAGGAAATTTTGTGTAAGACCAGTAGGAAAAATGTTAAGCAGGTTTCTGTGAGAGGCCACAATCAAATTTTCACTCTGTCCATGCAACATCACACTAAGATGGCTCCTCAGACTGCCACATGGTACTCTGAGGAAGGCTGTGATCTTCCAAACATCAAGCAGATATCAAGCTCTTACCATATCCAGCAGTTTTCTGATCCAGATACAGCCACTATAGGATTTGAGGAGGGGCACATCCTCCTTAGGCAGGTGGTGATTTTTGGTGTGTCTGTTTGTCCCCACACACCCCCAAAGAATGGACACAAAAAACATATGGGAGTCATACTGAACGTGTACCTTGCATCAACACAGATTCATTTCCATGTCTGCCCAAACAGCTGCTGAATCCTCTGATGTGAAGCCATCACACATCAAATTAGTGATGAGACTGATAATTAAAATTTCCTAACACTTTGCAGTGAAAGACTTCATTTGTACCACTTCTCAAAGCTTTTCACTGCTCAGACTGACCCCCTTCTGCCTCATATCACAGGAGTGTCTGGGCTAACACAGAGCCCTGGCCCAGCCCACCTTGCCAGGTACCAAAAGCAAACTTGGACCAAAATGCTCCACTCATTACAGAAAAACTCAAAACGTTTCTCTGCAGCAGTTCTTACCCCCCCCACACCCTTTTCCTACTTACAGAGCACTGGCTGTCCATGACTCCAAACACCAACTCCACAAGATCCTCTGGCTCTCCCAAAGTACAGGGGTGCAATGAGAACTTTAGGGCTCAGAGTAGCTCTCACCACAGCTTTTATTGCTCAAAACCTATCAAGCCCCCTGCTTAGCAATTAAAGGTATTTTGCAAGACCAGCTGTGCAATTGCACAGGTGTTAGCAATTCCCTGAGTTTCTTGATCCTTAGGACAGGTCTTTTTGCAGGGCAATCATCGTTCCCCATCCTTTCAGGGTTTCCCCATGTTCCTAATGTCCATTTTAATTGAATTTTTCCTTATTTCCAGAGCTGGCTGGGATGATATTTCCTTTGGTTTAGAAGAGAAGTCTCCAACGTCTCTACATCTTTAACATAAAGAAATTCCTGGTTTCATTCAAAATGAAATCTTGAGCTTTTTGGTCTGTTCTTCACCATTTAGTTCTCCTTAGTTATGGATGATTTTCCCTTTTTAAACTGGGATCACATACCCATGTTCCAGGTCACATCAACTAAATCAACCTCACTTGCTCACTCAAGGTTTATCTACATCTCTAAGTTATTAATGTTTAGTCTCAGAAACAAAATTTTAAGTCATATCAGTTGCTGGTTCATTGACTCTGGAGTTAAACAGATCTTCTCTTGTCACTCCCATGGCATATGATTGCTAATGGTTTTCAGTCTGGATGACTAAGAAAATTTCCTGTGACACAAATCTCTGGAGTATTTCACTCTCTAAAAGCATTCAGTAATTCTTTATTTGCATCCAAATTCAACTCCCCAGTCTGTCCCAGGAGGGCTTCCTTTGACATCTTTTCCTGGAATAATTCTGATGGAAACTAATCTACGTTATCCACATTACCCTTTTTTTTCTTAACATCTTTAAAGTATGTTTCTACTCCTCCAATACCTTTAAAATCATTATTCTATCATTTCTGCACAGCCCATTTCCAACATGATTGCTCCTGTCATGTAATAATCACTGCTGCTCTTCCACCTCGATGTAATTGTTGCAGTTGGTGAGGATATTCAGTTTCCTGCTCCAACAACACCTGCAATAAACACTTGCTTGGTGTGAACACCATACCTGTTGTCTCCTGACCATACTTTCTAGGCATATAAAAGTAAATACTTTGATATTGCCCACTTAACTACAGTTGGAAGCAGTTTTACTGCCTTTCCCCTATCTCCTTGTATTATAAAAATAGCTCTAAGGACTTCACTACTTTTCCAAACAATTTTATTGATTTCTTTATTTAGATTTTTTTTCACAAGCCTTGTTAAGTGTGATCCCAGGAAGTTGTGTTTTCAGCATAATCCACTCTCCCATGGGGGATGCCCCTTTGCATGGCTTTTCCTTCTAACAACACTCCTTACAGTGACTGCAGTGATCTGGAGGAACTTTTCTGTCCTTCCTTTCAAAGTATTTTACCAAATTTCACCTAAACCAAGTCTTTGATGAATATCACTTTCACACAGTTATTTTTTTCCCTTTGGGCACTGACAGTTTTTTTTAACAGGGAAAAATCCACTATTGATTCTTCCTATGACCTTCAGAATCTTTTTCAGCCTCAACACCCTGTCCTAGTCCTTCCTTAGGGATGTAGTTCATGAGTCTCCCATTCACCAGTGAAAACCTGACGAGTTTTTCCATAGCCAGGGTTGTTTACACTCCTGGATCTGCCCTTTGGGGGCAGGTGGGAATCTTTGGGGTTCTCTCCCTATTATTGTTCTTCCTGACTCTTGCCTCTCTTTTGGAGTGAGGTGCTTTGCTCCTCTTCTTTGCCACTACTGTTTCTTTTGCTACTTATTGATTGTTTTCTTCAGCTTCACCACAGTAATGCTTCCTCCTCTCAGCATTTAACTACCAAGAAGTGGGTTTGAATCACCAGCAAAAGTATTCTTTCCCAGAACATAATTAAATTTGTGGCACTCATTGCTGGATCTTATGTTATAAATTTAAAACATAAAATGGTTAAAAGACATTGAAATAATTATGGAGGGCAGGTTTATCAGTGGCTGTTAAGAGATCATTCAAACACAACCTCCATGTCACAAAGTCCTAAACCCTTGACTGTGAGAAGCTGAGCAAGGTTTTCCAAGGGTCAGATAGCCATGGTTTCCTATCGTCTTTTCTCTTCTGGCCATTCTGGACCATCCTATAAAATATTACACAAAGTTAAAAAAGTCTCAAGCCATCCTCAGAATGTTCCTCTGAGCTGCTGAAAAAGAGATGTGTTTCACAATGTCTGGGCTTGTTTCACAGCCAGCTCCTCATTCAAGTCACAGAATCATGGAATGGTTTGGGTTGGAAGGGGACACCAAGTTCTTGTGGTTCCAGCTCCCCCAGCCATGGGCAGGGCATAAGTCACCACAGAGGCATTCAGGTACTGATTCAGACCCAATTCCATCAAACTCTACCAGGCTGAGCTCTCCATCGATGGCACTAAAACTGGAAGGGCAGAAGAATTGCCTGCCTATCAGGCAGTGTCTGTATCTAAAATGTTTGCTGAGGGTGAACTCCAGATATGGGACTTTGACATTACATCTAGTAGATGTATGCCAAGAATTTGGTTTTTTACATATTTTTTTTCACATACATACCCTCCTTTTTTTTTGCAGATATGCTAATTCTCCATTGGCAGTTAAGCACAATGACCTTTCAAATGCAAGCTGTTGTGCAGTAACAGTAGAAATTCTATGCCAGTTTATATATATTTATTTATTTATTTATTTATGTAACTACTAAATAAGGGAAATAGGACTAATGCATTTGCAAATCACTGTGCAGATTGATCTTAAATCATTCTTTGTGGTATTTCAGCATTTGTGAAGAAAACATGAAGCTAAGCCAGCAATAATGCCTGCATGAAGCCATGTCTGCTATATTTTCTTGCCAAGCAATCCAGTTTTAGCAGGTGAAGAATCAGTCCCCAGTGCTTTTTGCTAGACTGAGAATCAGAGGAGCACACTCAATAGTTGGCCTCATCTTTTCCACGCACATCCTTTGTGTGATCAAAAAAGATCTTCAATACATGAGCACTGCAAATTGGTATTTTTCAGTGCCTTCTTGGAGCTGATGCTGAAGTTGTTTCTTGCATACAAAACAGATTAAAAAGAAAAATCACACTGCAGGAAGGGCTTGTTTAACAAAAGCTAAGTTTATCTCATCAGCTGCGTAGCTCAGCAGGAGTGATTTGACAGAGCACAGCACGAGCTGGGGGATTTTATTTTGGGCTAGCTCTGGTCTGATCCTGTGAGCTGAACACCGATGAGCAGCTGGGGAGCTTTAGGTGAAGCCCAGGGGTGCTGCAGAAAAGATGCAGCGTTTGCTGTGTGCTGCAAGGCTGCTGGGCAATGCCAACCCCGCACAGAGAGCACGGGGGCTTCTTTTCAAAAGCACATTCCTGACCCAGGCTAACGCTGTGTGGATGCATCTGCCAACAGATGACTGCAGAGAACAACAGCTACAGGAGAGTCCCAAGGACAGAACGTGATCCAGGCTCTTCATACCAAAGCTCAAATCTCTTTTTGCTCATTTGACAGGCTGTATTTGAAATGTGTTTTTCTAAGAATGTGCTATAGAGGGATGATGACAGCTGCAAGCTGAGAGCTAAAGAATGTTTTGTGTTTAGCCAAACATTTCCTCTGTGCCTTAGCATCTTCTGTGTGTTTCTTATTCTCTCCTTTATAGCCTACCCCAAGCTGTCTCCTGCACCAAAATTAGGTCCAATTAATATTATAATCAGTTCAAAACTGCTGCACCTGGTCAAATGTGGGCTGTACTGACCAACAGTTTTTTCTACCTTACACCAGACTGATACCAAAACAAGAGAAAGGCTTAAAATACTCACAGGAGAGGAAAAAAAATTCCATTAGTCTGAGATGCACTTTACAGTCACTGTTAAGATGGCATTTCCATTTGTGTATCAGAAATTCAGATTCTTTCTAAAAGAGGGAAATGATATGCAAACAATATTCTAATAGAAGACAAAGACTGGGATTTTGAGTGCACAGAAGAAAGATTTACTTCAGGTTATGGTTTCCACAGCAACTTTTCATTTTATCCCTCATGTGTCTATCTATCTTATAAGGTCTTTCACAACATTTATATATAATGAGATGTTCTGTTGATGGGAAATTATTAAGAAATTAATTTCTCAGGGAAAAAAAAACCCTGTAACTTTTCCTGTATATATTCACAGCTTCACACACACACAGCAATGTAACTATGAATCAAGATGTTTGCATATAGGTGTACATTTTTATTTTTGCTATCTATAGCAGCATGAAATTGGGAGCCACTGTTGATTACACAAGAATGACAATGATGAAGGGTGTGATACTAAGTGTAGCTGGTAGATATTCAGACCTGGAGGCAGGCAGTGCTCCTGAAGGTATCAGAGCTTTGCAGGCACTAACTTGCCTGATTAAGGAGACAGCCCTAACAATACACTGACTGGTGGTGTTGTATTCCAGTCTTCCTGATTTGAATATTTCAAGCAAGTTGCACAAAAAGACGAGAGCCAGACCAGAGCTTTTCAGTAGTTGGCTCGTTTGTCTGTTTATTCCACACAACACTCCTCTCACACGAGATGGAGTGAATTACAAGACATTCATGTACTAAGCACGCTGTTCTGCAGCATGTGGCCACATGTTTTGCACAGAAGAGGGGGTTGCACTCTTCAGAGATCATAAATCTAGCACAGAAACGATTTCAGTGGGGCTGTCCATGGTTTCTTTTTCAGATGCACACATGGAAATCTAAAATATAAGCACAGCTAGATACAAGCATTATGATATGACAATATAAACACTGTTGGACTGTGGCAGAAGTGAGACAAAAATCAATCCCAAAAGCACTTAGCCTTGTTTGCTCAGCAGTATTTATTGACAGCTGAGAAAATAGAATGAGTGGAAATGAAATTTTCAGAGCTCAGTACACAGTGATGAGATTAAAGTCAGAAGACCTAGAGAGGGACCATCGGCATAAAAATGCCTTAATAATGTAGAATGGGATGTTTACAGCATCCTCTTTCCTATTATAGCTCTGCTGGTGACTAAGCCTTGCTTGGTGCATTGACCTTGGCTGGCTGCCACCTGACAGTGCCCAGCCAGACACTCTCTCACTCCCCCTCCTCAGCACAACACGGGGAGAAAATATGATGGAAAAGTTCATGGGTCAAGGAAAGAACAGGAAGATCACTGGTTAGTGTCATGGGCAAAGCAGACTTGACTTGGGGACGTTAATTTATTTTATTAGCAATTAATAACAGAGTAGGAAAATGACAAATAGACAAAATTGAAAACACCTTTGCTCTCACTCTCTTCACAGATTTACCTCATATTCCTCAGCTGTGCAGTGGGGTGGGGAATGGGGTTTGGGGTGCTTCACCTCCACCACTTCTTCTTCACACAATTCATCTGTTCCAGCAAGTTCCTTACCATGGATAGAGTCTTTCACAGGCTGCTATGTGTCCTTTCCATGGGATGCAGTCCTTCAGGAACAGACTGCTCCAGTGTGATTTCTGCCAGAAAACCCATTCCTGCATGGATCCCTTTCCAGGGTCACAGCTCCTGCCAGAAGTGTGCTCCAGGACGGGATCCTCATGAGCTGCAGGTGGAAATCTGCTCCTTCATGGACCCCCATGGGCTGCAGGGGAATCCCAGCTTTGGTTCCTGGAGCACCTCCTGCCCTCCTTCTCCACTGACCTTGGTGTCTGCAGGGCTGTTCCTCTCACGTTTTTCTCACTCGTCTTCCTCACGGGTGCTGCAGAGTGTATTAAATATTCGGAAAAGTTTCTTCACTGAGAAGCTGTTCAGGCATTGTAACAGGCTGCCCAGGAAAGTGGTGATATCACCATCCCTGGATGTGTTCAAAAACATGTAAATCTGTCACAGAGGAGCAGAGTTGAGTTGTGACCACCATTGGACTGGGTTAATGGTTGCACTTGATGATCTCAGAAGATATTTTCAACCTTAACAGTTCTGTGATTCTGACATCTGACAGATGTCAGCCAAGAGCAAATAAAATGCTACATGTTATGCATTTGGATTTGGTAAGTGAGCTTAGATTCACAGAAGTATAAGAACAGAAGATTTTTCTCATCAAGACTGATTTCCTCTTATGCATTGGGGAAAAAAATAAAATGAAGGGGACCTGGAGTAAGTATGTCCCTATGGAGAAGTTCAGTGAAAAGCACTAAAAAATTCCAAAACAACTCACTATTTGAAACCTCTCATTACACACATACAAAAGGCAACAAAAGAATGAAGAATAAAATTGTACTTGGTGCCAGAAAGAGAAATAAATAAAACTAGGTAATAAAATACTTGAAGAACATAAAAATCAATAAACTGAGAAAACTAGTGCATGAAAAGATTGGGGAGGAAAAACAGAAAAGAGAAGCATCATTAAGAGCACAAGTACAAACTACAGCAGGACAGAGAAGTCATAGGAAATGTAGAAAAAGTCCCACTTGGTTAATTCCTGAGCTCTTCACTGCCTCCAGCACATGACAGGTGTATACAGACTGTGGACACAAAATCAAGGAGATGACAAGTTATCATTAACAGCAAAGGCTTCAGAAAGTCAGAAAGAACAGGTCACAAAACATCACAGGTTTTACAGTTACGAGAGGAGAACCAAGGAAAACATTATTTTCTCATCAGAAAGTAAAAGTTGTGACAAAATGATGCCAGGAAGATTAGGCAAAACTTATAGCTGCAACTTCAAACTCAGGAAAGTTGAGCTCTTCACTGAACTGGCAAATGCCCTTTGGACATCTGCTCCATTTCCAAAATCTGCTGGAAAATTGTTTACCTTCTTCATTTCAATCCTGGTGTTGAAATTTGTGATTTTAAACAAATATTGTTCGTAATCCGAAGTCATATTCCAATTTAGGAGAGTCTAAACATAATGCTTTGTCACCATTTTTTCCATATTCAGTGGAGAGAAAGAGGCATCACAACACCTGCTATTTCCAGAAGACAAATTGTTCATAGATTAATCAGAAAGCAGACATCATCATTATTACAAAGAGTGTCCTATGAACAATGTGAGTGAAAATCCACACAATAAACAGGAGCATTTTCATCTATAATCACAACTGGTGCTAAAAAGCTCAAGTGACATTCAGTCAACTGTGCATTTGACTAAATAGTCAATCTGAAACAGCAGTGTCACGCTCCCAGGCTTTTTAAAAAATTTTTTTTCTTGTGACAATGTGCAAATAGTTGACTCCAATTCCATCACTTTTTAGTAGCTCTCTCACAATGATTATTCAACAAACAGTCAGCATTTTCCTACGCATTTTGGCAGTCTAAAATACCTGCCTTGATTAAATTTTCTTTCAGTGCAAATAAAAAGAGTATAGGGTCACCAAAAATGCACTCATAATTAATAGGGGGGAAAAATCATTATAAATATAAAAACATTTGGAGTTGCTTACTTTTGGGACCAAATTGTTATAAGACACCAAACACATTTTGAGTTGTTCTCTGGGTTACACCAAGCTGCCTATCCCATTTAAAAGCAGCATGACAGAAAATATTTAAGTGAATTATTTCTCATTCTGAAATACTCAACAGACCAGCTCATCAGCCCAAGAAGCATGGCACCCATGGCTCTGGTCATGGCAGGCAGAGAGGAAGCCACCAAAGCCCACACCAGGAGCTTCACATATGATAAAACCCTGTCCTTTACCAGTCATAACCAACAGTGAAAGTACCTATAAAGGCTTTATTGATGTCCCAGCCTTTCTTACAACCACATTATTCTCTTTGGCCTGATAACTCCTATTAATCATACATAACAAGCCTAAAAAGCATAAGGGCCCATTTTATTCCAGGACAGCCCATGTCATTGCCAGAGCACCTCATTTCAGCGCTAAGTCTGCTCAGAATTTCTACCTTAACAAAAGTGCTGACACATTGCAGGTGACTGGGCCAATTCCACTAAACACAAATTAAAGATGAAAATAAAGATATGAGTGTGAAAACCATAGTTTTCAGCCAGGACAAATTATCACAGATAGCTTCAGAGAGCTTTCTCCCCACACACCATCATCTCCTTGTCTAGGTTCTATCTTTTCTGTCTCTATGAGATCTCACCCTTCAACATCTCACTTGGAGCAAAGGAATTCAGGAAAAAATTACAGCACACCCTAATGATCACAGCACACATGCACTGTGATTCCCAGAAACAGGCTGCTCCACAGCCTAGCTCTCTGAATTTTAACAGCCCTGTCATCCTTGGATATGGCTGCAATGATCCACCTTCTGAAAAAGGCACAGACTGCTGTAGCTGTCCACAAAAACAATCCATGCTCATTTACCACGCTGAGAAAACACCAGCCCAGGAACCCAGGTTTAGACCTGACTGGGCAGTTCCTTAAGCAACAAGAGATCTTCCCTCTATTTCAGGAGCTTCAAGTCACCAATGACCCCTTTACAGCACCTTGGACTAAGGCACTGCTGCTTATTTCACCAGAGCTACAAAACACTTTTCCTACCTTGCATCATTTCAAACCTATTTGCACTACTTCCAAGCTGTCACTTATTTCTCCCAGAGGTTTTATACATGAAAAGTGCCTCTCCCTTCCTGCAGAAGGCATGATGATGCTGCACACAGCTCTGAGAGCAACCCATTACTGACATCCAACACCACAGGAAGGGCTTCGCTCATCCACCAAGCCTGGAAACCAGCATGACCTCTGTAGGTCCTTTTCCTTAAGGCAGAGAATCATTCTTCATGCCTTTCTGACTAAATTGAAAGGCTGGAGTGATGTCAGCTGACATCCATGACTATTTAGAAGTGATAAGTGCAATTAAAAGGCACTGGGAGATGCTCATGCCTAAGAATGCTTATGGAGCAGAGATGACCCTGCAGAAACAAGCAGGAAAAGGCTCTTCAAAACACACATTTCAGTTTAGTTACTGCTGCATTAGTGTTTGGAAGCTCTGACAGACCTGACCAATGAAAACTGAAATTAACAACCACTCTGTGGAGGTTTTTTGAGCTTGGGGACATGAGAAGAAATAAATGATGTGGTTATGGTTCTTTTTTTGCTTTGTTTTAAACAAGCACACCACCTGCACTTTATACAACTTAACGCTTCTGTTCTCAGTAAAACCATGATGTGATCTCAGCTTCTCAGAAACTGGTCAAAAAACATTTTCCCAAATAACCACAAAAATCCTTCCAGTAGATATTTGCATATTTACATTAAAGAGCATCCAAACATTGTCCATTGCTGTTTCTTATCTCCATATCCAGTATAATATCAAATTGGTTTACTTTTCCATCAATTCATAATGCAAACAGAAAGATTAATTGAAAAAGAAATATGTTGAAAATACAAAGATGTCAAATATGAGATCCTCATCTGTCACTGCAACCAGAAAACAAAACAAAACAACCAAAACGCCTAAAACTCTCTTATTTGTGCATTTCTGTTAGATACATTGCTTTGACCTTCTGTGTTTTGAGGTCTCCCATGCCACCTTCTAGTTCGCAACACAGAACTTTACAGAGAATCCAGTTGTCAAAATTGAAAGAAAAGTGCTGCATTTTCACCAGCTGTCTTTTACTCTGGCACAGAAATATGTCCATCATTGCTTTGAGGAAAGGCAGCCCATACACCAGAGTTCATTTTCTAACAAAATTAAAGTATTTCCCTAATTCAATCTTTAAAATTTCCAACTTTCTCTAGAGCTGTACTGATATTTAGAGAAAGAGAAAAGAACTTACTTAAACAGGCCTTTCTGCCCCACCATGGTCAGGTCAGGAAAGACAAAGGTTTTTGGGGGTAAGGTCCAAGGCTTAAGAGTTGAAGTACAAGTTTGAGTAGCTGAGTATCATTAGTAGCTGAGCTGGCTACTTGTGCCTACTTTTCTAAGCATATATAAATAGATCTTGGTTTGTAATTCACATAGTTGCTCTCTGGAAAGTCAGGAGGCTCGAATGCTGCTCTTGTTGCACGTGGAGTTGGGAACTTTGAGGCTCTAGTCTGCAACAGGAAGGAAAACATGTACCATTGTATTACATTGTAGAATTTTGTGGGGCTGTCACTCCTATAGATCCCAGACTAAAAGCAAAGAGCAGAAGAGACTTGGTAGGTAACATTACTGTTGCAAAAGAAATGTGACATGATTTCTCTGAGCTCTCCGAGCAAAAGGGTAGAGCACAGAGGGTGAAACATGAACTGGCAGACAGATGCAAGAACAGCCTTCACAAAGCCTCAACAGGACAGCCTCTGACATTGTTTTATTAATATTGGTTTTTTCTTAATATTGTCTTTTCAAAACCAAATTTTGAAATGTAGGTATCTACAGCAAAATAGATGAAAATGATCAATGATAGCTTCTCTGAAAACAAAACAAACAGACCATAAACTAGAAGCCTTTGATTTCTGCAACTCCCCCTCTCATCAATGAAATTGTCCTGAATGCCACACAAGAGCATATCAGGAAATGAATCATTTTAACTTCAGAGCACTCTGACTGGTTTGCAACCAACAGGGCACACGACCATTAATTAAATCATGAGCAGAAAACAAAATAGGAAATAATTGGTCTTTCCATGTGCATTAAGTGAGGCAGAAGCCCTAAGGAAAAGCAGCACATTTTCATTTTGTTAAATATATACCACAACACACTGAAATTAGAGAGTGAGTAAAAGTTGTGGTGGCAGATTTATCCCTGGTGTTTCCTGGCTTGCAAGTATATGAACTGCTACATAAAAATAAAAGTTTCATAGCTGTGTTTGTCTTGAATACAGCAAAACAAAGTGGGCCTTTTTCCCTCATTGTAAAAGGCATGTCTAGTTCCAATCTTTAATCAGGCAGGTTTCTGCCATTAAGAATACACATTCTTAAATAAAACATCTGAGTAAATACTACTTTGTGAAGCAGAAATGTGAAAATATTATGTTTTGGGAGAGTTAAAAGTGAGCATTGTAAATGTGACTTATAGACAGGAAATGCACCACAGCCTTTTCTATCCAGTGCTCAAACAATTGCTCAGATACTCTGATTATACATGAAGATAGGGCCATCCAAACAACAGACATTCTCACAGATGATGTGTTCCCCATTCCCCCCTCCAAATGCTCACAGAGGTGTATGGGAGTATGTCAGAGCAGACACATTGCAAAGAAATTAAAAGTTTTAGTGAAGAAAACACCAAAACCTGCAAAGCACACAGACATAAAGCCCACTTACTGTAAAGTGTTCTGCTGGGCCCTGTGCCTGTTTTCGTAACCAGCAAGCTGAAAGGAGGATGTCAGGAAGTTAGAGTGGTTTGATGGTGCAGGGTACACAGCTGTTGTAGCTGGGGTTCTCCTCTAGCTACCCCCAGCTCTTCAAAGACTTTCTTCAAAATACAGTTACCCTCATATGTTAAGTTTTTGGGGTTTTTTACATCCTGCACTTTAACACGCTCTTGTTTTATTTTTCCCTTAATTGAAACTTTTGGTCATGCTGGATGCCCTGGTTTCTACTGGGGTAGAGTTGATTTTCTTCTTAGTAGCTGTGTTTTACATTTAGTATGAGAAATTAAACAAATCAGCTATCTAATATGCCCAATACACAATTATCTGAAACATATCAAACTATTTGGCCTATTCTTACACTTGCTCAAGGGAAAAATTATCAGTGCTCATGGAAAAAAACATAGTTTGTGTTTAGTCATTAGTTTATGCTGTCATTCTTTAGTATAGAATTCTGTGCCAGTAAATGCAGAACAAACAAAATGATTCTAAAACTCAAAGCCTGCCCTATTCTCAGAGAGAACCCTTTTCATCCTGAATGAATCTCTGACATGTCTGTAATGCATTAACACCACAATATCTATGGCTCTTTAAAAACTCCAGACTGATTTTAAATTGCTACCCCCTATTTTATTATGACTTCTCCAAAAGGACAGTGCATATATGAACATTTTCCTCAACCCTTGCCTCCCACCTCAGTCTCAGCAATGAAGTGCATGTCCTTGTACCTGCACATGGTCAGCAATGGGATTGTAATATATTTCAGATTCAAAAGACTCACCTCTGCATGTGAAAATCAAGCATAAAGTCAGACAAGTGACAGCAATGGCACCTGCAGCTGCTCCTGTCAGGATGTGGAGAAGCATATGGGAGGTGTCTGAGCAATGAGAAAAGAGAGCAGGTTACAGAGCTAGATGTCAGTATCCATGAATTTGTGACATAACTGCCTACCTTATCTGGAAGAAAAAGCTAATCCAAACAAAGCAGAGAGAAACAGATGAGATGTCTGGATGCCAACCAGCAATAAGAAGCTGCCTCACACTCCCAGTCATTTGTGTGCACAAACACATTTTCATTTTCAACTCATCTGCCTTTACATTCTCATTTTCTTCAAGTACTCCTAGCCCTGAACAACTGAGCAGCCATCCCTGCAAAATGCTTTTATTAATGACTAGTTTATGCTGATTTCTGTTCTTCAGCAGAACTTGCAGAGATACTTTGGTGGTGTGAGCACATCTTTAGCTGTTCTTACAAATCCTACTGCAATAGACTTCCAACAGGTCCAGCACAGCCACAGAAGCTGAATTTTAGCCTTTACTACCTTTGGAACACTTGCAAGTCACAGACAGGCTCCAAGGAAATTTTCTCCAGACCATCAATACTGTGGAAAAGCTGGACAAAATGTTGTGGGGAAGGTGCTTTTAAATTCTCTTTCTCCTCGTTATCCTCCTCTGATTTGAGTGGCAAGAAATTACTTTCTCTCAAGTCTCTTTTGCCTGTGACAGTAATTGGTGAATGATCTCTCCCTGCCTTCACCTTGACCCACGAGCTGGCCATTGTATTTTTCTCCCTGTCTAGTTGAAGAGGAGGGAGCAGTAGAGCAGCTTGGAGAGCACCTGGCAGCCAGCCAAGGTGAACACACTGAAAGCAGAATAAGGAATTCTTGTAAAACAGAACAGGAATTGAAAGAAAAACACACTGAAAGCTTCTCCATAGAGTGCCACAAAGTATTTGGTTTCAAAATCATTAATTTATCTCTCAGCATGCACTGGGACCTCACCTTATAACCACGCTAACCTAGCTCCAGAGCCCTGGCATTTAGTGGGAACAGCTGCACAGAGCAGCAGAGAGGAGCCCGAGACATGATGAAAAGCAATCACAAAACAACATTATTTACATCTCAGGTCCATGACCAGAGTCTGGTTCATGGCTGCATGGGTGACCAGGCAGGTGACAGAGGAAAATGAGCTGTTGGCCCAGCCAAAGTAGCTCACTCTGGTCACTGTTCCATTGGGGTGATGGAATTCTTCCTCAGAGCTGTGATTGCTTGCAGGGATCCAGGAGATGTCAGCAGCTGGCTTTCCTGCAGATGCCTGGCACACAGCCACCCTGCTCTTGTCGTGGGTCAGAGTCACCGTGGGAGGGACTGCAGAAGAAATTTTTAAAAGCCACAGCCATTATTTCTATTCATATTTTTTATTTCTATTTCATTTTTTAGTATAAAATCACCAGCTAAGAAACTGAAAAACAGGTGTTTTTTTTTTTAGATTGTATGACCAATTTGGGAGATTTTAAAATAATTTGAAATATTAGCACATCTTAAAGGAAAAACAATACATCAAAAACTCCAAGGTGGACACCTCAAATACTAGCTGTCTGCTTCCTCCTGTTTGCCAAAAGGTGATGACAGATTAACGGGAGATGGGATGACCAGAGAGGGTGGATTCAATAAAGATTTACAACTTGACTGATGAAAAGGCAGATTGCTGAAGTTTCAGGTACAATATTTAGGAGTTTGGATATGTGGAATCAAAAATCTGATAGCAGGGAAATAAAAGAGGAATTGGGCAAAACTGTTCTGCTTGAAGTCCAACAACTCATATGATGCATTTGGCAAAACAGGGAAAGGCTCACACAACACATAAGTCTTTATCAGAAAGGCACGATTCTGCAGGGAAGAACCAAAAATACTCCAAAGCCTAAATGCAAAACAAATGAATGATCAAAAAATAGCAATTACAGAGTTGCAAAATTAATTCCTTATATTTTTTTGTTATATTGAGATGGCTTAACTAATATAGCCAAACAAAAAACAAAAAAAATCTTCCCCTTTTTCTTATGGAAACCTAGATTAATTTACCTGACTACATGAAAAAGATTATTTGATGTATTCATTATGCTTCCTAATATTCTTTTGTTCCTGCCTATGTTGCAAATAGACTAATTTAATTTTTATTTTAGTGATGCAGTCTTACCTATCACAGTCAGAGAAGAGAAAAACTGAAAATTCCCTTCAGTGTTGGCAAATTGACAGGTGTAAATTCCCTCATCCCCGAGGTGCACAGGGTAAATACGAAGTGCAGGGTCTCTGCCAGGTGAATATTTCCACGTGATCCTCTCACTGCAGTTCAGCCTGCTTGTCACATTGTGATCCCTTCTATAGGACAAGAAGCAGCAACTGCTGCAGTTCCTCTTCCACGTCACCAGCAGTGAAGGCACCTTGGAGATGTTGGGACAACTCAGCACAGCTTCACGGCCAATCTCCACACTCACCCTGTTGAGAGCTGCATAAGATGACAAAAAGACATTAAAAACGTGCTACAGCCATTGTAAAATCACAGGAAACTCTTGCCTTCATCACCCTTAAAAATATACTTCCTGACTGCACTGGCAGCTTTGGGGCACTTATTAATATTCAACTTCCAGATCCACCTTCCTGAAGTTTGGAAGTGCAGTGGAGATGGTGCCTTTTTGCTGTGGGCAGTGATGCTGACAAGCTGCAAGTCCTCCACCTTTATTTTAGGCAATAAATTTCTATCACTTTAATACAGGCTTTGAAAAATTGATGGGGAGGGCAAAGTTCATTCTTAAGGGAAAGGAAACTACTTTCAAAAATTTATTGTGTTCCTGAATTAGGTGCCTTGCTTCAAGTGCCAGTAAAACTCAGTGTACCTGTGGAACACACACTTGTGGCATGGTCAAACCAACATCACTTGGAACAGAAGTTTAGTAAGAAACATGTGGATCCCTTTCATTCCAGAAATCATAGCTCTCCTGCCATTGTCCCAGCTGAACAGGTGTGTCTTCAGATGACCAATTTTGGATTCCTATCAAATTTATCATTCTGTGCCACTCTGCAAGGCACTCAGTTATTTTGCCAGCTGAGGTGACGTTACTCTTTCCATTCCCACAAAATAATAGGCAAAATTTGCTCTGGTGTACTATGAACTTTCAATGTCCTGGAAATACAGAGTACCAAACAGTGCTACATGCAGTTTTGGATCTTTCTCACTTACCTTCAACCAGACTGATTGGCAAGGAAAGGAGCACAGCCAGAACTGCCCATTTCTGAGCCATTGTTAGCAGAAGGAATCAGCACTGCAGAAAATGAAGGCAAAGAAAATGGCATGTAGACACAAATGGTTGTGCTCATCCCTTCAAAGAGAACATGTAGTAAAACCCATTTCCTTTGAAAGCAAGAGTTCTAAACAAGACCCCATGTCAAGTGCCACTCTCACAGCGAAGAAAGTAAAGCAAAAACAGGATTGAAAATTTAAAAAAAAATTTAAAATAAAATAAAGACAAAAACCCCCAAACCAACCAAACAAAAAACAATTGTTTGCAAACAGTTTTTTAAAATGCTGGATCTCTGGTACCACTCACGATCTAGACTTCATCAACTATTTGGCAAAGAAATTATTCCTAGCTTTGGATGCTTTTAATTTCTTGAAGAGTAACTCCCTTTTGGGGCTAAAAGGGGAGCAAAAAGAGCAGCCCTCCTACTGTAAGAGACCAAAACCATATGAGTTGTTTCTTGCTTTCATAGGCAGGGAGAACTAAAGAGGCATTTAGTAACTCCTGCTATTCTACAACTATCTAAACCTTTTAACAAACCATGTCTTATAAATGCTGCCATTTCTATCTCTTTAATATTTTACTTTCTGAATCAGGCACCCACAGCTAGAGATGATTGGAAAATTGCGCTCCCATCCCATGGGAAATACTGACACGATGATGTTTTCATTCCCAAGTCAAAGATTTCATTTTAAATGTGAAACAAACCACGAGAGGATGCCTGGTGTAGAGGAGAGAAGCCACAACGCTGCCACACGTGTGGCACAGGAAGAACAAAAGCTGCCACAGGCACGAGCCAAATGCAAGAGATGGTGTTTTCCTTAACACAGGGTGATGCAAGTGCATGTTCAAGTCATTGAATCACAGAATGGTTTGGGTTGGAAGGGACCTCAAAGACCTTCCAGTTCCAAGCTCCTGCCATGGGCACTTACACCAGACCAGGTTGTTCAGAGCTCCATCCAACCTGACCCTGAACGCTTCCAGGGATGGGGCGCCCACAGCTTCTCTGGGCAATTCCAGTGCCTCACCACCCTCAGCAGAATTGTTTTCCTCAAAGAATTGTTTTGTTCACAACTCTAACAAAGAATTGTCATGCATCTGGATGAAAATCTTTCGTTTCCACCTGGTAAAAACGCCAACACAACCACATTGATCTGTATTCTGCTACTAATGTGTAACGAGCAATGTAATTCTTACATTAAAAAATCTCAAATTTCACTTTCATTCACATAAAATCTTTGCTATAAAAGAAATGTCTTGTTTTATTTCATTTTATTCAGCACTGTCAGAAGTTTTGGGATTTTTTTTTCTTTGCAATTTGGATGCGTTATGCGTGCAAAAGTTGCTTTCAATCAAAACAGTTTGAACCTTTAAAAACAGATTTGCTTTACCAAAAAAAATTTTAAATATACATTTTGACCAGACTTATGTACTGAACTTGACCCAATTTGCAAAGAATTTCTCGATCTCTTTCAAAAGGAAAGTAAAAGAAAAAATAACAAACCTTCCACAATTTCTATCAGCAAATTCAGTATTCACCAATTTTGATGAGTCCATAAATATTCATAACAGAATATTTTCATATTGGAACTTGTCCCAGAGAAGTATCTTTTTTTTAAATGCATTGAAATCTCATATATGCGGTTTATTTGCTCAAAAGAACAGGCATTAATGATTAAAAATGGGACCTTACAGAAAGGAGAGAGTATATGACTCTGTTTAAATATTCATGGGTGAAACACAGAATTTAATCTCCAATTTTTAAAATTCACAACCCTTGAACAGTTGTGCCTCTGAGCGAGAAGGAACTCTCAAAATCCATAAAGGCACAACCAAGCAGAGATGAATCAAACTCATTTAAAAGTAGCAAACGAATACTTGGTGGCTCGCCTTGTGTTATTGCCTTTGATGGAATTAAAATGCCTCAACAGCTGCATTAAAATAAATTAAATTTTTTACCCTAAAATAAATTAAATTTTTTACTCAGCCTCGGTGGCGGTGGCTGGCACGAGACCGTGCGATACGTGTGCCACTCTTCCCGCTCGGATTCATCCCAAGGAGAGCTGAGGCTGGAGGAGATCCACTCCCTTTAGAGGCTCAAGAGGAGCCCTGCTCACCCCAGAGCCTGGGAGGGGAGCAGCAGCAGTTCCAGCGTGCCCTGATCTTCCAATTCTCCTCCTGAAGGGAGACTTCAGCACTGGCAGCCGCTCCCACGGGGATCCCGGTCCTGAGGGCTGATTCCAAGGCAGCTCCTGCACACCAGGGAACTGCAGGGATGTACCTGGAGCTCCCCTCCCTCTCTGTCCCCACCAAGGGCCCAGATATAAGTGCAAAGTGGGAACTATCTCAGTTCAGGAGATGCCATCCCTGCGTTCAGCTGTATGGTTCATTAGTTTCTTTTTGTTGCTGCTTCTGAGACCTTAACATGCAGCTGATTTTTCTTACAGACAGATAAAGCCTCCACCTCCCTCCCCCCTTGAAAGAGATGAGTCAAAAAAACCCTCTGGTGATACACTGCCCTGAAGAGGATGTGGCAGAGTTAAATTGAGAGAAACAAACTGCTTTGTGACATGGCAAGCAAGTCACAACCTTAGCTGTCTGTTGTTACACATCACACACCAGCCACAAGCCTTGAGCTATGCAAAGCATCAACCTAAAATCAGGCAAGTACATGCAATGTCCAACATGATTTAAATATTTGCTAACACAGCCTGGGAAAGGAAAAGGTCAGGTATCCTTCCGTGCATCAGTTGTCACCACAAGTTTTTAAAGGATAGTCAGTCTGTCACAGAGCCATTCCCATGTTTACCTCAGCAAAATATGGTTCTGTTTTGAAGAGAAAGCACATTTTAAAGGGTACAAAAGACCCTGCCTTAAAAGGTTCTCTGTTCAGTGTAAGATGTGTGTCTTTGGTAAAGGAAGGGCTGGAAGGGATGGCAAGAAGAGAAAGCAGTGGCACACATCTGTTTCAACTCTCTTATAAGGATAAGGTAACTGCTCTGCAAATCAAGGCTGCATTATTTAAAATCCAAATCCACAATTCTGGCAGTCAGAGTAGCAGCAGCCTCTTCTATGCAGTATTTGATGTTTCTACCTCATCACCAAGACCACACAGTACCCAACTCAAAATCCTGCAGCTTTTCTGAAGTGAGAGATGCTGGTTATTCTGTATTTTCAACATCCCCAGGTCAGCCTCTTCTCCTCCCGTTTCTCCCTACCAACGGTTCCTCTGCTGGGAATTCCTCAAGTCCCTCCACTGAAAATAAAGCAACAAAATATAGCAAGACTTTTAATGCCCCCTGGGGAAGACAAAACATATCAAAAGGGGCAGCAGGTAGATACTCCCAAAGCTGAAACTGGAAAGCTCTGGGGGGAGAGGAGAGGCTGTGCTCTTTCTCTGTTCTCAGCCATCTGTGGCTGGCCCCTGACAGTGCTGCTGGGTAATGGACCTCTGCCTTGACCTCAGAGCCTCCTGGTATTTTTATTCTCTTAAAGATATCCTGACCCTGAAAACTGCCCTCTGTACTCCTGTACTAGCACAGCAGAACACTGTTAGCTCTGCCAGGGACTGATGGATCAGAACCTCCATGGTGCATTTTCTTCTCAGACTCCCTGTTTGTCTCATAGCTACTGGCATCAGTTGAAGCCAGAGATGATTTAAAATTTAGTCCATCCAGTTTGTGAGCTAGTTTCATTCACTTCCAAACTACAAAGCTTTCTCTGCAAAATGGGAAATAGAGGGTGGATGGGTTTCTGAAAGAGAGAATTAGTCTAATAGAATCAGCTCTCAAAACAATCACAGGCAAGTTATACAAAACAACTGTAAAATTACAGTGTTTAGGTAAATATACCTAAAGGTAAATACTTTTGAAATTTCCTACACAGCAAGACAGGGATTTGTGCCATCTATTGAATTCATCAAGATAGCAGTATTTAGAGTAATACCAACATTACAAAGTGTGGATTTTTCCCCAGGGGAAAAAAATTTGTCATACATAGTAGCTGTAATTCCAGAAAGCAGTTGGGCATCTCCCCTCTTCTCAGATATATTTACCTTTTTATCACTAGCTCATCTGGAAAATAGCTTAGTCCCATGAAGTTATTGCATAAGCCAAGGCATATTCCTCACACCTGCAGCTGCCTTGCAGCCAGTCCCTCAGGGAGTAATCCAGTGTTGGGAAGGGGCAGTAGGAGCAAAGGATGCATGTGAACAACACCACCCCTGGTAGCTCATTCTCTTCCTTCCAGAAAGAGAGAAGACATTTGCTTTACATTTTCCATTTTATGCAGAAAAAAAAAACCAGTTCTTGTACCTAACACCTTGACTTTCTCAGGTATAAACCATCTGTGGCTCTCACCAATGTCAGCAAACAGATGGGGAAAAGCCCTGCTGATAATGCAGCCTGTAAAACCTGAAACTTCCATGTTAAAATATCCAGAGGCAATTATATCACAATTTGCAGAGATCAAGGAAATGTATTTCTTTTTTAACTGTAGCTGATTGCACTGGGCCAGCAGGGCCATGCTCAGCAGCTTCTACTCCTGGCCCTAGAGAATCCCCTTATCACTTGTAGGTCATTAACCTCAGGAGCTTCTCTCTCAATCCCTGTGCTGCAGCAGACAAATCTACCTACCACACATATGTTCATGATCTTAACTTCTTTAACTCCTGCCCCTTGTGGGCCTACTGCTTTTTGCTGCTGATTTCCCAGGAAAAAAACCTGGGAATTAGCAACCCACAAATGTAATTACTGCTTTCAGTCTCCCCAGAGGAAGGTTTCCTCCCTATCTTTCAGTCAGAGGTACTGGCCTCCCACTCCACAGCCAAACATGGAGTTTGGAATGATGGAATTTGCATGATGGAATTGCACCACACATCCTGAACTGCACATAAAGAAGCTACAAACCTCAAGTAATTCCTGCTTTAAAAAGAACAGAAATAGCAGAAGACCTGGTGTACGGCACAAATAAACCCCCAGGTAGTCCTTCCTCAGCTGTCAGTCTGTCCTACCTGTAGCATCACTAACCATGGTTTAGGAAGTTCTAAACAGGGACTTACCCGACCTCTCTCCTTCAGCTCTTCACTGCTCCCTCCCCTTCACACTTCAGGGAACATCATTTTCTCTGAAATCTACAGCTTCCCCATTTCATGGACGACTGTGAAGATCCTGCAAGAAGCCCCAGGAGCCCCCATCAGCTGGGAGACAGCTTCTCCAGCCTCAAGGAGCTGCATTCTCCTCCCTCGTTGGAGTCAATGCTTAGAAGAAGATACGTATTTTACTTAGTTACATATTTAAGGAAGGGGAAAAATTGTCCCCTGTGTTTATAGAGCAGCTAGATCAACACTTACAAATATGAAATACATACTGCTCTTATATGAGAAAGGAGGAATAGTTCTCTTTCATTTTCCTTTCTGTGGTTTTTTTTAAAGTGAAATAAAGTTGTTGTGTAACAAAACATACCTAAAATAGAAACCCACATCTATATTTGAAAAAAACTACACATCCCACCTCTCAAATACCAAGGGAAGTCATGACATCAGGATCAGGATGCCATTTATCACTGCCTACACTCTTTTGGTGTGGTGAAATATCCCCACAGGGGATGCTTGTCCTTTTCCCTTGCTCACCATATCGGTTTCTTTGCTGTCACAGACTCCCTTTCTCAGAAGCCAGGTAGCTCTGTGTCAATGGTGTAGAAAAATTCTCCCTGGTGATTTCCAGTGAAACTTCTCACCTCATTTCTTTTCTGGTTACCAGCACTCCTGATTTTAAGCTCTGTTTGAGGCAGGATGATGCAGGAGAGTGGAGCAGCTGGGAGGAGTCCTACAACATGTCCTTATCCAGGTTTCTGCTAAGCAAACTTCCCCCCATATTTTGTAGTCCAGTGGTCTGCAGGTGAAAAACACAGTGTAAGTTCAGGTCATATCCCACGGATGTTAATGCTGTCATGGGACTGTGGGTATTGCTGATAAAAGATCTTCATTTTCTCATCTTCCCAGAGTGGTTTAAAGTACAGCCCAGAGGGGAAGCTCCTGAGGACAGGGTGGCAGAGCTTCTCCAGACTGGGAGAACATGCACATCATTGTCTCCTGATTCAGTGTCCAAAGGCTCTGTGTGAAAGGTTGAGGCACAGCGCTACGACACAAATGAGAGAAAGGGAAGTAAGATGCAAAAAAACAACCAAACAAAAAAAGTCAACTAGCAAACAGAATGCAGAAGTGTCAGACAGAGACTCAGGAAGCTTCTAGCTCCCCACCCCAAGGACTCTGCTGAATGCATTCACGCCACAGACCACAGCCTTTTGGTCACCCCTGCCCTCAGGCCTACAAGCTATGTACATACATAGGCTACAGCCATATGGCTGTGTCTGTGCACAGCAAAGGGCTCACTTAAAATACATGAAAAAACATGGCTTAATCTGCTAAAAGTGTCTGTACTGTGGCCATGTCTATGTGTATTTCTACATACATGAATATTTTTAAAAATCATTATATCAAGGTGCAACTTCATGCACACACTTGGTGCTGCTGCACTCGCAGCCCTTTGACACAGCAGGAAAAGTTAATGGGCTTGTTTGCAAAGTCTCCTCCCCTAGAAACCTGAATTTTGCACATTGCTTCCACGTGCTTTGTTGTCAGAGCTAGTTTATGGCTTTTGTCATGAAAGTGTCTCTGGAAAAAGTGATTTTAAAAATGCATCTAAAGGGATAAACTAGGGGCAACTTTGAACAATGCAGGCTTCCAACAAACCTCTTTGAAGAGGATGATCTTCCCAAAATAAGGTAATTCCTCATGCAGAGAAGAAGACCTGTGGACAACTGGTGGCATTTTACCTGGGGGGTACCTGCAGCTGAACAATGAAGGAAACAACCTCACTCAAAGTCCAGAGATTCAGTGAGTCCAGCACCTCTACTCCATCAGGGTCATGTACCTGTGCTGCAAAACTCCTCCAAAGTAGTTTTAATGCACTTAAGGGCATGAGGAACATATGGGGTGAGGGATCCTGGCTGAATGCATGCCTGGACAGTTAGCTTGAAAATCCATTTTCACTGAAAACTACTTTTGACCTGGAAGCTTTGGGCTAACAGCCTGTATTTCTTTATAGGCTCTAGAAACACGTACTGCACAATCTACTCAAAGTTGTCTTTTCCTTGTTTACACAGGACATTTCTAAGATGGATTAAGAACTTTCCTTCTTTCCTGTGAAACAGGGAGATGACATTGCCCTGGCATGGGACAAGAAACAGGCACTAGAGATTTCTGAGAAAAGAATTCTGATTTTCCTGAAAGAAAACCCAGCTCTGGCTCTACCTTTGTCAAGGACAAGTAGAGGTCATAGTGACTTGTGCAAGAGATTTCTATTTGGGAAAATTAGTGTTCTCTTACCACTGAAGGACACTCACAAAAAACCTTCCCCACTCTCCTCAGGCTACACTAGGATTTAAAAATGCTCATTAAGCCTTTACCTTGGTGAACTGCATCTGGGCTGAGCTTATCAGAAACACTGTCTGTTCACAGGAACTAGTTTGTTTGGTTTTTAACAAACAGCTTTGAAAACTTATTTTTCTTACCCAGACAACAACCTGATTCAGGCCTAAGCCATTGGCCAAGTCCAGTCCCAAGTTTGGCCAAGCAGACCTCTCTGAACATTGGGAGGGATTCCCTTATTCCTTTCTATCCTTATCTTTTCCCATCTTTACCTGTTTTCCCTCCCCAGCCACAGTGTAGATCACTTGTGGTTGATTTTAGTTTTAGATAGATCATGCTGAAATGTAAAATCAATCTTTCTCTGTGCTTTAACCATCTAGTAAGCAGTAGAGTAAACCTTGCCAATGCATTTTCTCGTGCTTCCACTTTAATATTAAACCTGCTTTTGCCAATTCTTTTGATTCTTTGAGCCACCTAAAACACTCATTTTTGACTAAAAAATTAGCATTTTATTGTTACTCACATCACAGAATTCCTAGTCTTGATTATGTGTCTTCCATAACAGAATGTGCCTCTATAACAACTGATGTTCCTAATAGACAAAATGCACAGGTATTTGGAGCTGGGATTTCACTGGGTGTGTTTGTGTCTCCAGTTACCATGGATATACACTGATGCTCCCTCCCTCTATGTAAAGTGTCTCTCTGGTGTCTTATTACTCACAGACCTGCTGCAAGCACCTTGTTTTTATGACCCTTCAGCTCAAGGACTCATATTCAGAGTTGTTGCAAAGCAGGATATTTGGAAGCAGCTTCTATGCCTATACACAGCATGGAATACTGAATGCCAAGGAGTTAAAAATCCCCCTGAGCTCGAGAGAACTGCCTCTTTAAAATTCCTACTTCATCTTCCAGTGCCTTGCAAAAACAAGAAAAATTCTCCTTATTCTCTCCACAGCTATTCCTCGTAGCTGCCAGGAGGTGGAAACAGAGCTACACCAACCCAGGGAGAAGCTGATGTGCAGTTGTACAGCCTGCTGCCTGCTGGAAAATGGTGCTAAAAATATCTGCAGTCCAAACTGGCTGACAGGAGCCCAAAACACAGCATCATGCAGTGCTCCCTGAGCCCCTCCACATCCTCTTCCCCCCGCAGCAAAACATCTCTACTGCTTGCTATGGGTGCCCTGAAAGCAGCTGGTTCTGTCAGATGTGGCTTACACATTTATTTCAACAGGAATCCAAAAATCAGGCTGCCTGTGATTGAGAGGCTCCCACAGCAGCAGCCATTGCAGCCCTTCAGAACTGATAAACAATCAGATCCCTTGCAAAGTGACAAGGAGATAAATTTTCACTTGGTTTATGTGTCTGCTTTGACACTTAAAAGCATTACACACATGTCCAAGTATGAAAAACATGGCAGAGATCAGCAGTGCTCATCAGACAAGCCTTAGTCACCACAGGAACAGACACAGGTGTAACCTGTGTAACCTGTAACCATCTCCTCCTTGTCATTTGGTACCAAATTTTAAGGCCTGAGAGAGAAATCCTTTCACAAAAGGCAAATACTTGGAAAAGGGGAGAAGGACACAGCAGTGTTAAAAGGCTGTAGACAAAATAAGCTTTCAAAATATCACAGAGTTGGGTAAAACATCACAACTTATTTTGGTTTCTGTGCAAGAGTCTGACATTAACTTCATTTCTGCTTCCTGTGCATTCCCCACCTTGAGCTCATCCCACTGCGAGTGTTCTCAGCTTTCTCAGAGCAAGCTGAAGAGCACAGAGGATGGACTAGAAATGAGCCAGGAGATATTTCAGAGGAGAGAAAAACACAGGAAATCCATCTTTGTGCAGAGAGCAGTAGAAGAAAGGAGAAAACCTCCCTGCATGGGATGCAGGTCCCAGGAAGTACAGCTGGAAAAAAAAAAATGGGGAAGGGGTGTCAATAATATAGATAATTAATGCAGAAGACACTGCAGGGTGTCACCATATGGACAGTTCCAGAAATCCACCCAAGAGACTTGTGGTTTTATAAAATCAATCATACACCTTATTTTCAGGAAAAAAAAATATTAAAATATATGTATATATCTTCTTACCTTTGACATAGACAATTATCCAGGATATCATAACCACAGCGCACATCTTTTCCAGCCCAGAACCCACTCTCACAACTCTGTTCCATTCCAGGTAAACCTCTGAACTCTCTGTGGAGTTGGCAATGCCATACCTGTTATTACAATGACAAACATGCAAATAAAAGTCTGCAGAACTGCAACTTTCCTTTCCTAAAAATTGGTGTCAAAAACAAGACTGAAGGCATAATTCTCATTTTATTTTTAGTCAAAATATTTTGGAGAAAACTTTAAGAAGGAGAAAGAAAGGTGAATATAAATTCCTACGTTTTAACAAAGCTGGGGAACAGCTTGGAAGGAATGTGAGCTGGTTTCTCAGCCCAACACACATCAGAATCTACCCCAAAAGTTCTGGGAGCTCACCACCTTGGCTGCTTAGGCCAAATGGATATTCCCTGTGCTGGGGGCATGGAGCTGAAGTCACTGGACACAAGTAGAGGACAGCACACATGTGACCAGGTGAGTCACTTAGGGAAATAATTGCACAGGGGCACTGCCACCGTGTGTTTCAGCCTCCCCAGCCTTTCTGCACAATATTTTTTTTTCTCTTCTAACCAATGAAGCAGGAGAATTAAAAAGGCACCTCTGAAAGAACAAGTAACTCCCAGCAGTGGCTGCCATACCTCAGGTCCCACTCCCCCAAAGCACCAATCCTCCCTGAGTTCTACTTACACAAAAATTAATTCCAGGGGTGATAAACCTGGGCTGTTTGCACACACAAAGCTCTCAATTTAAGAAAATACATGGCTCTCAATTTGAGATAAAATAACTTTGCTGCCAGTGAATGCAGCTGTGGCTATGGACCCAGAACAGATGCTAGGTGAGCTGGGGTAGACTTGCATCTAACCCAAGACTAAAACACATTTTCCCACCCTGCTTTTTTCACCCAAATTGTTTCAGCTCTGGTAATGGTGCTCAGAGTAGAAATCCCATGGGAAGCTGTTTCCATCAGCTCAGAGAAATGCACAGCCAAGCTAAAACAAATCCCTGACATTTTTCACGTGCCAGCCTTGCATTCAGCACGCACAGATGAAGAACCAGAGGAGTATGAAACTTATTGCACATGTCACAGTGTGGCAGCAATCAATTTCAGTTTCACACCCTAGGAGGAGAGGATACATCTTCATGAACACAGCTTTTATCATGCAGGAATTTCTGCTGAGGCACCACCGTGTCACCTCCCAACTGCCTGGACAAGCAAACCCCTGACCTGCCACACTCACCATACTGAAGTGGCCCACAGCAGTTAGGAAAATACTCTTTATTTTGGCTCTGCACTGATAGCAGACACTACCTGACTGCTTGACTGCCCATATTTTCAGAAGTTTTCAGTGAGGACATGACTTTTGCCATGGGTTCTGAGTTTTGGGAGAGGTGCAAGCTTTCCATCTCCTTTCCAAACCCAGTCTCTCTGTCCTTATCGGCTCTTTTTTACCCGTGAGCCTCCATTTGTGATTTGGGATTCTGCTGGTGCCTGATGAGGCAGCTCCAATCCAGGTCCTTTCCTTCTTCCAAGTATTTTGTGGCAGATGCATGAATGATTTCCAGGATGGTAAAAGGAGGGGCTGTCTTGTGCTTCAGATGTGCACACAGCACCCAGGAGAACAGGCAACACAGTGAAAACTCTACTTTTTCCTTCACATAAGAGGACAGAAAATCTATTTCCTAGTATAGATATTGCAGCCAACAGAATATATAAGCTTTGCTTTTTTCATTAAAATGGAAGATGAGGAAAGCATCCTCTCTTCAAAAATAAGCAAGTGAAAGCATCAGGGGAGAGGGATATTTGGGAGAGCTCTTTGTTCTTATTTCTTCAATTTGAAGGTTTTTTCCTTTTATCAAATGTTGAGCTGTTCCATTGAAAGATAATCTAAAAATACTGATTGGCTCAAAATAGTTCTCTTTTGGGATCAGGTTTCACCTCCCAGACCTCTGGGCAAAATTGAGCATAGAGAAAACAAAAGACTGAAATACATTCTGCCTTAACAGAAGCTTATTGCAATAGATGTTCTTTCTTACCCAAAACCCAGGCAGCACCTCCTGGCCACACCAAATAACTCCCAAACTGGACTGGAAAAAAAGCCAAAAGCCAGCAAAACTCCTTTTTAATTATTTCTCCTCCTCAAGAGAGCACCTGTATCAAATTATCTGGTTAGTAGAGGTAAGAGTCAGACTCCCATCAATATGAATATATAGAACAACATGCTACTGGCATCTCTTCTTCAGTGATGAAAAAAATCAATTCTTATTACTGTAATTTAAATAAACTCTTAATTACTGTACTTTAAGTGGGAGAATTCTAATGTAAGCAACAGGAAAAATAGAGAAATTCAGAAAGAAAAAAGAGCAATGCTTACCACAACATCCTCCTGTTTCAGACTAGTGTTAAGAGGCAGGAGAGCTTCTTGCTTTATTTCAAACTATAGATTTTTCTTTCTCCTAGAAAAACAAAGCTGTCTTTTAGAAACATCTTTAAGTGCCAGACCAGCAAGTGGAACTTGGTACACTGCTGGAAAGGAGAAAACAAGAGTGGTTTGCTTGGCCTCCCTTTTCCAGATGGGTAGATGGCTTGAGAGGTTCTGTGATTCAATAGGAAACTAAAAAGCAAAAGAAAGTGTTTGTTTGCTTTAGGATTGATTTTTTTTTCCCCTCTCACCTTAGCCATGGAAAGATTTCTGGTTGTTCCACATTGCCTGGTCCTTTTGAGCTGTGTGCTTGTGTGAGTTAAAACAGTTATTTTGGGTATGCCCTGATCTTCCTGTTGGCAGGGGAGGAAAGCAAATGGGATTAGAAATGACAAACAAGCATTTATCTGCACTTTTCTATACTGCATAGAAATTCCTGTGTAGGCTGTACTTGCAAGAAGTTAAATGTCTGGTTGGTTTCTGTGTTATTTTAACTATTCTGTGCATTTTTCACTTATCTTTCAGCTCTCTGCTGGTGCTCTGAAAGGGTCCACGTTGCACTCTCTGGTGTCAAACTTTCAGTTATGGGCCAGCTACCCAGGACCAGGAGATTTTATTGGCTTTATTAATTAAGGCCAGCTTGGCTTAGACTTCCCTGATGGCCCAGTGGTTCTCAGACTCTTAAAAGACTCAGAAGAAGTTTCAATTTCAGACTGCAGGAAACAAACATGAGTTCAGTTGCTCTTTTAACAGCTCCAGATGTGCACAGAGCCCAGTGGTTCATGGAAGGGGAATAATGGGAGCTGCCAGCCCACAGCCTCTGCAAGCCATTGAAGCAATCAAACCTTACTACTGACAAAAGGCAGTTCAGTGTCCCAGACCTGCTCACTGAAAATGTAAACTCTCTGTGCAGGAAAACTTTCACTTCCAGAGCTGCTTCCAAACTTCCTCAAGAAGACACGAAAGATTGAGACCCCAGACACAAGCAGCAGCCATTCACAGAGCATCCACAGCTCTGAGAGCAAAACAAGGTGCTTTTCCTCTTCTCCTTCCACTTTCTGACATCTCATGGCAATCCCAAAGGAATCCCCTCTCCTGCAGAGCCAGCAGTGCACTCTGAAGTCCATTCTGCACTGGGTGTCTCAGTGCAGTGTAATCCCAGTTACTCAGCCTCCTCAGAGAATCCTCTGGATTTACACACCAGCAAACAGCCCTGGGCATGTCTCTGAGGGTTTCCCTCAAAAACAAGGTAGTGAATGACCTTTTTATCTGAGAAAAGCCTTGGGAGGTTAAAATCCAGCACTGTGAGCTGCATGCACATTCTCAACACCATTGGAGGTGAGTGGCACAGGAAGACAATGTGATGAGGGCTTAAAAGAGGGGCAAAATCTCCTATTTCAACCACCAAATAAAAAGCAAATATCAAAATAGCAAAGTTTTTCTTGATGAGTAAATCCAAATATGTGCCCATTTTTTTCAGACAAGTGAGACCTGCTCAGACAGCCCAGCTTTGGTAAATCCATCAGATTCAATACAACAGCTAACAAATTTTATTACAGAACTGCAAGGCAGTCAGGACTAGGAGAAACATAAATTACAGGATCAGACAGTGTGTTCTCCACTGTCCTCCTGTATCCTACATGTCTCCTGCTTTAGAAACCCACCTCCTCTTGAAAGAGGAGGAAAAAAAATGGGTTGAGTTTTGCTCTGTGTTTATATTAAATCAAAAGATTAAACAGTGATAAAATTTAGCTATTGAAATCCTGATATTTGTATCCTACTTTGTTTTTTAAAAAATGCATCATCATGGGAAAAATACATATTCAAACAACTCAATGATGACAAAAGGCACTTTTTTACCTTCCTGCTTTACCTCAGTTTCAGACTTAGTTCTCTGGGTTTGCTTTTCTAGAGTACAACTTCATTATTACATATCTTATACATTGGCTTCTAGAAATGACAAATGGCCTGTCAGTTTTACTTTCTGATATCAAGATAGAAAAATAAAATTTAAAAATTAAAAAATTAACATCAATACCCAAGAGTTCTATATTGAATTAAAACAGGATACCATTTAGTGAAAAGATGCACCACTTTTTTAATCAATATAACAAAATTAATTATGTCAATCAAATAAAAAGTATGCAAACCTTGAGAAATTAAGACTGCAGTGTTAACTAAATTAATTAAATATAGAATTTCACAGTATTACAGTGGAAAAGCAGAGTAACACAGTCAAGTGATCAAGCCCTCAAACTAAAATAACAGATTATTGCCACTCACTAAAGTAACCCTAGGAGAGTTTAAGACAATGACAACATCCTTCTTTTTCAATTATCTTTCTTAATATAAATGCACTTTGAGTGTGCACTAGGTACTTTTTTCCTTTTGTTACAGGAGGATTCATACTCTATCATTCTCTTTTTCAAAAGGACACAGTGAGCTTTAAAAAAATGTCTAATGGTTAAGTCGTGCAACAGCTTAAAATGCAACTATTATTAAGAGAAAATCTGACTCAGTGAGAAGTTGAGGATTAAGTTTAGGAAATCATTAAAGAACTCTGCTGGGAATCTCTCATGTGCACAGACAAATGAAAACCAAGGGATAACAGTGTAACTGCCCCCTGCAAAGCAAAAAAAAAAAAAATTAAAATAGAAATAAAACAATTAAATATGACAGCAGGATAAATTATTTACTGCTTACCTTCTTGGGATCTTGTCACTGGCTATAAGGACTCAAATCCTGAATTTACTGCCACACACAGGAGTTTCATTCAGGCTTATGCTGGCTTCCCCAGTGACAGAGATCTTTAAATTCTTCCTCTGCTGGATGAGATGCCAAGGAACCAAATTCAGTTGTGTCTGTGGATAATGGGATCTTTTGTTTTTCCTTCTCTGGTCTTTCTTTCTTCTTGAAAGGGCATGTGCCACTCACTGCAACTCTTAATCCAGTTCAGCATTTCAGGATCATTTAGGATCATTTTTTAGGCCCAGATGTAGTCATGTCAGGATGATAAGGGTGATTTTCAAGGCTGGCAGTAAGCTAAGATGTAGGTGAGTATTTTCTAGAGGGTTTGTGTCTTCTTCCAGTTAAACCAGGGGCACAAGTTCTCCTGTAACCAAACCAGCTTTACTCTTACAATCAAATGCACCTTATTCCCAGGTATGCATTTTGTGGAGATTTTTCCTGTCCTTAGTACTTAGGCATGGTTTCCTGGTAGGATCTCTTGCTTATTTGGAAGGAATTTTAAAAGAATAAATATAAGCTTGTACAAATTCTACTGCCTTTTACACTACATTAAAATAATTTAATTTTATCTTATTTTTTTTATTTATTAATCTTGGGTTCAAATAAGGTCTAGATTTATATCACTCCCAAAGCTTATAGTAATGGTTTTCAATAGTTACACAGGAAAAGGGCTGCATTCTGCATTTCTGCAGTGCCAAACATAGCAGTAGCCATTTCCTTTTTGTGATAACAGATAACAAGCCTTTCAAAGCCACAAAGTGACAAGAACTAATAAAGACCAGGCATTATCCACCCTCACGTTTCTATTAAAAGTTCTATAAGCATCACAAAAGCCTCATCAGAGCAGAACACAATGGCTCTCCCAACACAAAAGCCAATATACAGCAACCAAGAAGATGGAAACCTACAGGAAGTTTGTATTTCTCATTGCTTTCAAGGCTACATTCAGATTTTTTTTCCATTATGGTCACTGATCTCAGATAGAAAGGTAAATGAATGCTAGTCCAATTTAAATCCTCTTTGCTGCAAGAATGAATGCACCCAATGAGAAATTTGATGCAGAAGTTGGGTCCTAATTAGCTGAGGCTGAAGCACCCAAGCACTCCAAATATCAGCTCAGCCTGCTCTTAGGGTAATGAAATTCCAGAATAGAGCCTTTACTGGCAAAGTGAAACTAAACACTGGCTGCTACAGACAGGTTAATGCAGAAATTAGGGGCATTTCCTTGGAGGATTACAGACTTGGGGGTGGAGTGGGACAAGACACAGGGAGCAGGAAGAGGAATGAAGGAAGGGGAGAGAAAGAGAAATCGATGCCTTGGGCTGGCCTGGATGCTTCCTGTCTCACTGAGCTGTATTCTGGAGGAAAGGCAGGTGCTTTCTCTGTATAAGCACCTTTTCTTTGTACTCCTCGAGGAAAATAATGAATTAGACATGGTTATTATCTCTACATTTCAAAAGCTTAAAAGAAAAGGAACACAGTCTGCTGTCAAATTCAGAAATCTATCTCCAAAGGGCAAGAAATGCACATGCAACAGAGAAGGTAAGTAACTTACACGTTTCTTTCATAGGTCAAGAGAAAAAAAAAAACCAATATTTTATAAGGATACATACTGTAGTTAAAAGAAAAATCCATGAGCTGGATGGAAAAAGCCAGACTTCATTATTTTTTATGTCTCAGCATCCTGCATGTCCAAAGAGTACCAAATGATACAGCCAAAACTGAAGAAATACACATCCAGAAAATGTCCAATGGGATGAGCTGGAATAAAAAGTCTTCTCAAGGTACCAGGGCCTGAGGGAAGAGGAGAATTCCAAAGGCATTTCCATTCAAGCAGCATTAATCTCACCAGCATCAGCTCCAGCTAGCCAAGCAGTGCTGCACACAGCCTGATTGCTGTGCATGCATGTGAATATATCCACGTGTGTACTGCCATTCACTACAACAAATCCACCCAAAAAGTCCACTTAGCTTGCATAACTCCTCCTTTTTAAGACCTTTGAATTTTTGCTGCAACAGAAATTTCTGAGGTTTTAATACTGATTTCAGTCTGACAGGAGGCAAAGGAGGAACTCAGTTAACTCAGTAGTAAATTCTGCACATAAAAGCCCAAACTCATGATCAATACAGAACATTCTAGAGAATAAGGCATTGTTCAGAGTTTATATTCTCAGGCAAAAAGTGCACTAGGGAAGACAGTTCAATATTTAAAGCACAAAGAGCAAAGCCTGGGGCAAGAGGACTGCCAATGTCCAAGTTCCTTGCTGACAGGTGCAGGGGACAGAAAACCTCTCTTTGCTGCAAACACAGGGACAGCAATTGTTTTTTCCCCTCCTACTTTTTAGGAAGATGTTAAGCCCAAAATGCTTGAAGGAGGGTTATTCTGCCCTTCCTCTAGGACCCTGCAAACCAGTAGGATTGCAACATTTGCTTCCCCTCCTTTTTTTTTTCCTCTCTTTACCATGTCAGAAGCATGTGGTCACCAGAAGAGAGAGAATTAATTACACTTGGCTTTGTACAGGATGAGTGATGAGTGTTCATTTGGTAGCTCAAATGGACTTTGCTTCATGATCACAGAGTGCTTCAGTGAACCAAACATTTCTGTAACCAAATCACATGGTGCCTTATACAACAATTGCCAAACTGAAGTGGAAAACCCATCACTGGCAAAAAGAAGGGGTAAAGGGAAAGGGCTGCAGTGAAAGGCTTTGAAAGGCTTAAATACAGCAGCAAATAAAGTATGCTTCCAAATATTTGACCCTGAATTTTCATTAACTGAATCCAAGAAAAGGAATTGGCACTGCAAGGAGAGGAGTGAGCCTGTGGTCAGCAAGTCTACAGTAAGCAACAGGTGAACAAGCACTATTTAGAAACCCTCATCACATCAATTTTTAAGGGAGGTACACATGCTCCCAGGCAAGAAAGTGAGTCACCATAACAAAGAAGGCACATTTTTACACCAAAATAGCCACATAAACCTTTTGTCAACAGAACAATGCTGGCAGTGTTACAGATCATTTGAGCACAATTTTATTTTCAGGACCAAACATATGAAGTGTATTCATTCAATTTTAGGGCTAGACACCTTGTAAAAAACTGTGTTAATAACAAAAGGCACCTTTTAGTCGACTGAACTCTGTAAATTTATACTCATATTAAAGACATTAAAGATTTACTTCACTTGTGAATTTACTAAAGTCAGAGATCTCAGCAAGTACCAAAATTAAGAATGAAGGTGCTTCCCTCCATTCACCCAACACACTGAGAAACAATGTGAACACTTACAACTATCAGAAAATGCTTATTTCTGACCATTTTTGCCAACACAGGTGAGTTTCACAGAAATTTTACTAACCAAACATCAGGAGAGATTTGGCAAAAATAATTACAGAAAATATTTTGTAAATGTTATCCCACAGGATAACACTATGACACTAGAAACAAAGGTTCATGTATTACTAAACCAGGCTACAGCTGAAAAGGGACATAATTTGGAGAAAACAGACCCCTAAATCTAGTGCCTGTGATAACAGAACCACACCACATAAGTCAGTGTTGCCAACTCCTGCAATATAGGGATGTTGTAAATTAAGAGGGTTTTTTCAGATTTTACCACTTTTCACAGTGTTAAAATGTAAGATATCTTCTCATTTTTTAGTTATGTTCCTCATTTTTGTAGCTGTATGAATTCACTTGAGAACGCTCTTGCAAAAGGCTCAAGAGAAAAGGAGACCTTATACAAGGTATCTTTGATCAATTCTCAAATAATTTTCATTCTGCTGGTGGAAGGATAGGAAAATTTTTGAATTTCTGAGCTTCACTAACATTTTACTTTCGTGTAGCACCTTTTTCTTGGAAAAATCCTGTTGGGACCCAAAGTTACCTCACTTGACTATGGCAGTGGTGCTACAATTAAAAAATAAATCTTGGATCAGGTGCTGTGTCCTTGTATGCTGACCTGAGATCCTTGTAGAGTTCCCATCTTGGCTGATGCCTAGCTTTTGGAAAGGTTGTAAGCAGAGGACAGGGCAGGTTGGACTTGTCTGGTCCTTAAAACACCAGGGCTCACTTACTTCACTTCATGGGTTTGAAGTTGTACTGAAAGGAACAACTCCAAGCCACAACAGCTTGCAAATCCACTTAGGGTAAGTGGATTACAGTAAGTCTGTTACACCATCGATGGCTGTCATGTTGCAGCCCATTTGGGTTATGATCACTTCTGTTACCTTCCCTTGCAATTAAACACTCAGAGCAGACAGCCAGGGAAAACACAGGTATTACTTCCAATAATCCAATTCCACAGCAAGCCAACGAGAGAAATAAGCAGTTTTAAAGCTTTTTAAAATTGAATTAGACTTTTTTAACAAGAAGTTCACATGGTCAGTTTAGTAATTACTTTGGTATCTCAAATTTAAAGGCTTCCACCTCTAAACATTAGAAACACCCTCAGGTCAGTCCATGCCCGTAAGTATATCCTGCACATCCTCATGGATCATGGATAAAATAAGCCCTTGTGACAGGCTGACCCCAACCAAACACCCACCCTGACTCCCTCTCACTCCTCTCCTGCTGAATGGGGACAAAATAAAAGAAATAAAATAAAAGAAAGGCTGCACTTAATGCATTGAGACAAGGATAGCTTGGTAGGGAGAGGAAAGGAAAGCTGCACCTGCCAGTAAAGAAAAATGGGAATTCATGCCCTGGTTGCCATCAGGAGGCAGATCTCCAGCTACCTTCATGGAAAGTTACACCTCAACATGCACAACAGCTGCTTAGGAAGACCACCACAACCACAAACTTGCCTTCCTCCTCCTTTTACCAAGCTTTTAATGCTGAGGGTGTGGAACATGGAATATCCCTTTGGATATGGAATATCCCTTTGGACAGTTCAGGTCAGCTGTCACCACTCTGTCCCTGTCCCTGTAGGGGAGAAAAGTCATGAGAGGAGGCAAACACTGTTCCTCAGCAGCCTAAAAAGTGTTGTGGCATCAACACTGTCCCAGCCACAGGTGTAAAGCACAGCACCACAAAGGCTGCTGGGGGAGAGTTAACTCCACCCCAGGCAGACACAGCACAATCCCAACCCCTCATTCCACACCACTCATATCATGTGTGATCTGAGATATTGTATTAATCTTGTATCATCTGTGCCACTCATGCATTGCTTCATTTCTATAGCCTACTCAAACCTTTCCATTCCATCTATTTCTGTTTCCTGACATTGCTTCTTACCAACACAACTCATACTGTACACCTAAACCATCTTTACATCCAGCAGTCAGGTTTATACATCCTCTATGACCACTATACCTTGTCCCTTGACATATGTACAGATATTATTCTCCCATTCTATGCCCTCCCTCCCCCAGATTTCCATAAGAACAGTCAATTACTTTGGTCCTGCCTGTCAAGGGGATCACTCAGGACAGCACCACGTTGGATTGTTAAGCAACAAGACCACTTGGGGTGGGTCAGCACTGCACTCACATGGCTCCTGCTGAGGCTCATTCTCTGCTGGTTCAGATGATTCCTGCTGTACTCCTTCCTATACCATATAAGTCAAATAATGGATTCCTTTCTGCCAGGGATAAACCTCCCTGGTTTAGAGGTACAGATTTCCAGTTTCTCCTGCACCAAGTGCACCTGGGTCCGTGGGCAAAGACAACCCCACAAATGCACTTTCCTTTTCCAAAGGCAGAGCAGCCCACAGTGCCTTTCCCAGTGCACCTACAGAGTGGCCAGCTTGCCATGCCTCCCCATATTGATATCACAGACAGCTCCCTCCACCTGCTCCAGGGAGATTTTACCCACAAGGGTCACTTGATTGCAGTGCATGTTTCACGTGTGTTATGGCCTCAACAGTCAGGGCCCACCCCTCAATCACAAACCCATTTTTTTTCAAAGCATCTCTCCCAGTTATGGTCCTTATCTTGAATTCTTCAAGCTTTTTCATCCTATTTTCTCCCCATGTCCTGTAGAGGAAGAGGCTGAAAGTGGCTCAGTGGGCATCTGGCTGCTGGTCAAGGTTAACTTGACACAGTCCTTTTTCCTTTTTCCATCCAGCAATGGGTATACAGATTTTAACCAGTAACTTCCTAACCTGCAAGCAAATGCTGCTGGCCCAGGTCAGTCCAGCAGCACCCAAACCTGCTCCCTTTGAGACATTTCTCAGAGCTGAAGAAGGCTCTAGCCCAGAGCAAAGGTCAGGCTTGCCTCAGTTGACCTCCTTAAGTGAGTTTTTGAGTATAATATCAGTAGGACAAAATGCAACGCTAATGAGAAATGCATGTGATTAGCACTTCTGCCCACAAGGACAAGACAGCCTATCAAGGTGTCACGCATTCAGTGAAACTTGGTTAAATAAATCATCTTTTAAATCAACCTTTGCCCAATCAAAGTCCAGTCTTACTTATACGTACAGCCACAGGAGGAGCAGCAAAAGAGAACTCCAGTGAAGGCTGCTCTACATAGACATAGAGGTAAGAAATTCCTTTTTTCCTAATCCCTTTTCCCTTTGAAAACTCCTTTTTGCAAAACAAATAATTTTGCACAGATCAAAGGGTGTCGCATGCAGTTCTTTGCAACCTTCTCTCCACTTCTAAATATGAAGAAATTATTTTCCAGATCTGTGTAGTACTGGTTTTGCATCTTAATTTCTGGAATTATCACAGATTCCCCGATTTTGCCAAGAAAAGCTGCTCTGGATTGTACTTGCAATTGATACAGTCTGATACATGTGTTCTAAACCAAATAACAACAAAGTTCATCCCTTTATTAGTCAATGTCAGTGCAATACACAGAGACCCCAAAAATGCTCAAGGCACCTGACCATGGAGCATAAGTGAATCGTGATCTGCAGGCTGCACATCCTTGCAAGCTGAAATTCCTGTATTCTCCAGCTCCAGTGACACCTGTGCCAAACTCACCCTACACATCCATGGGGATCTGGGTGCTGCCCAAGTGCAGCTGCAGCTCCCACAGCAAAGAGCCTGCACCATGGGCAGCCACAGCAGTGGCTCTGCACTAAGCTGCTCTCTCAGGAGGATTTGACTGCCAGCAGAGCTAAAGAACTGACTTCTGTCAGTAAAGAGACAGAAAAAAAATGTCTTTCCAGTAAAATAATAACCAAGGTTGCTAATTACCTGGATTTTCCAACTGGACGAATTTGTCTTCATTTGTCTCGTTCCCCTGTCTTCATGGATCTCTGGCAGGACAATGTCTTGGGAGCTGTTCCCTGGTCCCACCTGTTATTTTCCATCCATATGTGCTATTCCTGCATGACAAGCTTCACACAAACCACAATTTCTTTACATCCCAGAGCAGTTTAGGCAGGAAGGGACTTTTAGAAGTTGCCTGGTGTAATGCCCCACAGAAAACAGGGCCAGCTTAGATTGGGCTGCTCAGGGCCCAATTCAGGTATCTCCAAGGACAGAGATTGTACAGCATCTCTGGGCACTTCTAGTCATATCTGACTGCCCCCAAGAGGAGAAGCTGTCCTTATGGATGTCTGGTTGGAATTTCCCTTGCTGTGCTGCAGCCTGTGTCTGTTCCCTCTCATCCTCCCGCTGTTAATTTCCAAGAAGAGTTTGGCTGTGTTCTCCACACAATTCAGTTAGACAGTGGGAAAATATCAATAAGATCTTCCCTTTAATTTCTCTTCCCAAGACTGAACAAACCCAGCTCTCTCAGCCTGCTTAAATAAGTGCTTTAGAACCAAAATTCCCTCTGCAAACTAGCTCAAATATGGCAATTACTTGGGGAGATCAAAACTGGGGACAGTACTCACATGAGGTCCCCCAAGTGTCAAAGGGAGGGGAACAATCCCTTCACTCCACTTACAATCCCTTTTCCCAAAACTTTATTTCCTCTGTAAGACTCAATCCTGGTATTACACCCTTTCCACAATCGTATTACACCCTTTCCACAATCCTTACTATTTCACCCTTTCCAAAATCCTTACTATGTTTTCACAGGCAGACTTTTCTTATTTCAAGTCTGCATTTTGCTTTTCTCCACTTGAGATACAGCGACCAAAAAAAAAAAGCAAGGAGGGTCAGGGAAACAGGTTTGCTTTCTTCTTGATAGCCTTGTTAACCAAATTCAGCTTTGCACAGCTGGATTTCCTGGGGCCAAAAAGCCCAAGCAAACAAATAAAAAAAAGTAAACAAAAAAATTCGACACCAGAAAAACCACCCAAGAATTCTGAAGCAACCCACTCGACATGTAATTAGAGGGAATATACCCCAGGTGAGCTTCCTGTTCTTACTCACAGGTGTTTTCTCCATCCTGTCTGGTAGAGATGGCTTGTGCTCTGCAGCCCAGACAGTGCACAGTGACCAAGAAGCCCCAGAAGAAGTACGGGTTCTTCCTGCGGGTCGAGCAGGACACGGCAGGACACATCATCCGGAACGTGGAGCGCGGCAGCCCGGCCGACAGGGCTGGCCTGCAGGATGGAGACAGAGTGCTCAGGGTGAACGGCGTCTTCGTGGACAGGGAGGAGCATGCACAGGTACAAACCTGCTCACTCTGGGATCCACACTGTGCCCCAGGCCCACAGCTGCTGTGGGAAGTTCTTCTTCCAGTTTTTATCCCCCTGCATCATTCATTACCCACCGCGGGCATGGAATGTCTTTGGGATGCCTCCCTGTGGTGTTTGTGAGGGTCCCCAGGATGAGGTGAGAGATGAGAATCTGACTTCAAGTTCTCAGAAGGGTGATATATTAACTTATCATATCATATTATAGAATGCTATACTAAAACTATACTAAAGAAAGAGAAAGGATACATCAGAAGGCTTAACAAGATAATAATGAAAGCTCATGACTGACTCCTCACAGCTGGCTGTGATTGGCCATGGAGAAAAAACAATTCACATGGAACCAATCAAACATTCACCTGTTGATAAACAATGTCCAAGCCACATTCCATAGCAGCAAACACAGGAGCAGCAATCAGATAATTATGGTTTTCATTCCTCTCTGAAGCTTCTCAGCTTCCCAGGAGAAAATCCTGGGCAAAGAGGATTTTTCAGAAAATATCATGGTGACATCTCCCTAGTGCATGAACAGGGGGTGAGACAACAAAGGCAGTGGACAGTGCAGCTTTTCCTGGGGAAAGCTTTTAGCTCCATCACTCCAGTGCCTGCTTCCATATTTCCCCTTGCCCATTACAGGTGGTGGAGATGGTCAGGAACAGTGGGAATTCCGTTGTGCTCCTCGTTCTGGATGATGCATCCTATGAAAAGGCACAAAAGGAGGGAGTGAACTTGGAAGGGCTGGGTCAAAAGGCATCCACAGGACAACAGCAGGAGCAGCAGTGCCCATCATCCACAGCCACTGCAGCTCCACAGCCCCGGCTCTGCTACCTGGTGAAGGAGGAGACAGGCTACGGCTTCTCCCTGAAAAGCACAGAAGGTGAGAGCCTGCAGAGAAGAAACTGGAGATAAATAAATATAAATATAAATATAAATATAAATATAAATATAAATATAAATATAAATATAAATATAAATATAAATATAAATATAAATATAAATATAAATATAAATATTTTTGGCTGCGGGGACATAGGCTGCCACAGTTAACACGTGGGAGTTAGTAGGGAGACACAAACTGCTCTTGCTAACAGAAAGAAGTGAGAAGTAGTAGGATGAGTTCAGATCCATCTCCAGAACATTTCTGTACAGCATATGCAGTGCAAGGTTTTCTGAGGACCATTCTTCTCATGAAGTGGAAAACAGATGAAAAAGTAAAAAAAAAAAAAAAGAGAGAGAGAAATAATAAGCTATTTTCTGCTTGTTATTTAAGCCCACTTAACAAAACCAAATTTACAGTCCCTGCTCAAACACTAGATACACACTCAATGTGCTATGTTAAGTCCTGTTCCATTCCTAAAATCACCTCAGGAATCAGCACATGATGTTCTAGACAGCTGTAATAAACGCTTTCCCTAATTTTTAAGTTAATTCATTTAGAAAGAAAAGGATTTTGAACCTTTTCCATATATGCCTTTTTTCCAAGGCCAGTCAACGGAAGAGGGAGGTCTTCTGGAAAGCACCACCTCTAAAGAGCCCTCTAAAGGGTATTTTGGAATGCAATATAATTGAAGGACCAAACATAGAAGGCTTCCAAACACAGGAAATTATTAAATGTATAAAGTCACATAAAAGCAGCTTCTCTTTTCAAAATGATGGGAGGATAGGAGTGTGGTGGGGAATAGGAATCAAATCCCTTTCAGCTATGTTAATCAGCCACTTTGCACTCCTGGTAGAGAAATAAACATCATTTTGAGCTGCAAATAGTGAATAAATATCTCCCTCCACCACTGAGGAGATTCTTCCAGGCCAGAGTAAGAGACAGAGGAGTGCCTGTGTGGAAGGTCTGTGGTGCTCCTGCAGTCTGCATGCAAGCAGGGGCCAAGAATCTCCAAGGACATCAGTGCTGAGTTTCCAGTGTTGTATTCAGGCCAGTTGCAGTGACTTACCCTGTGTAATGAGTTTTCATTTATTTTAGGACAGAAGGGGCTGTTCATAGTAGAGCTTTCATCACAAGGAGCAGCTGCAAAGGCTGGTGTCCAAAATAATGATCGCCTGATTGAAATCAATGGGAAAAATGTGGAAAATGACACCCACGAGGAAGTGGTGGAAAAGGTATTGATTTATCTTCTGTTCTGGCCTACTTTCACAGCAACCTATCAGGGTTACTGAGGAGGCCAGGCTAGCTGATTTAAGCACTTCACAGTAAATCTTGGGAGCTGCTGTTCATGTAGCACCAACCAGCACATCAGCCTAGCCCTGTGCGCTGGCTCTGTTATCCAGCGCTGGCTCTGTTATCCAGCAGCCTCTTGAGCTGCCTCTCAGTGAGCACTGCCATCAAGACAGGCCAAAGGATTTTCAATAACACAAGTGTACTGCTGCCAGGAACCCTATTCAATAAATCCATTCCCTAGAAGTCCTGGAAATGCTGCTAATGGCAGGAGAGCAAGTCATCAAATGTGGTTTCCAGGGCAGGAAGAAGGAAGCCCCTGATGACACAGGGAAGATTTCATGATTTTAGACAGTAGTCCCCTTTCTCCTGTGAAGAAGGCCAAAACTCATGAAATTTACTGTGCAAGTAATTTCACTAATTGGCTGCAATGAACAATGCTAATGAGGCTTCCAGCTCTCTGCTGCTGGCATTGCTAAAACACAGCTGGGGCTGAAGAGATTTCAGAGAGCCATGAGACTCCAGCATTCCAGCAGCATTCAGGGCACACGGCTAACTATGGACCATGCAACACCTGGGTTTCTCTGAGCTACTGCAACACCAGCAGCACAGTGACAGTGGTTAGGATGAGTAAAAAGAGCACCCATTAGAGTAGAAAGGACTAAGAGAAAGACAGGCTTGGAGAAGTTGGACAGAAAAAAACCCCTCAACTCATAATCAGTAATACAGGGAGACAGAAGAGGACCAAAAGTGACAGAAACTTAACTTGTGTCACTGTAATCTAAAATAGTGGTACAGATGGCATGGTAAATCTACATTAGAGAGTTCCACACCTAGAATAGCCAAACACTCTCTACTCAGGCTCCCTGGATTCTACAGCACTGTATGCCACTCCCATGGCCCTACAGGTGAAATCCCTACGCATCAGGAACACAGTATGAAATATGGAAAATTTCCTCATTCATTACATGCCCTTGATTTTCTTGTAGTCCAGATTTCTGGCTGGAGGGGGGAAAAAGAAAAATCAGTTTGCAGTAGCATGGCCCAGACTAACAGCACCCAGACTCCACTATGTATCAGTGCACCAGTCACCAAATATCCCCAATTCTCACGTGCTGTTGAAGGGGTGACATCTGAGACTGTACATGTGCTGTCACAGGTAAAGAAGTCTGAAAATCATGTTATGTTTCTACTTTCAAATGAAGAAACAGACCGCTATTTCACAAGCCAGAGGATGGCACTGAGCAAAGAGAGCGCCAGCCTAAAGTTGCTTCCCCTCAAACCACGACTTATTGAGATCCAGAAGGGAAAAAGTGGTTATGGATTTTATCTACGGCTGGAACAAAATACTGGTGGTAAGATCCAAGCTAACACACAGACTGTGACATTTGCTGTACCATTTCTTCCTGTATTGATGTTTGCAGCCCTCATTCTCTTTGGCTTTTGCTGGCCATCTAGGAGAAACCCTCAGGGAAAACAGCCTCAACCCAAGGTGCAATTTATTTACGTTTGCCATGCTTTTTAATGTCTTTAAAACTCACCCAGCTCTGCCTTCACAGCAATCTTTCTCCCCTTCTTACCTCAGACCACGTAATCAAAGATGTTAATTCTGGAAGCCCAGCAGCCATGGCAGGTCTGAAGGACAATGACATCGTAGTGGCTGTCAACGGCGAGCGAGTGGATGGGCTGGACCACGAAAGCGTAGTGGGAAAAATTAAGCAGTCTGAGGAAAGAACCTCCCTGCTGGTGGTGGATAAGGAAACTGACAGCATGTACAAACTGGTAAGAAAATGCAGACCACTGCTAGGAATTGGTAATTTATCATAATAAAACACCCAATCTGCTCTGACACTTTTTCAACTCGCAGGAAATGTCCAAGAGCCACCTGTATTCCAGCAACTCCACTACACTGGTACGCGAAGTCACTTAACACCCAAATCTTTGGCCTCTTCCTGATTTTTATAGACACTATTGCAACAATTCTAAATTCAAATGCATCACATGAAAGGTTAAGGTTTGCTGTTAAGACATCAAATTCAGAGTTACATGACTGTGTAACTATTTATAAATAACAAATTTCCCTTCTCGCATAGATCAACACTGTAGTTTTCCACTCAGAACAGGGAATTCTTCACTGCAGCTAAAGTCTGAGTCATTAACAAAGTTTCAAACAAAATATGTTGAGCATGAGAGCCTGAAACAGATTTCAGAACAGAAATTTTTATTTTAATGCAATTTTGTCACTTTTTTCAGGCTCAGATTTCCCCTTTCTCATACTACTACAAAGCACAGGCTTCAACCCCAGGTAAAATGGAGGAAAGAGTGGAGTTGCACACTGAGCAGAAAGTGAACCACAAGCCAAGGATCTGCAAGATGGTGAAAGGACCTAATGGATTTGGCTTCAGTTTAAACATGATCAAGAACAAACCTGGATTGTTCATCACTGAGGTACTAATGAAGAACAAGGAGCAAGGAGGAGCTCATGCAGTCTGCTGGGCAGCTTCCTCCCCTCCATCCTGCAAACAAATGCAAGAAAAGCCACAAAAGTCTCTTTTCCAATGTTCTCTGATCAGAGCTAGAATTCTTTAAGTCAGACTAACATTGTTGGCCCAAGATAAAAAATCAACACCAGGAAACATTCCTTCTTACTGTTAGACATCTAGAGGGAAGGAGAGATCAGCTTTTGCATAATTTTCATTTTTATTCATGAGTCTGGCACACTAAAATTAGAATTTTAGACAGATTTGGTTTTTACTGTAGAACAGCTTCATTATAAAAGAGATGCCTTTGCCCTAATTCTACCCACCTTCTCTGAATTCCACAGCTGGTAAAACCAAACTGCTTCAGTCCCAAATTACATCTGTAACTTCAGCTTTCTTGAGAGGAGGGGTTCCACTCATTACTAAGGGATCTGTGAATTGTACTGAGCTTTGAAGTTATTGGACAGAGAACTTCAAATACTTAGAAAACTCTTTTTCTACCTGCCTTCATGGCTCTACCATGCCACATTCCTATAATGTAAGTTCATCAAGATCAAGAAACATCTTAAAATCTCAAACTGATGGGCTGCATGTTTATTATGTCTGGGCCCATTGCCCATCCCAATTCTCTCCTTCCCCCTGCTTATTTCAGCATCCTCTATGGAAAGCAGTAACTCAGCTGTTCATGCACCTTTCCAAGCTTTGTGCCAAGACCCTGCTTTGAACTCCCCTCTGCAGGTACAAAGCCAGGGAGCAGCTGGCAGAGCAGGTGTGGAAAACAACGACTTCTTGGTGGAAGTGAACGGAGTGAATGTGACCAACGAGTCCTATGACAAGGTGGTGGCAAGGATCCAGAGCACTGGGGACAGACTGACACTGCTGGTGTGCAGCAAGGATGCTTACAGGTACTTCCAAGGCCAAAACATTCCCATCACAGCTTCCATGGCAGAGTCAGACACTCCTGAGTCTCCTGCTCACACAGAAAACCATCCAGCAGAGCCAGAGAGGAACTCACCTGAGCCAAGGGAAAGGGTGAGTAATCCTGCATTAGGCAGATGCTGAGGGATCACACAGGGGATAGAAAAAAATACTTTTTTTTTCAGGTAGTAAGTTTTCCAGACCTAGAATTGTTAACTTGAGCCTGAATTTTTGCAAGTTATTAGCTGTTAATTATCACAACAACTCTTCTTTTCCCCACACGTAATACAGGTGAGTATCTTTAATGCAATATTAAATCACACAAAGAACACACATACAAGAGATTTTACGGAACAAGATAATCCAAATACAGAAAACCCAATGATGGGAAACAGGCAATACAATTGTGGAAGTGGAGAGGAAAGTGCTTAAATAAAACAGAAACGGTGCTTAAACAGAAAACATAAACAATGTTTGTGAAAACCACATGAAATATTTCAAAATGGATCCCTTTGGAGAAGGAACAGCAAGTGATAGGTTATGACATTTTCTAGGCAATGTGCTGCTTTGAAATCATTTTACACTAGAAAGAATCCAAAGCATGACTAAAGTCAGAAAAGCAAGGTGTGACTTCTTGAAACAGTTTAAACCCTCTGTGGTCAGCCTTAAATATTAAAATGCTTATTTTCTGATCATTCAAGAGACAGACAAGGTAAGACCAACAGTGTTTCCCATTTATTTTTCATTAGCCTTGCCTGCAAGTTTTTCAAGAATGTCTTGAAAAACCCAAGCTGCATTTTGCAGAAGTCAGCACTACTTTTGTGCTCAAATTGTGCAGATATGGGAATTCAACAATAGAAACCCTCTATTGAACAAAATTTTCTGAAAATGTACTTAACCAAAAAAACCCTTCAAACAGAAAAATGGTATTTGTTGGTTCATTCTGTCATCTAAACAAGTGTGTGATTAGTGCAGATGAAAACAGGAGTCTGCAACAGTGCAGACTATCAAACATGTTTACAAACTGAAAATAATCACATCATCTTTGTTACTCCTCTGCAGGCAGACTCATCCTCCTCCTCCTCCCAATCAGCAGCCTCCACAAGAGCTGACAGTGACAACAGTGATGACACAAAGTTGTGAAGAGACAAAACTATGCCAAGAACAACAAAAAAGAAACCTGCCAAATCTTTTCTTCAGTTCTTCTTTGCTATTCCACCTCTCAGAACTTGGCTGTTCCAAGGAGTACCAGAACCATAAAGGACTGCAAAGCCTTGCTGCAATAAACACTTCAGTGTAACCTGCATCCATTTAACACCCTGCAACTGTGCTCCACTGGCACAAGTTCTGCCTTGTGGAATGGACACGCAGTCACTCACTTCTGAAAAGGCTTAAAGAACTGCAACTTTATAATTAAGAGTCCTGCAGCAGAAGCTGGAAATGTTTTATAGATTTGTAAGCATCTTAGGCTGTTATGGATAAGCTCTTAATAAAGAGCAATTGATTTCTGCCCATTTCCCAGGAAAGGCAGCTCTCCCCCTAATCCAAGGCCATCACCTCAATCTCTGTGGCATCTCTGCTTACAGCAGTACAGCTGCTCTGAAATGGCATAAACCCAGGTACTCAGTGCATTATGATCCTTTTTCCTGCTAACATTGCAGAAACTTCCTTCAAACATTAAGCTAACTTTGTAATTCACAAGCCAAGATGTTCAATCACTATTTTGTCTCCTCTGCATACCGTTGTGGATGTAATTCAGTCATACAAGTTTGTCTAACCCCAAGTCACCACCATGTTGTCCTGAATGTGACACAAATGGTTCTGTAATACTGCTGCTGTGCACTTTGCTTCCTTGCTGTACAAAGACAATACAGAAATAAATTCTTTAGAGTGGTTACTTTCCCCTCTCCAAATTTTACTCTTACCACATACAATTTATGTTCCAGAACAATTATAAAACAAAGCCTGAGAAAGTGGCCATGAGAACCTAAAAGTTAAAGTCACAAGAATAAAATTCCTCACATACAATGTAAACAAGGCATGGCAGTGGTCTTAACTCAACACTGAACTCTACCAAAGAGGAACCCAAAACCTCAGTTCCACTTTTGCAGAGAGAAAAGAAAATTGACACTCAGTAAGAGAAAGTAAATCTCCAGTCCTAAGGATAGTAGGTACTAGTGATACACACTAGCACACACTACATACAGAAATGGAGCTCTCTCCACTCCACTCCTCCTGGAACTGCAAATCCCAATCACCTTCTGGCTCAAATCCAGCCAAATCTTTGGGACTGACAAAAAACAACCGTGATACTCGCATATTACAAAAGCTTATTTAATTCCACAGACTCAAACATTCAATTCCAGAATTGCAGTCCTCCAAATCCCAAATATAAGTTGATTTTCAAAAGAAAAATCACATTTCTTGGTGCCTTCTGTGAAGATGATGTTCCAACAGCAGGAGGTGTTCCCTCGGCCAGCCTACCACACAAGCTCTGATGCCCCTGGATAGTGGTGTATCCAGCACTGCTTTTATTGCCTGGCAATCAACTGTTTCAAGTTTAACACACACACCCCCATCCCTTCCAGCTGTGGCACTGAACAAAACGAGCCACAGGGCTTGATGATGACACGTGTGGAGGTTCAAGGAGCCAGAACACACAGAGCAGTCCTGTCTCTCCAAGTTCTGCAATCCACAGGAGCTGCAGCGGTGCAGCTGACAGGACGGAGAGCAGTGCATGGCTGCAGTTCTGCCTCAGAGGGCCATGTGCTTTTCTGGGGCTTGTTTGTGTGCTAAATAGAGAAAGAGGATACTGGAGAGGGCACTAACTAGGAATATCACATCGAACCAGCGGTGGTAGAAGTTGAACTGGAGCTCTCCCAGGACCTCTGTGATGATGGTGCGGTATTCCGGAGGCATGCTCATGCGGATCAGCAGCACTGATGACACAAAGTACATTCCCTGCAGGCCAGAACAGGGACAGCAGTCACTGCCTTGGCCTCTGGGGCTAGCAGGGCAGCACACAAAGATACTGCCATGTGTTTAAACACACACGAGGTGTGCATGCAGAAATGCACGTGGGTGTGCCCACTGTTCTCCATACTCACCATTATCTGTGCTAACAGCAGAACAATAACATTGGAGGACTTGCTGCTGGAAATGGCATAGAAGAACTAGGGAAAAAACCCAAAATATTGGAAATAAGCAGTTAGGTAAGTCTGATGTGCCTTAGGACAGAGTGAAATGTACACATTGTCAATACCTTTTCATCTCAAAATACCCCATCAAAACCATGCATTCTAGAGGGCTACCTGCAAACTACTCTCATAAACTTCAAACTTTCATAAACCTTTCATAAACTTTTATAAACCCTAGTCTGCATCAATATTCCCCAGCCAGCTACGACTTACGTTAAAAATCACAAAACAATACAGAGAAGTCTAAGCACAGGTACCAAGGCCAGGTCAAGTCCTTTCAGTCTACCTTTCAGAGCCTTTCAGTCCTACCAGCAGCTTAAATTAAGTAATGCAAATGCTTTTAATCACCATCTCATAAACCTTACTAATAAGCCTTGGCTACAGCAGCATTTTGAACCCTTGCTTACATTTATCATCTAGATCCCTTCCTGACAGAGACTGGGGAAGTATTGTGCAAAAGGTATTCTTCCTACCTTCCTCCCTCTGCAAGAATTTATATTCAGATATTTAAATACAAATACATATTGAAAGTTTATACAGTACTGTTCCACCCAAAGGTAAAGATCTGATAATGAATTTCTCCGTGTAAAACCACTTAGGAGTCCTGGTTCTTACCTTTGTAAGTGTGATTAACAACCCTCTAATAGAGGTAACAATGATTATTCCAACAAGAATAAAGGAAATATGCTGAGACCAGAATTTGACCTGTATCAACAAAAAGAACACAGTTAAAACTTTAACACTAACTTCATTTACACCACCTTGTACAGCTGCCAATTCTTCATTGTCTCTCCTAATTGTACAGATATCTATTGTAGACAAGGTTTATATAACAGACATTTTCACAAGTGTATTAGCAACTGTTGACTCCAGACAAGAGATGGAGATTTAGTTTATACCAATCGCAAAGAATCCCATTTTCATAGATTGTGTAAATGACAGAACTATTTGCATAAAAAAATCAAAATTACTCTGGAGCTGAATGTATAAATCTAAGCAGATTGTCTAAAGTGCTTCTGTTTCTCCAAAACAAAAAAACCCAAATCACTGCCTCTCTGGCAAGAACACAACCCCATCTAAGCAAAAAGTCAGTGTGAAAGCAACATTCATGGTGCATTTCCCTTTCTTCCTCAGTAAGTCAAAAGGAAAGCCACATCCTCAGGGTCTATCACTTTATCCCTAGCAGCAGGATGATTTTATTTAGATAAGATATGAACTGCTGAAAAGGCTGCAAGAATTAATAAAGACTCACATCAAACTGGATTCCCAGGTAATTTACAGTGATCTCAATTCCTCTTGTGACTGGATCAGTCTTCCCCACACGGTCAAATACAATATTGATGGTTGCCTGCAAGAGAGATGGATTTACACTCAAGCAAAAAAGCAAAAGCATTCTCACTCTCACAGGTGAGGTTCATTGTGCCACCAAGAAAAGGCAGGGAGTGGTCAGACTGCCAAAGGCAGCACAAAACACATCCATGTAAGAATTAGTGGGGTAATGCTGTATAGAAAAAGCCAGATCCAGAGCTTTATTTCAATCAAGGGCCAGTTTCTTTCAGAATTTCTGGATTTTAAAGAAACTAGAGCATTACTTAATGAACTGCATTCATTGCATAATCTATGCAGGGTATATTTGCATACTGCAGGGTATATTTGTATACATCCATGAAAAAAATGAAATAAAACATTTACATACCATGAAGATTTTCCAGACACAATAGATGGAGAAAAAATAACCCAAGAAGTTAAAGTATTTTCCCTGGAAAGTTTTGGAATACTCTATTCTCTCCTGGAAATACAAAATAAGGGAGAGGGAGCAGAACATTAAAAAATATGTCATTTTTTACACAACCACCCACAACATAAAATTGCAATGTAGCACCAACAGTAGCAAACACAGACCTATCTTTCTAAATAATTCAAATGTTTCTAAACTCTTAAGTGTTAATTCATAAGCTTGTAAATAGTTACAGGGACATGGGGCAGACTCAAGGATAGATCTGAACTGTCACCTAGCCCCAAAATTAAAGGAAAATATCCTCACTCCACTGCAGTACAACATTTCACCATTTGGGCCACAGTTATAACACCAAATAACACCACAGTTACTTGCTGTGTACCTTTGTTGCATGCAAGTCAGCAGTTTCCAGGAAAAGCTGCCGACTCAATTCTTCCAGGGCATCCACTTCTTGCTGGATAAGGGACAGATCTGGCAAACCAACATAGTCAAGGCTAAAACACATCAGGAATTCTTAATTAAGAAAGCATTCCCCACCTTCAGCTCTAGGGCCACCTCTAATGGTTTGTCTGGTCTCTTCTTAGACCCAGATCAGCTTTGTAATTTGGTCTTCATGGTCCTCATTAAAACAGCAAGAAAGAAATCTGAAGGATGAACTTGATGCACACTACTCCAATTTAAGGAGGTAGGCAGGACACAGTATTTAGGCAGTCGTGCAACAAACTCTTTATTTCTTTGCCTGGGAAACATATCACAGAGTAGAACCAGAGCTCTCAAAAACTGCTGCTCCACTTTGACCAGTGTCCCTTGCCACTGAAGTGCATCTCACAATATGTCATCTCACATCATAAACAAAACTGCTGAGTAACTGCTGCAAGAGATTAGGGATTACCACGAATAGTCTGTCAAATAGCCAAATTCTGATTTTAGCAGCTAGTGTGAAAGGAGAGGAAGAAGAGTCCTCAGCCTCAAATATGCAAAATGCACTTCAAGTGGTCTGACAGAAATCATTGGTAAGCAACTCTGTTAGAGAAGTACAGACCCTTGTCATTCCCAAGAGATTCCCTCTACAGGGAACTGGATGATCTCAAGGTTCCTTCTAACCCAAACCATTCTATGAATCTGTGGTAAGTGTGCACAGCAAGTGTCCCCTGATCCGCTGTACACCTCACCCATGGTGATGCAACAGAGCATTTATAGAGCAGGGCAGAAACATGAAACTTCTGCCTGTGTCACAGTAAAACTGTGCCCCAGGCCTGGGCAAAAGGTCACAGTGCTAAAGAACAAACTTCCCAGGAGACATTAGGCTTGAACTGCGTTGAAACCCAAATGCTTTGTGACTGTCCCAACTAACACTCTACCTCTCAAAACAAAGAAAGCTGGATGCACCTCCCAAGGCAGGTGCCAGCATGCAGATGAAGGATACTTTCACTGCCAGGAACAGATGTTGTAACACTTTTTATCATTCCCCAGAAGCCAGTGGGTCTGTTATGCACTTCTCCTCTCTGGAACATCGTCCTGTGAGCCACTGCTATCCTGAAAGAACAGAAAACACAAGTCCTTAGGAATATAATATTTTCATGAAAAATCAAAACAAGAAAAAAGAAAAAAAATGCACCAGTTTCTTAGAAGATGCTGTTAAACTAAATTCACCAAAAATAGAGGATCTTTTTTTCTTCCCCTAAACAGCAATCCTGCTACATAAAATTATCCTGATTAGGTCTGGAGTGGAGCCCAGATCTAATCAAGTGAGATTCAATGAGCCACTTCCCAAGCCTTCCATTCAGGATCCTGTCTCAACCCTAAAGGATTTAAACCCAGATAAATATTCAGAATTCAAATAGATTTCTCAGTCCTATGATTAGTTGCTCTCCTTTCCTCAAACACATGACTGTGTTATCTCAAGCTCAGGAATTAAAAGACTTCTCATGCTCCTGCCTCCCCTTGGACACCTTTATCAGGGCACATCTGCCTTTTCCATGGAGCTCTAAGCTCTGGATGGTGTGCAGAGCACTCTCTGGTATGCTGTCACTCACTGCTGGCCTGCATGACAAGCTCCTGTGAAGCACAAACACACAAATCCATTCTTGGACTGAACCACTGGATGCTCCAGGCCATCTGAACGTGACTCCTGAAGTTAATTCCAACACTCCAGCAGCAGCTGCATATTGTCCCTCACACTTCCCTGTGCACCACAGCATAATCCCCAGGAGCACTGTTGACTTCTGCTCTCCTTCCCTCACATTTCTCCCCACTGAAATTTGTGAGCAAGTTATCCATTCCTAAGCTGAAAACTATTCACAGAATTCACAGGATGATCCATGATTCTGTGGTGTTTAGTCCCTTTCTTGTAGCTGCAGCCAGCATTGCTACATTTGGCACTGAGCTCTCTTCAAGGATGTTGATAAGCAGTGCAATAAAAAAAAAATTAAAAATAATTCCATCATTCCTTTGACATCAGCAAAAGAAACACCCTTAAGGCACCCTACATACAGATAAAAGCACATATGGCCACAGACTACAAATAACAGAGATCTTAGAATCCTGATAGCTGCCAAATGTAAGAAATGCATTTTTAATCTTTGCTTTCTGCACAGCACAAAGATTCACATGCTCCATCCCAAATGATCCATGGCATTGCAGCAAAAATGCAGCTATGTCTAGGTGAAACACAAGGCTATAGATACACAAAGGCAAATCTTCTCTTTTTAGAGGTGGCAGGGATCTCTGTATCCACACGGCAGCCAGGAGTTCTGGAGACCTCACAGAAAGGATCCAGAGGCAAACCCCACACACTCTGTGCACGCAGATTGGTAATGACAGTGTGTGGTATTTGTGTGTCACATCAGCTGATCTGGCTCTAACATGACACAAATGAAGCAATGCCATCAAAATGCTGGCATTTCAAACCTGAGGATTAGTTATGTCACACCTGCAAGAACAAGGATAAAGAATCTGACAGCCTTAGAGGTGAGTTTCCATAAGGCTTTACTTGATGGTGCTCAGGAAGGAGAGAAAAGTGATTCCTGTGCAAAAACCACCAGGGCAAACAACTTTCACAGCTATCTCCTACTGACTAGAAAGCCAGCATGAATAAGGGTTGGCATGAGAAGAAATGTCAGGATCAGCAAAGAAAACAAAAAGCTGTATGTCCTATTGCCTAACAACTCTTGTGCTCACTGATAAGTTCTGAGCTATCAGTAGTACTGAGAAGGTGGCCAGCACATCACTGACAATTTATGGAACTGCAGCATTTACCCTGAGCTGGAAAATATTGCTATTCCAACTTGTTCTGCCAATTATTTGGTTGCATTTGGACTGATACATATCTAACCTTTTAAATCTGGCTTTGCATGAGCAAATAGTCCAATCGTGCAAGCCCACTGCTCCCTGCCAAAGCAAAAAAGAGAACAAGAATCTACAAAACTCAAGCTTCTACAACTTCTTGCACAGTTCTGAGACTACTTTGTTTTGCACATTGTTTTGGGTTTTTTGTTGGGTTTTTTTAAACACATAAATGAGTTTCATTATAATTCCTGAGTGATTAATATATGGCTCTTCATAATGGTTGGGAAGTTGCCATATTCAGAAGATTTCCTGGCCATAGAGGCATGAATGTGCTAGTTTGTTACAAGCCTCTGGCATCCTGACTTTTACCCCAACATCACTCTCCCTGGACCAGAGATCCAAAAACAGTGCACAAAACAAAAGAGTAGAGTCAGAAACAGCACTACACAGTTTCTTTTAACTGTGGCACTCTTTTAGAGTGCTTCCAGTCAATTACATCAATTAAACCTCAGTAATTAAATTCTCTCACTACTTACCATCTCACACATGACCACAAATACAGAGTTAACAGTTGCTCACCACTTAACATTTTCAATGGGGGAGGAAGTTATGCTTTAACTACACTTCCATGAGCTAATACTCATCAGCAGATATATACATGGTGATAAATTTGGCAAGGTTAGGCTATCTAAAAGCTCCCCTGCACACATTAAAAGGTTCCACTGAAACATTAAGCCACCAAAAGTAAAGTCTGGGAGACTGTTGGGTCAGAGAGTCAAACCTTTGGAGTAACTCCAGTAACCAGATTTATTCTGCACTACTAGCAAGACATGAAATATGTAATATTGATATCAAATATGCAGACAAAAATCTTTCCAGTGTAAATGAAATTACATTGTTTCTGAAAGTAGTTTTTTTTAGCTTGGGGGACATGGAATAAGCTAAACCAATGCCAGCAGAGTTCTGATGGAACACTGGTGTACTACAGGATATCCACACTAGCAATGTTTTGCAATTCTGCAACACTTGACCAATGTGAACCTTGCTGTTTGCAAGAATACAGCTGTGTCCACACCAGCTCACTACCCTGCTTCACCTTCAACCAGGATCCACCATATGTACAAACCACTTTCTGCCCTGAAACCACGAGTAAGAGCCAGCTGCAGTGGCCTAAGGGTCCCTGACTCAGCAGGAGAGAAAGGTGTCCATCCTACAGATCAGGTATGCTGCCAGCAGTTACAAATGGTCTTGGAAGCCTGATCTGTGCCACTGCAGCCACAAAGGCACTACCTAGTGTTTAAAACAGTCATGTATCAGGCCAGAACAAAACACCACACAGCTCAACCCAGTTCAGATTTCAAGAATCATCTTACACCACACTGACTGCAAATCCTTGAGATAAATAATTTCATGCTGCTGTTGTCCTCTCACCTTTTTTTCTTGCTAACAATCATGTCCATAGTCTGAAGGAGTCGTCGCTCCAGAGCCAGAATATCTGCATCTGTCACATTCCTGCAAAATAAAGACCCCAGTTAGGCCTGCTACCCCATTTCAGAGATGTGCACATGCCTATGAGGCAAAGAAAAGCCTGTATAAGGGGAACCTGCAGCAGCAGTGGAAATGGTTCTAGCATGCAGACATGACAACAGCTAGATTCAGAAAAAAAGTATCAAAAAAACTTGAAACAATGCCACAGGAAAAGCAAAAAATAAACTCAAAAAGCTGGACAAGTATTTCACAGGGCTAAAGTTACCTGAGAAAGTAGGACATGTAAGTGTATGGACAGTTGACAGCCCCAAATCCTGACAGCAAAGCCATGAGTGTCACCCCAATCACACCAACACGGCTGATGAGCTGTTCTATAGACAGGATTCCTGAGGGAGGGAAAAACATGGCATCAGCAACCTTGCTCTCTTCACTCTGCTCCACACTTGGTGCCTTCCTAACATAACAGAGAGCTGCTTAATTAATCTGACTGCCTTCTCCCTGCAATGACCCCAGGTAACAGGAAGGACAGACAGGAACTAGGAGAAGCAAGGGGTAGGAAGTCTCCCTCAGAAATCACATTACCCTGCTTAGAAACAGGGATGGGGAACTCCAGCTATGAAGAAACCTAAGACAAATATACAGATATGTGGAGAGAACTAAATATCAATATTTTTGTTCCAAACTAACAAAATTTGCCATTTGTCAAGATGGGAATCCAAATCTTCCACCAGGCACTATAAAGAAGTGTCTTCCAGAAAAACACTTCTGCAATTATCAGCAATTATCACCAAACGTGTTGGTCCCAGCAAACTGGCCTAAAAACATCTGAACCCCATCCCATTAGAAGTCACCCCTCCAGATCTGTGCTGGTAGGACAGTGGGGTTGGGAAGCTTAAGCTGCTCCTGGCTGTTCAGTTCATCTGGTTGACACTAACATATTGCTGAGGTGACCACCAACAAGGTCTTCTACCTGAGCACCAAGTGGATTCTAAAGCATGTAATTCAACATGAACATCAAGCCTGTGCTGTAACCATCACCAAGCACTGCATTTATTCTTAACCACAGACCTCAATCTGCCTTCCCAGGACACAGTGCCATGTGTAGTAAACACCACTCACTTTTTAGGGAGCTGGTTATAGAGCAGCTGCCACACACAGCACATTTAGAGCTTACAGGATTGCAAAGCTGAGATGGCTGAGCGCCAAACCACATTTCATGCTTCAGAGAAGTGGAATGAATGATGAAAACAAGGCAAAAAGACTTCACAAAGGGAAACTGAGACACCCAGTCATGTGCAGCTGCACAGAGATTTACAGGAGCTACAGAATGTGCTACAATACACTGGCCTTTTGCCCCACACACTGTCAGACTGCAGCACTTGAAACAGAGGTGCCTTCAAAATGACATGGCATTCCATTGGTTGGAGCAATGCTTCCCCATGAAGCTCACACATAAAGTGAATGAATGTTCCATCAACTCAGAGGTAGGAGTTTTGTTAGAATATTGGCGTGTCATTAGCCATAACCTTCCCTCTGCTACAAGCTCCCAAATTCAGGTTTGTTAGATAAGTTACAGTGAAAGGGAGCCCTGGCTCAATGCTGCACCTCTCAGCTGCAGGACACTGCCATCCCCATCCCCACCTGCCTGAGTTGGGTCACAGTCCCTGATGAAACCCACAGCAGCCGTGTCTGTACGTGCAGGACAGCAGCACCCCAACAATACAGCAGGGAACAAACATGTGGAATCCTCTGCTCTAACCTCATGTCTACATCTGGTAGGATAAGGCACTGTAGAACTCTTGAGTGGAGGCATCACACCCTGTAAAGTACAATTAAAACCAGAAAACACGCCACTACCCATTCTGGAAATCTGCAGGTGTTACACAGCCTCCCAGAACCTTCTGGTGACCTAAAGAGGATTACCCAAACCCCACGGCTAAATTTCCACTGGATTGTTACATTCTGCCAACTCAAGCACCTTCTGCAGCTCACAATGGATACAAGTTTTTCTTGGCAATGGAACACTGGGTGAAGGGATCTGCCCTATACATCAGCAGCTGGATTTTGGAGGCAAATGACAATTGCAAAACACAAGACACACACACATATTCTCTTAGGAAACACCCAGGACCACAGATGAATGGGTGAACAGACCCTACACCAGAACAGACCCTACACCCTCAACTTCTCATGTGAGTACAGAGTCAAGCAGCTTCCCACAGAACAAAAGGACTAAGCTGAGCATTTTGTACGCACACAGACACATTGATCAATTTCCATGAAACTGACTGAACTTCACCTGTTGGGAACAATATCCAAACAATTTTCCAGTGCAGGGGAAACAGAAGGGCAATGTAGTTACACAGGTAACAGGGGTGACAAATGGTCTGGTTCTAACAGTGTTACCATCCTTCAGCACAGTCAGGTGCCTCAAGGGTTCAGCACAGTCAGGCACACGCCAGCTCTGCTGGACCCAAACTAGCCCAAGTGCACACAGGGCCCTCACACTGAAAATACTCATGGCCCCAACAGAGACACCCAAGCTAATTCTGTACACAAACAGCTCTGGCATCCAGCAGGACCTACCAACCCACACTCCAGTGCCATGCAACTGCACAGCCTCTGGGCTCAGGCACAGCAGGAATCTGTACCAGAGCCAGCACAACTGCCAGGCCCCTTGCTGGCCACAGTCTGGAGTTTAGGCACACTGCTGTGTTTTGGACACAATTAGACAGGCACTTGTGCTAAACTTATCTGATTTCAGTCACAAGAAAGAAAAACCTGACTGAAAAAATGTCAGATTAAGGACTGGTTGTTGATCTGCACCTTAAATAAACTAGGTCTAGTCTCCACAATAGAAAGAAGTAAGTGAATAAAAATTGTGGTCAACTTTTTGTGGAGATAAAGTTTCTGTGTCCTCAAAAGTACACCATGTCCCTATATAGTCTAGGTTCAGTTAGCACTTACTTCCTTCAAGTTCTCCTGAGGTACTGAAAGAAAACTAATGAAAATAATCCAGATGTATCCAGCCATTTCTGTCAGTCTGACAACCTTCACATTGCAGATTTCAAAGCAGAGCAGACCCTCAGTTCCAGGAAATAGTTTCTACTACTTTCTTTCTAGTCCCAGCTGCAGAGCTGAGATAATAACAGCTCCAAAATAAAAGTGAAATAACAAAGTCTGTTTGCAGGAGGGAAGAAATCAGCAAGAAAATGAAACTCACCATGTTTTGGGCTGAGGATAGGAAACGGATCCCCCAACTTCCAGAAGAAATACATGAATGTCAACCACACAACACATGCAAAAAGCAGCTTCTGTCTGTGTACTAATGGAGAGGAGAAAGGGAGTGGTTAAAATAGGCTCTTCCTTTAGGGTTTTTTATAGCTTGCAACATTTCTACACTGATCTAAATGCTACTTTGAGAACTGGTGGTCAAAGCAGGTGTTACCTGACAGAGCTACAGCTTGCAGTGTGCACCCCCTCACCTCACACAAGGCTCCACTGTCCACATGGGACCATTTCACTGCTCCTTCCTTGTGTGATCTTGAAGGTGAATCTTAAATACTTCATCTTCATGCAAAACTACATACTTAATATTCCCAACCTACGTGCCTAAGCTTCACACAAAAGAGTGATGTGTATCAACTCAAGGGTTAAGCGTCCATTAGCCCATGGAAGAGGCCTCATCCAGACAGCAGAAAGAAAAACAGCAAAAGTAATTTACTGAGCTTTTCTGCTTCAGAGTGATTTATTGAGCTTCTCTGCCTCATTTCTTTTGCCCCCTAGCAGAAAAACACAGCCCTGCCAAGGGTTGCAAAGTTTGGCTGCAAGCTTAAAACTGCAAAGGAACAAAAATCCCAGTAATACTACTCCAAAGTGCTCAACTTTCTGTTGAAGCCCATGAAGAAAAGCAGCATTTGCTGGGGTCATGTGAAGCATTTCCTGACTGTTCAATGAATGGTTCATGATAAAGCATAAAGTTCCAAAGAGAAGGTATTTAGCCAGAACAAAACCAGGGCAAGGAGGGAGGTACAAGGACAGTAAGCAAAATTATTTCTCATTTGTACTCCTAGTCTCAAATTCGCAGCTCCCCTGCCACAAACC